>OV281297.1:11762500-12962500 GCA_923062465.1 Acleris sparsana
ATAGGTTAGTTGTGTTATATTTTATTATTATTGAACTTGTTTTTTTATTTAAAGGTACCTATTCAACAAAATCTGATTCCAAATATTCAATATTTAAATATTCTTCAAATTCGATGGCGTTTCATTTTCTTCAGTTGATGTGTCGCTTTTAGGACCATCGACCTCGATTATAAAACGTTCGGCCTGGGATTCGACTATAGGATCTTTTTTCCTATATTCGTCTACATTTTTTTTGACTTGGTCACAACAAATCGTACCTACTACAATTTTCTCGAGTTTCCTATATAATAATACATAATACCTGAAAACTATCCAACCAACTAACCATTTTAATACAACCGCACTATATCATGTCAACGGCCAATTTCAAAATATTGTTTATTGGAATGCTACGCAATCCTTCGTCCTTTGTTTGATGTAAATACTTGATTGTATTCAAAATATCTTGTCTTGCATCATTAGAAATCTTTTTTTGCATTTTTGTGGTAAAATCGTTTATAATTGCGAAATATGTTCTTCTTGTTTACATCGGTTACATTCGATGACGTTCGACGTCTGGTTGTCGAACTCCTTGCCAGTAAAATATATTAGTACCACTGAAAATCCACTATGGCGAAGGCCAAATAAAATCTCAAGATCTTGTCTGTTGGAAATACGTTGAAAAAAGACCCATGTACGGGGAATTGGGGACCCCTTTATTATTTCACTAAGCCCCGACGAGCAGAGACTAAAGTAACATTTTAAGAGCATGAGAATTAAAAATATATTTATCAGCATATTATTATAGCCAGCATGCTTTTTATGGTCATGTTTATCGACGTGGATAAACGCGGATTAAGCATTTGTAACTTTCTGACCAGTGTGTAAGTGCGAGAGTGACGGATGCTTTATCCACCGCGATAAAGGCGACCATAATACGGGCCCTGATCTAAGTGAGCTATTAAACAGCCAGGAACCGACAACTTTACAAGTTTACCCGACAGTTTTCATCGTATCCATCAAATTTTATGTCCGGTGCTAAAGCAAGTAGATTGACGAAGTGACAGGTACTTTAACAGTGCTTTATCTAAAGTATCCTGAGCTTACCTGATAGGAAGTTCAAGTAGCTATTAAATTTAAAACTTTAAGGGTTTAAAAGGAGAATAGTTTAAAATTCTGCACTCAAAAACATGAAGAGAAATTATCTGACAAATAAATGAATAAAATAATTATGATATTAGTTAAATCAGATACAGCGGATGTATCTAACGTCTTTTCAGGCTCTTATGGAATCAAGACGCTTCACAATCATGTAAAAAGAGTAATTTTTTTCGGTTGTTTTTTTTATGTCATATTTCATGGTAAAGCTGTTTTATCCTGGAGTTTTATATTATAAATTACGTCTGTACCTATGACAAGAAGCCTCGTTTTTGAAGGTCATGTAACAGCATATAGACTGGGAATTACACAAAAGTGACGCCATTTTTATTGAACAACCATTAATTATTTTTATTAAGTTTTTTAGCACCCTTCAAGCGAATAAAGGTAAACTCAAAAACAGACAGAAAAGTTTAAAAGTTCACTCCATGCGTATGAAAGCTTGTCTACGTCATGCGATGTGACGTATTTTAAAGCTTTTCAGGATAAAGAACAGACCATACCGGTGCTCAAAATACGCTGACGCACCGTTAACGCAATGACGTGACTTATGCGCAATGTTTATTACGCGTACCGTCCACACCGGATCTAAAAAAAACGCTACTCGGGCCAGTGGTTGGATGAAAACGGTTTCAAGATGGTCGGTTAGTAAAATGGTATAATTTCGTCAAAGAGACGGTTTAAGAAAAAAACTCAATTATTTAGGTTAGGTTAGGTTAGGTTAGGTTAGGTTCGGTTAATAGGAACAACTAAATTGAAGAACTGCTATAAACCTGTATTAACCGGTTAAACTCAGACACCGTTACGCCTGGCCGACCTTGACCTTCGAGTAACGTAATGTAACGTAAAATCACTAAAATTGGAGCTAGTGTGTAAAAGAGATTGCATACGTCGCTCTGTATATACTGCAGTGCCAAGTTCAAGTTAACCGATTAATGACAGAACAAAATTTTGAAAACCAGTTTTTAACGAACCGGTACGTAAACCGGTAGCCCAATGCCAAACCGTAATCGATTCAAGTTTGGGGTCCGGTTTAACTATTAACCGGTTTCCGAGCCCTGGCTAGGGCAGCAACAGTTACGTCTTTTACGTCGACTTGTGCGGTCTGTGGTCGCGTCCAAATAAATGATAAAATAAGAGAGAAATTAATTTCTTTTCTAAAAACGTCATGGAACAGACGCGTACGCTGCGCTTACGGTGCGTCATCGTAGTTTGAACCCCAGTATAGTCAACCCATAAAATTAATATTATTTGTAAACATTACATAAAATATAAGTCTAGGTCTAGCCCTGTCAGTATCGTTAGTTAAATATCATAACGTAATCCGTACGCTATGATATTGAACTAAATGTGAAAGTGGCTTTATTTACTTATTTCTTTACTGTCCACCGTTTTAAATGACCGACGTGCAATTTGTGACTTTATTTTGGAAATTATAGCGATGAACGATTGAAGCTTAGTGCTCCCCTCCCTCGCAGGCTTTCGATACGATCAAGTTCTATCTGAAACTTGGCTGTCGTAACTAGAAAAGACAACAGAGATACCCAACTCTCAGATCTAACTAATGCCAGCAAGCTAGCCAGTGTAGGACGAAGTTAGATTTAATCTTAGTTGTCAGCACAGCAAGAATGCAGTGCACGTTATTATAAATTCCATCAAAAGTCACTCACCCTGGGAACGTTCAGGGCATCAAAGTTGTCTGGACAATTCGGAGAGTCTCTTGGCACCACACAGCCCGTAACTGTCACATTCGTCGTGTTTACTGCAGAATATGATAACTTTAATAGACACATGAATATTCACATAACAACGGGTCTTTTTATTGGAACGATAAGTTCCAGAACTATATTTTTGGTTTGTATCTGACGGTTCTTTTGTTATTTAAGCTACCTTTCTGAATGAGTAGAAAAGTAATAAAATAGTTTTTTTTGTACATTAAATACTTGTTTTTGGAAAAATCCTGTTGGTTTAAAAATAGTGTAAATTTTTTGTGGCTTTCTTGTGCTTACCTTTTTGGCTTTTTTAAAGGCCGTCATAGATCTGTACAGATAGTTCCAAATTCAACTAACATGGCAACATGACACGTGTTGATTCCAAATTCAAAATCACTCTACTGGACTCTTTCCTAGCTGTCCAGGAAATTCAACCTACTGGCTTGTAATTATTGGTGTTATGGCAAAATTACATAGCACTTTTCGAAAAGGCCTTAACTAAAAGTTAGCAAAAAATACGTCATTCACGTCGTCGATGTTCGTCAGCCAAGAGAAGCAGAACACAGAGACGTCAAAGCTCGACAAAACAGTTCTGATTGGCTGCTTAACAGTCTCGTTTGGTCGTTTGGTTTGTTTATATTTCATTTATGCCCGGTTCCTATAAGTATTCAAGAAAAGAATCGCTTTTCTTACGGGCCGTAGCGTTGTGACATTTGCTACGTAAAAAAATGTGTCTTATCTTAACGCGGCGTATGGAAAACGATTCCATTCTTGAATATAGGAACCGTGCATTAGTACATATCTAAATTACCTAAACAAATATTCAATAAGATGAAAATATTTTACAATTTTCTAATATTTTCTTTTTTTCCAGTCAATCTTTGTTTGAATTCTATTGCTGGGCCTTTTATACCAAAGGCTCTCTTCTACTCGGTAAAACCGTAAAGAAATGGCCATTTTATCATATTGTCAACGTTCCTGCCTTCCTTGGCGTAACACTCTTGTCAGAGTGGTCGTGGTCGTCACGTTGATTTTGGTGGCCTGCTTCATAATGCGACGCCATTCTTTGCGAACTGCCGCCCTCCTGCGGGCCTAGTTGCGTTTATCGCGTGACAAAATGTGGATAAAACATGCGTCACTTTCCTACACGTATATAAGTACGAGAGTGACGGATGCTTTATCCACATTTTTTCACGCGATAAACGCAACCATACTAGCTCTACTGGTACAGTCGTGTAGACGACCGTCGAAAGCGATTTGGTTTTACCACCTCATCGGCGATCTTCCGCGTGGTCTGGTCTGATGCCCAAATTTGAAAATAGTCAAATTTACGATAATTCTTATTTGGGATCATTTTAAAAATCAAAAATGTTTCGTTTCGAATATTAATTTCTCCGAATTTAATTTTTCCGGGAGATACGTTGTGCTCGATCAATTTTAGATTAAATCCAAAATTTAATAACTTGACGGAGGTTAGAATAGGTTTGTTTTATAAGCGATATTAAAAAAACAATTCTTTTATAAACATATTCCATTCGGAATTATGCAAATTCGTGATTTTGATAAATTTGGAATTATGACAGTTCGGTTTTTTTTTTTTTGCCCCCCGCCGACTTGAACAGGTACTACCGCGGGAATATGGCGTTTCCACTATTAAGTGATTTCGCCAGTGTTAAGTATATATAAGTATAAATCAATATAGTAATAAAACACAATCCAATCTTCTCTAGGAAGATTGGTGGCAACGTTGTACGCTGATATGTAGGACAGAGGCCAAGATAGTTTTAACCTCTGTACCACTGCGAGTCCACTTGAAACGAGAAGTAAGATGCCAGGACACACGAAATAAGTCCAAGTCTTCTATCACTGTGCAACACAAAGGCATTAAAAGTATAAATCACTAACAAAAAAGAACTTTGAACACCTAAATACACAAAAATAAAAACTAAAACAAATTACACATCCGCCATCTTTTGACGTTGCAAATGGCCCCCAGTTCGGAATTGTATACTTGTTTAAGTACTTGACAGTAAGGGTGGCCGAGTTAAAACCGTACGGTGACATGTCAAAAGCAATCAATTTGCCGAGGAGGATGGAGCCCTAGTAGGCAAACGGCGATACCTAGATGGGCCTAAAGCAATTAATCCAACCCAGTAACTTCGAACACGGGGCAAATTTGCAACGTTCAATTAAAACCGTTCGTAACGTAACTTGCTAATACATCAGTTTCCGTGGGTGGCCATTGTATGTAGCAAAATGATTGGTTAAGGAAATAACTAACTTGAGGGACTTTGTTTTAAGGATCTTAAAGTGAGGCAGATGTGAGAGACAAGTTAGGAAAAACGAATTTAAACAAACAAACAGCAAATGTTTTTTAATCAAAATTAAAACAATATGTAAAAAAATGCACAAAATTTTACTACAAATTAATAGAAAAACAAAATTATGCTTTGCTACCAGAGGTATAATTCTCTTAATAATGGCTTTTTGTCGATCGGTCGAACTTAAACTCGGCATTAATTTATTCGTCTGTCGACTTCGAACGTCAGTCACGTTTAGAATAACATGGCAGTTCAAACGCAACGTCTCCCGGCTAAATATACCTACGTACTTACTAAGCTTAGCTTAAAAGCTCTAAAACTCTAGGAAATTATTTGTTCATATTATAAAATTAGATCCTACATGTAATAAAATTAGATTAGTTCATTCTTTCTCGCCACCTCCTAAACCACAATGAAAATTTGTGTATACGAAGGACAAAGGACTACAAGGGCTCCATTGCAAACTGGGGGTATTTTTAGAAGCCTTTATTAACATGTATTACGTCAGTGATTGTACTTTTAGATGCATTATTAATCATTTATATTTTATTAGTTTATAGCGACGTATACTATATGACCGCAATCAGTCACTTAATCGTTGCTTACCGCCGTACACGCAGATACATTTTAGGGACAATGAACTCGTTCCTTTTTCAAAAGTTTGACGACGTTTTAATAATCTAAAACAAAAGCTGTGTATTTCATAAATTTCGGTAAAATAAAAATACTCAAGCTTTTGTTGCCGGCTGTACTTTTTTACCAAAAATATTATCTGCTTATCAAGACTGAGCTATTGAGTCCTAATCCTAACACGGTAGGTCTACGTTAAGAATAGCGGGGATCCTGTCGCCACCTCAGGGCTGCGGAGCCAGTTATGACGAAGTACGGCCGCAGGGCCGTAAGACTCCAAATGCGTTGCCAACCCTGAGGAGTAAGTTAAAATGCAGAGGCAAACAAGTCTAACAAAAGGTCAGCTTTAAAAAAATCCAACTGCGTTGAGATAATGTCGTCAATATAATATTACTTTTTACTATCTCGCCAATTTCACATTAAAAAAATATACATATAACGCTAAGACGAATCTAACGTGACCTTAGTTGTCGAAATCGGGCCATCCAGGTCAAAAACAGGTCAGGTTCGGCAAAACTAATCGATACCAAACGGTTTCGCAAGGAACGATATTTTCTTAAAGCAATGATTTATTTGCTCCTCATATAACGCGCCTGTTTATTCAAATTAATACGCAACCTATTATACCTACCAATAATAACAAAAAAAAAGTTGATCTTAACGCACGGGGGCGCGCAAATTGGAAACCGCACGTATCGAATTCGATAATTTATTACGAACGCTTCACCGTACTTTATTATTATTGACGTGAGAATGCACTGCCAAGTGAAAAATTGAAAACCTTCGTATATTGCGGAACATGAAATACCTACCAGCGACACGCTCTCGCTTCGCTTTCGAGTCTTCTAAAACACGTACATAACCAGAAGTTGTTATTCATAAAAACTTTCCTCTTGAATCACTCTATCTATTAATCAAAACGGCAATAAAATCCGTTGCGTAGTTTGAAAGACCTGAGCGTACATACAGAGGGACAGACGGCGGGATGCGACCGTTTTATATACTATGTAAAGATAATTTCTTAGATTTTTTCTTTATTCTTCTTTGTAATATCATCCACTAACGTTATTAATTAAAATCGCTTTAGGTTCGCTCTCTATGGGCTCTATTGTTTTTAAACTGGTCAAGTAATTAAGAACTGTCGTGTTGTTGACAAGACGATAACATGACAAAATCACAGAATTTTATTAAGTTCATTCGAGTTCAGAAATATGTGTACATTTTAATACCTGGTCACTTTAATCACCGTGATAAATTCATATATGGCAGATCAAACATGACATTAAATAGACAAGGTACTAAAGTGTACACATATTTATGACCTCGACTGTACTCCTTAGGATATTATTATGTATTACAATATCAATCTTACCTCGAAGCCCTTTGAATTCCAAATTCAAATAATAGTAGACGTCGGTCTACAGGACAAAACATGTGTTTTAAATTTGAATGATGGTTCGATGAGTAATGGTGGCCACTTTGGTAGGACTATATACTCGCAAACTCTACTCAGTAAGTAGCAATCTACCAAAGCTAAGAATATTGAAATCAAAGTGTATTGAATTAATATAATTTAAGAGAGATTCAAACTATCCAAAATAAAATAATTAAGGTTTTGTTTCATTATGACTTTTTAACTTCAACCAAAAAAATCTATGCGGAAACTAAACTTATGAGTCTCAACCAATTATACTGTTTTAACACATGCATCTTAATACGAAAAATCATAAACAAAAAGATACGCTGTCAAACAACATTCACAACTAATAGGCAGAAAGGGCGTCGGGCTCTTAGAAGCGCAGATAATTTACATGTACCTTTCCCCCGAACGAAGAGCTACGGTACTAAAAACATTACATTCGAAGGAGCACGGTTATATAATAACTTACCTAAAACTATAAAAGAGGCAGACTCATACGGTAATTTTAAAAGCAAACTTAAGACCTATGTCATCAATAATATCCCCATTATTTAACTTGAGTCAGAATCCGGCCCTCACTTCTTATCGCTAGATGTAATAACTGTGCGAGCGACGCACGCGTGTATTTTTTTTGCTTAGCAACATTCCACCCGTTATGCTTTTTGTTATTGGTGCAACAACTACCCACTTTTGTACTTGCTATACCCTATAATTAACTTTTACTTGTGAACCTTTTTTATTGTTTGTTACACATATAAGCGCTCACGGGCGTAATGTATAATTAAGGCATGTTAATAATTGTTTTCTCAATAAGTGAAATGTATATTCTTTGAGAAAATAAAATAAATCTTTAACCATATATACCTACCGTAATTAAAAAGCCATGAGGCTACCCAACGTACTCTTTCCGAATATTAAAACTACTCTACAATTCAAAAGAGACCAAACTATTTAATTTCTAAAACGTGTTCCTTACTACAAATAATAGGGTAGACCGAAAACATCCTTTTATCAATCCAAATTAATTTCAAACGTCAAACACTAATGGTTTCTGCTAAATAGCTTAGTCAATCACGCTACCCCAAGAACCTGTGAAAACTGTTTTGTAAGCATCTTAATAATAAATTAACTTGATTTTCCTTTACGGAAGGCCAATTTTGTTTTCATTCGCGAATAGGTAAGCACCTACGTAATTTGCGAAAGCAATCAGGGTGCTCTCATTCTGCCAGTAGGTAACTATTGAAAGGTAAGGGTGGAGTCACATCTAGCAGCATCAATCGCATTTAGCTGGACGATTTCAGACACACTATACGCATTGCTGGTCCGAGTATGCTATCAAGGTACCATGGTTTCAGAGCTGCTAAAGGATGTCATCACGTGCTTCCAGCTTCAGGATCAGCAACCATTCTCATTCGTAAGCACGCCGTTGCATGCTTAAGCAACCTTTCTCGTTCGTAAGTTACCGTTCTCGTGCGTTAACTTGAATAAGCGTCCTTCAGCACGTGAAATGGGTTGCTACACGAAGCTGAATTGATGCGGACGCCTCTTCATATATAACAACTATTTTTCATATAAAAAAATCGATCTAGAACTCCTCTATCTCCGTTCCCTTAATTGATCTATGTCCTTTATAAATATGATTGTCTACTCCCATTTGATTGATTTAAAAAACGTCCTATTTTGTGATTTATAAATAAGTGTTCAGCAACGGGCAATAAACAGAACATCCGTTATTTGGGTCGTTCAAATACGGTCATTCATGATTGACGACCCGCCAGTATCGATTACAGGCTTACCCACTTTCCAAATTGTTCCACCAGCTGCCCAATGTAATATTGTAAATATAATTATACTTGCTTAGATTTAGGTCAATTGTGACATTTAACAAACGCGTGTCGATTGGTTAACGTGTATTTGTAAACATTTTGTCTACATGGGTCCATTACTATTTGTAATTTACATTAATGATTTACCAGATGTGACTCTTGATAAAACTAAAAGTATTATTTGCAGATGACATATCAGTTATTATAACTAATGATCAAATTAATCAATCTTATATTAATAAAATAAATGCTACTATAGAAGCTGTTAGTAATTGGTTCGAATGTAATAATTTGTTTGTAAATTTGTTAAAAACTAAATGTGTACAGTTCAGCAATCACATGACACAAAGACCAATGCTGAATTGTAAATATAGAGTCAAGTTTCTGGGATTTATAGTTGATCGCCACTGTAATTGGTAATCGCACATTAAGAATGTATGTTCTAGATTGGAAAGGTTCACATTTGCATTGAGACGAGTTAGGCGAATACCGGGTGAAAAAACTGCACTCACAGCCTATCATGGATATGTGGCATCAGTTCTCAGATACGGTGTTATAATCTGGGGAAACTCCACCGATATTAAGCAAGTACTTATAAGCCAAAAAAAATGTATAAGAGCTCTTAGTGATGTTAGACCTCTGGAACCATGTCCATTCATATTTGTTCAGAAAACCATTAGTAAACACAAAGCTGAGGCCGAGGGACCCAACGAGGTTAAGGGTGACGACATACAAACGTGCGCTATATTATAAGAATTGTCACGCGATGGCTGTAAAGTCTTCAATCATTTGCCAGTGTCTAAGACAAATCACACCTATTGCAAGGTTTAAATACGAGTTACATGTTTGGTTAAAAGAAAAGTGTTTCTACTCCATTCAAGAGTTTTTTAACCTTGACACCAAATTGTTGACCTATATAATAAATAATTATAACCAACTAGTGCTTGTTATATTTATATAATATTAGATTAAAGAATTATTTTTTTTACAACTTAAGATTTTGCATGCTAGATATAGCTAAGTGTGTGCTCTAGTACCTATAAAAATAAGATCAATGTATTCCATACTTATTGCAAATAAATATTATTATTATTTTGTCTTTACCAATCACGGGATTATGGGAGTCCCGGACCTTTGGAAGGCGTACATGGAGCCGAAGCCAACACGTAGAGGCCCTTTAGACAAGTTCAATTTAGTAAAGTTATGGGACACCAACCGGCGATTGTCCCTGAGTTCAAACTAAAGAAGTATGCTCCCACGGACAACCACCGGTTAGTGTAAAGACTATTTAAGAAGGATGGGAATATTAATAATAGGTTCTATGAATGAACTGATATGGATTGGTGAACTAGGCTATTGATGAAACTACGGCGCCTGCCTGGCCAATGCTAATTACTTTGGTTTAAATGGCAGGCGGTGACTCGCCAACTCAATGGAATGGACCTCCCGAAATAGCCACATATATATAGCAGCAGGGAGGCAACAGTTCCAGAAGGGCTAAGGGTGGAGAAGTGCTTCTGGACTTTAAACGACCATAAGGTGCCCACTCACCACTTATGCAACACATCCGCCCTTCGAGCATATAGCTCTTGCGACTCCACTCTGACCGGCCAGTAAAGGCAAGCCAGAGGTGAGGGTCTGTTCCTCGTCATTGTACACCGCAGCCGGCCGGTGAAGGCAAGCGTAAGGTGAGGAACAGGTCCTACCCTCGGGAGTACTCAGGTCCGTGGTGTCGCCACTCACCAACAGCTCGCCACTAGCTGCCCTGCGGCCTTATTATTATTTTAGATATTTATTTAATTTTCTATAAATTAGGTTTTTTATAATAAACATTCAAATATAAAAGTAAAATAACAATACTAATACAAAAAATATACATTATAAAAAACCTAACCTACGGGTGCCGCCGGCAGCGGGGCAGGGCTCAAGCTACCGGTGGTTAGGGCTGCAGAGAGAGGAACCTCCTCACAATGCGTGCCGTGTCGAGGAGTACTGCCTTCTGTATCCCTTGATCCAGCCATCTAGCGAGAGTCTCTTGAGGTGTTGGTCGAGACTCTTCGCTATAAGACCGTTGGCCGAAACAACTATCGGGACAATGATAGTCGAGTCAACATCCCACATGGCGGTCACCTCGTGAGCCAAGTCAAGGTACTTGCTGAGCTTGTCCTTCTCGGCCTTCACGAGGTTCTCGTCATGCGGGATGGTGACGTCGACGAGCACTGCCCGGCGTTGAGATCGATCTACCAACACGATATCAGGCTTATTGGCGACAATAGTCCTGTCCGTGATGACAGATCGATCCCAATAGAGCGTAGCACGACCATTTTCGAGAACTGGCGCCGGTGTGTACTTATAGTACGGCACTTCAGAATCAACAAGATCATATTGAAGGGCAATTATTATTATTATTATTACAAGTTATTTTTGTCCATAGTAGGGTAAAGTCACCACTGGTCAGCCAGAGACCTGTAGTCGGTCTTTGCCTATACTTTGTATGAGTGGGAAGAGTACGGAAGATATATTTCCCACTCTTCGCACTCATATAAGGACGACTATTGATCTCTGGCTGACCACTGGTGCCTTTACCCTAACTAACTAATGTATCTTTGACTAATGTATCAGTACGTAACTAATGTATCTTTGATGACAGTCCCTCAGTGCTCCGTTTATCGGAATTGCTGGCGACATTGTTTTATTCTTTTCATCTGCTCACGACCTGCAAGTATTAATGCTACAAGAGTTAAGTGCCGCAAGCCTTGAGGTTGCACTCAAAATGAATAAGCCAAAAACAAAGGTACCCAACCAACCAACCAACAAGGTAACCAACTGTTCCTCCCGACAGGGTATCGAAGTGGATGAGCAAGCAAACCCCTTCGTTGACGAGTACATTTATTACTCTTTTAGCAACAGACAAGACATGGAAGTAGAGAGAGGTGTCGACAATGCCTGGAAGAGTTACTGGTCTTGAAGAGAGGCAACTGATGAAGGAAAACATTCTCCTCGCTCAGACGTGATCCTACACCGAATATCAAAAGTCCAAATTTGAGCTTTGCCAGATTGCTATGGAGCTCAGTTTATTATCAACTATTATAAGTGGAAAAAGAACGGATCAAGTTCGGAACACCAACTTGCGCTCCAAAACGGTCATATGGAATGTGGGGAAAAGACTGCCCAACAAAAGTGGGCCTAGGCTGGCCAAGCCTGCCATACAGAGAGCTAATGCGGCAACTTGGTGGGTTCCCCAGGACGGCTACAAACCGTGAGGTAGACCGCGACGGTGATGATGGGATTATTTGGACGTTTCCCTAAAAGATTCGCCGGAAGTTGCAATGGACAGCGAGTTATGGAAATTCAGGACACAATAATTGGATTGGACAATAACAAAAAACAACGAATAGATCGTGATAGGATAGGGTTAATTGAAGTGATTAGGCGCCGAAGGTGGATCCCTCTTAGTGTAATTGGAGCTACCGACAACCACCTTTAGGGAAAGGCACCAATAGTCCCTCCATGTCAATGAGTAGGTATTTGACCCCGCTGTAGTTCTATTTAGTAGTACCGACGCCAATGCTCCTAATGTACAGGAAGGTCCTTGTAGGGATATAAAGTGTCATATACTCGTTGAAGGAACTTGTGTTTAATCAGATTAAAATCCGGTTCCGACGAAAATTTAAATAAAGCTAAATAATAAGAACAACACTTCAACGAATAAAGGCCCTTGACAAATCAGCTTCTACACCAAAAAACCCCTATTCCGACATTAAATGTTTATTTTATACAAAAATCTATTGTTCGTTCAACATAAAAACTGACCTACAGCGCAAAAAAATGGCTTGAAAGTTTGTTAAAATGTTTACAAACTTCATTCTTTCTTTGAAATTGTGGCAAGCTGCGACGCCGTCGATAACAACTTTTTAACCGACCAAAGTTGAATATTTACAAAATAAATAAGTTTTCCCTCTGAAGCGAAATGGCTCCTTACACCTTACAGCCTACACGTGTGAATCAAATCGATCATATCGCACCATCACTACGTTCGGATAAGAATCTAACGTATGCAAGTTCATTATGGAAAAATAACAAACAGTCGGCCTCTGTCAAGGCTACGTTGGACATGCAATTTAATACAAATTGACTATTAATACATTTGCTGGTGAACAGACGAGGCCCTTGTTACTATCCGCCCTTGAACTATGCCATATGGGACGTTTGCCAGCGCTGGCGCGGTACGAAATCTGTTTGAACTCCATTTCACTAAAGCCGCTTTGAAATTCAGTCCCACAGTGCTCTGTTGTTTTTTAGGGTTCCGTAGGAACCCTTATAGTTTCGCCATGTCCGTCCGTCCGCAGCCTTGCTAAGACACCTTAGTACTAGAAAGCTGTAATTTGGCATGAATATACATATTAGTCACGCCAACAAAGTGGTAAAATAAAATCTTGAAAAACCTCTTTATTTAGTGTACACGTCACGTGGGGACGTCATTTTTTTTCGTCTACCCCATAGTGTGGGGTGTCGTTGGATAGGTCTTTTAAAAAATTGCGGTTTTGTGAAATCAATTTTTCGATTAAGGGATCCGTTTAAGAAATATTAAGCTTTAAAGCGATAATATTTGTTAGAGTCGTGTCGCTTAGGCCAAAACTACGACTAAAAACCTGAAAAATAACTTAAATCAAAGCACATATAATTAATTTTATAGGAAAACTATCACGAATAAGTAGACTTCATTGGTTCTATGCGGTGTTGGTAAACTGACCTCGACCTATGTCCAGTTAAATTCCGAGCTATGTATTAGTATGCATAGATATAGCGATAGATACAGTCCACACATGTTAACTTCAAGGTTTTAGTTAGTAGCAAATAAATATTTGACGAGAAAATACGTTTCATTGGCTGCGAAAATCCCGCTAACCAAAAATCAACCCTAACGCGTGATCATATGGTCCAATCGAACCGGACTGCATCGCCACCGGCGGCCGGGCGGCCCGACCCGCGAGAACAAAAGAACAGAGATAAGAGCGCCCCGGTCACCGTAAAGGTGCAAGTTTTAAGTGCAATTAGAATTTACGCGTTATTACCTTGAACTTGAGTGTTAAGAACTATGAGTGTTTATTCGTAATTCGTGAGAATTTTTATGCAAACTTTTTATACGAACATTGAGTGAGTGAGTTAAAATACTAAACGAACTGAGTGAGTACTAAATACACGGGAATTTTCATTATTATTCGCAAAATATTACCCAGAAATTATGGCCACAATGGACGTGCTTGTGTCGTTGCAAGAAGAGCTACTGGACAATTTAGAAAAGGCTATAAAGAATTACAAGAAATCGCCGAAAGAAAGAATTAAACGAGCTTATTTAGAAACAAGATTAGAATTACTGGAACAACTATTTCAGGATTTTAAAGAAGGTCACAAGAAGATAGTATCGAGTGCGCTGAAAGACAAGGATGAGTCATACTTTACTCTAAATGTTTACCAGAAGTTCGAAGAGATGTACATCGAGTTTAAGACTACTTTACGAGAAGCGTTGCAACCATTTCTACCATCTAACACGCAGTCGTCAGCGCCCGCAGCGGGTACCACTGTTGGCACTGTTGCTAACGAGAAATGCGACGTTAAGCTGCCGCGAATAACATTACCCACGTTTAGCGGCAGGTATGAAGAGTGGCAAACGTTTTATGATATGTTTAATTCATTAATACACACTAATCAGAATATTACGGCGGTACAAAAATTGCATTATTTAAAAAGCAATTTGTCTGGAGAAGCACAGAATCTATTACGTAACTTTTCAACTACAGAAGCAAATTATGAAGAGGCATGGAAACAATTAGTGCGGCGTTATAATAACAAAAGATACAATTGTAATACAGTTTTAAGGACCTTATTCGCATCGAAGAAATTGCAATGTGAGTCGGCTTATGCGATCAAACTGTTATTAGACACAACATCCACCTGCTTGAAATCATTACAGAATATGGGAGTGAGCACTAGTGCTTGGGATGCAATTGTTGTGTATTTGATTGTTTCCAAGTTAGACGCAGAATCCATACGTCAATGGGAACAACATCTTAATATGTTTGGCGATGAGTTACCTACTTGGGATCAACTAAGTGAATATTTAGAGTGCCGATTCAGGTCTTTAGAGATGATTGACACGAATGTGGTTCGTTCTACACAACCCGCTAAGCCGGCAACGAGAGCTAAAGTGTTTCATGCAATAGAGAAGCAGGAGAACAGCCCGAAGACTGTAGTCGAGTGCGCAATGTGTCATGAAAATCACTACATTTACCACTGCAAACGATTTGCACTTATGACTGCCAAGGACAGACAAGATTTCGTACAGCACAATCGATTATGTTTTAATTGCCTGTCACCTACTCATGCAGCGATGAAGTGTCGGCTGTCATTAAGTTGCAGAAAATGTGGAAGACGACACCATACCATGCTACACTTTGACCGAGAGAATAAGGAAGCCAACCGAGAGACCACACCAGCGAGCGAGGTAGCAGCGCCCGCGGCTTCGAGTGACCGAGAAAGACTGAGCACATCACGAGGTGACACCCATTTTACTGCAGCATTTTCTAGAGGAGAGCTACAACCCAACAGTGTGCTACTGGCGACGGCTAGAGTTAAGGTATTTAATTCTTTAGGTTGTAAACAAATAATTAGAGCTTTACTCGACCAGGGGTCTCAAGCGTCGTTTGTGACTGAGGCTACTGTACAGTTACTTGGAGTTCCACGTAAACCGGTAAGTGGTTGGGTGTCAGGTCTGGGGGATGGTCGTATGAGGATCAAACATACGGTTTCACTTCGCGTGGAATCACGCCATAATCCAGAGAGTTTTATTCAAGTTAACGCATATGTGTTACATTCATTAACATCTTTACTTCCAGCAACCGAGCTAAGCGTGCCTGAGTGGACAGAAATCGGAAATTTACCGTTAGCTGATCCGACATACACAACACCGGGTAAAATCGATATTCTACTAGGTGCAGAAGTTTATAGTGAAATTTTGCAAGAGGGCATGATCAAGCAAACAGAAGGAACCTTAATGGCTCAAAATACAGTCTTTGGATGGATTCTGTCTGGCAGAGCGTCCAAGGGACCTGGAGAGTTAGCCAAATCTAATTTAACTAGTTTGCACGTGCATGTTAAAGAGGACGATTTATTAAGGAAATTTTGGGAAATAGAGAATGAGCCTAACACCATACAAAACGAGATGACAAAGAGTGAGAAACTTTGCGAAGATTTCTTTGATTCAACCACAGTACGTGATGATGAGGGCAGATTGGTAGTGAGATTACCATTTACCACAGATGATCCTAAATGTCAGTACGGACATTCGAGAGAGATAGCGATCAAGAGATTGGAAATTTTAGAGCGAAAATTATTGAGAGAACCCAGACTACGAGAAGAGTACAACAAGGTATTTAAAGAATACCTGAGTTTAAATCACATGAGACCCGTCTACACACATGAGTTGGAGAACGCCAAGGCTGTCTACCTCCCTCATCACGCGGTGATTAGAGAAGATAAGGAGACTACAAAGGTGAGAATAGTCTTCGACGCCTCGAGCAAAGGGAGCAATAATGTGTCCTTGAATGATGATCTTCATGTGGGTCCAAAGCTACAACAAGATTTACGGCACATATTAATGAGATGGAGAAGCCATAAAGTATGTCTTGTAGCGGACATTGTCAAAATGTACAGAATGGTTCGAGTAGCTGAAGAGGATACAGATTTTCAGAGAATCGTTTGGAGATTTACCTCAGATGGATCAGAGCCAATACAACATTACAAGCTTATAAGATTGACTTTTGGGACAGCATGTGCGCCATATTTGGCAGTCAAGGCGTTACAGAGACTTGCGGAGCTAGAAGAGGTTAAGTATCCTTTAGCTGCAAGAATAACAAAACAAGATTTCTATATGGATGACTTAATAACGGGAGCGGAAACTGAAACTGAAGCGATAAGAATACACGATGAGATGGAAAACTTGACAAGAGCTGGAGGATTCGAGCTTCAAAAATGGAACAGTAACTGTGAAAACTTACTACAAAGACTCGAAAAAGGTGATGAACAAAACCACCATCCAGATCTTAATATTAAATTAAACAAAAGTATCAAGATACTTGGCGTCAGCTGGAACAGAGGAAACGATTCGTTCGAATACATGCTAAACTTACCTGAACTTAAGGAGCCGGTAACTAAGAGACAAGTCCTTTCTGATGTAGCAAGACTGTATGATCCTTTGGGTTGGATTGCCCCTGTTGTGGTTGTTGCCAAATTGTTTATACAGAAGTTGTGGCAATCTGGTCTAGAGTGGGATGACTGCTTATCAGAGGAACTGCTAAATCAATGGCTTACATACAGACGAGGCTTAGTGAAGCTGACACAAATATCACTACCAAGATGGTTGAGCGTTACACGACAATCCAATGTAGAATTGCACGTGTATTCGGATGCTTCCAAGTCAGCTTTTGCAGCAGCAGTGTACGCCAGAGTCATAAGCAAGACAAATGGAATACAAGTACACTTGGTCACTGCAAAAACCAAGGTTGCTCCTATAGAAAAGGAAATTTCTATTCCACGGCTCGAATTGTGCGGAGCTACTTTGGCAGCTAAATTAGTATTCGAAGTTTCACAGGTGATGGAGATACCAAAAGAGAATTTGCATGGCTGGACAGACTCCACCATCGTCTTAGCATGGCTTAAAGGAGGCTCAAGTCGTTGGAATACTTTCGTGAGCAATCGAGTGTCGACAATACTAAATATTATGGACTATGAGCAGTGGGGTCATATACCTACAGAGACAAATCCAGCAGATTGTGCTTCGCGAGGCTTACATCCTGAGGATCTGAGAGATCATTCATTGTGGTGGACAGGACCGCAGTGGATAACCGAAGCTACAATTGACAAACATAATGAGTATGTTGAAGATACACATGAAGAGGAGAGAACAGTGAAATCTTTAACGGCTTTATCTCACATTAACGAGGAATGTATTTGGGCTAGATTTTCATCATTATCGCGATTACTGAGAGTTATATCATATTGCAGAAGAATTTTGAGTTTAAAAGTACCAAGAAATGAACGTTCAAACTTACCTAAATTTATAACTTTCAAGGAGACAAATGAGACTTTACTGACATGCATTAAACGAGTGCAAGGACAAGAATTTGAAAGTGAGATAAAGCAGTTAAGGATTCGAGGATGTGTACCTAAGAAGAGTAATCTACGCACTCTTTGTCCTTTTTTGGATGAAAAGGGGGCACTAAGAGTGTCGGGACGAATTAATATGTCGGATGCAAGTTACGATACGAGGCACCCAATGATTATGCCTGCTAAAAACCATTTTACCAAGCTTATAATTGTTGATGCTCACTATCGAACTATGCATGGCGGTCCACAGACTATGTTGAACTTTCTGAGAAGTAAATATTGGATCTTACAAGTAAAAGAAAGAGTAAAGAAGATCTACAGAGAATGTGTCATTTGTTTGAGACACTCATCAAAGAAGAGTACTCCACTAATGGGTCTCCTACCCGAAGCGAGATTAAAACCCAGTAAACCATTCAAGTCTACCGGGGTGGATTACTGTGGTCCCATAAATATAAGGTTTTCACCAGGAAGAGGAGCTAAGTCTTATAAGGGCTACATATGTTTGTTTGTTTGTATGGTGACTCGAGCGGTTCATTTAGAAGCTGTGACGGATTTAACCGCAAAAGGATTTATAGCAGCTTTTAGACGCTTCACTTCCCGAAGAGGACATTGTCAAGATCTATTCAGCGACAATGGGACGAATTTTACTGGAGCAGACAGAGAGATGAGAGAGATGTTCAACAGTGCCAAGTCATCACTTCCAGATGACCTCTCAGCTTTGCTCACGTTGGAACGGACAACGTGGCATTTTATACCTCCTCACGCCCCCAATTTTGGAGGTCTGTGGGAAGCAGGCGTGCGTAGCACGAAGACACATTTGCGTAAGGTAGTTGGAAACAGTACACTTACATACGAGGAAATGGCAACGGTTCTGGCGCAGGTGGAAGCGTGTTTGAATTCGCGACCTTTGTCTCTACTGAGTGACGATCCAAACGACCCTCTCCCCTTGACACCAGGTCACTTTTTAGTAGGTGAACCGTTATTAAACATAGCTGATGATGATTATACTAAATGTAATATTCAAGGTTTAGACAGATGGCGCTTAACGCAAAAAATTGTTAACGATTTTTGGAATAGATGGTACAAGGAGTACTTAGTAACTCTTAATCAGAGATATAAATGGAATAAAAATTGTACTGAGCCTGATATTGGAGATATTGTTGTTTTAAAGGAGGATAACGTCCCTCCTGCAAAATGGATTTTAGGTAAAATTATACAGAAACATACTGGGCCTGATAATATAACTCGAGTTGTATCCGTAAAATGTAAATCAGGAGTATTCAAGCGTCCAGTAAGTAAACTTTGTATTATAACGAAATAAAATAAAATGTTCTATGTTTAATTGTATAAGTTATTGTATAATTTATATGGTAAAAAATCTCTTTAAAAGCTTATATAGTATTGATAGAATTATATTCATGGCTTATGTTGTTGTTCGTTTATTTTCATAAGCTACGTTCTTATTGCTTATTGTAGTGAACAATTGCGATATATTACGGTGGGCGGTTTGATCGACCCGATATTTATAGGCAATATTGTTGTTAATTAGTTAGCGGTAAGTTACATTTATTTTATATACTTAGCGCATTACATTTTATACTGTCCTAAATTCTGGCATTCGGCTGATAAGTTTAGGACATGTTTTGTTGTATAGTAAATAGGTTATTCTTTTTTTAAGAGATTTAAGTACAGTTTGTTTAGATAAAATAAAGAACTATGTTCTTGGTGGGCGGAATGTCCAGTTAAATTCCGAGCTATGTATTAGTATGCATAGATATAGCGATAGATACAGTCCACACATGTTAACTTCAAGGTTTTAGTTAGTAGCAAATAAATATTTGACGAGAAAATACGTTTCATTGGCTGCGAAAATCCCGCTAACCAAAAATCAACCCTAACGCGTGATCAACCTATGTCGATGTATGGGGGTGACAGTTTTCCAACGGCAAAGTTAAGTTTGTCGCGAGGTCTAATTTGTTTATTTTATTTTATTTTATTTTATTTATTTGGAAAGCAAACAGAAATAAGTGAGCAGGAAATAAGGTTTCTGATTCATATTATAAACATTCACTTATTCCCTTAACAGCTCTCACTGAAACATACAAAGAAATTCATTAAGTAATGTTCATAAGTAATGTCTTCGGAACTCTACACTGAGCATGGTCCGACATGGTCTTGCCCGGTTTTTTCTATAACCAGCTGCGCTGAATAAAAACTTGGTACGTTCGTACTAATATAAGTAACAAATATGAGAATTAGCAAATAAGATGTTTGACCGTTTAGTGCTGGAGTGTAATGTAGTTAAAAGACACTCCGTCTTGTGATTGTGTCTTTAAAATGCAAATGTCAATGCGTTAACCATCGTGTACCTTTTTCTTGATATACATATAAAAAAATACTAAACATTACTCTATACTTACGGAAAATTACATAGAATAAAAACTAATAATTTCAGTAGCCTTATTTCCGTTCTTACATTTTCAAGACCTGAAACCTTAAAAAAAAAACATGAAAGATATTTGCGCCAGTAATAAAGTAAAGCCTCTAAAATTAAACTTAATGCGATACACAGGTGCTTCAGTATCTAACGAGCTGAACTAATGAATTGCATGGCATTATTAATTATATTAAATTAACTCTCTAACTGGCTACAGTTGACTAGAGCGAATTGTTTAATTTGCGTTGCCGTATTAAAACCGCGTATAGATTACGTAAGTTGAAAGTTGACATAATTAAATTATCTATAGGCGGTTTTAATATTGGGAACGGATTAATAAATAAATAAATAATATTTGCGTAAAGTAGCAGGGCTTCTATTCAACATGGTATAAACCATATATATATATTTTTTCTTTGCCCCCGGCGACTTGAACAGCTACTACCGCGGGAATATGGCGTTTCCACTATGAAGTGATTTCGCTAGTGTCAAGTATATATAAATATAAATCAATATAGTAATAAAACACGACAACGTTGTACGGTGATATGTAGGACAGAGGCTAAGACAGTTTTAACCTCTGTACCACTGCGAGTCCAGTTGAAACGAGAAGTAAGATGCCAGGATACACGAAATAAGTCCAAGTCTTCTATCACTGTGCAACACAAATGCATTAAAAGTACAAATCACTAACAAAAAAGAACTTTGAACACCTAAATACACAAAAATAAAAACTAAAACCAATTACACATCCGCCATCTTTTGACGTTGCAAAAATGGCCTCCATAAACCATATATTGTTTTTGACAGGTTATCGTAATGTCACCGTTTTGATAGGTCTTATTTACTTGACAGTAATGGCGGCCCAGTTAAAAACAATACCATAACAGGTCAGGTCAGGATTTGGATTTTACCGCCTAGAACGCGTAGTTAACAGTTGTGTGTGCGCTGCGTTCACTGTTACCGTAAAGGCCCATACACACGTAGTGCGGGATGCAACTTTTCGATGTTTGTATTTTTGTTCATTATTTCCTTCTAATTTTTTAATATTTTTTTTGATTATTATGTATGTAGTTTAGTATTTTAGTTATATTATTTCTTAGTCCTTGTCATTTGTGTATCTGTTGTTGTTGCCCACCGTGCTCTCACCGAATGGGTCCTGCGGAAGACCAGCGCTGGCCGTAAAGCTAGCAACATGCTGAGCAGGGTCCGTTTCGTGACAAAGTGTGTTTTTTTATTTATTAGTTTTTTTTTTATATTTTTGTATGTGTTATTTTTTGTCACGAATAAAGACTTGAACTTGAACTTGAACTAGAATAGCGGTGTTTTACTGTTTTTAATAAACTATTTACCTACACACACACATAACTTCCAATTACCTAAACATCTTTGCTAACGTACACGGTAACCAATTAATTTTGTCCAATTTCACTTGATCGATTGTATCTTTTTATCTAATTTCATTAATGTCATAACTTGTTAAATATAAGAACTAGTATTAAACGGACAATAACGTTACGTCTATTGGAAGTAATTTCAGTCTTATAATTAGTAACATTATGCTTCATTTTAGGTTGTGTCCCTACTCACCCAATTTTACGGTACCCAACTTACACATTGTAATAGGATTATAATAGATATTTTCTCCTGGCCTTCCGCCAGTCCAAAAATTAAGCACAGTTATTAAAAATGACTCTCGAAAACTTTCTAGACATTAATTAGAGCAGACAGTACTCCCGGGAAACGTCGCAGCATTTTCTGAAAATGCGCTACCGACTGCATTGGCCTTGAACTCGGGTGCATCGATGCTCGTGGTAACACGTGTACAAGTTCTCAGGAAACTGCATCTCGGTGCAGTGCAAACGAAACCGTATGCAGAAACTTGTGAGCCTGTGACCTATGTTTATGGTAATTTAGGTAAATACTTATTCGATAAATAAATCAGAAGTTAATTGACTTCAACTTCAGTTCTAGAGCAAGCTGCACCACTATGGTTTCCTTTTTTCTAACTTAAAAATTAGAGTAAGACAGCAGTTAACTTCTGCAGAGTCAACCTTGCTTAAGTATAGAAATTCCATAACATAACTTACCACATTATTTGAATTTAGAAGTGAAAGTTACATGAAAATAAAAATAAACAAATGAATATAAGCAACAAACAACTCTAAACTCTAAACATCAGGATATTTGCAAACAAATACGATTTTAAAAAGAAACATTCACATTCGCTTTAAAATTAGAATACTTATATTTTTATTACATTTTTAATTTACTCCAAGAACTCAACATTTAGGTCTACAGAGATTGGCAGTTTGATACAAATTGTAAATACAACGCGGTTCTTTTCGAACGAGGTCAGTGTTGTCATGCCAGGATGTATGCTGTAAATCTGTAGGAATAATTTTGACGTTTGATGTTTTTTTGTAGAACTGTAGGTAAATTTACGAAAATTACATTGGTTTATACATGGGATTTATATACTTGAGTTTAACCTCGAGTCTGTCAATATCTGTCATTCAAACAGTGTTTGATCTGTTATCGTATTGTCACCGTTTTGATAGCTCTTATTTACTTGACAGTAATACCATAAAAGATCAAAGACAATATGTTTTTTACCGTCGGGAATATAGGCCCTGGACTCATGTCAGTCCTTCGCCTCCCGGCTCGGGCTTTGAGCTCATCTATTTAGCTTACTTGGTCGTCTCTACAGGATTGCACTATTAAATAAGTAGTGTCTGTTAGAGTTATATTTTTTTTTTATTCCATAGAAAAACTTGTTTATTTTAATTATATGAAAACTGTTAATAATAGGCCAACGATAGGACAAACCAGCGATGCCGTCCCCCAACCACATTATGTAAGTATTTTTTTATGTCAATTAAAATATTTTCTATTAGGTATATTCTATTCCATTCTATTTTCAATTCTATTTAGTGTAAATGCAGAGGTACATAAATTGGATGAGTCCGCTTTGAGCGACGTGGTGAAACGAAATACGAAAGTCATAAAACGGATTACATAGATTTTTACTCGTTCTTTTACTGCCCTTTTGCAGAGATATTCCAATTAAACAACGAGCAAGGCTATGACTAGTGATGCATCGGTTTTTGCTCTCTGTCACTACTCACTTTTTGGTTTATTTATTTATTTCTTCTTTATTGCACAGTAATAAGTACAACTGGCGGACCTAATATCTAATGGCATTCTCTACCAGTCGACCAAATAACTAATCAGAAATCCTCTCAATGTATCTCTTTCAATATCACCCCGTTTCAAAATTTATCAATAACTCCGACACCCAAGCTTCTAAGTAGGTACTACTTCTTATCTTATCTTGTACTGATGGGCCCTTTTAGATACAGTCCGACCCTTTAGAACCTTTTCTGCAATTACCCTCTAACATAGGGGTTCTCAACCCTTTGGATGGTAAATAATGTTTTTAAGGCCCTCGTCGAATGTGTTTTGTGACAGTTAACAGACATACATCAATCTAATAACATCGATCGACAACGTTACACATTAAATTGTTTTTTTTTTAATTTCCTCATTCCGCGTCCCTCTTGCCATCTTTCTACGCCTCATGAGGGAAGCGCACCCCTCTGTCTGGGGAACCCTGCCCTAACACTTTTGAATGTGCAGGTTTCCTGGTAAGAACATACTTAAGTTAGGAATCTCATTGGTAATAACCTAGTAGTACACCTTTCGATTACGCATTGACACTATTTGACACCTTATGCTACTTAGCAACAGATACTCTTTCAACTACTTCAGCGTCTCTTTTCAACACGGTAAAAACCATATCGTGTTTGATCTGTTAATCGCATTGTCGTTTTGTTAGCTATAATTTTCTTGGCAGTAACGACGGCTGTCGTCAAGACCTTAACAGATAACACGAAATCGTAAAAAAGCCATTTTCAACGTCAAAAGATGGCGGATGTGTAATTTGTTTTATTTTTATTTTTGTGTATTTAGGTGTTCAAAGTTCTTTTCTGTTAGTGATTTGTACTTTTAATACCTTTGTGTTGCACAGTGATAGAAGACTTGGACTTATTTCGTGTATCCTGGCATCTTACTTCTCGTTTCAAGTGGACTCGAAGTGGTACAGAGGTTAAAACTAACTTGGCCTCTGTATCACCGTACAACCTATATTGATTTATACTTATATATACTTGACACTGGCGAAATCACTTCACTGTGGAAACGCCATATTCCCAGGTAATAGCTGTTCAAGTCGCAGAAGGGTAAAAAAAAAAAACTACAGAAGCGTTTATACCGCCTAGAATAGAGGTGCAGTGGCCCTAGTATGGCTACGTATATATCGCGTGTCAAATGTGGATAAAGGATCCGTCACTGTCGTACTTATATACGTGTCAGAAGGTGACGGATGCCTTATCCAAACTTTTTCACGCGATTAACGCAACTATGTTACGTTACGGCCCCTGTTCATATCTACATTAGATAAATACTAGCTTCTGCCCGCGTAGATTTCCAATATCGTATCGTATCAATAAATAAATAAATAAATAGTATCTAGGGTATAAGCTAGCTCCATTCATCCAAATCCAAATAAATATCGTAAAAAAATGGTTTATTTCAAGTAAGCACTAGTACAGTCACGACACGGGATTGTTGAGCCACTTGCCACTGTTTGTACTTTGGACGTGTAATGCAAATCTGGTTTAGTCGTTTATACTTGTGTATCCAGTATGTGTTACCCGGCTAAATTACGAAGAGTAGCAAGTGGCTTAACATGTGTGGTGATTGTACAAATAGGGCATGAAAATGTTTCTGAAGCAAAAGCCCTCCAGTTTCGTACAAACGATAAATTCAAGTTGATCGTGCGTTCGCCTTGAGTCCGGACTCGCAGGCGGCAACTCGGTCAAGGGGAAATACTTCGAGAAACTTATGAACCAAATAACTAGACTAGATGATGGATAAAGTAGAACGCTGTGGGCAAGTTAATATGCTGCTTTCGAATACTTATATTGCTAACTAACTAAGCTGGTATATAATAGCGACGTTTCAATCCGTTGTTAACTAAACTATAGGTATTTAATATCGAAATAATATGAAAAAATCCATACGAGCTGGGGCTCTATTCTACCTTGTATATCCATGTCGATTTTTGACACGTTATCGTATTGTGTTTCATTTGGCCGCCGCCATTACTGTCAAGTAAATAAAAGCTATCATCATATCATAACGTTTGACAATAAAAGTCAAGAGCAATATGGTTTTACCGAGAAGAATAAAACCTTAGTAGGCCTTGACTAACTCATTGACAACTAATTAAGACCAATTTAGTTAAAGCTCCAGCAAGGTAAAGAAACTCATTATACTAACAATAAGAAAGTATACTTAAGATTATAAAAGTGAAAGATTAAAACATGTTAAGATGTTTGTTTCGATTTGCATTAAATCTGGCACACAAAAAATATAATTTTAATCTTGGAAAAAATACATATCCTAACGCAATTAAAGCGGACGGAGTCACGGGCAAAACCTAGTATTATGCAAATTAGCGCAATAGTTGTTCGCGTACAATGGCGGCGAGACATGCCATAAGTTTGAAGTTCAGCGAACTTTATCGGTTACAGACATACAAACGTCAATAAAATTAACATTTGCAAGCTTAAAGTTTTATTTGACGTAGCGAAACTTGGTTTGACGGCTGCTAGCTAGTAGAACTTGAAATATCAGAAAAGAAAAAGCTTTATATGCTACTTATATGCGGTCCATGGGAGGATATGTTAATGGAATTCAATTTCAGTGTTCACTGAGCTATATCACAGCATATTAGCTAACGCATATAGTTCATCTCACTTATATTATAAATGCGAAAGTTTTTGTGTCTCTAAGTTATTTTGTTTCTCGTACAACTGAAACGGCTAGATCGATTTGGTTGAAATCTGGAATGTAGATAGCATATGCCCTGAATTAACACATAGGCATAGGCTACCTTTTATACCGAAAAATAAACTTTCTCCGTGGGATAGTCTACGCGGACGAAGTCGCGGTTAGTTTTTCATGAAACTAAAAGCATAGTGGAATAAATTTACAGAATTTAAATTGGCCTAAATAAGTGAAGGGTATTGCGGCTCAACCGAGTCATGATTTGAATTAGTGGTACAAAAAAAAACTCAAAAAAAATGTTGATGCATTTTAAAACATTTAAAAACGTTATATTTTAATAATTTAGTCGGACCTAAAGTAGAGCCAGATGATATCGCAAAAGTGTTTTAAAAAAATATCTAAATACATATTTGAGGTACGTTGAAATTGCAACAGAGCGATGTTGATAACTAAAACTAAATAATCTTAAAACACACCTCCTCGGCAGTTGGGTAATAAAAAAAGACATCATTTCGCTGGGATATTTTTCCTGCCTGTGATCGAGAATGGTGAACCTTGAACACCAAACCTCCACCACCCTCCTTTATTCCAAAAGCCCTGCAAGATTTGTTAATTCATTATTTCATTCATAATTCAAGCAGGCCAATTTTAAAAGAACTAGTTTGTCTACAGTATCATTAACATTTCATTAACGTCTAGATCGATTGGCGACGGCATGGTCAGACGCAAACGCCCTCGTTAGGGTAATGCGGGGCATTAAGAGCGAGTCCCTCCGAGTCCTTGGCGGGCGCCGCGCCGTCGCCGCTCCGCATTAGCCGCAGCTCCCCGCATCTTGAGCGAGCCATTTGTCAAACTCAAGTCTCGTCTCGCCCAGCTTACACGAGCATTGTACTTGATACTTTGGTATTGGTAAATTTGTCTGGTATCAGATCAGGCGACTTGTTTACTAAGCGGCTAGAGCTACTACTTGATCGATTACTTGTCATTATGAAGCCGTATTAATGACAAGTGCTTAAAAACGATTCAATACCTACAACAAATAAAGCATTTTAACTTTTTTAAATTGTTACATTTGCCTTGAATTCGCAATTAAGTGGCTCCTACGTGTAACGTTTTTGTTGTCACTAATAATGCCATATGAGCGCTGCCTGGGCCCGTATTATGGCCACCTTTATCGCGGTGGATAAATCATCCGTCACTCTCGCACTTACGTACTGGTCAGAAAGTAACAGATGTTTTATCCACGTCTATCCGTCGTCCGTCGTCGTTAATGTTGACGATACCAATGTAATTTCATATTTTTTGACATGCAATGCAATTAATATTGTAACATTACATTGATGAATAAATAACTAAACTAAACTAAACTATCCACACCAATAAACCCGACCATAATCGGCCCGCTGGACGTTGAGCCATCGCCGATGCGTTGTTCCACATATAAATTAGAACGACATGCCACATGATGCGTTGAAACTCATGCGTCGCTCTATGTTGAAATCACAGCGTTTCGACGTCCCAACGCACCGGCTTCACTCGTGTGGCATCGCTCTTATAGTGCGACAAAAAGAAAGTGTAAATTAAATGAGGGCGCCACTTTCTACGTAACTATCACATTTTTGACGTAAAATACAACATGGCAACAATTTTGTATATTTTTTTTAGTTCCATTTTATTTTATTTCTGCTCTTTTATGTCGCATTTTTGGTTAATAATAAGCACCGAGCACATTATTGTAATAAAACTAAAGTAATAAACTAATTAAACTAGGTGCGTGTAAACTCTGCGTTACGCATTTCCAATAATGTCACGACCTTATTAATTGGAGCGTTGAAAAAATGTAGGCTAGTTACTCGGTTTTTATAATAACGATGGGGGTATTTACAGTCTACGCCGTAGCACTCGTAGCGTAGCTTAAGTTACTTAGCAAAACTTGTAGCATTTTTGCATTTCAGTTTAGTCCTATGGTTTTGTTGCATTAGAATATTTTCACTTCTCATGCTCGTAAAGTCCTTCTTTATGCTGGGTATAGGTGGCATAAAATTTAATGAACTAGTGCATAAAGTGTTGTCGTCATGTATTAACTAAGACAATTAAGCCCTACAGCCAGACCGACGAGGTAACTGCATTAAATAAACTTGTTATTTGAATACGTTTACTTTAATTTATTCGCCTTCTATGATGCATCTTACAAAAAATTAAAAACAAATAATAACAAGCATTATTAACAAAAAAAAAAATACAAAATTAACGTATGACTTGGCAGAATTGCGTTCGACCGAAAAATCTCATGCATAAAATTATAATTTAAAAAAATACAGTGGCGTGAAAGAGGTTTTTGTCTATAGTTTTGGACAATTAATTAATTAGTTGTTTTCTTTGCAAAACTTGTGCTGTTACGGAATTTAGTGAAGAGGGCATAATGCTCACTCCTAACACACTAATAGAAAATAATATAAAAGAACTTATTGAACAGTCATTGCCGCCTAAATCCAAGAAATTTATTTAAATTGTAAGAAAAGCGAAAGTCTGGAGAAGCGGCAAACAAATTAATATATTTCGTTAATGTAAGTTTTTTACATTACCACTGTTTTATTTCCTCGTAATCGAAGTGAAAAGCAGAGTGTACTCGGTCTGAAAACCCATTTTATCCTTGACTTAATTATCCAACCTAGCCTGCCGGCTTGCATGGATACCATTAGTCTTGGATAAATTGTTTTGTTTTATGCCTTTGTTGTATAATCTACTATTGTCACATGTCGTTTCTTACATGTTTTACACGATTAATTGTCTCAGGATAGTTACGTACAGTGCTATAGCTAATTGAAAGATCTTCGGTGTTGTACTTCTATCCCACTTGCTCTTAATCGCCCTAGTACATAACCGATTTTACACAAACCAGAATACGTTTTTAAGACCTGTACTACACGACATAATGTGAAAGGAAAGTCAATTATACAACTAGTTACTAACTTAACATGTGTTTTTAATATATTCATCATCTGTTGCAATACGAAGTACCTATTTAATAGATCGATGTAGACAGACAAGTTTCTTAATTGCAAATTTTAACAAAGAAATATGTCTTTGTTAGTTTGTGTTTCTTTATATGAATGGATAAAACTGTCTGAAATGTATGAGAGACATTTCAGACAGTTTTATCCATTCAAATAGTTTTTGCTGCCGAGTAGGTAAATAGCAAAAAAATAGTTTCCATACAATATGAAATCAATTATAAACACGTTTATATTTATCCGCTCTACATATTCATATCAATAATAATAAATTCAGTAATAAACCGAGAAGCATATAAACCGATCGGCCGCGGCTAACCTTAAATAATAAGAATATGGCGCGCAATCAGCATCGCGAATGGCTGGATAATGGCTGTATTGTTAGTGCTGCGTGTGAGTGAGATGGTAGTGACGCTGGTTTTGAAACGGCGCGGTGGATGAGGCGAGGATGACTTCCCTGAAGCACGGAGTCAACCTTAGCCGGAGGGCCTGCAGGCGGGCGCTGGCTGGCATAGCTCTGGCGCTGGTGGCAGTCGCTCACTCCAATCCTATTGAAGTAAGTATTTCATGTCGTCGCTTATCTAACAACTCTGCAAAGTAATTATGTACGAAGAGGAATAAAACGTGATAGTAATAGAATGAATCGGTCGCAAAATTTCCGACTTGCAAAATTACCACATTGATTATAGGTTGTAGCCCACATTTTAAAATATCTGAGTAGTAAAATTACTACTTCGCTTGGTTTATTAGGTAGTTTAAGTTCGATAAGTAACTTTAAATGCATAAAGGGCAAATTGCCCAAGAAAAAGCCCCGCTGCGGGGCTCCATCGACTTTGAACCTTTTACAAGCAATGTGGTCAATTTGCGAGTCGATAATTTTGCGGCATTTTAACTATTAATCCCAAAAAACTGTGCACTGTAAGGGGGGCCAACCAATTCGAGCGTTGTTACAACTATTTAAATGCTGGTGTCTTTTTAAAAGTCAAGAATGTGATTGGTAGATCGACGCGCAATTTTCTACTTGAGCGGTGTTGTTAGATTAGCGTCGTGACTCGTACGCTACTTAAGTGCAAGCCAGACAGACGGAACTTAAAACGAGGACGCGTCGCAGACGCGGCGCCCCTTTATTGAACTTACATACTTACAAAATGTACAGAAGCATCTGAACGTTGTTTAGACATTTCGCGGGCACGACGGTTCTCGTCTTGTCTTGTCTATTTGGCTTCCTCTATAATTGACTTCTTAATGTTTGTGATCTGTGTGTGGTGTTCACTTATAGCTGGAAAGATAGTCAGATGATGATGAATTTGGTGTCTGTTCCGTTTGCTCATCATCGCAAGTGTCACTGGATTCTTTAATTATATTATAAACCCCATCATGTGAGATATCAAAGTTGAGGAACTTATATGTATACTAGATATTGACCGTGACTCCGTCCGCGCAGAAAAATAAAACATAGCCTAAGTTATTTACGAATAATGTAGGATTTTTTTAGTTTATTCGTTACAAACATACAAGAATAGAAAAATACGAATCTTTCCTCTTTATCATATTAGTGTAGTTTAACATTTGGTATAAAAAAAAAAAAAAAAAAACATACAGTGGAACGTATAACCTCCTCCTTTTTTTGAAGTCGGTTAAAAATACTATTAAATGGAAAGTTACAGTGATTGTACTCAAATTCACTGACCTGCCATGTTATACTAACTCTACTGACGAATTATTAACCAGCGAGATAGAGTTGTCCTGTCAGAGCATACTTCAAACAACATTTGGGCGTGCATTCCCAATTACGTATCTTAAAACTCACGTACTTACTTATAAGAGTTTGGACCTGGGGTTTCTTGTACTAAAAATAGTACAAAATACGGCCATACAAAGCAAAGAAAGTAAAGTGTAATTTCTTGTGTTATTATGTTATGACTAATGATCCTATTAGAAAATTGACTTTATGTTATTCGTAATGGATTCATATTCCATTGACAAATTTCGTTCTATTGTGGGCCGTAGGAGGTGAGAATTAACATAGCTTATAATTAGTATTTATGGGTACCCGTGCTAAGCCCGGGGGAAGGTAACAGGAAGATAATTAACACCTGGTCCTTGCAAGGCTATGCAAGGAACGCAGCACACATTATAATTATTACTTAACAACTTACTTTTCACGTATATCACTTGTAATAATAATAATAGTAAGTAGTTAAACAGATTTATTTTGAGTACTTAAGTAAATGATAAAAAACTGACTTACATAGAAATGCGTTTAATATTTTACCAACATTTTGCGCCATCAGGTCATGACCACCCTAAAGTAATCAAATACCGCATATAAAGGGTTGACTGACAGGTCGTTGGGTACCTTTTATGAAGCGGCAAAACACCAGCTTGTATACAGTTCAAAACGCTTTGAAAACGCTAGCATCCCACAAGGGCGCGCCTCGATGACCTTCAAAACTTTATTACGTTTTGTTGATACCTCACACACAATCAAATATTAAAAATTGTACAGTTTTGTGAAGAATTTAATACAGCAACCAGTTATTTTTATTAACAAAGTAGTAGTCCCAAACTATGCTCTAGGCTTGTACTATGGGTTCTAAACAAGGAGTTATAAATACATAAATACATAGAAAACCTCCAAGACTCAGAAATAAATACTCGCGCTCATCACATAAATGTTTTCATCACACTTGCTCGTAAATGGTGTTATTCCATGCCTGTATACAGAAGGACAATGGCCTAAATTGTTCCCGCGGGAATTATGGCGAGTTTGTCATCCCTAGGGAGTAATGACTTTCTTTTTAAAATTTGCAACTCTTTCGTACATCATTTCTGACTAAGGAGGTTTAATTTTCAGCCAAAAATTAAATCGGTTTCTAATTTCATCTTTAAAAATTAGCTATAGACTAACTTACATTACACAAAACCGATACGCTTCATTAAACTTTATTATTTTTATACCTATTTCAAGTTTATATCAACATTTATCATTAATTTTAGTAATTATAAATTTTTATCAAATTGGCTAAATCTGGCTCGAATCCAGGTCGAAACTAAACGCAGTTATTATCTGTGGTAGAGGTCACAAAAAAATATCGTTTCCATTTACGTTCCCGTTCGTCAAAAGTTATTTCTTTATATTTTGCAGAGTTAAAGTGTTTTTCCTCGCAAATTTGATGAAAACCATTGTGTGTATCACAGGCAGTAAGGGGATTACTAACTCGAGTCATTTTTTTTTTTTTTTTTATGGCATAGGGAAGGCTGACGAGCACACAGGCCACCTGATGGTAAGTGGAAACTGTGACCCATAGATATTCGCATTCACAAGACTGCAAGCCTAAGACTGCAAATGCACTGCCAACCCTGAGGACTAAGATGGAATGCCTCTATGCTAGTCATTACACCGGCTGTCTTATCCCCAAACCGGAACACAACAATGCGAACACTGCTGTTTGGCGGTAGGTTAATGGATAAGATGGTGGTAGCGATCCGGACAAGGTCCACACAAGGTCCTACCACCCGCAAACCCACCCGCACCCGCTTCGGCGTCGGGCTTCTAACACTCTCGTTAGTAATTCCCTTCATACTACCCTTGATGCACAATGTACTATTGCCCATACCGGGAATCGAACCCGGGACCGCTAGCTTCGTATGCAGGGTCACTACCAACTAGGCCAACACGTAGTTAAGTTTTATAAATTAGCTTTACACATCTGCCATTTTATATACTGTAAGACCTAGTACTTAATAGACATGCGGTCTAGTTACGTAATCTTTGTGTTAGTACTGACTGTACATAACTACAAGGATCATCAATAGCAGTAGTAATAGAATGGAACCTAGTTAATTGAATTTCATTCGATACGTTGGCTGCAATGGAGTGACGTCACACAGAACTTGACAACAACAGAAATGCTATTAATAGGCTGAATGGGATTTCCCTGGGTCCAGTCATGTGATTATAACTGAGTTAGAACCGTCGTTCAGAGTGTATGTACAGTCGAGTACATAAATGGGTGCCATCTATTTGGTATAAGTTTTATTGCCCGAAACGCATTAGGCATAACAAGTTTCGCATAATTTACTTACGCCTAATGTTAGACTTGCCGAAATTTCATTTGCGGCATAATATTGACATGGCAGGATTTTATTATGCATAGTGTTGTTTAGCATAATTGTAATTATGCAGAATTTTGATAGCCCAAAGATATGCAATATAAAATATGACTAAAAAAATTATGCGTAAACAAGGGGAACCCTCATAAATATGTGTGGGTACACTTTAGTCGCCTTGTCACTTTAATCGCTGTGACAATTTATATAGGCAGTTGAAAACATGACATGACATGACATATTTATGAACTCGACTGGACTAGACGAAAAATGAATGTAAGTATCTCTTGTTCACGGGATTTAAAGAGATAGTTGGAATTACTAGTATTAAAGAGTTCAATCTCAGAGATGAGGGTTGGCAACGCATTTGAATTTTTGAACATGCATGAACACTAACATAAAGAAAAAAACAGTTTTGGTTAAGGTAGATTAAAATAAGTAGGTCCTTACAGGTGGTAATAAGTTCTTCCCAGTACACACCTAACTAGTTATTTCTATTTATTTTAACGTTTACAAACTTTGAATCAAAGATTCGTTTTACGTGCAATTAGAAGTCCGAATTTCAATCATCCTTTATATTTACATTATCCATATGTTGAGAGCTTACGGCATTTAGTTTCTCTATACGTCAGACCATAGACATCGTGCTTCTATGAATATATTTTCCAAGCGGCGTCTCCTCGAGTAATAGTGCAATATGATATGTTTTATGACGTAACAAATACCTACAGTGTGGCACTTTTCTCGTGCCCGTTCGTATAAAGGAAAGCTTTGCTATGTTAAAGTCTTGCTTGAGAAGATATATTTTATGTGCTACGTCTAGGCAATATGACAAATGGCTGACGCAATATGTTTTAAGCACTTACCGAGTATGTATATTTTTATAGCAACAATAAAGTGAACAATGCAGTCTCAGAACACAGTAAACCGGTCATAAATCGTGTTTTATTTGAAGGACATTAAATTACTTCAGTGCGAGGGAGAAGCAATCTTATCGACATGGCTTATCTATAATCATAGCTACGTATAGGTTAGGTTAGGTTAGGTAAATTCAATTGACATGAGGAGTGTTAGTACTTTTAAACGTAAAGTTGTTAAAAAGTAAGCTCTTTATTTGAGTTTTGAGACATTTAGTTTTGAGAGTAGTAACTATATATCTTAAGTGCCTATCTACCCATCTAAATGACAAATAAGAGCAGGAGGGTATCTATTTTTCGACTTCCGTCACGTGTTTGGTTTTTTAAATGCATAACTATAGTCTGGAAAATGGAACCCTGACCCACTGTACCCCAGAACTGTGTTACAGTGACATTTAGTTGTGGCATTTCGTATGATTTGATTTTTAAAGTCAATGTGAAACGGTTCTATGGTGGATCAGGGTTCCATTTTGCCATTAGTACACGTACGTTTAAATAACGACTGCAAATCACACACAGTCACATTTTATTTAATCTATTAATTAATGTAAAAATGTCATAGGGTAAAAATAACGACAATTAGAAGGACTAATTGTAAGTATATTTTTATAATTATTATTAGCAACACTACAAAACCTTACATGTGGGTCCAAACATTAGAAATTTTCATACCAAATGCGTTTTTATAGACCGATTAAAGAACGGCGGACCTTTACAATAACAATAAAATAAAACCTTACAACAAATAATTGAAATAAGTAAAATAATCCTAAAAGGGTACGTAATAAGGTATTACTGTTCTAAGCAGAAACGCCTTGGATCCAATTTTCTGCTCACAACGATGTTATCGGCACACGTTACACGTGACGTTGAGAAGGATTCAATTGGCATTACGCTTCGATCTGAATCCGGTGGCAACCGCCGCGTTCCGGTGTTAGAGCAGGCCGTTGCCACTCTATCAGTTATACATTTACAATTTTATACATCTTAGCCAAGTCCTATATCATTATACAATTTACAGGAAATGTGGAAAAAAGTGGTGTCTTATATTTGGCGGTATTTATTTATTTATTTATTAGACACACCAATAAAGTACATAGCTTTACATTAACAAGACAGATTATAATGAAGGAAACACGGCCTGCCTGTACCTCAACAACAGATATGAAACAGCATTCGCGAATGGATTAAACAAGTAGAACAAGGGGTTACATAAACTAAAATTAAAAATTAAAAATAACAGCTTTTTTAAGGCGAAGTTAATATGCAAGTAGGTACCAAAGAAAAAAAAATACATTTATTTGTCAGAAGGTATACAGGACATCCTGTAGATATTATCCGCCATATATAGTCTAGTCTTTTCTTAACTCTATGTATACATCTACAGAGTGACCTGTATACCGCTAAATACAGGACGCCACTTTTTTCGATCTTCCTAGAAATTGTTTATTCATTTGTAGTTACAACAAAATAACTAATCTTCGATTACAAAAACGTAAATGTTTATTAGAAAACAGAATAATAACGCCACTGGACGGTCAGCGTTTGCTCGGCGCATTCTTCATTCCTGCAGCAATATTTAACCCCGTGGGTACACAGTGTACTGTCAATATTTACTGAAGTAACACACAACTAAGGTCACAAGAGACTCGTTCATACACGTACGAGTATACACGGTAGGTATTGTCAACGAGTAAAAAAGCTTAAGAGAAGATACATCTTGGCACTAGAAATGAGGATATTCCGAGTCCTACAAAAATTTAACGATCTTACCCCATCGGTGTGTTTTCCATGTAATTTTTTTGGCTTAATCGAATGCGACCATACCCATACCCATTGCATACAGAAATACGGCTCCTTTTTACGCTTTGATAACAAAAGTCCAAAAGCATTATCTTCGTCTTGCTCATGGGAAGGTGCTTTTAAGCGTTTCCTGTTAAACAGGTAATCCCTGTGGAAAGGAAATTAGGAAATCCAATATAAAGCCAGCGGGGCGATTTGGAAATATTTCCGGTTCTCGCCCAATTTTGTTTGTATACTATTTGGGAGCGATGGGTATACAATACAGCGTCGGATGTTTTGAAATATTTTCCCATTTAGGTACCAATTTTAACGCGATAACATAGTGAATAACATATCAAATAAGTTTATTATAAATGCGTAATTTTGTAAATGTTACTTATATAGATATTAAATTTATTTTGCCTTCACATAAATCGATAGTCGGGTCTACTGTTCGTAGAGGAAAAATGCTGCGACAGGCTACAGCGTAGCACTCGTAGCATTCCTGGCACAAGGCTGGCACTGGATGTGATAGGTTTGGGCCCATATTTGCAGTAATCTGAGCCTCTATTCCCGACGGTGAAAAACATATCGTCTTTGACCTGCGGCATTCAACACGGTAAAAACAATATCGTTTTTGATCTGTTATCGTATCGTCAACGTTTTGATAGCTCTTATTTACTTGACAGTAACAGCGACTGACGTCAAAACAATACCATAACAGGTCAAAAACGATTTTTTTTTTATCGTGTTGAATAGAGCCGCTGCGCTGCCGTGTCTGGCCGAACTCACGTATCTTTGAAAGAGCTGTTTTGAGATAAACGGGTTTGAAAGTTTTTAAAAGAAACGTTTAATATCTCGCAAAATTATTGAAGGATTTTTTTTATTTTATTTTTCATTTGCAGTAAATATAATCCCACACGAGAAGAGATAAAAATAAATACAACTTTGCAATCGATAATTTTATTATAGCTATTTTTAATTATGGGAGTTGTAAAATTTCATACATTGTTGGTAACGCGACCTGCTGTATCTATAAATACACGAGAATGGCGGGTACAGGCGCTACCCAAGTGATTGCGCTTAGGAGATACCGATCTAATGTATGTGGATTTTAATGTATGGGTTCTCTGTCAGTATTTCTGTATATTTCAGAATATTTCTTTATTATACTTAATTATTTATCAGGCTTACTTGATATGCGTTCGGGGATAAAGTTATAAAGGGTTTTAGTCAAGTATGATACTTCAAACGTCACTATAAATAGTATAAATACCCTTTAAACTCCATCCGCGAAGATAATATTTAAACACGGCATAACCATAACCATAAGTATAGTTACAATTACAATTTTTATCATTCTATCCATCCATACTAATCTATACTAATGTTATAAATGTAAATGTACTTATGTATCTGTTTGTTTGTTACCTTGTCACACTTAAACCGCTGAACCAATTTGAATGAAATTTGGCATGGAGATAGAACTTTGGAGTTTTCTTTTACGCGGACGACGTCGGGGACAAAACCTAGTAGTAAATATAAAAGCCTTGAGGTTATATAAAAGTTTTTATTTAAGTAAACAAAAAAATGTGACACCACAACACATAACCAATTTAAAATTTAAAATAAAAACGTGTCATAATCCTAAAACCTGGTGTTTTCAACGTATCAAACATCCCTTCATAATAAAATAAAATATTCATAACTAAACAAAACAATGTGACACCACAACCTGTTGTGGTTTAATTTTAAAAATTAAATTAAGAAAAACAAATTAAAAAAAAAATTGGTTACTTGTTAAACAAAACCAAATAAAAATTTAAAATAAAAACGTGTCATATTTCTAAAACCTGGGGTTTTCAACGTATCAAACATCCCGTCATAATAAAATAAAATATTCAAAACTAAACAAAAAAATGTGTCACCACAACTGTTGTGGTTTAATTTTAAAAATTAAATTAAGAAAACAAATAAAAAAAAATTGGTTACGTGTTACACTTAACCAATTTAAATTTAAGCGTGCCCGAGAAAGCGATTGAATGATCCCGACAGGTTCATACTAGATTGGTAACGCCGAAGTCAGGTATGAAGAGATACGGTATACACGCGTTACTCGGCCGGTTCACTCTTGTTGCGCTGTTCTCAGGTAACTTAAGATACAGTACGGACCTGTGACCAACTATGTGAAAATACATAGTTACAGTAGTTTTCATGGTGTATTATCTTGGAAAATAATAAGAATATTGTAAAAAAATTTATTGTAGTATATAGATGGCAGTATTTAGAAACGAATCAGCCTGGTTACGCGTAACTGCTGTAACTCAAGATACGTGAGATCGGCCAGACACGGCAGCGCTGTTGTGGTACTGTTTTGACGTCACTCGCCATTACCGTCATGTACATAAGAGCTATGAAAACGGTGAAAATACGATAACAGATCAAACACGATATGGTTTTTACTGTGTTGAATAGTGGCACCTATATTATACCCAGTAACGATACAAATGCACTGGGCCTCTAAGTGGTAAAAACCATATGACCTGTGACTGTATTTTCAACGTTTTTATTGACTTATTCCCTTATTTAGCAAAACAGAGTTTACACTGAACATTTAACAATATAAGAAGTTACTACTCATCGGACCCAACTATCATTATAAGCCGAATTTAATTAACCCGCACGGTAATTAACGTGAAAATCTCGCCTCCTACCTGAGAAAACGGGGTAACATGTTATATCAACTCACTTAGCCTATGTCCATAATACGATAATAACAAACTGAAACTTTATGTTCCGTATACAGAGTCGTTTATGCTTCGACTGTTGGTTAAAGGTGACTTAGAAAGGTAAAGTATTTTCTTTAAAATGCCTTTACTGACTTTAGGCACTTTAGTTAGCTTTGTTTTAACCGGGCCTCTATTTAATACGGTAAAAACCATATTGTTTTTGATCTGTTATGGTATTGTCAAAGGTTGGATAGCTCCATGATAGCTCTTATTTACTTAACAGTAATGGCGGCCTAGTAAAAACGATTCCTTAACAGGTCTAATATGACATGGTTTTTACTACCTAGAATTGAGCCCCTGCTTAGATTCACTACGTTAGGGGATTAGGAGTAATGGTGCTACTACCCTGACCTAAATTTCAACCAAAGCGTTGTTGAAACAAATGTTCATAGGTTTTAATAATATGTCGGCGAGTGTATTTGGTTAGCAGCACCCTCTGTATCTGGTGATTCGGATGGCAAGATGTTCATGATGTAGATTATCGAGCAATCGAATCACAGAACTGCAAGAATTCTGATGATAAGCTGGCATAAGATTCTACCAGCGGGTCTAGTATGGCTGCTTCTATATTGCGTTTCGAATGTGGATAAAACATCCGTTACCCTCGTACTTATTTACGTGTCAGAGGGTGACTGATGCCTTATCCAATCATTGCCACGCAATAAATGCAGCCATGTTAGGGTCCCAGGTGTAGATAAACCGAAAGGTTCACTGAGTGAGGTGCAGTGCCTTCGGCTTTCGCCAAGAATGAACCCTCAGCCCACCAGTCCCACCTCAACGACTCCAACTCACGTGACGTCACGGTGTTTACCCACCACTATTATAAGAACAAGTCTAATCAAACATTTTCCTAATTACAGGTAAAGGAGATTAGAATGAATATAAATTTATTTTTGTTTGGCAAACGTCAACGAGCACAAAATAAACGTCTATTTTTCTGAGAACCTCTCCAATTATCCGGAGTTCTCCGTACTTCAGTCCAATTGCGTGACCAAGCCTTTTGCCGGAACCACTAGGAGCTACAGATAGTTGTCTCATTCGTATTTATCTTGCCTTTTCAAGTAGTCTCTAATGAATAAAATACTTAACTATATAAATATCGGGGGGCAATCTCTCATAAATTGACTTAGTACCCACAGTATAAGCCTAGAGCTTAGTTTGGGACTAGGCCAATTTGTGATTTGTTTGAGATTGTCCCCCGATATTTTCTTTATTTACCTATTTATTATCTTGTATCATTGGTATTACCACTACTGTAAAGTCGGCCATTTGCACGTCATGATATAACAAGTTCGATTTTCCCTTGCAATAATACTATGACAGTGACAAGTATCAACCTTTGCGATAATTAGGGATAAGTTCGCCTTTGTACTAGTTTTTTTTTGTTTTATTGCTTGTGTTTTGTATTCTTGTACAATAAAAAGTATACATACATACATAATTAGATCTCACAGACAATTTTGTCATAACTGGTAGACCACTTTCTTGGCCGACCGTACACGCAAAGTTACTAATCTGAAGATGAATTCTTATTTTCGTGGTTCTTGATAGACTCGGTTACATCAGGTTACCTTTTACGTTTCCCACACACAAAATGTGACAATTTTCGGCCTGAAATATCCACATGTATCCGCGGTTCGATTACATGTTTAGACTTTCGGTGCCCGGGTCCCCGATTCTTATATATACATAATTCAACTCGAAGTCTAAATTCTTGGCACAGAATGTGTTGAATATTGAATATTTAGGACGTAGTTGCACAAAACAAGGTTAGTTCCCGTCGAGGCTGCCACTTGCTACACAAAGCAAGGTCAAAATAGTCGGAAACTATCGGGGTTCAGGGCGAGATCGATAGCCGAGCCGCGGGCCTCTTCAAGCATGGCCGCTTATCAGGGTACCTCAGGAAAGAAGAAAAAGAAAAGATAAACTTCGATTTAAAAACTGGGCGGGCCAGTTCAGTCGGGTCGGACCATGCTCAGTGCAGGGTTTCGAAGCCGTTACTAAAAGAACAAGAAAGTGCACCAGCAAAAGAGCGTTTCTTGATGGCACTTACGTGCTTTTGTTGAGAAGTTTTTCGTTGTATAGTGCCCCCCTACAAATATATATTTTGGTAATCTATTTTGCACTGCGCCTATCGTAATATTCTTCAAAAGTATTTTATTCTTTAAACTACCGCCAAGCATCAGTGTTCGCATTGTTGTGTTCCGGTTGTGCCCTTAGGTACCATTGCTTACACCTATGTACGAAGATGATGGAGTCCCATCTAGTGGTCTACACATGGCCCGTCTGCTACAATACCTCACAGCTATAAAAAAAATACAACATCGTCAGCGTACACTAAAATAATCGTAATACTTTAAGTGAAAAGTTTAATATAATAAGCGAAGCTACTTTTTCTCATCTACGAAATCATTTGCATACAAAATAAGAAACATTTCACAAGGTTTCCAACATTTCGCTCGCGACGTTCCATTTACATTCAACATTTTACTCGTCTCAGCTGAGACCGAGGTTTTGAACGGAATTAAAGATTTTTCATGTTTCTAAATGTGCCAGTTTTTTTTGTATTATTTAACTAACGTTGGTTTCTTTGGTTTTGGTTTAGTATTGTGTTGCGAGTGGTCACGATTCAGGAAGATGCGTATACGAGTACAGTGCGATAGCTCTTACTACAACCACTAAAACAGCTTTATCTACTCTTGCTACACTTATCGACAGCGATTAACGAGGTCCTGATTTTAAAGGGCTTTTAAGGGCCTTTCTAATCTCGACCAACAACCATAACTGGACTTGCGCGGTAATAATAATTTTGCAGATTTACTTACGAGTATGAAACCTGAGTTACATTGATCATGGACAGTGACAGTGGACGGTACAGTAGTGTAAACCAATTGGACAGTAGCGAGTCAAGTTGGCTTGCCAGTAAATCCAAACAGAATTCCTTTCTCTTTCTTCACTCCACTGTCCTTGCCACTGTACTTGACCAATGTAAATCGGGCTTATGAAATTGCACGCCCGGTCAACAAAATGGTTGAACCACAACAGAAACCAATAATTTGCTTCCAGCGACAGGATTAAGAGCTCAGCAATTAAAGTTATTGACTGTATTCTGCACTTGTAAAATAAATAAGTAATACAATACGCGCTTTGGAAATTTACCGTCACAAGGCACGACACGACATGTTTTTACCGTCACGATAAGATGCAGATCTTTGACCCTTGACAATTAAATATGCATTGTGAGAACGTTATCTCCGTCGTTTACAATTCTGGATTAATTGAACGTGTAAACTCAGATATTGGATATAACGTATGGCGTACCTCAAGGGTCGATGCTTGGTCCAAGTTTGTTCATTATCATTATAAATGATCTTCCAAGCAATCTCACACAAGGCACGGCTTACCTGTTCCCGAATGATCCCAGAGTATTTTTCCAAAATGATGAGCTTTGATTTTTAGAAGCCAATGTAGGTAATGGGTTATCGTAAGTGTATAGTTAGGATTGACGTCACTTCCGGACGAAACGGTGTCATCAAACGCTTTAAGATAAAAAAAAGATAAAAGAAATTTATTTAGTAAATATAGTCTTTATGTCAATTCAATACATCGTATAACACTAACGGCGTTGTTTATCTTGTCTTAAGCCTCTAGGCTTCTATTGTTCTTGATAAAACCGGAAAGAATATAACGGAGTGGAAAACTGCTGCTACAGCGTAGCACTCGTAGCATTGCTGGCACTGAATGTAATAAGGTTGGGCCATATTCATTTAACTTGGTTATACCATATTGCCTTTGACGTGTATTGGTATTATTTTTAATTTAGCCGCTATTGCTGTCTAGTAAATATGAGCTCTTACTCCGTTGACAATACTATAGCATGTCAAACGCAATATAGTTTTACAGAGCAGAATAGCTCCCCTCAATATATGACCGTCCCCTTTGGATGACGTTAAATTGTGTCGTGCCAAGCGACGGTATACCTATTTTAAAAGCGCCCAATACATACAAAGACAACGTAGAACCTTCGTAAGCTAAAACTCTTCCGCACGCGTGAATCCACGCTTGGGTGAGATCTCGAGCGCAACTTTTAATCTCAATCGCGTTGAAAGGGCGGGAGGTAGATCTCATGTTGGTATTTGGGTAACTTTGAATATGGGTTCCTATCTTTATTCACATCGAAATATGTGCGTGTCATGTTTGGCGTTGTGTTGTGGACTTATTTTGGGTATGTCGTTTATTAGATGCAGTTAGAAAATAAGCGGACGGCACCAGGGCCCGCATTATAGTAACCTTAATCGTGGTAGATATAGCATCCGTCACTCTTGCACTTGCATACTGGTTAAAAAGTGACAGATGTTGTATCCAAATTCATCTACATCGGTAAACACGACCATTAATAACTGTTTCTACCGTAAGGCCTCTATTCTACTGGGTAAATCCGTATTGCCTTTGGCATGTTATAGTATTGTTTTTAAAACTCGGCCGCCATTGCTGTCAAGTATTGTTATAGTTATATCGTTTTGTGTCTTCCTGCGATATAATATTATGACTCTCAACAATTATGCAATCTTGACCAAAAAATCACGAATCAACGAGCTCCCATTTTAAAGGTTGATATTTGGCCCCGTTTATAAATTTTATTAGGTTCAATCGAGTTCAGAAATATGTATACACTTTAGTACCTTGCCACTTTAATCGCTGTGACATTTCATGTGTAGCAGTTTAAACTGACATTAAATAGACAAGATACAGTCGGTTAAAAATGTGGTCAACCACCCTACGGTTGAAGTTCATTTGCACCACATGTTACAAGTTCGATTTTCCCTTGCAAGTATATTATGACAGTGACAAGTGTCAACCTTAGCGATAATTAGATCTCACAGAACCTTTTGTCAAAACTGGTAGACCACTTTCATGGCCGACTGTACCAAAGTGTATACATATTTATGAACTCAACTGTAGGTACTAACTATAACTGTAAGTAGTGTGAAAAGCTCTATAGCTAACTAAACTATCTTGCTAATGAACTGCTGGCAGTAGCAAAAGAAAAAAATAGAAGGTCAGAGGAATTGACAGCTAACAGAAAATATTTAAGCATTGCTGGTCTACGAGAGAAGGGAAGAAAGTATAATACCTACGAGGGACGCGGAGCCACGCGAATAAATTACAGCAAAAACCCGTCTAGACCAGCGATTCTCGAACTTTTTTAGTAAAAGAACCCTATTGAAATACTGAATTTCAAAAATTCAAAATTTAAAATATTTATTCAGTAAATTGGCCACATCAGGGCCCTTTTACAAGTCTGTAATATAGAGTGAATCTATGAGCGCTTCGGACAAGATCATCATATATTTTAATATAATAAACAGAATTATTTACGGTGCCCCGAAATAAGCAAAACCTGGTTAATTATTAATAAACGCAAAGGAAAAATATACGAAGTTTTCATATTTAGCATTACTTTTAAGTTAAATTTCGGCAGAACCGCGGAGCACACTTTGAGAACCGCTGGTCTAAAGTCTAGACTTTCGTTCGTGTTAAAAACTATGTTCCATTTTCTTCAAACTACTTAAGAACAAATAAAATGGTTTATGTACTTAGCTAATCTGAGCTCGTAGAGCACGACGCTCATTTAACATCGATGTTGAGTAGTTTTAACTACGACTAACCTACATTAATTTTATATTAAATCTCATTAATCCCAGGAAAGTTCATTGAAGTAGCCTTCACCTCCACCTGCCCAAGATGCCAACTGTAATTAGCTAATGCCTTCGCCGACGCCGGCGAATATTTACTGAAGCACAAAGCAAGCTAATTATCCTTTGAAATTCTCATTAGATTAACGTAAAAATAAATATCACGGGAGAATCATTGACCTAGTTCCAAACTAAGCTCCGATCTTGCCATAAAATATTAGCTTCTTAATACCGTTGGGCTGGCTATTGCTATCAGTTATCACACTTATAGAATATAAAATAGAAGATTGCCGGTTTCTATTAAGAATATGGCAGTAACTGTATGTTGAGGAATAAATACTTGGACTAACATGTATACATAGAAAATATCCAAGAACCAACCGTCAGAAATATTAACACTAGCTGTTGCCCGCGACTCCGTCTGGACAGAAACATAAAACACAGCCTATGTTCATCAGGAATAATGTAGGACTCTGATGGTCAAAGAATTTTTCAAATCGGTCCCGTAGTTTCGAAGCCTATTCAATGCAAAGAAACAGTCAAATCTTTATATATTATATTAGTACCTATAGATATGCATATTCCCAAGACGCAAAAAGTATCTACACACCCCTAAGTCACTGACAATAATGTCTATGTATACATATATTATCAGCGCATTTAACTGAACAAACAAGCTCATCAGACAAATATTTGCTGGACATCGACCGCTCACTTCGTACGCAGTTACTTCCAACTTTGCTTACCGCATCGTTAACATAGCGTTTGCCTCCGATTGTGTTCGCGTAGAACTCAATAACATTGTTCCCACAGGAGGCTATTCATGTGTCATCCGTCGTCATTCATCAAGCATCTGGATGCTTATGCTGTTTAGTTATAATCGAAATGTTTAAGCTACATATAGATACAAAATTTATAACCTAGGTAAAGACAATGTCTTGATTTAAAGGTAATGAATGAGCCATCATAATACATGAATACTGGACCCGTGCGAATCGTGGGCGGGTCACTAGTTAATCATTTTCATCGGGTTGGTAGGACAGTAGAAATTTAAATATATCACACTAGATTCTGCCCGCTATGTTTTAATCCAGGGTATGAGCCATCCATTCCAAACATTCAAATCCGCCCAGCCGTTGTTGCTTGAATAAGTAACAAACTAACACACAAATTTTTGCATTTATAATAAATATTACCTATAGTAGAATCACTACAAAGACTTTTTTATAAAATAAATGTTTATTTTAAGTTTTAAAGGCGTGAAACTACTCGAAATGGTCCATATCAAAATATATCACGAGACTCTTTCTTAGGAGCTTGGCGCTTAGCTGCGAGTGGGTAACTTTATCAAAACTATTTTCAAACCAGTACATACATGCCTGCATTAAATCTCTCCTACTGTTTCCCAGAGGGGTAGGCAGAGACCGGTATGTTTATCTAAATTAATATTTAGCCTATTTTCGACAGAATACAAACGTAACTTTTATCTTTTCAGAGTACCACGAAACAGAGTCCGTCCATAACTGTCGATGGGACTTCCACGTATCCTGGGCTCGGCTTCGGGCCCATGGGCCCGGTGGCTCCTCTCCCCGGGGAGCCGCCGGGCACCCAACTCCGCCAGCAGCTGGTGTCCACCACGGAACAGCTGTCCACGGAGAAGACCAAGGCCAAGAGGACCCTGGTTATAGCAGCGTTCGAGTTCCATCGGGTCGAAACGCCTTTTCTTATAGGGTTGTGGATATTTTTTGCGAGCATTGCGAAGATAGGTGAGTACTTGTACATTCATACATTAAATTGTTTTATATAGGGTAAATTCTCAGTATTTTAAGGTATTTGGAAGTTTTTATTTACCTTCACGTGTAAGTAAGTCAATTTTGAATCACTTGCAGCTATCGTATTAAGCTACAATTTGGGATACACAAAAGTTATGTAATATCCTAGTGATATCCTGATGATTGATGATAGTGCAATATTATGGTATCTAATAATGGAGTCTGAAGCAATCGTAGGTTAACTTAGACCCAAAGGTTTAGGACTCATTAGTACGATATTGATAAGCCGATGATGATGACTTTGAGAACAAAAGACAGTCGGCAATATAAGCTATTTAATTTAAAGGGCCGTTAATAGTATCGAATCCATTTTACGAAGGTGTAGATTAGCAAAAAGACCGTGTCAGAATCCTTTTACATTAGTATTTAACAACTCATAGCGCGTCGGTAGCGGGGGTTGAGGTGTCAACTCGTGAAGTCGTTATCGCAAGTTATCGAGCTCCACCCCTAATAAATACCTTATATCAATAAGTTTTTCTTACTTCATTTAAATTTGGTGCCTTCTGTGGTGACCGTTTCCCTTCCTACGTTGAAGGAAAACATAGTAAAGCTGCACATTCAAGTTAGTATTAATGATCCAATGGTTTATGTGTATCCGGCATAACCCATCTCTAGAAAATATAAGCATATAACTTTCTCAGTGTAGGGTTCCGAAGCAGTTACTACAAACACAATAAACTCAAAAATCTCAAAAAACAAGGGGTATGAACAAATTTTCTATTTAAAGTTACCTGGTGCTGTCGTAGATGATTTTTAGTAGGCATAAGCAATATAACCGCCTGTATCTCAGGAAAACATCTTTGCCTGAATGTGCAAAATGTGGTTACAGATTTAACAAGAAGTTTTTACAGTTGTTTGTAATTGTTTAGCTCTGCCTACCCCACTCTTTGAATGACGACGTGACGGGAACACACACGCATACACACATTAGATATACAAACGCAGGCTGTGCCTATACATATCCATATACAGTGCCGGAGATTTTAAACAGTTTGAAAGGTTCATACGAGCGTATCTTGCGATCAAGATGTTACCTGCCTAAATTAAGCGCCTTCACTGTCCCGCGGTATTTAAGGTGCTATATGTATAATCAATTATAGCTCCGTTAATACCAACATCATAATCTTGTGCTCAAGTGGTTATATTCAAAAGGTTACGGTTAGGTTAAGGGTCGTTGCCTTTTAGATGAGCAAGATCTAAGCAAACGAACCGGGGCAATCACGGGAAAGTTTTCGATGCCCGCATTTAGAAACTTTGCCTGCTCATTTAAGTTTATCCGCACTACAATGCTTTCTAGCAAAACTTGGTAGTTACGGTGTTTAATGGTTTGTTTATATATTTCGACATGATGCTTATATGTTATTGCAAAAAAAAAAAGAAAGTGTTACGTAAAATACAACTCTACAATCTAATCTAATAACTAATCTTTTAGTTCTGCTGCTAAATTAAACTGTCGTCTGCAATGTTCTTGCATTAACAATAAACAGTTTGAAATTGAAAAATGCGAATGGAATATAATTAAAAGTCGATTGCATTTATTATTTCCCCTGACGGAAAAAAGGCACATCTACTATAGGAATTCAAGAGTTTTAAATCCTTGTATGAATTAATTGCAGAGCAGTATTGCGCCTCGGAGACACGGCTGGGAATCTATCTATTCTATAACCATTGCCTTTGACATGTTATCGTTTTATTTTTAATTCGGCCGTCATTACTGTTCAGTAAATAAAGGCTGTCGTAACATCGATAAGATAATAAAAATTTAAAGGCAATATATGTTCACTCAGTACAATCGAGAGCGAACTAAATCAATCTGGAGCCTCTATTCTGGGCGGTAAAAACCATATCGTTTTTGACCTGTTACGGTATTGTTTTTAACTCAGCCACCATTACTGCCAAGTAAATAAGAGCTATTAAAACGTTAATACGATAACAGATCAAAGAAAATATGATTTTTACGAATCTCGGCCCAGGGGGCCTACTAGAATGTATATAAGATTGACGTAAGCTGATGATGACAGATCGCTTCGACCGGTTATGTCAACTCCATACATTTCGAGTCAATAGCAAACAGAAACGATAACAGCGTTTATCTTGGCGAGGCGTACAGTACGGTCCCGAACGTTATTTGTGACCCATTTCACCAAAAATATGCTTGATGTGGTCAATGTCATTAGAGATGCTAAGAAATTTGTAACTAACAGACAACTCAACCTTATTGTTGTGGAAGGTCAGGTTCACTTTGGACCTAGGATGGCCTAAGGGTACCAAATTTAAGTTCTTGAATGTGCGATGCGCTGAGTGTTTTAGTTCGTTTCTTATCCATTCTCCACTCACGGGGCCTTACGTAAACGATTTTCGAAAACTGACGAAATGGATTTGACTAAAACTGACAACGCGATAGAACCTAAGATTATAAAGTAATCTTCAATAGCAATGTACGGTCAGCTGCAAAATTGTATAGTCACCTTAAGGTCTTTATTCCTGTGAACACGTGAGGCCACGTTCGTAAGAAAACGAAAGAACCTAGATGGCGTTGTTGTTTTTGAGGTACCCACCCGTTCAATTTATTGTTGCTACAAGTTTTAACGTTTTTGTATTATAATTGATAATTTGCTAGAAGAGCGGTGGGCTTAATTGGTTCATACCCTGCTTAAACACGGGGTCAGTCCATGGGTCGGGAGTTCGATTCTGACTATAAATATATTTTTACTTATGTGGTTTAACAAATTAAATGCAGGTAATTTTTTTTAAATAGTTATTGTTTTCAAGAAATGATTCAACTCCTGTTATTTAAAATAAAAAAATCTTTATTTTTATTTTAAATAACAGGATTAATTTCAATTCAGTAAACTTTTTACTTATATTGTTTATAGTATTAACTTTGTAACAATAAAAAAACTCCCTATTACCTACTACATATTATTAAGCTTAAGTATTCGTTTCTGAAATCGGAAAGATGATTGAAGCTAAACCACAATAAAATAGTTATTATTAACAAATATATTTTTATAATAGACACCGGGTTACCTTAATAGTCAAACGCATTATATTTAACTATGTTATACAGTTTTGACCACTTATATTATATAGTAATAAAAAATCGTGTATAAATTAATGGTGTAATTCGTTTGACTTTAAAATGTTTAAAATAAGATAATTCTTTACTGTACAAAATAGTGTAGATTCGTCAGAAAGGCGTTGAACAATGATTTTATTTTGTATTAATTACTTACTTTAACCCCATCTCCAGTTGTCCACTCGTATTATTATATACTAAACTTTAATAGTGCAACTTCCACTCTGTTCGATCACAGCTTGCATTCGGAACGCATTGAATCGATAGGATTCTTACAAAGAGTGGTTCCAAACAATGAAAATGTTTGAACACTGATCTTCAAAGTCTAAGAGTTAGCTCATTCTGGTGATTATGTTGGCCAATAATATCCCATAAATTTTCAATTAAATTTAAATCCGGTGACCTAGCCGGGCCAAGGAACCTTAATGCAATTTTATTGGTTTGGCAGCATGCCTACGATGATGCAGACCCTCACTATGTAGAACACGACGAATAGTATCCAGGGTTGTATTAAATAATCTAGCGTAATGGGTTGTTGGTTTAAATCCAATTTTATCTTAATCTCTCACCGTGGCTTGACACTGGGGTGTGCTGAGTCGTGGTCAACCCGTTCTTTGCCGGGGTAGCAAAGATCCCTCCTCTTCAAAGCGCCGTACCCATTATAACAACAGTTTTAATCTGTAAAAAAATAGAAATTTGTAATAACAATTAAAGATAAGTCAAATAAAATAAATAAATACGAAAAGAAATGATTTTTTATAAAAAGATGAGTAAAAAAATACTACTTACGTTCACACCGGTTTCTCTAGTAATATCTGACTTTCTGCCTTCACTGTGCAAAGTAATTATTTGCGATATTTTGGCCAGGTCAATATAGCAACGAGAAAGATAATCATATTTTCAACAAAAGTAAAATTAACAAAAGGCAATCTATTAAGCAGCTAACGAACGAACGAGCGCAAGTCTTTGTAATAATCAGTCTGGTATTTATAAAACTTTATTCGTCTACCGTCTGGTAGTGATAAAACGTGTTTCTGTTTCTTGTAAAATAAGCAAATCATTATACACTACTAATTAATTTCGACTTGTCAGTTAATGGTTCGAAGGTCCAATGGCACATATGGCCCACATTCACAGTCCCGAGTGGGTCCCGGGTTCGGTTCCACTTCGTGGAAGAACAGGTTTTTTGATAATTTAATCCCTCTTAATTTGGGATTGACTTATACTTTACTTTTATCTTTATTGTCGTTTACAATATTAGGGTCTTTGAGTCGCTTGGCGATTATGTCAGTCCCGTGATACATACATTAATATCACTAACAACCACAAAAAAAGCAAGTAAATTATGCACAATAATAGAGACTTACGAATTTAAAACATTGTGTAACATAAAACACAGCAATCGAGCTGGCTCACCCAAGGGTATGGAAAGCACGCTCTGCACTACACCTACCTCCAATAAATTTAACCCGTATTTGCCGCGCATCTTGGATCTCACCGGCTGGCTCCGCACACACTTCACCAAAAGATGGTAGACATCCTCTGTGACTCCACATGTTGACGTTATACTTAAAACTACTTTAATCATCAACTAAAATATAAAACCTATAAAATAAAGAAAAGAAAAAATATTGTGTTCTGGTATGCGTTTTTTTCTTTTCTTATTTTTAGATAATTACTTGCAACAACGCCATCTTGTAAGATCTTATTGTACCACTACGAGCAGATAGATGGCGTCAGTTTGCCTCAGAGCATTATCTTTCTGAAGTTCTGAACTGTCCATGCACATTTGCAGCCCACCGTACCAATTAACCAGGAAGTAACTTTAAAGATCAAGTGATTTTTCTTTACTAAACTAAATTTTATAAACAGTACAAGCTTAATTACCTATTAATTATGAGGTGCTTTAATGAATATGGAACTCAAAGCGAGCGTAATGAATAAACGATGTCATGAAAAGGGACTGTAGCGGAATTATTTAATTTGATCGGAACGTTCGTATTTTAGATAATAACACGCTTAATGAATATTTGAGACTAGTTAAACAGTACACACTAGTAATTTGTTTACATTTTTGTCAATTTCTCTTGACACCGACTATATACATTATTTCACTTCTCGAAAATCGCTCACGTAAGCGTTGTCCACCCACCCCGCCCCCAAGTTTAAGTGGCTATTGATTAGCTAGTTAGTAACTAGCTCGTCAATCAAGTGGCCTCGGATTAAGTTACGAGTAGTATCAACTTCGGTTCTTATACTTTTCAAGAGAAGGAAGATTAACTCTGGGTAATTTCCAGGCACTTCAAGCATCGGAAGGGAACACAGTAGATTTAATAATGGTTTAAATCAGTTTAAATAATTATTTGAAATCGAAAAACATGTCGTATACCTGGTTGCTTCGTCGAACTGGACAAAAGGTTCCAGGGCTGTATTCTACGGGGTAAAACCATATTGAATTCGGCATGGTATCGTCAGGGCTCGGATGCCGGTTAAATAAAGATCTTTTCATATTTACCGGTTTCGAACTAAAATAGCCAGTTTATCCCGACGCATACCACGCGCATCTCAATACTCAATAATTTATTGCATTCCAAAATGTTAATTACTTCAGGATATTAGGTTAACTTAAGCTTAGTTATTAAATCAAGTCAAAAAAACAAGTTGCAACGAACGTGTTAGTCTCTTGACTCACGGCTCGTGAGATTTAACCCGGTTTTAACCGGTTTACCTGGAAATTAAGGTTAAATTAAAAAGTTCCCTTTTTTTATGGCATAGAGCAGGCAAACGAGCACACAGGCCACCTGATTGTAAGTGTAAACTGTAACCCATAGACATTCGCATTCATAAGACTGCAAGCCTAAGACTGCAAATGCGTTGCCAACCCTGAGGACTAAGTTGGAATGCCTCTATGCTAGTCATTACACCGGCTGTCTTATCCCCAAACCAGAACACAACAATGCGAACACTGTTGTTTGGCGGTAGGTTAATGGATAAGATGGTGGTAGCGATCCGGACGGACCCTGCACAAGGTCCTACCACCCGCACGCACGCACCCTGGAAAAGTTCGAAGCATAATCGAAATAAACCGATTTTTTAATCGTATTACCAATGTTACGATAGGTCTTATTTACTCGGTAGTAATAACGGTCGCGTTAAAAAATGATTATCTATAAAGTCAGTTTACGGACGATAATTTTACGTGATAACGTCATAAGAAACCATACAAGCCGAACGCTTGAACGGGTATTACTATCATAAATTTAGTCATCTGTCAGTCACTAATTGGCTTTCTAGGGAGGGGATAGTTAGGAAGATCCTGATCACACTATACCCAATTTGGTCACTAAATCAGTTTGCTACGGCGGACGGGCGGCGGCGGGCTATCGGACGTGTCGAGTGCGATGGCTCGAGTACTGTCTAAACAACAAATACTCAATAAAACCTTGTTGCCCTCATCTCGCATCTGCTTACACATATATAATTTTTGTCGTTTTTATTCCATAGATATGGCATTTCTTTATATAATTCTATGATACTAGCGAGTATCGCTTTTTCGCTCGCCGTCACGGTCGGTCTCCACGGGTGTTAAAATCCGTTGAGGAGTTTAAAAGATCTAAGCGATTAGTCAGCGGAAGCAACCTCATTTTATACTATATATTTAAAGAAGATAATGAAGAAAGTATAGTTTCGCAGCATCACGAAGTAAAAGGTCTACGGCGTAGTGGCTCTACGTCGTAGACCTCGTGTCCGCAGACCTATAATTATTTTCAACGTTGTTGGTTCTTCTGTAGTAGAGTTATAGTTATCAGGGCAGGGCCTCAACGGTAAACAATATATCGTCTTTGATCTGTTATCGTATTGTCAACGTATTGATAGCTCTTATTTACGAGACAGTAATGACGGCAGAGAGAGTTAAAAACAATACCATAACAGTATCCTTACCCTGAGTTACAATTACCGTATTCGCTAGCGAGTCGAATGCTCTGTCCTTTGCATTCTATAACAATACTGCGAGGTATGCGAGCGACAGAGGATTCGACTCGCTAGCTAGTTAGTTAATTGTAAGTCATGGTAAGGGTCAAATACGATTTGGATTTTACCGCCTAGAATAGAGGCGCAGGTCAAAAATAATTTGGTTTTTACCATGTCGAATAGAGGCCCCAGTCAAAATAAAATTTGACTTTGCCTTTCCGTCGGTTAATTTCACCCTACCCTTGGTATAGGCAACATCGTATTCAGTTCAAGTTCACCTATAAGTATTTATTTGCCTGAACCGAACAAAGAAATACTATCGACCTTCTAACTCTGTACTTTGCGATGTTTGCCCTCAACTTCGCCCGAGGTAGGCAAACTAGGCCAAGAGCCCGTGGTTCTGTGCCCAAACCAATAAGCTCGAATAGGTACGCTATAGAGATGTACGACAAAATAAAGTACTACAAAACATTACTCAGTGCCTTTATGGGTGCAAAAAATCTCTCCGTTTCCTCAAAATGAATAAGAAGAATCAACAAGTTTCTACACTTTTGCTTTATACGTTATATTTTATAAAAAAAAAATAACGCATTCGATTTAAGGATCCACGATAAAAAAAAAAACTTGAGTGTGTTGCCACTAGGGTTGCAAGTAAGGATGACCACGATTGACGCTGATGTTTGTTGTCATTACTTTTTGTTTTAGTACATTTAGATATTTTAGTTAGTTTTTAATCAGGGTCCCTCTGAAAACCTGCGCCGTGGCTTGCTGCGCCCCATGCTGAGACCCTTGTTGCTTGGGCCCTTTTCAAAGCCATGTTAAATGCGTTGAATAAATTATTTATATTTTATTCAATTCTGTTCTATTCTATTCTATGCTATTCTATTCTATTCTATTCTATTCTATTTTCTTCTATTCTACTCCCCTCTTCTCTGCTCTACTCTACTCTATTCTATTCTATACTTATTACTAGTTTAATTTATGGGATTATTATATAAAATCTTGAATATTCTGTATATTTGTTTGAACTTATCTGCGTTTTATTTTAGAAACGCCGAACGGTTTCTTAAGAGTTACTAGTACTTGTGTTCGACGATTTTATTAAGAAGTTTGAAGAACTTGTGAGACTTCCAGAGGTGCTGACCTAGATTCATGACTCGGTCGCTGAGATTTAAAGTGTTTCGTTCAAAATAAAGGTTGCACACATTTGAGCTCAGTTTTACCTGAAGGGCACGAAAGATAAAACTCATTTTAAATCTATAGACATCGAAATGCCACCCGTACAATGAAATATTAAATACGAATGTATACTCGTTTGTTTGTTTGTGTTTGTTTCTTTGTATGTTATGTAATTAAACTGCTACGGAGTTAGCTTGAAAAAGTCCCAAAAGAAAGAAAGGGTTGTATTTATTCAGGAAAATTGTACATTTCCCGAGGAAATCGCCGAAAGTAACATTATTTATTGTGTATAAAAACAGTAGCCTAAACATAAATTTCCACATTTTTTCCTTCACAAATGACCAAAGTTTACCAGAATACCTAGGTTTTTAGTTAAACGATACGACACGGGTAAAGATTGTTGTTTCATAACTAGTTGTAAAAGCAGAATCATACTCGTATTTCTTCTTTCTTAACTAATTTCGAATGACAGCTATGAAAGGCCACTTTTTATTCCATTTATAACTGGTTATCAAAGAAGGAATAAAAAGTGTTTATTCTTAACTATTTGTGAAAAATAGTTGTGAAGGTGGACTAAAGGTCCATTTCCACTATTCGCTACTATATTACTAATCAATCAAAATTAGTATCATAAATATGCGGTAGGTTTAGGTTAGTTCTTCAGCAGGCTCGAAGGGCCAAAACACTCAGAAATAGGAGCTCCGTACGCGGAGCTCTGTAGACTGTTATATTTCATATTTAATAGAAATTATTAGTAGAGTAGCGAATAGTTAAAATTGACAGTGCACTTATCCCTACCGGTAGAAGTAAATCTACAAAAAGTGCACTTATCCCTGCCAGCAGGGATATCTCGGTAGAGATAAGTGTAGCTGGCGGGTATTTTTTTTGGTAAGTTTCCTAAAAATAAAGCCTAACCAGGTAGATCAATTTATCACGCCCGAACTGGCCGTTTTCTCGTGGTCCTACTATTTTTGTCCTACTGACTTTCGACGGAGCCCTGCCGCAAGGCAGGGCTCCGTCGAAAGTCAGTAGGACAAAAATAGTAGGACCACGAGAAAACGGCCGAGAAAACGTGTCCCGAACTCCCCTGCATACTAAATTTCATGAAAATCGTTGGAGCCGTTTCCGAGATGAGATTCAAATTGATATATACTATATTTTATACAAGAATTGCTCTTTTAAAGGTATTAGATAGATTTAGCATTTATTTTGTCCTGTTAATATTTTCACTTAACGTACAAAGTCAAATTATAAGATACTTCAAAAAAAACGTTGTTGCGCGGACAACGAATGTTTAATTTCTTAACCTACTGGTAAAACTTTATCCCTTTTACAAATACTCCTTACAAACATGCCTATTTTTTTTTTTACCAACTTAAATTGATAAACGTCATTTCTTTAAAAAGAAACCTATGCGCGGTGTGAATTTTTAGCGGGATAATTTAATACACTCTGCTCAACACATTCATTGAAAAAAATGCGGTTTATAGTTCATGCAATGCTGGCCTATTTTTTTTTGGTAAAAGGTAAAAGGTGTTGCAGGCGGGACAAGCGATGAACTACCAAACACATGTTCTGCTTCAAATAGAATGATGCTGTTATTTTTACAAATCAATTTATAAACATTTGTACTTTTAATTCTGATGACAGTGATGACCTCAATTTAATTCATGAGAATGTGACCTGCTGTGCAATTAAAGCTGAAACACGACACTGCAATGAGCATTAAATTTAAATCCGAATCTGAATATCCTAAGAATGCATTAAAAAAAGATATTTTGAAAATTAACCCCCAATGGAAAGAAATGGGGAGCAAGAAACTAAATCTCCTAATTTAAAATTTACTTAATAAAATATAAAATAACAAATGAAAAACGTTAAAAACAACTAATTGCATTTGGACAAATCATGCTTAAAATTTGGATATATAAAAATGTACATGAACATAAAATAGTACGAAAATATTAATATTGTAGTTAATCAAGACAAATACGACCGTTTATAACAATAAACTTTTCCAGAACAAGAGTTCTTTGCTTGTTGGGCTCTAGGCTTTCTTCTTCTCTTAACACATAGCATTTTTCTACATTTACATTTCAGAGTTTCTTTTGGAGCAGGCGCTTGGGAGATTTTAGCGATGTAAGACTGTGTGCTTAAATCGGGGAGACGACTGTGGCTTCTGGCTGTCATGAATCGCGGGAACGGAGAGTCGGCCTTGGTCGTGATCCGGCCGATATACGTGGACGTATTCGGGGTAAACCCGTACGGGTGCGTCTTTTGCATTAACCGGTGGCCGTGAGACGGACAGTCCGCGTCGATCTCCATGGAAGTAATCGAATCTGTCGACATCGAGCATTCGGCGCCCGAGATTGGGCTAGTAAACTTTTCTTCATACCGCACGGTATGCACATTTGTGCAAAAGTTGTCTGATGTCATGTTCGGTGGGTCGCACGAAGCGCTTGACGTGTATGAGACTCTTGTTTGCAAAGGAGAGTCATCGAATTTGTCTTTAAATTGGCAACCTACGTCTCTTATAAATATCACGCTATTCCTAGGCTCCTCCGCAAAGATAGCACTCTGACATTTACAGTCAAAGCATTCGAATTGACACGACTTATTTACCTTACAGGTGCATTGACATAATGGATGCGGCATAGGTTGGTTGTGAGTTGGGTTCCGAGTCGGACACGATTTGAAATTATTTTGGATGCAAGTTGGGGATTGATTTAATAAAAATCCGGGAGATTGAAAGCTTCCTAGAAACTCACACGTATTCTGCACTTGCGAGAGCACATTATTCTCGAGTGACTCGTGCTGACATAGAGGAATATGTTTACGTTCAGAATTATGATTGTATGTTGAATTATCTAATTCTACATAATTATCTGTTGGTTCGTCATATTTTAGGCTTTTTGAAAACGGAGAACACAGTGGTAGATTTATACATCTCGGGCGATGTAAGCATGGCGGTATGTATTCGCATTTACTTTTTAACACATTGCCTCTCTGACAAGATGGAACGACGGCGCATGGAGGATGATGTCTGCATGCTTTTGTTATTCTGATGAAGCGAGGCGCTGACTTTGTGGGACTGTGCTTAATATATTGTACGTAATTATTATCATTGGGTATTATTTGACAGAGCGGGACCATTTCACAACAAGGTTGGTGTTTACATTCCGGTCTTTCGTCTGAGTTTAGTTGATGGTTTGAAACTACTTTGTACGGGGAAACCTCTGCAGATCCTACAGAGCAATGGATCGCGGATTCGCATTTTACACTACCACCATCATCATCTGTGCAACTTACATCTACATTTTCTTTGCATTTTGGGCACGTAAACGAGCGTCTTATTTTCCGGCGTTTAATTTTGTTTGTACTCATTATCTTTTCAGGGCGTGGTTCGGTTTCGATGGTAGTAGCAAATTGTACTATAGATTCGTTAATTTGAACTTCTGTTTCCTGTTTTTCGATACGTCTTACTCCATCGCCACTCATGCTCGTTAGTTTATCTATTCTCTCAGAAATTGGTTGAGGTTTTTTCTGTTTTTTAATGTTACATGTTTTCTTATCCTGCTCTAAATTAGTAGTACTTGTAATCTGATGAGCAACTTTTACAGATTTGTTGTTTTTAGCTAATTCTGTTAAAGACTTCTTATCAGAACAAGGGCAGGCATATGAGAATAATTGGCAAGGACATGGGTCTTCCATACGCTTCCCACGATCTTTTTTCTTTTTTTTCTTTTCCTCAGATATAGGTTTAGTTAATTCAGTCTGATATTTGGCATACGACCAAATGTTTTGATTTCTAGTGTTGATATCATTTATATCATAATAGACTGTTGATTTTTGAGTACGGGTTTCGTTCATGGTTTCATCCCTTAGGACAATATCAGATGACATAATACGAACTTGAGGAAACTTCCTTTTTACTTTTTTTGCGATTAGTTCTTTGCTGTCACGCTTTACTTTGGCCTGGACTTCAGTAAAGCACTCTTGAACAATAACATCAGATTTTCCTTCAAACATACCTTTTGGCGTTTCTTTCCCCTTATTTAAAGCGGTCCCATTTGGGGGATCGAGCTCTGACAAACAATGGAAAGAGAGGCTTTTAGCGATGACATCTAAATCGTAAAATAAAGTGCTGGTTGAACGGACCAAAGTACACCTACTAAGATACGCAGATCGTGCGTTCATTGTTTCACACTTTTTAAATGATTCTGCGGATTTTTTAGTACCCTTCTTAGTAAGTTTATCATTGGACTCTTTGGCACACACGGCCTGAAAGTTGAACCATTCATTGAGGATGCTCGGTTTCTTTTTGAATATGTTCTTGTAAGGATTCGCCCCAAAGATTTCAGTATATGATTTAACTTGAAGCGGTTTCCTCTGGTCATGCATTATAGTTTCCTAAATAATTGTGAAATCGACAAAGGTGATTTTGCTAAGAATATTTATTCATTTAATATATATTTATACATTTAATTTAATTTTTAAAATATTTAAATAATTTTGCATTTTTATTTACCTTTTGTCATTTTGACGTACCTATAATATTAATGTTTCAGTGGATGTCAAGTGCAAAACTTTTTCATTATTGCTACGTTTAATTAAGGTTTCTATACATTGTTACTAAAAAGGTTATTACGGATACGGAGACTTGTTAAATAAATACGAAATCATTATTACTGTGAAGCGATTTTCGCATATTTTTTTCTTTCTTAATTTTACCCAATTTTGTTTTTCCCTGGTCGATTTTACTTCCGTCCCTTTTATTCACGTTCCATTTATTTCCCAGTCGCATGTTTTCCCGATCGATTTCTATCCCAGTTTGACTTTTTCCCAAAAAGTAATTACATCGTAATGTAGGTAAGTTTAGCATATGTTAGTTTTGCAATAGGCCCGGAGAGCCAAATATCCTAGAAATAGGAGCTCCGCTATAGCAGAGCTCCGTCGACTCCGTTTAATTTAATTTTTTAGTGGGAAACACACTACAGTGCATCTTATAATCAGAACCCGGATTTTTCATGGCAAAACAAAACACTATCGTAATCTGGCTAGTGATAGAAACACCATTTTATCGATATCGATAAATGTGTAATAGAATAAAAACATGACCAAATAAAATAACATACCTATACAACATAAAAAACATACATAGTTTGTATATACATATTCCATTTCTTCGTCGTAATCCACGTTAGTACACACAGCAGCACATGGCGTTTTATTCGTGTAATGGTGATAGGAGTAGATAATCATTAGTTTTTCAACATTCTCTGGGAGCAAACAGATTCGTTTATCACTATAACGCCATTTATATATACTAAATGTCCGTTCAACTTCACTTGACGTCAAGGGAGCAAATTTATAAAATTCATCGTAATTGGTATAATTTTCAGTTTGAGTACAATTTTCAGATATATCTCGTAAACTTCCATATTCATGATTTCGTTCGAGCACAGCTTTTATAAATAATACTCGATATCGATAAAATGATGTTTCTATCACTAGCCAGATTACGATAGTGTTTTGTTTTGCCAATAAAAAATCCGGGCTCTGCTTATAATGCTAGGAAAAGAAACGAACTCGCAAGGGCAATATCACGTCCGAAGAAAATACGCAAAGAAGAAAATTATTTTCAAAGAAAAAAATCATTTGGGAAAGTCATCTACCGAATCGTTTCAACCTTCTAACATATTTTAAACATGACGTGTCACAATGCACACTAGAAGTTACCTAATTAATTTTACTATTTTCTGATCATGTGTATTTCGGATATTTGTAGTTTTCGGATTATTTCCTTTAAATTTGTGCTGACCAAGACCTACCACCGTGCCAACTGTCAAAGCTCCATGTCTTCGGGAAGTACCCTTTAGGTTTTAATGAGTGAGTCAGTCAATCAGTCAGTCAGTACAAAATATGCCGTTTTTATAGAATACTCTAAATATTCATTCGGTGATAATAGAATATTCACTTTCAGACTAGGCTGTGAGACTATTGGTTTTAGTAAAATGTAAAAATATAACTTTCCTGGCTGTACTGGGAAAAAAGTTACGAGTAAATATACACACTAATATCTTTCGGCTGTTTCTTCGAACTTGGCCGGACACACTGTCGTGTATCTTCAGGAATAATATGTATGAATGTAAATACTTTATTGTAAACGGGAAAGTAACAAACAACGAAATAGACAGAAACACAAAAGGTATGTACAAAGGCGAACTTATACCTTTAACGGGGATAACCTTTGAGCGATTGGAAAATGTCTGAAATAATAAATAGCCAAACGTACAACATTGAAGGACTAGATATTTCATAATTACGTTAATATCAAATAACCAATTTAAAGTACTACGATTAAATAAATAAATGAATGAGAGCTAGATCTTAGTTAAATAATGAAATACAATGCCAAATATATAGATGGATTTATTGCAACCCCTACTTTCCATGGCCTTAGCAAGGTACATTTTGGCGAACGCTGAACGTTATCGTTATCGAAAATGAATAGAGACGTAAGCTGCCAGGAGGTCGCGTCGAGAGCTATTATGTCTGTTCTATATAAGTGTTTTGTCAAGGGCCCTGAAGCTGATATTAGTAGGTACCTACATCAATAAGTTCTGAAAATATCTTACAAATTATCTCTAATCTGCGATTGATCCTGAATTGGCATTATCGTAGACAAGTAGCACTACTCATAGCGTGTCTTGGATAAAATGGAGATTTAAGACTGCTCTGTTCTGTGTTGTGAGATTTAAGATCCCGAAATTTGTGCGGTCTAGAATAACATTACCAGATCATTCTTGGACTAATTTGTAAATGTAGAAATCTTAGCAAAAACGCATCGGCGACTATTTTGCTAGTTGGGATCTCTTATACGGGGGGCCCCAACTAGCAGGGGTGTGTAATTTTTAGTATAAAAACAAATGGTCTAATTGTCATTTTGCATAACAAACAAAATAATTCTGATTTGTATAATGATCAAAGTGTTAAATATTAAAATGCATATAAACAATGAATAATGCATGGAATCATAATTATCAGTGTGCATAATAAATAACTACTTAGGTTTATAAGTCTCTGATTTAAATAAAGACATTTTCCAGTCTTTTCTTCATTCCCTTTCTTATATAAATACATAACATGTATAGCATAATAATGATTATGACTGAATAATTAAAAAAAATATATACCTACCAACTGACACAATAAATTGTACAGGGTGGTAAAAGCTGTACATATTAAAAGGGATGAATATGTAGGTTAATTTATCGATAAAACATTTTTTTTACTCTTTTTTGCACATTTTTTTTTATTAAAGTTCGGGTAGTACACTTACTTCTGACGGTGTAACTCATGATCTACTCGTAATTGCCAAAAAAAAAAACAAAATGCTTAGTATTGACATAAGTTAGGGTTTCAACCATCGCCTCTCTCAACCTTGTGTTCAGGAAAGTGGCGACTCGATCAACGACGCCGCCGTAAGCAAAGACCTTTGAGCGAGCATAACATGCTCATGTTGCCGGACAACCAACATAGAAGTAATATTGTGTGAGACTGCTGTCCGGCGAGAAAATCAAAGTGTGTTCTCGTTTAAAAGCGTCTTGTACACACAAGAACTAACAAAGATAAAAAATAATATACAAATATTAAACATAAAATATTGAGTGCTTGAATACACATTTTGCTTAAAGGCAATGTTTTTTAAGGTACAAATATTGTAAATATATAAAACCATTCCGGTGTCATTCATTAATAAAATTGTCACTGAATACATATAAATTATGGTATGATAAATCTATAAAATACCATTTTTTATTTTTATTAACATCATAAGTTAGTCTCTGCTGTACGGAACAGGGTTATTTTTTCAAAATGACGGGCGTTTTTCGCATCCTTGGTTATGCTACAAAAAATATAAGTACTTCTTGTTTTTATGCTGGACGTTTGTTACCCATTTCGTTAGTAGTTGAATGAAATGATGCAAAAAGTTTTTAGACTGATTGAAGCGCACCCTTTATATTGCCCAATAGATTTTCATGAAACCTAGCTTATTAAACCTGTTAAAAAAGATGTTTCAAACCTCGGAAAGTTGGGAGCTACTATGTCACGGAGAGACGCACAGATACACAAATATAAAGACATACAGGTTAGGTAAACAACCAACACCCTCTTTTTATGTACGGGAATATTAAAAGTAAGGCATTCCAATATTGATTTTATAAACATACTTTCCCCATTGTTTCAGGGTTCCACATGGCGCCAAAACTGTCCAAGATGTTCCCGGAATCCTGCCTGTTGATCGTCGTGGGGGTCCTCATTGGGGCGCTCCTGATGAGCACCCACAGCGTCCACATCCAGCCCCTGACTCCAGACACCTTCTTCCTGTACATGCTCCCCCCCATCATCCTGGACGCAGGCTACTTCATGCCCAACAGACTGTTCTTCGATCACCTTGGAACCATCCTGCTGTTCGCGGTTGTGGGGACGGTGTTTAATACACTCACTATTGGTAATTATTTTTGGAACGTACCTACTTATACGCCTCTCGTATTTTTCTACACTGGGCCCGAGTTGCGAAGATGAAGATGAACTCAGTTAAATTACGAAGAGTAGCAAGTGGCTTAACATTCCCGTGATGTGACTGTTTTACCTACTTATTTCGACAGTATGATTTATATATCCAGCTGGTTATTATTGTCGCCTGGAGTAATCCGTAAAAAAATATTTAAATGATGAAAACCCCGAAACAATGGCCATCCGAATGAGAGCTGATATCTCTCAAACGGCTAATCCGATCTCTATGAAATCTATATAAGAAGCATCCCAGTAGAACTAACTTTAAACTAGCCGCGTCCAAATCGGTCTAAGCCTTTCGTATTGTTAGATTTTCCTTGGTCACTGCTTGGCTTCCTCGCTTAGTTTTGATGGAAACAGACTTTTTTTTTGGCAAATAACAGGCAAAGGAGCACACAAGCCACCTGATGGTATGTGGAGTCTGAGACCCGTAGACATTTGCATCCTCAAGACTACAATCTCATGTTGGCAATCCTAAGGATCGTATTAATAAACTTATCTTGGCTGAGATGCCTGTAACAAGATACGCCAAAGTAAATGTAAAACCATAAAAAACTGTCATATTCGACGCATCTTGTGACGAGCATTACAGTCGAGGTGAGTTTATTAACATGATCCTTAGACTGCAAATGCGCTGCCAACCCTGAGAACCAAGATGGAATGCCTCCGTGCTAGTTCACCGGTGGTCCTATAGGATCTATCCCCACACCGGAACACAATAAAGCTTGGCGGTAGGTTAAGGGATAAGTTGGTGGTAGCGTAACGATCCGGATGGACCCTGTACGTGGTCCTATCACCAGTAAATGGTGATGTTTCTCTGTCACAGGTGCATCTCTCTGGGCCTGTGGGCAAACGGGTATGTTCGGCTGCACGACCCCACTGCTCGACATGTTCCTCTTCAGCGCCCTGATATCTGCCGTTGACCCTGTCGCGGTGCTGGCGGTCTTCGAGGAGATCCATGTGGATGAAGTGCTGTATATAGTGGTGTTTGGGGAGTCCTTGCTGAATGACGCTGTTACGGTCGTGCTGTATCACATGTTTGAAGCTTACACGTAAGTATTTTCATTACGCTTTAATTTAACTTCATGTTTGGTGGTATACTTATTAATATTTTTCTAAGATGTCCGAATGGTCATAAATAGTTCATCCTGAGCAGTTCAGAGCGAAAGGAAATATGTAAAAAACTACCTATACCTTCCCTTCTAAGCTATAACGTTCAAGTTGTAATGGCTATAATATGTCGCGGTGACGGATGCCTTCTGACACGTATATAAGTACGAGAGTGACGGATGCTTTAACCACATTTGACACGCGATATAAACGCAGCCATACTAGGCCCGCTGGTAGACGGCCAGGGAAGCGAATGGCAAGGGCCGCTACTCAGTAAACGGACCGCTACTGCTTTTAATCTCATGCCAATACAAATTAAAACATAATTTAGGAGGGTAGGTAGCCATCATTATAGGGTCGAGGACTATCTAACAGACAAAAATGCATGGCCTACACCCGAAACTTAGTCAATAATAATTTGTTCAAATGCAAAAGCTTTATCCTGCTTTTTCTTGTCTGGGGGACACCGTTGATGCAGGAAAACATATCGAAACTTTTATGTGGTCATCTTGCACCATCTCATATACACATATATAAGTAGTTGATTCTATTTTATTTTATTTTATTTTTTTCTATCTTTCTCTCTCGTAAGATTTTTGGCATGTTTTCCTGCTGAACTACTGTTATTTGATATTATATTTAATTTAATACTTGTAGCTTTATATAATGCTAGACTAAGTTGTACCATTGTAATATGAAATATGAAATATGTTTAAAAAAATGACTGACTGCTGAGTTTCTTGCGGCGTTTCTTCTCAGCAGTGGTAAGCTCTTGGGAAGCGCTGGTAGTATCTTGACGTGTAAAGTGCCCGAGCGGCCTACTTACTGAATAAATTTCTTTTATCTTTTTTTTTTTATCTGAGCGGGTTATCTTTTTACATATTTTCTTTCGTTTTAAACTGCTAAAGATAAGCACTTTATGAGTTTTATGACCATTCGGAAATCTTAGAACAATACATAATGTCAATGGTATGTTTAGTTTTCAACTTGCAAATTTTAAACTACTGCCCGTGATTGGAATAGGGGTGAATATGTATGTTAGTTAACCTACGGAGTTATTATGGGCGTGTTTATAACACACCTGTCACCAGTAAATAAATTCGAGAATGACGGATTCCTTATCCACCGCGATAAATGCGTAAAATAATGAAATCGAGAGATGTCTACAGGCTCTCCGTTATTCTTAACGTAGACCCATCGAATTTGGGTTTCTTAGTTTGGCAACGACGGGAAAGAAGAAGTAACGAATACATTTTTGCAATTAGTACTAAGGACAGAAATAAAACAACGATTCATCATCATCATCAGCTCGCATCGTGAAACAAACGAATATAACATTAAATTTAACTGTTTTTCATCAATGTATAATTTTATTTACTTTTAAGTATTCAAGCCAAACAAATTCCCTCCATAATTTGTCACGTGACCTGACACGTGAAACGCCGTTCCTTAAATTTTCCGGTTCAACGTTATTCATACGTGTCGGCGTTCGTTAAACCAAATTCGTTATGTATACGAGGGATGGGTAAACAATAAATATAAAAACGTTTTGCGGAATATGAGTATCCCTTATATTACTGCAATGGGAAATATATGATTGCTATATTATAATTATTATTCTTACTATCCTTACTAATCCATAATTTTGATGAAAGGGACCCTTTCGCCCATTAGGGCGATTTTGTCCCCACCCTCAGACAGTCACGGGAACGGGATGCATGTCCATATGTTCATTAGGGCCCAAAAAAAGTCAAAATACCTATTTTCAAAATCGATGAGGATTTTTAATGAAAAAATATCTTCCAGAGTGAAGCAAGGCAAGAATGTGTTCATTTTAAACAAATTCCATACAATAAGATTATGATTTTCCAAGAATAAATAATTCGTCGCCATAGTAAAAATACATCATGTTGACATGTTTCATCTCTGTTGGTGGGTGGGGAACTGGGGACCACATCGTGGGGACATCTCGTACTTTGGTATCAAGATAGATTGAACTTCGAGGACAAAGGGTATTTTATATCCCGGAAAATTCAACAGTTTCCGAGAGAAAAGCGATAAACGAACTACGCGGACGTATAGTTCGTTCATTAAAATAGTGTGCATTGCTACCCTTTGAAGTCGCCGATATCGCTTTGTGCGCGCCGCGGCGGCTTCTTTGTACCAATTGTAGCGGCACATCAAATCATGCAAACTATTTGAATTAACCAACTATAGTCGTGGGCAACAGCTAGTATTTCAAATGCGGAAATATTTATTTTGTCACGTGACATTTGATTCAGAAGGCTACAGAAGAAGTTTAAAGCCCGACGAATATACTTTATTTCCCGGAAAAGCGAACATCACCCGAGGGAATAGCGATAGATGTGTTCTACGTGGACTGAGCCGCGGGCCAAAGCTAGTATTCCCTGTATAATAATTATGATTCTAAGACAACCTACTCAAAAGAAAGCTACAGAATGCTCCCTAATATTTTACTTTATTGTTTTAGAGAAATGGGCGCATCCAACCTCGTTTACACAGACTTCTTGGCGGGTCTGGCATCTTTCCTCACGGTGGCATTCGGAGGGACCTGCATTGGTGTGGTGTGGGGCTTCGCCACCGGCCTGGTGACCCGCTTCACGCATGAAGTCAGAGTCATTGAGCCCATTTTCATCTTCGTCATGGCGTATTTGGCATATCTTAATGCTGAGATGTTCCATATGAGTGGGATACTAGCGTGAGTTTTATAGAATAAAATTAATGGATTTCTACATTTAGTGATATAACCTAAGCTATTTACTGGTTGAATGTTTCTTTATCGTTTGGATCTTCATAATATTTATTTATAACAAGAACGAGATAAACTTGCATGGTTACACAAAAGTATTACAGTTGACCAGAATTTGTAGACTTTAATTGATCTTAGTTCCGAATTGGTTTGAATATACATACTTACCTATCTAACGATTGAAGACAGCTAACGTGAAAGTTATGTATTCAGAACTACTACTACTTATTAACCTTTATAAAGCACGCAAATAGAACACACTAAGTAAGTACTCGTATGTATGTTTACCGATGATATTTCCAGCTTCAGCCATATATAAGCTTTTATTTTTAAATGGGTCATGCATTTCCGTAACTACGTTTGCTGCGTTTATTCCTGTTGCTCGCTGAGAGAACAGGAAATAGGAAGAAGCGGGAAACAGGAAGCATTTTAATGGCCATAGCTGGCCAGTTGGCGATGGGGAAGGAAATAACGAGAACGAACATAGATTCCTCTAGTTAGCATACACCGTATCAAGGATGGATGGAGTAAAAAGCGATTGATGAAGACCTTCAGAAAACGGAATGTTCTACAAAACTAAAACATCTTAAAGAGGACGGACATTGTTAAATGCCTACTTTACTATAGCTATCTTTTAATAAGATAAGGAGGCAAACGAGCATGCGGGTTACCTGATGGGACGAAATCACCACCGTACTTAAACAACAGCAATTAATAAAGTGTTGCCGGTTTTCTTTTTTTAAGTCATAGAGAAGGCAAACGAGCACACAGGCCACCTGATGGTAAGTGGACACTGTGACCCAAAGACATTCGCATTCACAAGACTGCAACCCTAAACCTGCAAATGCATTGCCAACCCTGAGGACTAAGTAAGATGGAATGCCTCTATGCTAGTCACTACACCGTCTGTCTCATCTCCAAACCGGAACACAACAATGCGAACACTGCTGTTTGGCGGTAGGTTAATGGATAAGGTGGTGGTGGTTAGGTTATGCCGGCCAATTAAGAAAATGAAAGCTCTTTTCTTGAAGGCGTCCATGTCATAACTGTTTGGAAGTGATGCCAAAGGGAATTCGCTCTAATAATGACTTATTTAAAAACCCAATAAATTACAACAAATATCATTTTAATCACAATAACATTCAAACAGAAGAGCATAACCTTTGTTTATTTATTTCCTGTAACTTACAGAAAGTACTTGATTGAGCTGTTTTACGCACAGGATAACCTTCTGCGGCATCACGATGAAGAATTACGTGGAAGGTAACATCTCTTATAAGTCCCATACCACCATCAAGTACACGATGAAGATGCTGTCGTCGTCATCGGAGACGATCATCTTCATGTTCCTCGGTGTGGCGACGGTTAACAAAAACCATGATTGGAACACGTGGTTCGTGCTGTTGACCATTGTATTTTGCTCAGGATTTCGGATAATAGGTAAGTTGTGATTTTTAGCTTATTATAACGTACAGTCAAGGGCTCTAATTGTTGAGCCACTATGGAACCCTGTCGCATAACAGGGTTTGACGTTGTTACTGTGACAAGGTTTGGGTTCGGGGACAATTAATGAAGTCCTTTACTGTACAGTCGACTACACAGAGATGTATCCACTTTGTCACCTTATTGCACTGTAATAAGGTTCAAAAGTAGATACCTACGTCTTTGTTTAGTAAGGGCCCTTTAAGTTCTCAATCAACCAATAGTAGTAAGTAGTTATATCTAAAACGGTGTCAAGTTTGACACTGGATTGGTCACATGGTTAAACCAATTTATTGCCACTAAGTTAATTATAATTTATGAGCCATTACTTGGCAGGTGTCTCAACAAAATGTTAAAATATCATGTTATCTTAGTGTCCCTCGGCTTCTTCTTCGAACTTGTCCGGACACTCTCCTGAGTGCTGTGTTTAGATTTGCGACTTGAAATATTTTCACAGATACTCTAAAGAGTCAACCAAGGTCTAATCACAATATTTGTTCCAGGAGTGTACATATTTAGTGCAGTAGCTAATAAGTTTCGTTTGCATAAACTTAATAGCGTCGAGAAGTTTGTGATGTCTTATGGAGGTAAGCATTTACTATCGAAGTTTTGCTTTTGTCTATCATTTAATTTTTTGAGTTCACTTTCTGCTCTACATCGTCTTGATTCTGCCAGTAGGGAAAATAAAGTATTTCCATTAAGTATTTCCATTAAGTACAAGAAAAATCTATTATAATGTTAAAATTAAGTCTTTATGTAAAAATATATCTATTTACTCATATGTTTTTGGTTAAAAAGAACAAAACAATGTACCTTTGTATTTATTCAGGACTTCGTGGTGCGGTGGCGTTTGCCTTAGTGCTTCTAATAGACCCGGAGGTGGTCAAGTTGCAGCCAATGTTCGTTACGACCACGATAGCCGTCATATACTTCACAGTCTTCATCCAAGGCATCACCATAAAGCCTTTAGTCAAAATGCTGAATGTCAAAACCGCCGAAAAACGAAAACCTACCATGAATGAAAGAATTCATGAAAGGGTCAGTATTATTTACGGTTTAACTCTTCTTTTGGATTTTTAATAACTGTATGACTGACAATGATATCTATGTTTGGATACAGTTCATGGACCATTTGATGGCGGGAATAGAGGATATTGTAGGTAAACACGGTAACCACCACATACGGGATAAATTCAAGAGATTTGATAACAGGTTCATCAGGCCGTTCTTACTTAGAAACTATCAGGTACCTACCATTTTTTGTTTTTCCAAATGATCTTGCGTGAATCTACAGGAACTTAAGAGTACTTATGCATTTTTAGGGCCAAGAACCAAAAATTTTAGAGACGTACTCAAAACTAGCAATGAAAGATGCGATAGAGTACATGCAGAGAAACGCTTCCACAATCGGCAACATATCCGGCGCCGAATCTATGTCGGCCATTTTTAAAAACTACACTAACAGTAACTTAAACGGAAGGTAGGTAATTTAATGTTCACTTTTACCCCACTTGATTATATTTTAATAGCAAATGTTTATTGTTTTAGTCCGAGTTTCAGTCAGTTGGATTCTTCGACGTGGAATATAGACATGCAAGAGTTGGAGTACAACCCTAGTAAGAAGGACCTGACCGATGCAAGGATACATCACTTGCTAGCCGAGGAGCTATGCAAACCGTATAGACGTGTATGTGTATCTAACCTTTTAAGCACCCAATTCATTAAGCTAAGAGCCACCCCCCTTTGCAACAAACCCGTTGTCTTGATAATCTTGTAAGTTTGTCTTGAAAGCTTATGGTAGATGTCATTAATTAGTGGTTGAGGTGCTTGATTAATAACTTAGATAGCTGTTTTATTTAGATCCCTAACATATTCCAACAGAGTGGCCAAGTAGGGAAGAGGTCGAGAGCGTTTAACATTTGAAACATTTTTTTAGTATTACTTTTCACGAGCAAGTAGATGCCATTTCCTTTTATATTTGCATCTTATCTAGCCACCATTACAGCGTAGTTATTATGAGAGCTTATTTCTACCCATGCCTTTTATTCTATTTGGTGCTTAATTAAGCCAAGGATTTAAACAGTCAGCTGCCAGCAGCCAAATGTCGGATCCGTAACGCCAGTAGAGTCATTACACGATAACACTTAATTATTAAGGCCTAAGGGTTAAATTATACAAGAATGTTAGTTTCATATTGGAACTGTCAATTTCAACGAATTAACCTGTTTACCTTGAGTTAACTTAGGTTTAACGTTTACATGAGGGTTACGTTTGCATTACATTAGTAAAAAAAATATGTAGATACAGGGGCCCTAACATGGCTGCGTCATAATAAGTCATCCGTCAACATCTGTCACGTAAATAAGTCCGAGAGTGACGGATGCTTTATCCACATTCACACGCGATATAGACGCAGCCATACGAGTACTAGACCCACAGTCGCCTTTTAGGAGCTACAACTTTAGTGCTCGGTCACAAATCAAATCGAATTAAAACTTTATTTTCTCTAAAATGTGGTACTAAAGATGCCATGCAAAGTATCCGGCATGCAAAAATATCTTAATCATATAATTTAAAGCAATGATACAAAATGCTTCAGGACACCAGGACTACATGGGCTGATAGCTTATACGTGCATATAGTAAATTCATACTTAATCATATATTTTTATTATTAAAAAGTACAGTCAATTTTTAAAGTAATCAAAATATTCTTCAGTACTATAAAAACATTCCTGCACTAACCAACTCTTAAGTTTAATCTTGAATAGTCTAGTAGGCAATTCGATTATATATGCCAATGGACACGCAATATGCGTTCTTACCATACACTTTATTTCTTGAGCTGGACCAACATGGTGATTTGGATACCTTGTATTAAAATAACATATGTCTTTGTTGGTTGCGAAAAGTTTCGGATGCACTTTAGTTTTACCGTCATGTTTGAAATGGTGCACTAATCTGTCAAAGGCGTTAAAGTGACAAGGTACTAAAGAGTGCGTTAAACGGTCGACTGAACCTATTTTAGGTAGGTAAAAAATACCCACTACCAATTCCTTCTGCATCGGCAATTGACAACATTTCATTTTGGTGACACCTGCACATTACTATACGAATCGAAAGGGTTTTGCCTCCTGAACACGGCAAAATATTTATTTAGATTTATTTTTCTTGATTTACAAAATTACAGGTAAGTTAAAAAAAAAATCGAGTTTTACCAATACTATGCCTGAATAGATATAATACCATTGCCTTTTTCACGAGAAAAAAAAGCTGTCATACTTCAAATTTGACTTTGACACTATTTATTTTTTTAATACCGATTGGACTTACGTAATATGTCCATTGTGACGTAGAAATGAAGTTACGCCCTTTTAGAATAAGTACATCTTAATAAATTAATAATTAAATAATGATTCATTCTAGAGAAAATTTAAAACTATTAGTGTCTTCCTCCTTCCAAACAGTATCTATAAAACGAATAAAATTAAAGTCTTGAAAATATGAAATCTTGTCAATTCTGGGGTCCTAGTGAAAAGGGTATAAGTCTATTGTACTCCGTTTATGTATACCCTTTTTCATTAGGACCCGTTTTTATATGAAACACGAATGACATATAGTATAGGTCTACCGTCAGCTGCTAGTACAAGCGTGTGTTGGCCTTATGTAACAGTTTTAGTTAAGTAGTTAATAGGTGTTATTAATTTCAATTGGATCTGTCAATGTCAGTGTTGGGGTAATTCTGACTCTCTAATGGCAACACTGACATTGATGGATAATACTAAAAAAATGTTCTTATGTCGGCACTCGGCAATATTTATATTTATTTCGTTTTGCATTGTAATTTTCGTTATAAATCGCAAGTTTATAAGACATATACATTACGGTTCATAATACTTCGAATAATTTTAAATTTGCTTGTAAAAGCTGTCATAGTAGTAGGCAAAGTTAACGTTAGTGTGTAGGTACCTACTAAAATATCTAGTTGGCAAAGTTGCATTTGAAGTACTGCTTACTATTATCTGCAAGCTACTTTAATCTGCCTGCGATAGTGAGTTAACCGAGCATGACCAAAGCGAATAAAACCGTGGCTTTTACCGTTTTTTACATATTCCATTTCGTTTCAGCACCGTCGTCTAAGCTACAGTCGACATGCGGTCAACGACCGCGACCTCGGCACTCAGGTTAACTACAAAACTCATATGAACATACGACGATTGGTTGGCGACAGGAAACACCACCACAAGCGCAGCAAACGAGGGAACAAGGTACATTATTTATACCAAGCTGTAGTTAAATATTATCTATGTATAACATTAATGCGCGTTTATTGCACTCTGCAAGGAATGAGTCCGTATTTATTCATTATCAGAGGCATATCGCACTGCTAGATCAAAACAGGAGTAACTCAAAATACAACTGTTTTATAAAATCAACTTTATTACAAATCCTATGAACTTGAAACAAAACTAGCAAGGATTTTGAGTTGATACTGTTTTGATCTAGCAGTGCGATATTATTTATTATCTATATTTGATACAATGACATGAAATTCTTCGGTGTTGCAAGTTAAAAGTGCTTCGTCATGCGAAATTGACTGAATGTAGTTATTTTTATTTAAGTTTTAATATAAATAAATATAAACAATGAAATTGCCTTGTAGGCTCTTACCTAATGATTTTGTTTTACTGTACTAGTCAGTAATTAGTAATATAAATCAATTTATAATATTTTTAACATAATACAGCTAACGTTATGGCATTTAAAACTTCCAGAAATCTAACCATAACCCTTAGCTAATTGATAGAATTGTATAAAGCAGCAGGCAAAGATCACACAAAGGAATAGTTTTTGAGTATAAATATGATCAAGTTGGCTATTAGTTCGTTCTTACTACGTGAACGTGATTGTAGTAGGTATTAGTTTGCGGTTTAACAGTAGCGATTGGCATTTTACCGCCCACAATTAAAAATCAAACCTCATCATGCCTTCTCCAAAAAATGCAATGAGGTGTGCGATGTGACAAACTAACTAGCGAAATGTGAAATGATTTAAAAAATCACAGTCGGCGCAGTTATTATAAAAATTTAATCGTAAAAATGAAACATACTGTTTCATTCATATCAGGACTCGAATTATGGTCGCCTTTATCGCGGTGGATAAATCATCAGTCACTGTCACACTTACAGATTGGTCAGACAGTGACAGATATGTTATCCACATTGACCCTAGTAGGCCCCAGGCGTAGGTATAAAGGGTTAAAAACCGCTAATGTATAATAAAATCAACCTAAAATTTTCATTCCTTTTTTCGTAGCGCAAAGTTTTACGTTTACAGCTTTTGACGGTAGGTTTTTTTTTCAGGATGGCAAAAACCATGTCACGTTCCCTGAATTCCAGCAAAATGGTTCCGCTAAACAATTCACGCACGGTAAAAAAAAGTATTATAGATTAGGTACTTACTTTTTACTTTATTATTATCACGAGTGTCAATCGCATGCACGTGTGGGTTAAACGTTTTGTTTATTATTTATTTTTTGTTATTAAAAACACGCATAGATTATATTGAAATCATTATTATCTTTATTTGCTGAGCACAAAGGCTTAGTTTTGTCATTAGATAGGGAACTGTCTAGCACATAGTTGCTAAGTCTGGTGTGTAATTTGTTGTTTTGCAATGTAACTAATTAACTTTTTAAAAACATTTTCACTCATATTTCTATTGTTGATAGTGCCACTATATTTTTTAGCATGCATTTTTGTAGTAATACAACATGGATACATCCCACGTCCCACGAATTTTAAGTAAAAACAAAATTAAATAATATTAAATATAAATAAGAAAATTCTTCTATTTCACGCGACTGATCAATCACTAGCGTTTTTGTTTTTTAAAAATGGAATGGAACAAAAGTTTGGTGTATGAAATGTTCGGAAATTACAGACTACATAGATGAGGTGTTGCAAGAGGACGACGACCGGGAGCCACGACGCGAAGGTGACGACGGCGGTATTACATTCACTGCCAAGTCCCTGCGTAGGTATTCTGCATGAACACTTGCACTCACACGTTTGGATTTGAAAATGGAAGCTTGTTTAAATGATTTTCAACTTTACCTTGGATAACCATAAACATCAAATGACAGCTTTTGTAATCACGGCTAATTAAAATATTGCTCAGCCTATTATAGCTAAGTAGAGTACATACTGTATTTAGGGCTTATTCCAAATAGGTATAAAATATTAAGTATTTGTATGATAATTCAAATTCAAAATCGAAATCATTTATTTCGGACTTAGTCCATAACGTGTTAGTAAGAGTATTACTTAAATCTAGTTTTAGTATTATATTAACGTAGGTTTTCTATTAAATAAAATTTTAACATAAGGGGCATGTAGCTGCACCCAGTGCTTTAGCCACGGTGAGTCCCACCGGTCGGCTAGCGTGCACAGGAAACCTGATAATACCTGTTAGATAGCAAGATCTTACAGGAAACGGAAACGAAAGAGACAGTCGAAAGCCAATCTCAGTACTTGACTTACTTCTTAAAGCCTACTTAAACGTAAGTCCGTAAGTTGAAAAGTTTTTTTTTTCTGAATATGTATTTCATTGTTTATTATAGCAATATGATAATCTACCCCAAAGATCCTTCTTTGGGGTAGATTATCACATTGCTAACATACAAAAGATCACCGGTATTTTATTTAACATGCAAGAAATAACCCTACGTAGACAAGGTTTGAACCGAATTGAACCCTCGATGTGTAAGGGTCATCGAGGGGTGGGCGACAGCTGTTTGAATTCAAGGCAAATTAGGATTTCATTTCACCGTTTTACATATTAAATCATTGAAACAAACGAATTTCCTTCACATTCAAATCCAAACCATTCCTAAGTGTTGTTGACAATTGTTTTTATCATGTATTTGGCACTTTGTGGTGAGTTAAAAGTTGAATAACATAATGTAACTAACGAACGGTTACTTTAACCAAGTATAATTTTATTTGCTCAGCCCTCAACTAATCCTTGATTGACATGGCTATACCTAACCTTCTTTGAGAATGTGCTAACGTATTTGTGGTGGCATGTTTCGATTATTGTAATATATACCGCATTTGATTTTCTATTCCGTTTATTTGACTGTGACCTGAGATCGACGAAGCTCGGTCGACCTGCCACAAATACCTCTGCTCGCTGGCATCATTGACAAGACAATCCGACTTCCACTCTGCTCCGTTTCTGCTTGTTAATTGTGTTTGATTGTCGTTTTCTTCCCTTCTGGCAACTTCATGTGGCACCGCAATATGCTCCCGCGACTGGGTATAATCAGCTGGATATAAAGAAGTGAGTCCGACGTCCTCGCTTAAAGAGAACAGTAGCTCCCTTATTAACCAGCTGGCTAACCTCCCGGGGTTCAACCCGCTGAAAGCGAGGATAGTCAAGCAGTACGCTAAAACGCCAGAGGAAATACTGCCGACAGCGGTTGAGAAGTCCTTGCCGTGGAGAAGGGACCGATCCACGTACAACTTCGGTATGTTGCACACAGGACACCTTTTTGGATACTTTGTGTTTCAAGTCTCAACTTGATTGACGTATGATTAAAACTATTAAATAATATCTAAAAAGAAGTTTAATAGTATTGTTTAATAAAATATATTCCTTTAGAATTTAATTGCAATTAAAACAATTGTGAAAGGTGACCTATATTTAAGAACACGGATATTTTTGGTCATACGAAGACCTTCTCGGTACTTACTTAACAATAATATTTTGATGCATGACACTTCTGCTAATTTTTCCACGAGGTGTGTGTAAAATACATATTTGTGAGTATTATTTGCTTCGCTATTTACGTGTGTATTTTTTAATATTACCTAAACTAAATTTACTGTACTAATAGAATTTAAATAAATTAGAGTAAGGCAGAAAGCATAACATTTTTACAGTAAATTTTGTTTTAAAGTAATTAACCGTATAGTTAGCTTGTATGCACGCTGTATTCATTATTATAGTTTCTTTGGTAAGTATATTATTAACAATATGTTTATATCACATTATATCATTATTGGAATACTATTCCAAATAACTTAATAATGTTTTATTGTGACACTAAAGGTCACATTTTAGCCACATTTACTGAGGTTCATTCTGTTCACTTTTTTACTCATTCTCATTTTTGCCTATTATTGTGTGTGTACCTTACACATTTCGCCTGCAAAGTGCAGTTTGGCGGAACATTGTTTATTCCATGCCTGTTTGGAAATAATAAATGATTATTTATTATTTATTAATGAGTTCAAATCAATTTCATTATAAAAATCCTTATAAACAACCGTATCTTAGAGTAGGCACCTTTAACTGTTGAATTATTTTGGACTAAACATTTTTTTTATTTTAGTGCCTAATGAGGATATCCTAGAGGAAGACGAAAGAAGAATGTCAGATGATAATGGTAAGTAATTTTTGAATCATTATTATACTCATACATGTTGTTCATTCAGAAAGTCTGTAGGTAGTGTGCCTGCATTGCGCTATTGTACTTAGGTAACAAGCTAAGCTAGGTGTACCTAGAAGCAGCGATACCCACCAGTTAATAAAAGCTCTGACAAATAAGTAGCTCTAAATGACGTAACGTGATTCGTGAACGAATTTGCAGACTCATACATGATAGTAGCGGATCAAGCGCGCGTGGCCACCCCTACCGCAACGGAGACCATGTTGCCATGGAAACGGGAGGAGGCAGAGGGTGCAGGGGCTCTCAAACAATCCGAGTTCCCCTCCTGGGCATCGAACAAGGAGTATCTGGCATATAGCTCACCCTCCGCTACATTTTTAGGTAAGCAAAAAAGTGATGAAATATGAACATAATTTGATAATTGAACGAATGAAGTGAATGGTTGACAGAAAAGGCATCAAAATAAATATAATAATAGAATTATTAAAGTTTAATGTATTCTATAATATAGCATATCTCACATACTCTGACATAACTGACAGAATTAAAGTTATTGTATTTAATTCAAATAAGGGCATACATTTTTAATGTTTATTTTCTTGATAAAACTGTAACAAGGTTTGGTATGTGGTAGTAGGTATGTCATCACGCAGTACATTCTTAGCTACATTGAATAACACTCTCACCGCCACGCGGTCGGTACTTCGATAATTTTCAACTACGCCACGCCACGCCACCTATATGCTTTTCTATAACAGCAGGCAACGTACTACTAAAATAACATGAAATTGCGAGGTCATAGCACAGCCTGCTGATAGAAAGCACCAGGGGCCTGTTTCATACAAGTTTATAACTTGTTACTAAACAAGTGGAAGTCTCTTTTTAACACCATACTGTTGAAAAGAGATTTTCGCTTATAATATGAGCTATTACACTCACCGGCAAAAAAACCCGGCCACTCGTCCTTTATTCATACAGTTGTTAACAAGTATAACAAGTTTGTTATGTGTTGGCCATTTTGGACCTAGGTTAAACATTACAAGCAACATCGAACTTCGTTCAGTATCTTTGAGGTTACTGGTTAACAACTGTATGAACAAAAGACGGGTGGGCGGGTTTTTTGTATCGGTGAGTGTATTTTTATGCAATAGACCCGCCCCGCAAGGCCTGCTTCACCCATTCTAGCTTTACCGGGTCGGCGTGCGCGGGCGGGTGAAGCTGCGGCCGCCGTCGGACCGCATGGCTTGCTGTACCTTAAAAAATCTATCTATGTGTGGCGGTGAGAGTGATATTATGGAGCTTTTTTCTATTTTTTCTCTAGGCTCCCTCTGTTTTATCTGCACTGTAAAGTTTTTAATGTTAGATAAATATTTGTTTAATGTTTAAGAAGTTGCATCAAATGTCATTATCAAATAAGCATCCACAAATATACAAATAACTAATCCCAATCCTGCCTGATGTTTTAGATAACTACAACTTAGTTTAAATATAAAAAGACGCAACTCACATTTGTACAATTTAATTTTCTTTATTAATCGTGTTCTGATTTTGAATTGAATATTACATTTTAAGTTGTGGCGCTTTTATATTTAAATAACTATCAGTTTTCCTTAATTATATTACTTTGTGTTCAGTATACAATTTCCGAATGCGATATATGAATGCCTCCATTTTATTCCACACTATGTATTTATTATATGTATTATTACGTAGCTTAATACTGTTATCAGCATATTCTCATTTAAGTTTTTCTCTTTTCCCTTTCTACCCGATCATTCACGCTGCCACTAGGTGGTATAGAAAAGCCAAAACATCCGAAATCTATCATAGGTCTGTTTCGAAGAGAGAGCTCGTGTTCGACGCAGGCGGGGGACGCTGTAGCTTCGGATTCAGAGAAGCCAGAGTGTTCAAAAGCAGAGAGTTCCTCGTTTAAAGGGGATCCTTTCAGTCACCCGAGGCAAGGCCCTAGCATGTTGTCAAAGAGGAGTACCAGCTTAGGTGGGCCTTCGGTGCTTTTGATGGAAGACGTGGCACACTCGGACCCGCTGGGTGCATCCAGCCGCCCCGCCAGCATCATGCAGGGCCCACACCGTGGGCAGTGCCGGAGGGGATCTATGCTGGAGTTGACTGGGTAAGCTTGTTGGCAACCAAAACACATTTTTAAAGTAAAGCACTAGCTTGAACAGTTTTGGATTAGAAATTATTATTACTTCTATTTCCTACAACTAATATGAATAAATATTTCGTTAATTTCACCTCACAACATTTTAAAGTTATGTCATCATCAAACTTCTTATAATGACTCATTTATTAAAGAAAAAGCAATATGAAATACCGGTCTATTAGATTAATCTTTGGTGCGTGAAAATATTTGTTTATTATTGTAAATTATCGCTCAGAATAAAATAAAATGTTTTTAAATACTCCTCTAAGTAGGTAAATTAGTAAAGGAAATGAAAGTATGCTTTAATTGTACATTGAACTCAAACTTCTTTAAATATTTTCCAGGTCATTTTCCCGTGACGCAATCACAGAAGAAAAGTGCTGCAAATCGCTCCCAGAGAGCGAACGCATGGGCGTTCGACGACTGCCTCTAGGTCAACAGAGTCTACCTCGGGAGCCTTTCATCCGTCAATTGACAATGGCCTCTAATCTTCTCACCAGTTCTTCGGAGTCTGATTCCTCCGACGAGGGCACCTGAGTGCCCCGCCGTGGCAACCACGACCGGCTGCCACTTTTAAAATACAGAACACTGGAGTGAATGAAACTTGACGTTGTATTTTATCTGTGCTGTGAAGTACTGTGGTGAGAACATGTGGTGTAAAAAAAACTACTTAATTAATGTGCGCTAAATCCGATGTATATTTTTGAAAGGGCGTCGTACTTTTTGTAGATAAATATTTTCTTTGAAAACTATATCTTTATATTTTACAATAGTTTACAATAATCAAAAGTAATATTCCATTAATATGACGAAGATTGTAAATAATACCTCACGCGTACCTTTAATCTATAGTCGGTATTAACACGATTTAAAAGCCAATTAGAAGCATGACTTTAGGACAATTGTACAGAATTAAATTCGATTGTCACCTCAAAAATCACGACTCTTGTAGACCTCTGAGTTTCGGTTAAGAATTGGACCACATCTGGACAGCTGGCCTTGCCTTACGCACTCGCAACCGCAATCGGCATCAAAGTGGAACAATTGTTTTCATTTTGTATGCAGACAAGCCTACGATTTTCAAAATGAAAACGATTGCGTTAGGAAATAGTGACGCTGTAACTTTACCATGAGTTACAAATTACTGTACTCGCTAGCGGGTCAAAGCTCTGTCCCTCGCAGACCTTGCAGTATTCTTATAGACTACGAGGGACAGAGCATTAGACTCGCTAGCGAGTATGGTAATTGTAACCCAAGGGAAAGGTACTAATTACGAAAAAAAAACATGAAAAGTTAGTGACATGCCCTAGTTAAGTCAGTGCCGGATTAGCCACGTAGCAAGAGTAGCAAATGCTACGGGCCCTGCGCACCCACATCTCCCCGACATGTATTTCTATTCTAGCAGTTCTGTTTTATTTAGTACCCTACACATAAGAGATAACCTAAAACAAACTAAGGGTCTCTTTATACATAGAATTTGCTAAGGACCCCGCGCTGGCTTAATCCGGCACTGAGTTAAGGGTGTTTCTTCTTTTTCATAGTTTTAGTAAGTAATAGGCCTGTGACTTAAGGTAGCAAGTTTTTATTATAATCCAAAATGCAAAAAATTACCCCGGGGCTCCTTTAGTAGTGCTAGAAGTGCAGTTCCCCAAAAAGAAATTGCCTTGGCATAAAAAACAAGTAAACTAGATTTTTGATTGCTTAATCGTTGCAAATGGAAATTATTTTTATGCAAAAATAATTTAGTCGCTCCAAATCTAAATCCAAAAATAGCTTAAATAAGGTCTTGGAACTTTTCAAAACTAAAAAGCCTTGAATATGGATAGATAATCAAAAAAACTGAACACATTTTGTAGTAATATTATTATGCTAGAATTAATAAATGTGGTTAATAATAGCTACTTAGAATGACTTTGTTATTGATGGGAACGGTGCAAAACGCAAAACTATCAAGATTATCTGTTTTCTAGGTGATGGTAGACATAAATTAACCGCAAACAAAAATAGCATTCCCCTGGCTTTTTTTTTCTTGACAATAACGAATACAGCAAAAAAAAAACCGGTACTGAAAAACAAGTAGTACAAACAAAATAACAACAAGTAAGTAGATAAGAACCCATTTTCTATTTAAAGTGTTTTGGTGCCGATTTAGATGATTTTAGTACGTAGGTATAAATACTTTAATCGCCTGTATCTCAAAAACCAATGATTTCTACTTACTCATGATAGTTTTACTTTTAAATTCGTTATATGCGCTTTCAATGAAGATATTTTTCAGATCTTTAGGATTTGTAGTTTTGCTGGGGGGGGGGGGGGGGGGGGGACACTTGACTCTAACAAAAATTTGCGCTTTAAAGCTTAATATTTCATAGAGGATCCCTTAATCGAAAAATTGTTGTTCTCACAAACCCGCAATTTTTTTTGAAAGGCCTTTCCAGCGACACCCAACACTATGGGCTAGACGAGAAAATAAAATACATCCCCACGTTACGTGTTGGGGGGAGATACACAAAAAAGTAATGTAAATTTTATTTTACCATTTTTTAGCTTTCTAGTACGAACAGTCTCTGAGCTAGGCTGCGTACGGACGGACGGACGGACATGGCGAAAATATAAGGGTTCCTAGGTTGACTACGGAACCATAAAAAATAATTATCCGGTCGTTCGGAAGTTAACCGGGTAGATTTGGGGAAGATACATTTCGGCGATTCAGTTTCATTTAGGTATATAGATTTATTAGTATTTTTTTTATTCGGCCATTTTTTACTACCTAAACTTCAATTTACTCGTAAGTACAACACATTTTCTGCGTGAACCTTGTCCCTGGAGTACATTTTCTGAACGCATTACTTACATTAAATACATTGATAGTAACTCATCATTGGAAATATTCAATCAGGAGTTTCCATAAAAAATGTTCGTGTCGGAGTGTAAAAAATCTCACCAATTCTTTTTCACAGAAAACTTGAAAGAGAAATATGTATCAGCAATATTATAACTAAGTCACATGACGTCCACAAACTAAAGCGTCAGCTAGCTGTCCGAATAAATATTGGAGGGGGTATAAATGTAAAATAAATCCATAAAATGGAACTGCAGGGATCGATTTGAAAAGTTTTGTCAGATTCGTTTTTTTTATGCATTACCTATGTATAAAAATAACGGATCATTGTGTATGTTAAAAACAAGTTTATCCCAATTCGTAATGCAAACGAAACTGATACAATTGATAACATATTTTTGAATCGACATTGAACGGAATCTAATCATCTCGGGCGACGTTACTGTTTTCCTAAAGATTTTTTTTTGTATTTGAAATTTTCAGTTTTTTATTTACAATTACAGATATGGCTATTTTCCCGATAGTTGTAAAAGAAATGTAAAATCAAATTATGTTGGGTCCAATTTATACTGTAGCGTACATTATTCAAGTAACTGCGGCTGTATAAAAATGATTCTGATCTAAAAAAGTTGCTGGTCACAAGTCGAAGAGATAATAATAAAATGGTAGTACCTGGTTTGGTTTTAAATTACTATACTCTATTCGAATTACATTATTTCTTCAATTTGGGGACTTAGTTCACATATTTCAAAGCTTGTTTATTCTAATAGGATATTAACTTGTTTTCTTGCTTCGTTCGTTCAAAATATATATATTATTCAATATTCAATATAGAATTTAATAAATCGTTTTCTGTGAACCCCTGTATAAAAATAGAATTTGAGTAGTTCCTAAATACCTACTTTTACAGTTTTAGGTATTTTTAAATAACTATGTAGCTAAATAAAATATGGTATACAAGACAGAATCGGAGACCAGCCCATGCCGTCATGCAATTTAAAAAAAAACCTAAGGTACTATTACGTGTAAGCGTTGCTGAGTGATTGGCAATCATGAACTGAGTTAGCAAAAAGACCCTAAAAACGTTTCCGATTTCGCACTGTACATATTTAGATTTATTATTATTATTAGGTAGTATTTAACGCAAGATGTTGAATTGTTATTTAGATACGTAATTCTGGTTGATGTAAATGTTTTTTTACGCCTTATAAACCAGATAATGGGGTAACTTTGATATTTAAGTAGGTATGTTTTACGTTAGTTTTTAGTGTAAGACCTACGCAATATTGCAAAGTTATCCCATTGACTGATATCTCAAAAAATATGCATTTTTAAACTTTAAGTAGGTACCTAGGTAAATTAGTACAATAATAGTGGTTAAAGTAATAGTCATATTGAGAAGAAATTGAAACAAAATGGGTTGTTAGTTTAAAATAACATCTCCTTAGCAGGATAATAAAAATAATTCAGAAGATTTTTTTTATACATAGCGGTAAATTACTATTTAATTATTTAAACAATGGTTAATAGGTAAGTCATAAATTCACTATATTATATGAATTAGCATCTGTTATATTTTCCGATACTACTTAATTATTTTGATTACTAATTATCACCTATTCCTTTACTAAAAAAAATACTCAAAAAAATGGTTTTTATAACTGTGCTTTTGTTTATTATACACGATGTGATAACATATTAAATCACGTGAGTTGTGATATATTGAATGGAAATTCTAAACAACTAACTGATGATTATGTATGAATAAGTGATAATGATAACTGTAATAATGTAGATAACATCGACAATAGCGTAGTGCATTCATTTCACGACTGATTGAGTTGTTTAAATGTGAAATTGTATATTAATGTTTAATAGTTAGTGAATGAAATTATGAAATTGATTTATTTCTGTGTTTAAAGTAATGTGTAAGTACCAATTGAGTTTAGTTGCTACTGTCTCATGGGGCAATGTAAAATTTTGAAAGAAAATAGTCGTAACTAGTATTATTTTATGTAGTGAACGTGTTTTTCTATAAAATAGGTATGGTGTGTCAATTGAAAACATAATAGTGCCTAGCCTTAGATCTACCGCCGCTCATTGTTTAACGATTGTTAATAAATAGAGGATCATGTAATATTTCAATGAAATAAATATTATGAGTAACACATTTTTTAATTTAGTAAACCGTTCCATAACCAAGCGCCAAAACGATACTGGATTTCGCTGCCGAAACGACACCATAGGTCGTTTAAAATGTAGGTAAGTATACTAACTAGCTTAGAGGCATTCCATCTTGGTCTTCAGGGTTGGCAGTGCATTTGCAGTCTTGTGAATGCGAATTTCTATGGGTCACAGTTTCCATTTACCACCAGGTGCCATAAAAAAACCTGTCGGTACACTAGTAAAACTAGTCACCCAATAAAAATGTTGAGCATACTTAGAACCTTGTCATTGTGAATGTCATTGTCATGTGTGTCATTTGATGTTCTGTTTGAATTTTACTATGACAACGCACTAAAGCTCTTAACATTTTCGTTGTACATTACAACTTGTCGAGTACCTATCCTATCCTAATAATTATGTGATGTGTTAACTAATCCCTGTTTTTGTCTTTATAAATACCTACATCCAGTTTCCGAAGCACATCAAGGGTACTCGACACGGTTTTGTCTTCCTTCAAAGTACAGTTATACTCTCTACGATGCACACTATGCTGTACTCACCATGCGCTTAAAAATGCGTTAAGTAGGTACCTGTACTTTTTAATGAACATTGCCGTTATTTTGTAGACGCGAATTAAACTGGCAATAAAAAATGCAGAAGTCGATTGCTGCCTTAACCTCGCATGAAAAATCTATTATTTTTTTACCTAGAATCTATTACATCTCGATTCAATTACCAACTTGAATATTGAGACCGGTTGAGAAAAATATTATCTTTGTTATTTAGAGAAACGTGTGAGAATGTGACTGGTATTAGTAGAATCTGAAAAAAGTAAGACTGTGGTAAGAAAAACTTTAATATCAAGGTAATATCCTAGTGAGTTCGCTCGTGATACCTACTTACCTCAATGTTTGCTAGTTGACTTGTTTCAGGCGCTAAACAGTGGAACATTTATAGAATCCACCATCGTTATCTAGATGGCGTTATTTATAAACCGTCATCGTACTGTAGATGACGTTATATACCGCCATGGTACTTCAGACAGCGTTACAGTGCGAAAGAAAAGAGTAGATATTAAATAAAATAGAACTAAAAAAAACATACTAATTTGTTTAAGCATTTACGTCAAAAATGTGGCAGTTACGTAGAAAGTGGCGCCCTCGTTTTATTTCTACTCTTTTCTGTCGCACTGTATCTTAGGCATTAGAATCCGCCATCGTACTCTCTCTAGCTAGATGGCGTTGTAAATGATAGGTACTGGCATGTACGGTCACGTTTGACGTTCATTCAATCTTACGTCATTCACTCATTCATTCACGTCAACTAATTGTATTCTGGCAACACTCAATAAACGATGTTTCGTGCCGCTCGCGTTGTCTTGTGATTTTTCTCCTTGTTTATAATTTTCACGAAAATAACGGAAAATGAAACTTAACTGTAAAGTTTAATGTTAGATGAAACGTGATTGTGAAAACTTAATTTGGCTATATCCTTCTGTGCTTCAATTTTTGCTAAGCTGTTTATCATGTGTGGCGAATGTGTCAAGATTAGGAAGAAACATACTTTTGCTTCATAATAAAGGAAAATAGCGGTAAGAAGCATAATTAATATTTTAAAACAAACACTTGTAGTGCATAGTTTTTAGGTTACATTTTGTGGTGCCTGGTTAAGCTCGTAATAGTGGTCGCATTCAAAGCAGTACTGATCTAGGTGCCTTTCTAAATGTTGTTTGATACTTGTTTTTAATTTCTTTTCCCCTTAGCCCGAAGGTGCTCTATGATTGCGTACGAAGACTACATAGATAGGTATTGAACTATCGTGCGTGATATGTTATCATATCAGTTATCAATGGGTCTATCACATTACTCTAAAGTTATAGTGATTATTGATATTTAAAAGTTTTCTATTGACTATGTTTAGATTATTTCTTAAATTATACAAATTATTTCTGCCTTTTATTTATAAACTATTTTAACTTAATGTATGGCTACTTATTGCTTTGTTATCAACTGGTTATGTAAATAAGTAAAAAATAATTATTGAGAAACAAAAATATTCATTTAGTTGTAGATTTTGTGGCAGATTTTTTAGGATGTTTACTTACTTGTCTCTAAGTGACATATGTGTTTTGAGTATCCTTTTATTCATAATTTAATTCAGTTTTTTGATGTTTTATTCATACTCCTCATTATGTATGTAGTTTTCACTTCATAAATATCCAGTTAGCAATGGGCTATCCAATTATAAAAAAAATCTATTAATTTAATTACCATTATCTCTGGTATCTATGCCCTTTAAATATTAATTAAGTAGGATTATACATGATACCTATGCATAGACTTACTTTCTGTTTTCTAGGCAATGAAAGAGACAACAATAAATCTTAATTGAATATTGATTTGCATTATTTAGTTAAATTTAAACAACAGTAGTAGTAGACGTAAAAATGTCAATTGAATTTCTAAAAAAAGGTATTGCAATTGGGACTAAAATACAGATTTTCCCCTAACCGTCAGAAATCAACTACCTAGACCATTTTGACACCCAGCGCAGGCATTAAATTTCTCTCTGATGAATGTCTATTTGGAGCCAGTTAAAAAAACATAATTATTAAACAGTTTTACGAGGTATTTGGTGACTTTTAATACAACTTTGCAATTATAATAGGCCTAATGTCGGATGAAGGCTGTGCCAGCAGCATTTCGTAATTTTGGACATGGAATATACAGGCAAGCAAATCGTATAGAAAGAACAAGTTACTGAAAGTTGCAAGGTAATAAATTATGTTATATGACCTGTTACATCATCCTAAATTAACCTATTTCTGTATGTCAGACAAAAAAAACAGACTTCTTTTATCTCTAGATAATGATTTTACACAAAATTGTATATTTTTTACAGTAAGAAGATGCCCCGATACCACCTTAGACTCAGAGAGATTAAATCAAGCACTCAGGTATAACATTATATTTTATTGTTAATTTTTTTTAAGGTACGCTACAAGATGGAGCACTCAGACCTGGTGTCTGAGATGGCTCAGGTGGAGCACCTCACCACTCAAGAGAGGCTTCACCTCGCACGAAGGTAAATATTACTTTAATTTTTTAATGACTTTTAAATGTTTCTTAACAAGTACTGTAGTTTAAATGCATGCACTACAATTTTTTTTTTTACATAAATCAGATGAACAAGTATTCTATATAGGTACTGGTTTGAAATGTAGTAGAAAATATTTTTATTGAATACAATACAAGACAATACAACACATACAATAACAGGGTAAGTAATACGATATATAACAACTGATACTATAACAGTCACAATATATACGCTCACTTTGTATAAACATGTTTAGTATAATGTTCACTGGATATAATGAACGAAAGATATAATTTCAAAATATCTATTTCCATAAAGTTTAACGTTATTAATATATAATACCAATTAATATAACTATTAAAAATATAAATATATAATGTTCATGACACCTAAGATTTAAAACATATATAAATCACTGAATATAACATCAAAAAACATAATGCACATATAATATAAACGCCTAGAACGATTCTTAGAGTGATAGCCTAAAATATGAGTTTGAAAAAATTTAAACTTAAATAACAATCAACCTTACCTTACGTCGGTCACCCTGGTTCTCTGACGGGTCACTTCGTTCCGAATTTTGACCTTCAGAGAGACTCCGAGCATAGCTTTTTCCATAGCACGTTGAGCTACTTTAAGCTTATGGACTAGCCCCACAGTCAGTGTCCACGTTTCGGCTCCGTACGTCATTACTGGTAGGAATCACTGGTCAAAGACTTTCGTCTTCAGGCTCTGCTGTATATCCGACTAAAATATGTGGTACAACTTCCGAAACGCTTCCTAGCCCAGTTGGATCCTCCTATCGGCTTCCTTTTCGAAGTTGTATTTACCCGAGGTAGACATATTCCTTGACAACTTCGAGAGGCGTGCCATCGATGATTACTGGTCCCGGAACGACGAGGTCATTAAACATGACCTTTGTCATGTCCGGATTCATCCGGAGACCAATTTGTCTGGAGGCTTAATTTAGGCTGTACAGCATTTCTTTAACTTCTTGCAGCGATTCCTCAATCACTACGATATCATCGGCAAACCTTAAGTGCGAGATGTATTCGCCGTTAATATTGATGCCCCGCCCGTTCGTTCTTAAAGACGTCTTTCAATGCATTTGTAAACAGTTTCGGGGATATGACATCCCCTGTCTTACTCCTCGATGCAATGGAATCAACTTGGCACCGCTGCAAGGAGCTCAGAACAGACCAGGTCTCAACGGAGTCAAAGGCCTTCTCATAGTCAACGAAAACGTGACACAGAGGCTGATTATACTCATGGGTCTTCTGTATAATCTGCCTCATGAGTGTGTATGTGGTCTATGGTGCCAAATCCTCCGAAAAACCCGGCCTGCTCTGGTGGTTGGAAGTCGTCCAGCCGTCGCGTCAGCCTATTTGTGACGACCCTCGAGAACAGCTTGTAGACGTGGCTCAGGAGCGATATATGGCGGTAGTTCTTGAGAAGGGTTTTTACCCCCTTCTTGAAATATAAAACTACCATACTCCTGCTCCACGCCTTTGCAGTTCTCCCTTCGTGGAGACCGGAGTTGAATATAAGCTGCAGCTGTCCAAGGATAGGAGTTCCTCCTGCCTTAACAGCTCAGTTGTAACTCCGTCCTCACCCGGGGCTTTTCCATTTTTTAGTTGCTTGAGGGCCAACTCAATTTCGTCAATGCTGACGTCGGGAAGTTCGTCGGTATAGTGTCGGATTAAAGCAGCTCGTGGATGGCAGGGGATGGGTTCAGGTAGTGGAGATTGCGAGGCATACAACTGGCCATAGAAGTATTCCACTTCCGAGAGGATCTCTGGGTTAGAGGAGATGACACGACCGTCGGTGGTAGTCAGCTTAGACATATGGCTTCACCCGAGACGCTGCACGAATATCGCTCAAAGAGGCGTGTATATATTGGAACTCCGAAGAGCCCGCCGTACCGCTTTTGGAATATGCCTCGGGAGTGCTCGCTGATCTGCCGCCGTAGCCTGTGTATTTACGCGTCTCTCCCTCATGAGTTCCAGAGTCCCGTCTGAAAGTTTGGACTTCCTGCCCGCATGCCTATTCCGACAGAACCTGTTACCCACATCCCTCACGACTTCCATTACTCGGCTTAAGCTCCCGTCAATATCGCGCTCGGTTTTTTCCAGCAGATCGAGTCAGTTTTGAAGTTTAGTTGGAATATTTCAGAGCCAGCAATGGCTTGAAACAGGGTAGGCCGGAGCGTGGAGTTTATCAGACGGGTGCCTATAGCTTGAAGTTTATATTCAGAGTACCTCGTAGAAGTCGGTGATCACTCCCGGTGTTGAACCTATTGATCACACAGACATCTCTGAATACACGTCCGTTATCCGTCATGATAAAGTCGATCTCATTTCTGATCACGTTATCGGGGCTCCGCGAAGTCCACTTCCACTGGGGCTTCTTCTTGAAGAACGAATTCATCAAGAATAGTCCCTGCCGTTCTAGGAAGCATCAGTATTTGCCCCCGGTGATTCCTGTTGCCAATACCATGTTGCCCCATAACCGATTCGGTGTCCGTGCGTACGTCCACTTTGGCATTAAAGTCCCCCATGACAACATTGAAGTGGGCCCTTGAGGTGTTCTGTAGGGCTTTGTCTATGTCTTCGCACATAGCTTACACTTCATCATCCGAGTGTGTGGTGGTCGGCTCATATACCTGTACGACCTTAAGAGAATATCTCTCGGTCAGTTTCAGTACGAGGTACACTACCCTTGACGACACACTAACTGGTTGGCGAGAAAGCCGACACCGCCCTGGGAAAGGCTGTCACCTTCTCGGAAGTAGAGTAGATGGCCTGATTCCAAGGTTACTGTGTCCTCCCGCTCTCGTCGGACTTCAGATAAGCCCAGACCATGACATTGTATTTTTTCTAGCTCTACCTCCAATTCTGCTAAATGTTCGTTAAGCCTCAGAGTTCGTCCATTATACGTAGCCAAGCTCTATGTTTGGTGGTAGTCGTCCGTATGCCGGCTTAGCACCCCGTGCCTGGCCGACCTGTGACCGCTACCGTAGCCAAGCCTGGTAAGTAGTAAGGCAGTCGGGAACTGGGGAATTGTGTTTGTCGTTGTTGGGTAAAACACATACCAGAAAACGCTGCTGCCCAGTCTGTGGTGTATTGATGCTTAGGTTGTTCTACTTCAGACATTAGTCGCCTTGTACGACAGCCAAAATGTAATGGACAATATTCGATCTTGTAATCCTTATACTAAAAGATAATATGTATTATGATCGCTATATGTATGTTATACGAACTTGACTATGAGTGTGTTAGAAAAGAACATTATATAAATTGAATATTAAGTTAGTTGACCATTATTCCTTATAAAAATATATATGTTGTTATTTTAACGCTAACGTTTATTATACCTTGTAAACGTTATTAACATGAAAAAATAGATTATGTAGTTATAACTCGGTAGACACACCCACAATAACAGCTACAAAAAAAAGTTGCAAAGTGAGCCAACAGTCGCTAAATAGCGAATTTCTTCCAGACAACCTAAAAAGAAGAGAAGTTAAAGAGGTAAACAAAAATAAGTTGCATGTAATATAATTATTGAAATTATAAGTACCTACCTAGAATTTTGAATAAATGCTCTTTGGTTTAACTATTTTAACTAGACTAAATAAATAAAAATTCGGTCTATTATGTCACTAAGATTATGTATAACAGACCGTTTCAGTTTTCCCTCTGCAATCTTAACTTAGAAATATTTTAGTCTACTGTACTATCCCCCTCTGTGGCCAGTTATTACTATTAAAATTACTTTTTTTAACCAACTTGTAAAAATAACCATTCTAAATAATAAATGAGGTAAATAACACCTTTCATTTTTTACATTAGGAGGATATGATAACACTCCGTCTCAGAGACACACCTAGAAGCTGTTAATAATAACATTTATTATGTGCCTCTTTTATTGGTAGTCATAGGAGAATTGGGCACATTCATAAATGTCCAATTCTAAGATAATCCATATAGTGACTTTATTATTTATTGGATACTACCTAGTACCTACCTAACATGATACTTTTATAAAAGCTGTTAACTTTTTTCTTTGAATCAAATTTTGATTTAAGTTACCATGCTTATTATCCACTATACAAATATAAATACAATTTAGTAAGTATCAAACTCTGCTAAATGTTTTAAACTAATTTGAGCCCTAGAAAATTGATAACTACTTATTGCAAAGGTTTTCTCGTGTGCTTCATAATTGTAATTGTGCCCATGTGCATATATTAATATGATCTTGAGAACCAATTGTAATGTAACATGTTTGTTATTATTCCTTCAACAATTTGCATCAAGGCAATTTACCATATTAATGAACGTGTCGATCATATTCACTTGACACGGCATTTTAATAACTTATAGACATCGTATTTTATTTAGATTAGAATAAAACTGGAAAATATTTACCTACTTATTATCTAAGTTTAACAGACTCTTGTTTCCATTATTAACATATTGGTTTGGGGACAATCTTACACAAATGTAACGAGTGCCTAATCTAACTAAACTAAAGCTTGATACTGTGTCGACACCACCACCAACCTACTTCTTTTGAATAGGACTCGTTTATAACGGTTTTCCCGGGACTATAAACATTTTTCGGCACAAAAAGGTGTTTTAAGACTTAAGTTTACCGATTCGGGTGCGGTTTTTGACTCGTGCGTGAAGCACACCGAAACATTTTTTTGAGATCATTTCAACAATTGGCGCAGATGCGTTGTGTTGTGCAGAGGGATGGCTGTGAGAAGGCCTTTCGGAGAATGCATGTATTACGAGCAATGTAACAGCAATACGCCCGCTCGACGACCCGCCTTCTGTGTGAATTGCGCTTAAGAAATCTAATCTGTATGGTGCCACGTTCCCAGAAGAATGAAAAGGTATGGCTGTATGTGCTTCCGCGCGAAGAATGTGAGATGGAGATAAATCCCGCGCGCCTTGGTGGCAGCGTCAAATTCAATTAATTGTTGTTTACTTTAAAACCACAACATTCTCTCAGTCTCAAGCAAATATGATCAAGTTGAATATATCCAAAGAACAGATACAAAGGCGTTATGGTTATTGAGATCCATATCGCGGAACACTCAAGACTTTATCATAGGTGGCCTCGTAAACAAAATCTGTTGGGCCGTATGCCGTATAAGAGGTATCATATTCTGCTCTGAAACTAGGGTCGCCATTATAACAAGGGTTCTTTATCGATTTATTAGTTTAGTCGAAGACGTGCGAAATAATGGTCTCACGCTAATTTCTTTATCTATGAAACAAACAAATTTTATCTAATATCAAGATAGTAGGTCTGTGATGAACGGTTTTACAATGCTATGTGGTTCAACTGAGAACCATTTAAAGATAAGTCTGAAATAACAGAGCAACATACTGGTACTTAGATAAAATTGTTGAGATAATCTGCATTCCCATTAAACTTTCACTAAATGGTATGTTTGTTAACCGAATGACTGTGGGATTCTGGTATTATTTCACAGTTGTAATAACCCACTCTGTGCGTAATTAGGTTCAAAGTATGCAAGACTTTTATGTTTATAAACATAATCCTCGGCAGCAGTGCCCCACTCTTGTTTACGTTTTACGTTTCATAAGCGTTATAAAACCATCACCGGGATATGCTAGTGTAAATAATGTTTGATTGAGAATCTTGCGTCGTACATTTTAACTGTAGGACGAATTTAAACCTTTAGTTAACCTGCACCAAAGTGGTTTCTGTTATCGAAAATTAATTATGCTAATACCCTAAACCTGAACACAATTAAATTTCACGAACGGATACTGTCTTTGCTTGTAAATTCACAGTTTGAACCGACGCCAAATAAGAATTGGTAAAGATATCGCGATATATTTATATCCCCCATTTTTCCATCCTGTTCCCGAGTTTTGGGTGGCAATCTTTCATTTTCCTATTCTTCTTATATATAAGTTACTATAGGGACATGATGCAGTACCTATACCCTTTCATAAAAAAAAAAACATTAAAATTATTTATCAAATGATAGAGAAATCGAGTACCTACTTTATAATATACACACAAAAAATACAGACGAACAGAGACATGTACCTCATCCCTTTTGAAGTTGGTTAATAAGTTCCTATTTAATATTTGTAGGTTTCAAAGAAAAATCCTTGATGTTTAGAAGTCTGAGTTAGTAGCTATATCTTTCCCGTGAGACCTAACTTCAATAATATTCAATATGTTAACTTGTTAATATCCTATCTATGCAAAACAATAGACTTGTTTAACGGCGTCCTCGGTAAATTCGTAACGGTATCTCCTAAACACATTTGATAGGAATTGTAGGCACCGTAGGTACGTGTACGTACAGTCCAGTTCGTAAATATGTTTACACTTTAGTACCCTGACACTTTTGCAGTGACAATTCATATAGGGCAGTTTAAACATGACATTAAATAGACAAGGTACTAAAGTGTACACATATTTATGAACTCGACTGTTCAAATACTGGAGAAGATACATTTCGGGGGATTGATCGCTACAGTCTACTAAACAACAATATTAGTACTTAAATCGAGAAATATATACTTAAATAAATAGCAAACCGGCAGGGAAACTAATTATTAATTTCGACTTGATTTCTTTCTTGTGACTTCACGCGTTATTGTGAAACGGTTCTTGAATGCTCAACTATTAACGTCTGTATTTGTATATCTACCGGTCTTTACACTGTCCTATGTTGCTTATCATCGAAAAAAGAAGCGGAGCGATAACAATGATGTATTGAAGTAGTTCGATCGGCTGATACGTCCCTGTGTGTAGGACTTAGATTATGTTGTCAGAGATACAGCCGGTACCTACGTACGATGGTCGTGTTCATTAGTCAACCATTTCCTGGCGCCTACCGTTTACATAACTATACCTATTTGAGGTGTTTCTCGATTTGTATTAATCACCCTGTCCTAAAATCTGGACTGAGACATGATACCTACGACATACGCTAAACAATATGCTAAGTAGATACCTATAGTAACGTGATGTTTTCGACTCAACCGTGTCCCGCAGCTTCGTAAGTTATTATTAGTCCTTCTATCTACATTCAGCCTTAATTCGTACTGCATATCGTAACGGTATACGATACATTTCAGCCCATACAACGAACTCTTATCTCGCCTTATAATCAAGCGGAATTGTACCATTTTGTCTTTTTTGGCAATCCGCGTCTCGATAATTTTAACAGTTTCCTGTTTATTTGCAGTCACTTTAGCAAAGAGGAGAACCAATAGCAACCTAGCCATATGCGTAGAAAGCAAAGACAAACAAACCTCGTACGGTTTCTATTTATATTCCCGAAATAGTGTACTCGATTCTTAGCATATGGCTAGTCGATAGTGTCAACACGGGGTGTATGCATCGTGAGCAAACAGTCGTGTTAGGTCTTTTAAATTTAGATAATCCTTTGCACACGCGTTAACACATCGGGGATTTAAATCGGCTACTGTGGCGATAACGTAACTTATTGCGGGTGCTTGTGCTTGTGCTGTACAGTAAGCCAACGAAGGTTTTGAGCACATAATAAACTTCAAACTGAACATCAAATGACAAGCACGGCAATGGCAATTATAATCGCATTAACAAGGTTCAAAGTATGCTTAACATTTTATTGGGTGATTATATAAACTAGCAACTAGGTAGGTACGTTTGCATAGAGTTCGTGCAAAGTTTTCTACGGAAAGTTTAACATTTTGGGAGAAAACAAGTACCTACCTATCCTACGTTTTAACAACGAACATTTTCTGCTCTACCTGTGTGCCAGTTAGCTAGCTGGCATCGTTGTTCCTACCTACTAGCTGTTTCTCGCGACTAAGTCGTTTAGAAGTCGTTTATCGTTATTCCCTCGGGTGCTGTCATATTGTCCGGTACAAAAAGGACCCAAGGGATATAAACTAATATCTGTACTTACAAAATTTCATGTCGATCGTTGAACCGTGAAGGCGTAAAAAAGACAAAACTTTCGCATTTGTAATATTACTAAGAATTAGAGTAAAGGGAAAAGTTACCTTTTAAATTCAGATTACAAAAATGGGGAACGCTTGTTTGAACACGAAATTACACCTCACTGGAATCTCCAATAACCTTTTCCAGGTCAATCGTCACGTCCTCGATAGTTGTCTGACAAAGATGTTAGTTTAAAGTACCTAGCTTATTTTAACTTGATGCTCTTAAGCTAAGTTATGTTTAATATCATTGGATTCTAAAAGATAACAAGTAAACGATAACGATTCTAATAAAAACATCGCTAAGGAAGATCTTAAATTAGAATCCCTCAGACGCTCTCGACTGTATGACTGTATCCTTATGCCCCAGTTTTTTTGGTACTTACAGAGAACTGATAAAGGAACAAGCATCTGAGTCAGGCGTGAAATAAAGTGAAACCTTGTTTTCTCTTTTAGCGATTGCATGACCGCTGGCTGTTAACAACCCATGAGGGATTAAGCGTTAAACATGGAACGCTGTTACCGAAATTAATCCACACAAATTGCTCTAAATTGTGCAGCCGTTGATTTTTTATTATGCTTCTAGTAGTGTTAGACGAGAATTGAAGATGGGAATTTAAACTATGCAAATACGTTGGGTACTTTAAACGGACTGAAGTAGACAGCCTAGGGTACAATCTAGACGGGACACGAAATAATAATGCAACGATCAAAAGATAAGAATTTATACGGAAAGACGTAATTGTTAGGTAAATAGAAAAGGCTGCATCTTTACATTAGGTATATCTCACTCCGCGTATATGTTTTTTCAAAGGCCGATTTTGTTTGTCACCATTACGATTTTGTTTGTGCCAAACATGAGTGAATTATTGCTTTTAACAATTTAATTATGAGTTGTTTGTGTTTATATGTGGATCTGTCTGTAGGTTGTGTAAACATCTGTAATCTGAACTGTTGTATTTTAAGAAGCAAGTGCTCAAAAAGATGAAAACAATCTTTTACCATAATAACTTCCTATGATAAACCGCCATAATCATTTAGGCATTCGATGATAGAAGTTTTGCTTCCTAAAGGTGATATGTGATTTGGTCGGGTGTGTGTGATTCGGGTCGGTATAACACTTAAAACGCAACTGTGCGAACCCGTTAAATATTAGTATAGTAATTTATCATCATGTACCTACCTACACAAATATGTTTTAACAATTCGTACTAGTTTTCCGCTCTTAACAAAGTCAAGGGTGTCTAGATATAACAACTATTTACCTACTCACTTTAAGTAGGTAGGTACCTATGTGATTGACTGCTATCGTAACTATGATATAGGTATAAAGGTAATAACCTCCAATATAGGTACCACTAGAAAACTTACTTTCAAATTAAAAAAGAAGCATCCATATCGGTTCACCCGTTTAAGAGCTATGGAACCACAGACAGACACACACACACACACTCACACATAGCGGTCAAACTTATCACACCCCTATTTTTGCGTCGGAAGGTAAAACATTCCCACGACAAGCGTTTCCTAGCGGCGCGTACACGTGAGCCAATAGCATAGTGCCTAACATGTCAATTGAATGTCAATTGTGACAATCACGACCACAGTTAACGTGCGAATGTGTTTCCTTGGATTTGCTAAAGGTCATATTGCAGTTTAATTGGCTTAGTTGTATATTTATTTAAAGAGTTTTTTTGTGTAAAATGTGTGCTTCATATAGTATGTTATGTTAAATGTTTTGTGGAGTAAAATAACCTTGACGTTTGTATGGGTTTTTTAAAGCTTTTTCGATCGTGTAAACCAAACCATCATGCGGTGCAGTGTCAAATGTCAGCGTGCGTGCAGTCGCGTTTTATTTAAAATATTGACCAATTATGCAAAGTGTAGATACGGGTGTATAAACGCGGAATTGTGTAACAGAATGTCGAAAGAATTTGAGTGATTTCTTGTTGCACAGAGATAGTTGAATAATCAGAAAATTTTGTAGGCTATTATTTACCGGAACATTGATAGTTTGATACGTAGGTACATTCTCTAGGAAACAGGCCACATAGTCATTAGATACTAATTCTGTAAGGAAGGAGTTACGAGCACAAGCTAAAGCTAATTCCTCTAATTAAATTAGTAGTTGTAGCTATATTATAGTGCATTATAATAATACCCGCGATTGCCCGCCACTCCGTCCGCCTGGAAGTTGTTTATCGCTTTTCTCTTTGGAACTCTCCATTTTCCGTGAAAATAAGTAACCTATGTCCTTCCCAGAACCTCAAGCTATCTTCATACTAAATTTCATCGAAATTGGTTCAGCGGTTTAGCCGTGGAAGTGTAACATACAGATAGACAAAGTTACTTTCACATTAACATTGGTATGGATTAGTAATTTAGTATGGTTACTTTATGACTTGGGGCTTGATTTAACATTGACGGGGACGGGAAACATCTGGATGCGAGTACCTCATGACCAATCATTGTAGAGATTGTTTTTATTCGAGACTTAACAAACGAAACCTCGGAATGGTCCCAACTCAGCGTAATGCTGGCATTAAAGTCAGCGCTGCAAAGCAGAAGAAGCAAGATGAAGGGGAAGCCTATGTTCAGCAGTAGACTAGTATTGACTGGCATGATGATGATGAATAAGGTAACAATGGATGTTAATAATAATATAATAACAATGGACAGTAATACATAAAATATATACCTGTAGGTTACAATTTCAAGGTGAAACACTCTAACCTCTACCTGTTGAAACTGTGTGGTAGTGAATGCCTTATATTTGTTCTTTTTTATGTGACAATAAATATTTATTTATTTATTTATTAAACATCAGTTCCGGTGTCTGTAAACTAAATGACCATTACATAAAATAAAAGTAATTTTTTTAGCAGCTCAACATATCATTTCGGGCTCAAATTCACAAAAAGCTAAATGTGGTTTCATATCACGTCATCAAACTGTCTAAAAATAATAATATCCAAAGTTATTACAACTGTAAAGTTTCACAGTATTTGAATATTATAAGAATGAACTAAAACTCCATTTGTACTGGTGAACAGGTTGACGCGAGCATACTGCCGACTTTTAAATAGTTGTGACAAAATCTCATATGTATGACGCCATGCTTGAGCCGTAAACTTCGCAATTGCTATCTCACGCCGTAATTTATTTTGAATATTTCGCATTTTATGCAATGGCCGTTAAAACGTTCAAAGCGAGGTGATTTTTATTCGACTCCTGAGTAGCGACATGGTTTTATTTTTTAATGTATCTATATTCGACCAAGTAATTTCTTTGCCACTGGGACCTGAGCGTCCTAAAAATAGAGTCGAAAAGTTATAAAAGAGTTTTTTGGTTGACTATCATCATCATCATCATTGTCAGCCGCAAGACGTCCACTGCTGGACAAAGGCCTTCCCCAAGGTTTTCCACAACGATCGGTCCTCTGCTGCTGTCATCCAGCGGTTTCCCGCGACCTTTATCAGATCGTCAGTCCACCTTGTGGAAGGTCTGCCAACACTTCGTCTCCCGGTTCGCGGTCGCCACTCTAGAACCTTTCCGCTCCAACGGCCATCAGTTCTACGAGCAATGTGCCCCGCCCACTGCCACTTAAGGTTTGCAATCCGGTGAGCTATATCGGTTACTTTAGTTCTCCTGCGAATCTCCTCATTCCTGATTCGATCTCGCAAAGAGACACCCAGCATAGCTCTTTCCATCGCCCTTTGAGTGACCTTGAGCCTTCTTATGAGGCCCATTGTAATTGTATGGTTGACTATACCTCAATCAATACCTTGCAGCCCAGTATATCTTTCTTAAAGAGTATAAAATACAAGTTTTCATTGGATTAGTTGGTAAAGTTTTTTAAATTCACTCACAAATATGTGTTAACAATTCAAAAGAAACCGATTTAATATTGTAGCGTTAGGGTAAAAAAGTGTTCCTTAGTTATTAACAAACCGACCCAAACATTACGTCACACCGCGCACCGGTTTGATGACTCTATCTATCGGTGACGGACACACCCGTCGCATTGAAAATCGCGAAATGCTACATGCCCGGCGTGACAGTGACGACTTTTGTTTTGTGATTGAAGTGGTGTCGAGAAGGTTAAACTTGCTCACTCCGCTTGGCATTACGTAAACGATTTTGAACTTGCGTCAGTTGATAAAGTCGTAAAGAGAACAAAAACTGGCCATGTGTTTGTCGGGCATATTTCGGTTCCGTATCGCATAAAAGTGAAACAAAAATGTTTGTTGAAGCATCAATGTATACGTTGACCCCCAAGCTAAGTTTAATTTTATAGGTTTTTAAAAATTCTAACGTCCTGTTTAGAATAGTTTTACCTCGTAAAATTTAGTTAATTCATTAAAACGCCGTCAACGACAGAACTTATATTCTAATGTCTTACCGAACGAGTATTTCACAAATTTAAGTAAGTATGTTAATACTTTATTGTATAGGTACAGTCAAAGAAATAGATTTGTGACCCACGTCAGTTCCAAAGTCAATCTGACATTCACCAGAAACAAGTTGGAGTTTCCTATCAAAAAATGACTTCGCATCTCTAATGACAGTGATATTTTCAAGTAGATTTTCTTTGAAATGGGTCAGAAATTAACGTCCGTACAAACCGCAACATCAAAATACAATTCTATGCGTAAAACCGATTTTTCCACAAGCTTGTACTTTATGGACAAATAATCAAAACGAATCGACCGTGTACCTTCGTATTTAAATAAATGGTTCGGCCAAATAAATAGCTATAGCGACGGCTCGTCCCGAGAAGCCTTCGGCTTTTCTTCAAGTTTTATTTTGTCTTGGATATGAAATCCACCAGAAATATTGTAAGAGCTGTCTCACAAACTCAAGATCATTACTATAACCGCTTCACCCTAAAAGGGAAAAGCAAGATATGATGATTTGATGATGATGATTCCTTATTTTATGCAGATATTTCGTTTCGCGAGTCTCCAAAAGAAGTCAGAATAAAAATGATGCAAATATACGAGTACTAACCAAGTTCCGACAATCGGCAAATTTAATATGCTCTATATAGGTAAAAGTAAAGGTCTTCTTGCATGTAGTTGTAACACTTCTATATATTTGAAATGCAAGAAAGGTCAAACATTTTTACCTATACCAATAATTGTAGGTGCTAATTACGTTGCCCAATTATCGTACAGTTTATATTCACATTCGCAATAAAGAGACGATACTTATCTTTGTTTGTTGTTTACAACGTCACACATGTTTTTAGTTACTAATTTAACTTGCTTGCGATTCGAAATTCGTAATCCATTTTACGGACTATAATAAACTATAATGGTCTTATTAAGCTAGTATGCTGAGGGAGCCGGAAGGTAGCCATTTCAAAACATCTCTGCCGTACTTAACATAGACCTACTGAGTTTGAACGTGTTAGAATGGTATAGATGAGCAGACGAAGATACAGCCAAAAAATACAAAACTAATTTGTATAAAAAAAATGGTTGTTGGTGAAGTTGACACGCTGACTTTCAAGAGAGTGAACCCTCACGACTGTGGCACCAACACATCAGTCGCAACTACACAAGACTTGCAGGTCTCATCTCATTATCATCTGTTTTTTTTCGTATTGCTTTGTCTTTGACGTCTTTTAGATACTTATTGAAATTAATCATCTTCCATAGACGTTATAGGGCAATGATGATAACTGTAATAAGAGGATTCTGAAGCGACGCCTAAATCGCGTCCGATTTCCATGATATTTGAATAGGTTGTTTTATTTTTAGTAGAGGACGCCCGCGACGTACGCGTAGAATTAGTTTCCCGCTACTCGCCCTATTAACCCTTAGGGGGTGAATTTCCAAAAATCGTTTCCTAGTGCTCACTTACATCATGAAAGGAACCCCTCTACCAAATTTCAAGTTTCTAGGTACAGTAGTTTCGGCTGTGCGTTGATATATAAGTCAGTGAGTCAGGTTTGCCTTTTATATAATTATATAGATTAATGTTTTACCAAGAAATATTTTCTTGGAAAGGAAAACGTAGAGACATTGTTATACATAATATTTAAAACGTATTAAAAACCGTAAAAATGTGACTAGTTTTAAGGGTAGAGAAACGATATCGCATCTTGTAGGGACAATTCTTAACACCATCGTGTGCATTTTCAGGCGTCGCATGCAGCAGCTGAAGCTATGGCAGCAGCGGGAGAAGGAGTGGATGCGGTCGCGGGCCAAGCGGGAGAAGAGCAACAAACGCAACATCTTCTTCTCCGACAGTGTCATGTTGCTCGAGGCCGCTGCGAGGAACGACATCGATGAAGGTAAAGGGGTCGTTCTTCATTTTTATCGACCATAACCTGTCCCTTATCTTAATATTAATAGTATCCTCTTAATCTCCTAATAATATTGTCTTGAGAATGACAAAATCGTTGGTTTATTGTCGGTAAAAAAAGAAGAACGAACCAAAGACAATACTCAACTCATCCTTGTATTCTTGATCCTATCTAGCTACAGTGCGATAGCGAAGCTACTTCGGGTTTTTACTTGTCTCTCACTCGGTCTCATACGATCTTATTAAGAGCGAATGAGAAATAAGTACAAACCTAAAGCACTTAAGTGCTCACAGACTAACTATGTCCACGCTTGGTAAAAGCCTGCCTAGCCAATGCGTAGCTCTCTTTTCAGCGACCCTTGTAAAGACAAGGGAAATGGAAGAACTTTTTTAAAGAAAAAAGTTCTGCCATTTCCTTCTTGATCTGACTCTTCTCATGAAATTAAATCAATGACGCTTATAATTCGACATCGGGTAAATTTATAACCCCTCGCCCTAAAATAGGAGTCATGGTATATCGGTTTGAAGTTTTGTCTATCATTGCGTATGTCTACCCTAGGGACATAATGAGTGGGCAGAATTCGATGCATTTTTATTATTTGAAAAAATGTTTTCCGTTCCGTTCTTACCTAAGTTTGAGAATAATAGACTCAAACAGAGAAATATTTGTTTAATAGCTACATGTTTACTAGTAGAAGCTTGATATTTGAAAGGTATCGCATATTCCGAACACATGTATTCATTAATACATTGACGTAATCCGTCTTTAATTTTTTACCGAAGCGTGTTCGCACAGGATTTAATTACTCGGAAATATTTAGTTTAGGGGCTTGCTAGATTGGCTATAAAAATAACAGAGTCACGTTACATCATTTGTATACTTTTAGTGATACACCCAAACTAAAGGAATATTACCCAAGAGATTTAAACGCCTGAGGGAATATCTATACCTATCCACAATACCATAACATCTTTTACTAACATGGTAAAACTGTTACAAATGTCAATAACGAGGCTCTTGATGGTTCCTCGTATGCGGAGTTTTGAGTTATTACTGTCTTTAAAAATACAATGCTACGATTAAATAAATGTGATGTTTTGTTATGTAAATTACAGGTGTAGAATATGGTAATTCTACGAAACAAATAATCTACTTTTATTAGGTATCATTACAAGCTGTCCCTTGTTTTGAGGATCCTATTATTACTAACTGAGAGATTTCGTGGGTTTGGTGCTCTCTTTGTCTGTCATTGTTACGTATTTGTGATGAAAGATGTTTTTCAGTATAACTCGTAAGTAATACACTCGGTCACACCTTTGTTTGAGGTAATAGACGTCCGCTGTTAATTGCCATAGCTATTAACTGTTGAATGAGGAATATGTTTAGCGAGAAAAAACATTAACATTTTGTTTTCATAAGGGTACTCTGTAAATCTACACAGATAGCAAACATATTTAAGATTTAGCGGGATGTATATACCTACCTGATAGATAACGATTGACGATGATCTACTTGTAACTAAAGCTTGATGTTATTTATACAAGTTACCTTATACAATTTATAAATAGCGTGATAACTTTATAAACAGACACATCAAAACCTATCGATAACACCTGTCTGTCTTGCCATGCGTGAATTGAAACATTAACTTGCTGACATTGACATGTGATATTGATTTGATACCATAATCGATAATCAGTTATTTAAGAATGTAATATTATTTATATATTTAACACCATTTAATGCTCGACTATAGTTCATAATATTGATATTTTTTGTGTTATATGTATCGTGTAAAATTTTGTCAGTACTTTTTTTTTATACTTATATGTTTCTTTATTCAGATGTAGGGTTAATTTATATTTGCTGCCATTAAAACATTTTATCAAATATCAAAACTACACAAAATATCGGTGTCTTTCATCAGTATCAAAGTCATCATCAATTCATCAGTCATCAAAATTTAGAAATTATACCTGCCTCGTTGTGTAGTTATTGTATGCAAGAATCCCGAATATTAGAGCAAATCTTCTCAGAGGACGTTCATTCCTTGAATGCTATTTTGCTGTACCTTAATATAATTAATATACCATAGAATAAATTAACAAAAATAAATTTCAGTGCGGCGTCTCCTCTCCCGTGGAGTCACACCTGACGCAACCAACGAAGACGGCTTGACAGCCTTACACCAGTGCTGTATAGACAATAATGAGGCCATGATGAGGTTACTCCTCGATAACGGAGCCAACGTCAACGCGGAAGACAGCGAGAAATGGACGCCCTTACACGCCGCCGCAACCTGTGGCAATCTTAATTTAGTTCGAATCCTTATACAACGAGGCGCGAATTTATTAGCCGTCAACGGTGACGGAAACATGCCATATGATATTTGCGAGGAAGAAAGAACGCTAGATGCTATTGAGAGTGAAATGGCTGCGAGAGGAGTGACGCAGAGGCTGATCGACGAAACGCGCGCGGCGACTGAGATGAAAATGCTGATGGATGTGGCGGAACTTGCGAAGGAAGGATTGGATTTGGATGAGCTGAGGGATGCCCAGGGTGCTACTTTAGTAAGTTAATTTTCGTGTTTTTTCACTATTTCTAACCAATAACTCAGAAAATTTAAGTTATCCCCGCCTGGGTCTGCCTTGCTATCTTAACGTCCAAGGTGACTTATCAAGTTGCTGTATAAGTGTGGAAACCTTTGTCTAGCAATTTGATCCAATAAGTATTCTAATTGACAATACTAATAAAATAAAGCCTATTTAATATTTATGCTTGTAAAATAAACCGCTTTTTACGGTAGGTCGTGATCTTTTTTTCCTGGTAAGTAAGTAATCAATCAATGCATTTATTTGCCGTGGTTTTGTATCTAACAGGAAAAACCACATTGAATTATTTATTAAGTAGGTTCATTACCCGATGCTCGTACGGTGATAAAAAAAGTACCTGCACACTCGAACAGCTGAGTGAGTAAGAGGGCAAATTGCTCAACAGATCCTAAATGGGTTGAAGTGTATCCGAAAGGGCCCATCTGTAAGGCTACGACCACCCTGATGGGCGGCTGCTTAGCTTCTAGAGCATATCGTGTTACCTTCCGAGTAGCGAAGTGAAAGAAACTTACTAGAATCTTCGCAACTGGCGCGCTTGGCGCCTAGCAAGGCGACTACTTACAAGGTAACACACCAGGCTCCAGGCGTTAAGCAAGCCGCTTGTCAGAGTGAGCGTAGCCTAAGATAAGATAAGATAAGATAAGCCCTAAAGATGTATGTTTTCGTTTGCAGCTGCACATCGCGTCGGCCAACGGCTACCTGAAGGTGGTGGAGTTCCTGCTGGAGCACCGCGCCGCCACCGACGTCGTGGACCACGACACGTGGCAGCCCGTGCACGCCGCCGCCTGCTGGGGACACGTCAGTACTCCTTACTCACTTTGATTTAACTCGCGTCTGTCATTTTGGAACTTGTTTCGATCGTTTCTTCTGTCATTCTGTATTATGGTTCAAACCTTGCAAGTCAATTTTAAATGACTTCCTGTTATATTAATGGGCTGAAAAGTTTACAAAAAGTACAAAAAATCCGATAAGCTAACAATCTATTATTACTACCGCCCAGACAGTATGGGAATAATATTATTATTTATAAAGAAGCAAAGTCGATTAAAGATTTTAAAAGAACATTAAAACCAACATGTTATTATCTGTCAATGATAATATTTCGGTGTATTGTGTCATTCATTAGCATATCTTTTATTTATGGCTTCTTATAATCTAAATATTTTTTATCTTAAAATGAAGTAAAATAAACTTTTATTTAGTTTATCTCTAATGTAAATATGTATTCGCAGTAAGTGATTTTGTAAATATTTTGGGGAATAAATATCTTAATCCATTCATTTCGAATACGTGAGCAAGCCCGAGGGCAATACAATATTATTATGGTATCTAAAAGCTGATATATAATCAATACTAATGATAGAGTCGGAGTGAGGCACTGGTCCCACTACGGGCGAGGAAGCGATTAGCTATCGGCAATTTTCTCGCCCAAGAAACGAACAAAAGATAAAGATCCCCTGTCAGCAAAAGAGACAGGTATATTAATAGTTGATCGCTGGCTGTTCACACTGCCGGCGAGAACTCTCCGCTAGTTTGTCGCGTCGGCGTCGGGACCAGTGCCTGAAGAATGTTTAAGATGTACAGAGACCCACCGAATTAGGTTTCGTTAGTTTGGTCTTGATAAGCAGCTGATAAAATGATGAGATATGTTCCGTTATATATATATGTTCATTAAATAAATTATTTGAATTTGAAAAAAGTACAATCGGGTACCAAAGTTAGCTCTATAAATTATTTTACTAACTGAAACTTATTTTATAAGAGGTAACTGGGTAATCTACCTTGCAATACTGGCAATTTAAGAATAGTTCTCGAACCATTGCTGTTTAAACTGTTTGGAAACAGCGCAGATGGAAGTTGGTTTCCGTTTAACTGTACTATGGTGGTAGGAAGGCTAGAAGAAGGGCTTTGATTGAGGTAATGTTGATGGAATTTGCTTTAGGTTGACGACGGTGGAACGCCAGAGCGGCTATACTTTTTTTCTTCAAATCACTCCTAGTGTGCTCAAATTCAATTCAATTTTGTGGCAGAGAAATTATTAATGAAAATTATAGAGACCGGATAAACAAGTTTTCAAAGGCTCTGTTGTCATAGATCAAAAGTGGTTATTTTGTTTTCTGTTTGTTATAGTTGGAGGTATTGGAAATGTTGGTGCAATACGGAGCTGATCTCAATGTCAGGAATAAACACGATGAGACCCCCGCAGGTAACTAATTAATTTTTGGATTACGGTTATTTTTATATTGTTGTATCTACAAGTCGGTTTGAAATCTATGCACACTTGTTACAATTTGATTGGATCATATACATATCCTTCAAAGAAGATTTTTACATGGTTAATGAAGATTTAATGCACTAAAAACCACAAATAATGGCGCTGTCCACTTTAAGAGTTAACTATAAGACGGCTCAATCGATTTTCACCAAGCTTAAATAAGAATCATCTCAGAGGCAAGTTATATGAAGCTACAAGTTACAAGCGGAAGTCTCTTTCTAACTCCTTTTGCTAGAAAGAGACTTCCGCTTGTAATTTGTAACTGGTTATAGGTACCCTAAAACTTTCTGAAATAACAACTGTGGCAGAATCGGTCCATTCGTTAAGCAACGGTGCCACAGACAAATAAACAGTCGTCAAACTAATAACAATCTTCTTTTTGCGTCTTGTGTTAAGAGGTGGCAGGCAGAGAATAAGTATCACCCCCATCAAGTTCGTGCGCGGCTGATCCGCGGGGTGACAGATGGGGATGAGGCATTTTTTTTGCAAATGCACTGAGAGCGGGGGCTTTAAAGACACTTAAAAGCGTTTCCAAAGCGTGGTGGAGGCGTTTTTTGTATGGCGTTTGCAGCTTTAATGGGATGTGTAGCGGGGAAGGAACGGACGTAGTGATTTCGCCTTCTCACCGTTTTATTATCTCGTGGGTTGGTTGCATGCGAAGTTTTTGGATTATAGTGGCGAACGGTGATGGGCTGATTGATATACATTCCCTGGGTGTAGAAATTTTCTGATGATCTGTGAGAATAATATTTACCACTTCAAAACCGTGTTACAATAGTTATACTTGCTACGTTTCGATGTTTCTTGGCTAGTTTTTGATATGTCGTGGTTTGGGCAGACATCTGCGAGGAGGGCGAGGTGCGCGCGCGCATCGTGCGGCTCGCGGCCGACCAGGAGGAGCTGCGCCGCCGCGCGCACCGCCCGCCGCGCGCCGGCCCGCGCCGCTCCTCCTCCACCGCCAGCAGCAGCCGGTCAGTGGGGGCGCCCGCACACACACACACACGCACACACGCACGCTCCCACACACGCATTCACATAATCCATCCATCTCTTTTTGGGCATAGCGAGTACTCGCGCTCATCTCAAATATAATGTCCTTACCGGGAATCAAATTCAGGACCGCCAGCTTCGTAGGCAAGGTCACTCACCAACAAGACACGCTCCGTCAATACTACATAGTATTTTGCCCTGAACAGAACCTCGCAATAGGCTATTTGACTAATTTTTGAAAACCATTTTAAATGATTCTTTATTACATAAAAAGCACACTACATTGATATTTCCTTGAGATTCTACTGTATTATCAATAAAAATCCATGTTAAAGTTAAAATTTTCAAATCCGCACTAAAAGATTTCACTTTCTTTCGTGTAATTTCCAAAAAAATATACATCATTTCGTTTAAAATAAAGTGGAATATGTTGTTTTACGCTATTATCGGATAAGATGACCACAATTTATAGTATATTGTAAATGTTGTCAAAATAATAGCCTATTACCATAGTCATAGCGCCTCTAATGAGTAGCCCCTTTTCTAGTAATTTTTACTGTAGTCCCGATGACGATACAAAACGTCAATTTCCTGTCATTTACACAGTTACTAAGAAATGTTAGTATTAAATACGGACATGAGAGAGTTGTTCCAATCGCCGTACAATTTTTTCTATGTCAACTATGTCAAAATTACTATCATGCCTCTACCATGCCACACGTGCACAACAACAAGACAGCAACAGAATCACGTGTGAAGATAATAAGACCCTTTTCACGACCATCCACATGTTTACACCACCATCGACAAACTAATAGTTTCCCTAAATTTCCTATTTCCTAAAATACCTTTAAGAAAAAAAAACCAAACCAATTTTAGGCTGTTCCCTTTTTTTTGTATAGTCGCGGTATGAATATGATTCCTCGACCGTATCTACATTGCCTCATGGAAAACTTGACAGTTGTCAACACAGTACAAAATATGTGTTTGAGGTTATATTTTATTAAATTAATCCCATGTTGCCAGGGAGCTGTTCCAGCCGGCCATTACAGTTTTGGCCGGCTGGAACAACTACCTTCCTTTCCTCCTCCTCCTCCTTCTTCCTTCCTCCTCCATCCTTATAGTTAAAACTCAGTAGTAGTGTAGTTCACATCTTAGGTTCTAATTTCTTTTTGCACCTCCTGCAAATTTATATTCAATCCTATTTAAGGTTATTTGTGTGTATCCTTTCCTTGCTATATGTGGTGTTCAATAATTTAAGTAGGGACAACGAGTGATGGCACTTGACACATCTGACAATAGTGTTGTGAAACACTCCATTTAACTATCGTAAAAATTCTGTCAAGTGCGAGTAGTGGTTTACCATTGAATTGCCGACAGACTTTTAATCGAATATTATTTCAAAGACAACGTTTCAAGTATTTTCATTTCATCGACAAGTCATTGCGTCGTGGACTCGATACTAGGTAATTTGAACCGAGGTCTTTTAATTAGTAGTTGACATAATTATTTCAATAAAATTCATGTCATGACTAATCATTTATTTTATTTGTTTGACTGTTTAAAACAGTACTTTTCGTATGTTTGGGCATAGTGACGAGATCCACATCAGAAGCGTAAACGGAGTCCAAATAGAAAAGCAATGGTCAACAATTAAGGGCAGTATGGGTGTCCAAAATTTAACGCCAGGTAAAACAGATTCGGATCACATGTACGCAATACGTAGTAATGTTAAGACAAAACTGACAGCGAATGAGTGACAATTTAATAAAAGAGGATACAAAAAAGGATTTATTTAAAGTACTTATATAAATAAAAAAAGCGTATTAAAAGCGTGAAGGGTAAAGTATGGAGGTGAGTTCAGGGCGTGGGTTAAATATGGAGACGTTTTATTGTATGCCAATACAAAAAAGGATTTATTTAAAGTACTTATATAAATAAAAAAAGCGTATTAAAAGCGTGAAGGGTAAAGTATGGAGGTGAGTTCAGGGCGTGGGTTAAATATGGAGACGTTTTATTGTATGCCAATAGAGTTTTTAGATCAAACTCTGGAAATGAACTGTTTGGCTCGAAGAAGACGACATTGTCAGAAATTTGAAATATTGTGTCAAAATATACAAACTAAAAAAAACATAACAATATACACGGTGTAACGCGAGAAAACCGAATAATTTTAACAGTGTGTTCCTAAGGCCGTAAGAAACAAAAAAGATTATATGAACCCAGGTCGAAATATGATTTTAATTTTTGTTATGTTTTCATACATAATAAATTAATTATTTTTCCTACACCAGTAAATCAACACCTTAGGATAAGCTGGCAACGTTTCTTATTGTTATCTCTTTTCATTAGAAGAGGCAGACATACTCATAGAGCAATTTCCTTGTAAAACAAATCGTTTCAAAGCAGGATTTACGTACAAATGCAAACGAAACTTCTTACTACGTTTGCAATTGTTATCTCTTTCCATTAGAAGAGTTAAGTAACACTTGGAGTCAGGCATTATTGTTTTAAAGCAGGATCTACGTAAAAGTGCAATCGGAACTATTTACTAATAATTTACCTATTTAGACATGCTTCAGACTATCGCAGAGAGATTTACACTTTCGCAAAGTTAAAAATATTGTAACAGCCTCATTCGATTAAATTGGTGGTTATTTTTGCCCCAAACACTACGAGGACCAGGCAATTCTAGCTGTTTATTTAATCAAATAGTTCTAGGGCCTTATGAATAGGCCAAGAACTAGGGTTCATTTACTATTCGCTCTTGGATTCTCCAATGGTTGCGACAAGGCGTTGGGTACAAAATTAATTATGAAATGAACAAGTGGCCATGGCCTACCAGCAGTAAGCCAGTAAAAGTAAGCAAAATATTACTGAGACTAAATAAATTAAATGGATTTTTTAAAGCAAAGTCTACAAAAAGTAGCCCAGAAACAGTTATTTTGAACTGTCATGGGTACTCCTTACATCAAACTGAAAACTACTGGCCACTTCATTCCGCGACCATAATGACATTAATGACTTACATTGCGTCATTGACATTGTTGTTATTGATATAAGATTTGTACGACGTACATTTTGATTTTCACAACGTAACTTTTATTATCTTGTACTGGTATTTATTATCTTGTCAGCCTAATCTAGTTGTTAAACTAGGCATAAGACGTTACAAAGTGTCTTCAGAAATAATGAATGTTAAATTGAAGGATTGACTTATAGAACGGAGACGTGGTCCCTCACAGTGAGCCTTTTAAATAAGCTCAGAGTTACTCAGCGTGCTATGGAGAGAGCTGCTCGGAGTTTCCCTACGGGATAGAATCAAAAATGAAGAAATCCGTAGAAGAACCAAAGTCACCGACATAGTTCTCAGAGTCTGCAAGCTGAAGTGGCAATGGGCTGGACACATTGCTCGTAGAACTGATGGCCGGTGGGGTGTTAAGGTTCTCGAGTGCAGACCACGGACCGGGAGACGCGGTGTCGGTAGGCCCCCTACTAGATGGACCGACGACCTGGTGAAAGTCACCGGACACCGGTAGATGCAGAAGGCGTGTGACCTTTCGTGGTGGAAGTCTTTGGGGGAGACCTACGTCCAAAAGAGGACGTCCCCGGGTTGAAAAAATGCAAATAATAGTATCTATGGTATGCTTTTACTTAATAAATAAAATAAAAGAATTTTGTGTATTATTTCGTATAATTTGTGGATAACATGAATTGCATAAGTAAGATTAATTAGTAATTACAATAATAAAACGAAATGTTTACAAAATTAACTCGCAACAAGACTAGTACTACTCCTGTCGACAGTATTCATTCATAAACAAATAAAAATAAACTGCATATCATAAAAATATTACATCCATTAAGATTCCGTTAAGTACTTACCATCTTGAGGCCCGTGGCAAATTCATTGGATGGGGCCCTCTCAGTAAAATCGTCATGTTACTCCTGAGCTCGCAGCCTCTCGGGCCGGAAGGCCGTCTCGGGCCGAGGGGCCTCTCGGGCTGGGGGCCCGTGGCATTTTGCCGACTTGCCACCCTGTAGTTACGCCACTGGTATGTACCCAGTGCGTTGCTGTCGGTGTCTTTCTTACACTTTGCTACTTGATACTCCAACGAACTGGTAATAGCACGAATACTTTTAATCCGTCGGCTTCATCATTATCACCATTTCTTCAGCCTGTTACCGCCACTGGTGAGCACTCGAGTACGCCATTCATCCCGAATCCCGATCATATGCTGTTCTAATCTAATCCAAAATTGATGCGGCTTGCTTTCAGTAATTACAATGTTCCAAGATTTGTGAAAGTTTCTTCATATTTGTTTTTTTTTGTCATAACATTTAATTGAATATTGGATTATTATTATTAATTTATCGATATTTTTACGTTTTTGGAGAAAAAATATTAAGCTGACGTTGACATGTAAACATACTAATGACGGTTCTGAATGAAAGTCAATTTACAGTCAACTTAGACGTGGCGGGCTCGCAACGTCGCAATTGTAAGGGTGTTTTGTACTGGAGATTTCATTACGACTTTTTTAAACATAAACGCAAATATCTCAAAAACCAAGCTGAATCTAGCAAACCTTATACGACAATTTTAACTCCAAATAATGTCTGGAATACGCTGTTAAAATTATTCGGTTTCCTCGTGTAACACCGTGTATATGTGGTTACCTATATAAAACTTCATAGGCTTACATGTAAATTGCGGTGGAAGGGGCGTCATTTTAACTTAGACGAGCTCTACGTTTCAGTACCTTGTTTATTTAATCATGTTAAAACTGCCATATATATAAATCTCACAGCGATTAAAGTGACAGTGTATACTAAAGTGTACACATGTTTGTGACTTTGAGTGTACCAGTCAGCGATCCTTTGTTATCATCACGCGAATTGTTTTTTTGAGATGTTTTTTATTAGTTATGATTAAAACGATGAACGCAACGAAAAGCAAATAAAAACGATCTCAAGATGAAGCTAGTTACGATAGATGCGTTTCGGTAAATTACAGCCCCAGCGGTACATCACTATTCCGGTGCCTGCAACAATGAAGTTTGACATCTGTTCCTTTATACTTGCTGTCAATATTTAGGGAACTTCATGAGCGAGCAAACGTCAAGTCAAACGTCAAGTGCCATCACTCGGTGTCCCTACTTTAGTTTTTTTGTATTGTAAAACGTAACGATATTTCAATAAACACATCTATACTAATATTATAAAGAGGTAAAGTTTGTGACGTTATAAGAGGTAATCTCTGGATCTACTGAACCGATTTAAAAAAACATTTTACTAATAGGTAGCCACGGTATTTGTGAGTGTCACCTAACAAAAAAATGTTTATAGCCCAACAAAATGGGCACGGGAACAGCTAGTAAAAAATATAACGATGTATTTACGCTAATCAATAAGAACATGCATTATATTGTTTTAAATGAACTCTTCGTTTTCTATGATTTTAAACTGAAATGCAAAAAGGTCATGGCAGCGGTGGGATTCGAACCCACGCCTCCGAAGAGACTGGTGCCTTAAACCAGCGCCTTAGACCGCTCGGCCACGCTACCCTTGTCACCAATGTGCGAAAGTTGGCATCAGTTCCTATCGCGTGTGACGTCATGATATACAATGTAATGCTAATGAATGATATGTGACGCAGTGGGATGATGATAAATATAGCTTTACGCATGCGGCTGTGGATAGTATGCAATTATATCACTGTGCTGAGGTTATTAATTAGTGTCAACACATTTATTGCAGCATGTTAGTTAAAACACGCGCAGTTTAAATTACGTACAATTTTCAATTAGGCGCAATTATAGGGAATTGCAGATAATGATTTCAGGAAGTCTCTAGAAAGTAACTGAGTTAGTTAATTTCATAAAAGGCTTCGTAAATTATACCGTATTCTACTCTTAATATATTTTGTTTTTGACTTGTTATTATTGTTAGAATTATTTTTCACTCAGTCGCCATTACTGTGAAGTATATAAGAGCTATTATATCGTTTACAGTACTATTACATGTCAGAAGCGATTATGTTTAATTGAGAAATCGAGTAAAATAGAGCTCCTGATTCTAACTTCGAAATTTTACTAGCTATTGCCTGTCGCATAAGTCGCACATTCGCATTTATAATATTAGTAAGGAGTAAGGTTTAGTTGTATGATTTGTATGACCCACAGCTCCAACATTTCGTACCTATATCGTATCATTCTTTTCACAGTGTCCGGTCAGTCCGGCGGACGTCCCTGCGAGAGAAGCAAATGGCTGCCAAAGCTGATGCGAGGGGTGAAGCGAGACTTCGCGAGACGTTTGACTCCGTCGGCGACGTTGATATGAAGGTAAAATAAAGAATTAAATATTGTCCGCAAGTAGAAACAAGTAGGATCCATGCTTGATGGGGGGGCGTCACCGGACCAGTAACCTACGGCTCAAACAAGGGAAACTGGGCGAAATGACCGGAGGACCGATCGACCGCCCGCCTGATCCGGCCGGGCGTCCCCACTCATCGTCATCAGTAGAAAAATAAAATTACATATAGCTTAGAAAAGTAGCAGCCATATCTGTGATCCTTCCTAGTAAAAACTGATACAAGTTGACTTTGCTTGTTATTAAAAACCGGGGAAGAGCATATCGAACCATGCTTAGCAAAGAGTTCCGGCGTTGTTTCTACGAACGCAACATGTATATTAAAAAAAAATCTAATAAATATATTGTCCTTTATTCCAAATAATCTTATTAGATAGGCACTGAAAAAAATATTATAATCCGCCACAGGCTTTGTCAAACAATCAAGTTAAAATATAAAGAAAGAATTAAAGTTATTAGCTTGGAGTGAGTTTCTGAGAAAAAGTGAGTGTGACAAACGGACGGACGGAAGGGCAGACGGACAGACATGGCGAAACTATAAGGGTTCCTAGTTTGATAATACTGTATCCCAGAATAGCTAGCACATTTTATGTGTGATTTGTTTGTTGCTCGGTAATCCCTCTCTACCCGGTTAACGAAAGATACACTGAGCGACAAGCGAAAAAATACCATTTGTGCTAATCGTAGTACAGTTTAAATACGAAAGTTGAATGTGAATGGCGATATTTACTTAACCATCTTATTAAATTAATACAATTTTATTTAGGGCGATTCAAAACCAGACGTGCTGAGTTGAGCTGTAGATAGATAGGTTTTTTAATTTGGTTTAATCATGCATGTGTGCAAGTTCCCGTTTTATACTATTTTTGGTATTAGATTAATGCCCTTACTTATAAACGTGGAATAACCTTGGGGTAGCTAAACCATGCTTTGTCTATATCTGTCAAATTCAAATGTCACAATGACAGATAAGGAAACATGGTTTAGCTACCCCACGGTTATTCCACGTTTATAAGTAAGGGCAGTAGTGTCTGGCTTGTAGGTAGGTAGATTTTAACTTATTCGCTTGTAACGGATGTAAACGAGTAATAATGTATTATTGCTATATGTAGAACTTGGATTACTGATATTTTTAAGGACATTTTGTTAGTATCATCATTCGTTCCTTCCTTGATCCTTTATTTACCAAGAACAAAAAATTACAATTCCACACGCTTCAAAATTTTGCTATCAAGGCCTCTATTCACCACGGTAAAAACCATGGCGTCTTTGATCTGTTACGGTATTGTTTTTAACTCGGCCGCCATTACTGTCAAGGAAATAAGAGCTATCAAACGTTGACGATACGATAACAGGTCAAAGACGATATAGTTTTTACCGTGTTGAATAGAGGCCCTGATATCTTGAACGTATCGCGTTCAGTCACTGGCTGAAAGATAGAACGATCAAACACTCAACAATCATAATAAAATCAACGAGACTAGATGTTATTTATGAGTCGAGAGATTAAGTGTCTCTGTTGTTTTCTCTTGCACGCAATTTTGTTTACATTACCAACTATAATTTATCGTACTTTTCGATTCGACGTCGAAGTGGTTAGCGCGTCGAAAATTTTGACCACTATTCAAAGAAATATTCTTACAGGATGATTAGAAAAAAAATGACTCGCACACGTCTTCGTGCTCCGAGTTGCTATCAGATCCTCCGCCGGCTTCCCCTCTATCCCCCTGCTAACCCCTTCCTTAGTAAGTTCACATCTATAATTAACATGATTTCAGAGCTTTATACCAAGAAGCGTTACCCTGATACAAATTTTCTGTAAAATATGACAAATGCTAAACTTCAAACTTTGTTTAAAAGAAGAATTAATTGTGAAAGATAATTTAGTGGTCCTTACGAATTAAATGATGGTTTCTTGTCGTTGCATTGAAATTTATACATCATACAGATAGGGTGGCGTGTATTACGCGAGATTTGAAATTGTTTGCGTTACGGAGACAGCGCGTTCATGGCGAGTGACCGGTTATCACAAAAGTCATATACGGTAAATATCTTAAAAAGATGTGACTTCGCGTGGATGCGGTCCTCATATAGTGTAATATATTATAGGATATATACGAGCTTTTAACCGTAAATATGCATGTTATCAGACAAGACATAATCATAACTTAAAGAACCTCTTGCTATTCAACACTCAAGTAAAATGAAAGAAAGTCAATTTCAATAGTTATAAACAAAAAATTAGGCCTGCTTCACTAACACAGCCAAGGCATTCTATATTGCCCATAGCAGCATTAGTGGCATACCCGTCCACCGCAATCAACGCGGTAAACATTCCACGCAACATCGAGCACACGTAATTAAAATTATCATAATTGACATTCATCTCGTGCGGCCGGCAATCTAAATACGTCATGTCGACAGACAAGGAAATTATTCAGCTTTCGACTTTCGCGCGGGAAACAGAAAAACTATGGCCGCCCCTGCGAAAAAACAACGGTGTTCACCGCGAAAGGGAAACTATTGCCGCGACACGCTACGTCATATCGCTCGGATCACCTCCATGTGGTCTCAGCGCTCTGAATATCCCGCTTATAAATTAATTCACGTTGCACTAAATAATATACGCTATCTCGCATACTAAACGATAATTTAGCTACAAAAATAATGTAAACTTTACTTCTAATTACTCTTTACGTTTATTAGCACTTTATGTAAATTTTTGAATACGCTGTTTTTGTTAATGTCTAATGTTTAGGTTTAGTTGAGTCAGCGGGGCGTGCTTTGTTAATTAATCCATGATGTTCAAACAATACGAGTCCGGACGAGTTATGCTTTTATCTTCAGAATCTGCACATTGAGCAAATCCGTTCCGTGGATCAGTAACTCTAGAGGTTGTAATCGAAACTATAATCAAACTTGGAATGTAGGCCGTCATACATCGCTCACACACTTCACTTTTTATGCCTAATGCAAATAAGACGTCTAAAGGTTTTTTTATTCAATGTTAGCACTACTAACCTAAATATTTTAGAATCTACTTAGCAATATAGTTAACGGATATGTTGAGATGGGCCATATTATTAAATTAGATCAATGCACGCTATAGCGTACGTTTTTCCTACGTACAAATGCTTTGGGCAGCTGTGCGTTACAATCCACTAATTGGTACGGACTAGAACCGATAATGCTCTCGCTCACAACTAGATTTATTGCCAAACCGTGTAGATATGGAGTAATTACAACTGTATAAACCCATTTCATTTCTCTGATAAATCTGTTATTAAATTGACCTACTCGTACACGTGATTCATAAAAAAACCCGGAAGCAACAATATTAATCTTCAAAATAACGACTGAAAATTGTACAATCTAAGTTGCATTTTTCCTTTTACTATTCCTTCTTTATTTAGGTAGTCTAGTATTTAATAGTGACGGAAGTACTCGTATTTCAGTCGTGGTGCAACGTACGCATTGATCGGATCTAGGCGTTGCAACCTAGGGTTTATTATAGGCGATTAGCTCACCACTGTCGAAATAAAGAAACTTATCGAGTAGCGGGCAGTGTTGTGTGAATTTGAGGTCTAGTAGGACTTTTATTACAATTTATTATGAAATAAAAAACTATCTTTATATTATTCGTATTAATAACATTACACGAGATCACGACGCAGCATGCATACCGAGTTAGAAATTTCAAAAACATCTCCGTTAAACTCATTATATTATGTGATATTGTATCATTTCAATTTCTTATCACATGAAATTATGTCGTAATGCTAATGATTTACATTTCTAATCTATGGAAATGCACGAGAATGTGTACAAAATAAATACTCTTATTTCACACTTAAGCTCTTATCGTCAGCGAAATTACTTTTATTATAAAAGCGGAAATAAAATCAGGAATAAATATGATAGTATTAATCGTTATATTGGTTTGTCTTTTTCTTTCTATTGATCTTTTATTAACCCATCTGTATCACTTATCAGCAATCGTTATTTTCCGCTTCATTCAGCTTGTGAGATCTGACTTAACATCACAATCATATCATAAATGGTGCATGCTATTGTAATGGCTAATGGCAAAGACGATTAGTTGTCAAGTTTTTGTAAGTCATTTGTAGAATTGGAATCCGTCTGATATCTCGTTGAGAATGTTTACCAGAAGTTGCATACAAACATGTAATAGATATCTCGGTCTTAGCAGGATGAAAGTAATGTATCATGTTAGTAATATTCTGCTTATTTTAGCAAGTTATACTATTAATCCATCAATCAATCATAAATACTCCTACGATTGGGGAATGTCGGCCGATTTTAAAGTCGATACTGAAACGTCGATATTTCCTCATCTCTATTAAATTTCATAGATTTCTGGGGACACGATCTGTCAAACTATTGTATCAAATAAGAATAAATAAAAAAGGGGAAAAAATACCTTGAGCAATTACAGGCCAGTCGTTTTGATTCCGGTTCTGTCTAAGATTTTTGAAAGGGTAATGTTTGATCGCTTCACAAAATTCGCATACAACCTGTCTTTTCTTAGTACCAAACAGCATGGATTTAGAAATAACAAATTTACCTCAAACACGGCCTTTTCATTGCTCCAGGATGTAACATCATGTATCGACAAAGGTCAGCCTGTTAGTGTACTCTTCTTTAGACATGTCAAAAGCATTTGACCTAGTGTCCCAAAAAACTCTATGGTAAATTGGAATTATACGGTATATGAGGTAATATCTTGAGTTGGATAGAGTCATATCTGACTTAGAGGACTCTGTGTGCTAAAGTAGAGAGAGAAGGAAGGTCTATAGCAAAATACAAATCTAGTTACAAAAAAATGGATTTGGTATGCCTCAGGGGATTGTGCTTGCGCCTCTATTATTCGGCATCTACACTCACCGGCAAAATAACTCGCCCACCCGTATTTTGTTCATACAATTGCTAACAAATATAACTCCTTAAATTAGAGAGTGACTTCAAAAATACTGAACTAATCTCGATGAAGTTTGTAGTGTTTTGTTGCTAATTAACCTAGGTCCAAAATGGCCACCAAGTTTTCTTTTTTAAGGACGCAACTCTTTCCAAAGACACCCAAAAGATCCATAAATTACCTGTTCGTAGGAAATTATTGGATTACTTTCAAGTTTATGGATCTTTTGGACCCCAGAGGAAAGATACCCGCCATTAAAAAAAAAAGTTTGTGTCCATTTTGGACCTAGGTTAATTAGCAACAAAAAACTACAAGCTACATCGAAATTAGTTCAGTATTTTTGAAGTTACTCTCTGATTTAAGAAGTTAGGTTTGTTAGCAATTGTGAACAAAAGACAGGTGGGTTAGTATTTTTGCCGGCGAGTGTATACCAACGATCTACCTGACAATATTCCATCCAACCATACTGTTTGCTGATGACACCTCCATCATGATACAATCCACAAATATTCAAACATATGAGCAAGGAATCAACAAAACACTACTTGACTCGATACGCTTATTTACAGTTATTGATAAACATACAATGAAATTAAATATATATGACACGATGCCTCGTATGCCTCTTACATAAACAAGTAGGTAATAGAGTTGCAACTAATATTAGGAACAACAGTAAAACTACCATGTTCTGATTATCATCTATATCATAATACTAATGAGGTTAATTACGGCATATGCGTTCATTACGTACCTGCTTATTACTGAAGGTAAATTTCGAAATTGCATTAGATATTGTAGAGCGGTAACCTCCGTCCGTCCTTACTATGCTAAAAAACAGTTAAGGTATTATTCTTTTTCATTAAAAAAAATCAAAATATTATTTAGTAAATTTGACCATATGAGGGCTCTTTTACGCGTCGCTCGATAATATGGAGTGAATTTACTAGCGCTTCAGACATGACCATCATTGCGGAAAAGGAGATTACTGGGCTATTATATTTTTAACAACAATTGTGAAATCTGTTAGTAACATACATCAATAATTTTGCCACACGTAACATACGAGAAGAAAATTGGTAGATCTACTTTTTTTATTGGTATTCAGTTTGTCTTTTTCGTGTCTCGCCGCTATTGTCCTTTTTCCATTCAATAGAGCTCTGAAATACGTATAGATAGGTACCTGGATGACAGAGTTTATCTCGGATTTTTTAATGGTATGTTACAGTCGCGAGGCGTTCGTACAAGCCGATTATTTACGGCTTTACCAAAAATTCCTATGCATAGAGTAGGTATACAAACAAAACGTAAAACCGAAAATAACCCGGTATACTATAGCTTTACCTTGCATTACCATCTTCATAATACGATGCATAACCAAAACGCAATTTATTTACTAAGCCGAAATCTATCGCAGTACTCGCTCGCACATATTCACTTACCTACAAGAAAGAAACAATAACAATATATTCGTACACACGCGCAGTTACATTTCACTGCGCGCGAACTTACACCCACAAAATTATTACAAGTCCGGCCGGTCCGGCGCTCCCTCTCCGCTGTACTTGAATTCAAACATTCAAACATTTTTCTAGCGCTTTGAACTCACACAACAGACACGGCAGCATGTGAAAACAATAAAAATCAGAGTGAGAGAACGCTCTAGTCCGCGCTAGGACGCCGGCTTATTTCAAACAATTTTCAACTTTAAGTGTATAGCACGCGTCACTTTCTTTTCTCGAGGACGCCGTCGCCGCCACCTACGACCTTCAAACTTTAATAATATTTTGCATCCTTTTTTCATTACGCAATATTACGCGACGCCATTACTTTAGTTCGCGTCGTCGCGCAAAGATAGTGTAATTCTTGTGAAAGTTTTTTTGAATTACCTATTTATTTAGTGTTTTATGATTCAAGTAACTAGTGAAATTTAGCTCGCTAAGTGTTCGTTCTGTGTTCATGTGCTGTGTTTGTAGTTACCTACTGTTTGGATTATTTGTTTTTGTTCACGACGACGGAGGTTGGTGTTTCTATTCTATTTTTAATACGTTAGGTACCTATAGGTTTTACCCAAATCTAATTTAGGTTATATTCGTGGTTTTTCAATATTTTTGTCTGTCTGTAGGTACTCAAAATATGGCCGCATTGGTTCAAATTGAGTGTTGTCTTGTCTTACAGATTACCTACTTAATGAGCTAACAAGTTTTTCAAGGTTATCCTTTGAAAATAAAAAACATGTCATTAAGTTAGGACGCGCTCTCCCAGACCTAAAAATTGATTATAAGCGTAGAGAAGGATTCTTCAAACACTTCCATAGTGAATTATATGATAAATACAATTGGCTGACTGGCAGCTGCAAATTAAACAAATTGTTTTGCTATTCGTGTTTGCTGTTTTCTCTAGCAGTGTTTGGAATCGAACCGGTTTTGCAGATATCAACAATATATATTATTCAGCTAAGAAACATGTTCAAAGCGAGAAACATATACGGAGTTGTATATTATTACATAGTTTAGGTTTACTTGGATTGTTTGGCGCTTTATTCGTGTCATCATGGTTTTCTTAATAGGTACAGTAAGGCGGGTACGGACGGCGCATGCCGCGGGCCGTGGGTTTTCTTTATTCGGTTGATTTTGTTGCACGAATTTGTAAATATATGTTTAATTAAGTCTTTTTTTTGGTTTCTGTGTGCAGACCTGCAGTGCATGTATTTAATTTGGTTTATTTTTGTTTTGTTTTTAACAAAGGACAACTTTTTATTTTGCATGATAGGTATTAGCAAGCTAATTTTTACTGTGTTTTGATTTCTAACGTAAATTAACTATATTGTCTGTGTGTTTAATGTGTGCGTACGCAACTAACGGCTTTTTAAACGACTTCAAAAAAGGAGGAGTTTCTCAATTCGACCGTATATATATATATATTTTTTTTTTTATGTGTGTTCGCGGATAACTTCGTCGTTTATGAACAGATTTTGATGATTCTTTTTTTGTTGGAAAGGAGATATTCCAAGGGTGGTACCATAATAAGAAAACCGGGATCTGATGAGGGAATCAGTGAGGAGTTGAGGGAACTCCTCAAATATTGTAGCCAAACATATAGCGATTTTAGTATTTGAAGTGACTTCTCCAGCATTTGCATTCAGAAAGTATCATTTGCTGAAGCGGAACTGATGATGAAGACCACAGATGGCCACCGGAACTCCTTAACGGTTACGATTTCAAGGGTGGCGATAAGATAACTCCATTAAGATAGTTGAGCGACTACAAACTGCTTTTCATTATAAAACACTACTATTTAATGAAGGTCTGGAGTGGATCTGATGATAGAGCCGAAAAACAGTCAAGGGAACTCCTTAACGCTTTACAGCAATTACCTGGTGTTTGGTCTTGATTAATTTGTATTGATGAGAACTTTACACCTAGATGGGTTGTGACTGTAATTAGGGGTCTGATGATGAAGACGAAGAACAGTCAATCTAGCCTCTTATTATGATCACTAAAAAGTATAAAATAAAATAACTGTTTTAAAAAACAAAAAAAAAACGCCTTCAAAAAACAAAAAAATAACTTCTTTTAAAATGGTAGGTACTATCAGCCCATCGGAACCTTGACCCACCATAGAACGTTGTCACAGTGACGTTATGATTCAAGTCATAAGAAGTGCCAAAAAAAATGTTTTAAAATGTCACTGTGACAATGTTCTATGGTGGGTCAGGGTTCCGAGGGGCTGATAGTACCTACTATCAGCCCAAAGGAACCCTGACCCACCATAGAACTGTGTCACAGTGACGTTATGATTCAAGTTGTAAGAAGTGCCAAGCAAATGTTTCACAATGTCACTGTGACACTTTTCTATGATGGGTCAGGGGTCCAATGGGCGGATTGATAGTACCTATAGGTCAGTCAAGCTGAAGTCGGCGACTGACAATATTTTCAACCAAAAGCCGACTTCAGTTTGACTGACCTATAGGTACTATCAATCCGCCCATTGGACCCCTGACCCATCATAGAAAAGTGTCACAGTGACATTGTGAAACATTTGCTTGGCACTTCTTACAACTTGAATCATAACGTCACTGTGACACAGTTCTATGGTGGGTCAGGGTTCCTTTGGGCTGATAGTAGGTACTATCAGCCCCTCGGAACCCTGACCCACCATAGAACATTGTCACAGTGACATTTTAAAACATTTTTTTTGGCACTTCTTATGACTTGAATCATAACGTCACTGTGACAACGTTCTATGGTGGGTCAAGGTTCCGATGGGCTGATAGTACCTACCATTTTAAAAGAAGTTATTTTTTTGTTTTTTGAAGGCGTTTTTTTTTTGTTTTTCAAAGCCACTTTTGTCATACTTGACATACACTGTTCATGTAATACCAGTGATGTCATGTATGGCGAAGGTGGTGAACACTAACTGCAAGGATCGCACGTAGAAACAGTTACCGCACTTACTTCAGCACTGCTTTTTGGGAACTAAAAGATGACATCTATTTTATTAAGGTAGGTAGGTATGGTTTTTTTTAATAATGGAAGGGGCAAACACGTACACACGCCATACACCTTTTTTTGCTCCGGCTTGTCTATTTATTTACGTGACGCTTCGCCACTGGTATGTTATCTAAAAACTAAACCTATCTAGATCGATTTATCGCTACCCCCTGCTTACTATTTTTCACGAAAATCGTTGGAGCCGTTTCCGAGATTCAGATTATATATACGAGAATTACTCGTTTAAAGGTATTAGATAGATAATAGTATTATTTACATGTTAATATGATATATACATGACAAAAGATGCATAAATAAGTCATTAGTTACGGAATTTTATAGCTAATACTTAATAGCTATAGGTATATCCTGTTCTGTTAGTTTGTCGAGCAGTCACGAACATGCCTGTTCTTCATCTGATTCTTGGCTGGAGCGATCTATTGGAGCCACTCATTCACACTCTATTCATAATTGCGTTGCAACATTCATTAGAACTCTAAACAATTACAGCAAACGATACAGATGTAGGTCAAAACCTTCTATAATTAGTGTTTATTAGGTAGCCCTCTCTGTAAGAAGCCGTTGCCCGTTGGCAGAACGCCAGGTAAAACCAAGATTAATCTCGTATCGGGCTGTTTTAATCGCCTGACATTTAAAAAAGGTAGGTTATAACTTATAAAGTTCATCATATCTAACCAACTTAAAAAAGGGGCAGTTTCTATGCTCGGCTGTATGTATGTTTTTTGTCTGCCTTTTTGTATGTGGGATCGCAGCGATTTAAATGCGGTTGTTTGATAGCAAAAAAAAAGACTGGATGAAGTACTTAGCTAGATTTGGATCATGCATAAGCTCTGAAACCACGTGTTTTGAAATGTAAAGTTATGTCTAGAAATGAAGAGCTCGCTGTCTGTGCAATACAGAGTATATCGTACTAGCGGCCCGCCAGCGGCTTCGCCGCTTGCAAATATGCGACATTCCCAGTGGATTTTTTTTAATGTAAGAACCTTCTACGAAGTATTAAAAAACGTTTAAAAGAAAGATGAGTGAAATCAGTAAAGCCGGTCTCAAGTTATAGCGTGACTAGGAGAAATATGGGTTCATTTTTATATATCTGGATTGTAGCCTGAAGTAGGCTCTCTGTAATTGTATGAATGAACATGTAATAAATGGCAAATGTAACACCAGCCCCCTATTTCACCATCTTGACAATGATATGTGTCAGGTGACAATAGGGAATATGCATGGATTTTTAAAATCGCATTTCTCAACGAAAGATGAAAATACCGTAAAAGAGATCACCAAAAGTGAAATAAAATTAAATTCGGTCAAGAAATACGGATGATACAAGATCATTAGACGAGAGTGCACCGGTGACGTCATCGTGCAATTCGGCCATATAAACTCCACGTGAAACTGTTTTGCTAGAAAGAGATACGAACAAATCTTTGTTGGCTTATATATTGGTTATTTTTATAGCTATTCAAATATCTATTTCTCACCTGTTTGTTACATGAATCAGCTTTTATTGAAGCTGTAAAAAACATGCATGTTCCCTATTTGCTTTACAAAGTTAACAAGCTTTCACATCAGAGGGCCCTACCACGATGCACTACGCTATCTAGCGTTTCTATTCGCTTCGTTTTTAACCAATCGCGTCACAGGTAGATCACGTGACTTTTGCGTATCACGTCATCTACCAGTGACGCGATTGGTTTAAAAACGAAACGAATAGAAACGCTAGTTAGCGTAGTGCATCTCGGCAGGGCCCTCAGTAGGTTTCATATTAGCTATGTGCACTGAAAAGTCACCTGTCACCTATCATTATCAAGATAGTGAAATAGGAGCTGGGAAGGTTTGTTTATGTGTTAAATTTATTATAGCGAGCATCTCGTTCCGCTGGTGGTTTGATCGACGCCGCGACTGACTAAGTTTTCCTGCGATTTCCCTCGCGGCGCTCAGTCCGCGCCGGCCGCGCGCACGCGCACATTCTTCCCCGATAATGCATTTTGATATACAAAAGTTCCCCTTCGCACTTCAATTCTTCCTTTATGGCCCCATAAAGTGTTAGCGATTTGTTTTCGCAAAGGATTTAATTCAGTGGTTTTGGTCAAGTGCCGACGATGTCTTTGGATATTATGTTTTTGACTAATGACAACTTGCGCCGGATGCGCAAGGAGCCTCAGGTGTTAGGGCTGCGGTATCGGGTATGTTTTGTGTTACAGTTTTTATGTAGTGGAGTTATTGACATAGTAAGTTAAGGATTAAGGGGCTTCAATGCTGGCAATAAGCAGGTAATTTACGTAGGTCATTTAACGGTCGCTGGGCTCGAGACCCATGGACATTAGCAATCACATTTTATGATTGGTTCTTAGGGTTGAAACGATAAGTTTATTGTATTAAAGTTTAACAAGCTGTTACTTGAAATCGCTTACAGATATCAACATAATTTCTTGGAAAAAAACAAAGTACTAAAGCAGCATAGATCCTATATAATCTTCAATTTCTATTGAAATACATAGTGACATACGCAACGCTAAATCGAATCTAACAAAGCCTTGTTCGTCAAAATCCAGTTATCCGTTCAGCTAGAGGCAACAACGAACCACACGGACAAACATATACATTGTAGTCCAAAACCCTTCCTTTGCTAGTGAGGTAAAAACAACCTGGCTAGTTATACTACACTGGACCATTTCATTTTGCTCGCATAGTACAATCATATCTCGACTGTAAAACTCAACACCCTTTTTTGATTTCTCTTAATCGAGTATAAATAATATCTAACTTCTGACACAGCCACCACTTTAGAGCTATTTAAAGGTACGGTTTCTTAGGGTTTTTTTTATTGACCGATTATGAAACGATTACCAATAAATAATGCAATGGTAACTGGAATCAGGCCAATTATATCGTTAAGCAGAAACTTTTATTGCTAAAGTTCTAGTTTACCGTCGCACGCTAACAGGGATCCACTAAATATTTGCGATGCAGCACAAGTGCCGCAACACATGCTGATTGGACCCCTATTGGCCTCACGGTGCAGTACAGTGAAGTGTAAAAATATGAGAGGACGCAACATCTCAAAAATACGTCCCAATGCACCTTATTCCAGTGTAATAAGAACTTCGTAACATATTTATGAGAGGATTCTTTCGATACATATTTTTGCTCTTGACTGTACCAATACTTACCTATGTTATTTTTAGGTTAATTAAGTTGGTGGAAGTGCTCTTTCGATCCTGATTAAATATATATTTTCTCGCTTTTAAAATAATGTATCTTTCCGCACTCATTCGTATTGTTGTAAAAGGACGATACAGAACGAAAGGCTATCTCTTCTGTGGTAGTTTCCTTTTTTCATCTTCATTTATAACTTGATAATCTATAACGCACGAGTGATTTAATTGGGCGTAACTAGTTATCTGTCGTAATTTCAAGTCGTTCGGCGCACGAACGATTCCAATTGTTTATCTGGGAGAAATGAAGTGTTGGAATATTTTAGACACGATTTATTGTTATGTTCCCCGAAAGATAATACAAGTTTCACTTATATTTACTAATATTATTACTGCAAATGTGAGTCTGTTTGTTTGTTGGTTTCGTTTTTACGGTCAAACGTCTTAACAGATCCACGTGAAATTTGGTATTTGGTAAATCATCCAGGGCCCGTATTACCGTCTTTATCTCGCACGAATATACTGGTCAGAAGGTGACATATGTTTTATCCACGTTTATTGTCATCGATAAACACGAACATAATAAGCCCGCAGGTCTCGAAGGAACAGTGATAAAACTGTTATACAACTTCTACGTATACGGAGTCGCGGGCTAAACTCACTTCACTATACATAAGTAAATGTGTAATTCTTACCATTTCTGGAGGGTCCTCGTACGGGTTCAGAAATCACTTAATTTCTCATCTTTCAATTTGAATACGAAGTTGTAATTGGAAATAAGTGTATTATCTTCCTTATTCGAGTAAGCTTATGCGATTTGACCGTTTTTATTTACATCTGTGATAAAACTAAGTACGGTCGAACTCATAATTAGCTGTACATTTTGGTCCCTTGTCGCAGATACTGCTACTTAATTCAAACCACCTTCACTAATACGTTACTGCGACAAGGTACCTAAATATACAGCTACTTAGAGTAGATGTAGATTTATGAATACTTCAGGATTATTTATAAAAGGGTATAAACCAAAATAAATGTCCAGTTGAAGAAGAGTTTTGTCGCCGTAACGAAATTGTCGATTAACGTCAAACACATACATTTTTGTAACGATTTTGTAAGGTAGACATCATTTAAGTGACATTTAAATAGCGTCTTTACGAACATTTATGTTCGTTTTTACCCAAATTTATATGAATCAGGATCTTCCTAAATCTTCTATTCTATGGAATAAAAATATAACTAGTTCGTCGGTCCGACAGTGGCAAGTTTTTTGGCAAGTCGCTGGCGGACAGCATTGTTGGACATTTCTCGCAGTTATCTTGCTAGTGTAAATGCGGCCTTACGCCGTTTCTATTTATAGTTCAGTCACTCTAGAATGATCCCTGTGACAGCCATCTTTCGGAATTGCTTTACTATACTTTCAAGCAAAGTATGCAAGAAGAGGTAATTTTTTTTTTTAAACGGAATGTTCTCGCATTGTGGTATTTATGAAAAGTCAAAAAAAAGTGTAATATCTGTTTATATGAACTGTCGCAGGCATTGTTTCGTACGCATATGGTTTAAATGTTGTCAAGACGCTTGTTTCATTTCCTTACAGGGTCTTTCAAACGGTGTAGAAAATGATCAGAACACGGCAAACATTCCTCCCGGCGATATCAGCCACAAGCGCCTCTCGACCGGCTCCACCGTCTCCAGTCAGAGCTTCGACTCAGGCAACGTCGACTATGCGATCCCGAAACATCAATACGTACAGCACAGAAGCGAGGGCGAGATGAACGAGAAAAACTACGGCCAGCCCAAACCAACGAACCCCTTGTTTGGCGTGAACGCCGCGTCCCATTACGCGCCGCAGCCGGTCCTGAAGGAGGACGAGCTGAAGCACTACGACCGGCCCGGCTTGCCCAACGGCATCCGCAAAGCGCCCGAAGGCCAAGACAACGAGGTGCTTAAAAACGAAGACGCGATTGACGGTAGGAAAGATTTAGTAGTGAGCCCGAACCAAATCGCTCTCACTGAGGGCGGTACCGCGACCTACACCACTGACAATAATGGTAAAATCAATGTTCATGTCACCGTCATGATTAACGCAGGTAATTATATGCATCCTTACGAACATCTCCAACTGAACGTAACAAACACAATACATATTTATATATAGCACCGGTTTTAACAATTTATATAAATCGTTTATCTAACAGTTTTTGCACAGTGATGGTTTTATAAATACATGTATTGGAAGGGCTGCTGTTGCCCCGGATCAATCGCTCTCGAGGATGCATATCTGAGGCAAGCGGTCTCTCATTGTAGTTGCATGCCGTAATCGTCCAGTGCTCCTTCTTCTGTGACAGTTGTTCCCATTGGGTTGTGTGTTTTATGTAGTTTAGTACTTGTAGTTTTTTATTTATCTCCTGTATCTTGTCTTAAATGCATGTAGTTTTTATGTTCTTCCGTTTATCTATTTATTGTACACTCATGTTTCATGTCTGCACTGTTATTCGCCCCTAACTTATATTTAGACATTATGATTTAACCAATAACTTTGGTAACATTGTGCACATTTGTACCAATTACATTTTTTGTCTCGTATTAACAAACGTTTCATCAAATAACATTTAATTTCGGCGCAACCAACGGCGGTGTAATTCATACAAGTGTGTCTGTGATTTTTGCTATGATTGTTTTTTTTTTATTAAGTAGACTAACAAGTAAATTATAATAAGTAATCTCCCAATATGCTTATCCCTCTAGAAAATATTAAAAAGCCATATCTAATCAACGGTTCGTTATTTCAGGCACCCTGGCTGACTTGAAAAAGCAGCGGTCACAAATAAGAACCAACGGTAGTCCGGTGGAGAACAGTCTGTCGTCGACGAACAACCATAGTATAACGTCTTTGCCCGAGAACGTGGCGAGCCAGGAGGCGATGCCGGTGCAGTTGAACCCGCTGAGCCTGTCGCCCAGCTCGGGCACGGTGCCGCGCTTCACCGGGAACACCAGCGACGTCGTCGGCGACACTCGCTCGCGAAGGTGCTGTATCATTATGTAGACGTAGACTTGGACTGCGAGCGAACAAAGTGAAAGTGGTTATAGTCTGATGAATCATTCCAAAAATTTCTTCTCGGATTAGGACGTCGATTATTGCGTTGATTATTAAAGTTAATTGTTATTGAGTTAGTTGACGTCCGTCGAAACTAAAGGTTGGTCGAGACACCGTCGAGAAGTTGTGTTATTGCCGTATTAATTCAATCTTCAGTTCAAGTTATCCGTCGTCAGTTAACTAACCAGAGACGGCGAAATAAAATAAAGATGTCTACAGTGAAGCTAAACAAAAAGTTGAACATTGGATCTTAGTTTGTAAAGGATAACTCGATCGTGTCTCGGACAGTCTTTTGTTCTTGTAGCGGAATGATCCAGTGTTGTTCGGGATGATAATTGTTGCCGATGGAATTGCCATTTCAGCTCCGGGAGCGAAGGCTTGCCAATGTGCTAAGGACGTTGTGATACTAGCACGCGCTCAACAGTTATTGTACTTATAGGTAAGATGGTTGCTAATAGTTATCATAGTTAAAAGATTCCTATACGTAAGTGAAGTTATTTTCGTGTAGATTATCCGATGATCGTATTTTTGAACGTCGTCTTCGCCTTACCATTTTCCTAGTTAACATTCCGTTAAGTATTTAAGTGATTAAATGTAAATTATAATGAACGTATTATATGGATAGTAGAATAAAGTATTGTGATTGGAAAAAAGTACTTAAAAATAAAACTATCATTTGATTTATCATATAATATTTGTAAGTGTATTACGTACAACAAAGCATCATTAACAGAAAGTGATCAGTATTTTAAACTACATTATATTTATTAATTTGCAATGTAACCGCTTGTCTCCTAGTGCGACATACGTCTTTAAAACAAAGCATAATAATATAAATGATTAAATTTTATCATGCAAAGTATTTAGTAATGACATAAGTAATTATTATAAATTATTTTTTAATATAGTAAGAAATTATTATTTATGCAGTTTAGCATTTATACTTCAAATATTCCTTTTAAATGGGATTCAGTAAAGATTCCAGTGGAATTAGAAGCACTATTGCATTTACCTAATCGCACATAAAATTATCTTTCGTGTTAGGGTTTATACAAGAATACACAAAGGTATTTATCACGTGGACCACTTGATGGCAATAATTATATTAAGAGCGTTGATTCCATGATATTGTCCAAATAAACGTATGCGTTTTATAAAATCAAACCATTTAAGAACTTCCCATTGAAATGTTATACAAGAATAATGTCATACTGTTCGTAGAACTCATGGAGTAGACGCTCTTACATTATCAACATGTAACTTGATAACTTTTGAATAGTATGGAAATTTTGTGTATATGCTAGAAGTATAGTATAAACTGTCTATTGTTAGTATCACCATATCAAACTATCTATCTATTGTAACCGATCATCAACATATAAGAATATTTTTTATATTTATTTTAGTTTACAGAAACTTTATACCCTTCCGTACAGCATTTTTTATTGTTACAAATAAATATACCACTCACCTATTGAATAAAACATTTTTACTACCGTATTTGTACAAAAACAATGCAAATAACACTTAAAACGGAATTGAATGCTAGTAAGTTGTTATTGTTGTAGCCTTAGACATTCCAAATAACAATATTCTATTTAGCATTGAGTTTCGAGTTACCTTAAGACTGTTATTTTGTACGTATTACGATTATTAGATAACGGCCAAGAGTATGAGCAACTTAATTAACATTTATGTAACTAGACCTAAAAAGGTTTTATGTTTTTCTTCATTCATTTAAATAATAAGAATAACTGAAGTTGCGTATGCGCTTACGTTGAGATTTAAACAGCTGAGTGTTGACACAGCGAGGGGCCACAGCGTATGTGCTGTTACTTTAACATCCGTATGTTACGATAATGTGAGCACAACCCCGTAGAACGAAACCCCATTACAATGTATGGCACCTAGCGGCTCTAAATACTTACGTAAAAGTTGTCCACAACATACAAAAACGACGTTGTCCGTAACGTATGGATGACAAGTTGAGTGCCTTTTTCTAGTTTGTTATTCCATAAATACTCAAATGTGTGCCAATATTTTTTCTATCTTCCTTAGGCACGATCAAATCTGATTGTAATCCGTTTCCGAGATGGTGTGTACTCGTTTTTATCTATACTTTTTACAATTTCTACCGGTTGGTACGAGTTTTCTTTGTATAAAAAGGTTTGTGTCCGTTTTCTTTACTTGTTGTATACTTGATAGTGTTCAACACGTGTTCTATTCTTGTTAGATAATTATGGCAGCTTGATATTTGATAAAGTAGAATTTTTATGATGTATCTATGATCACGTGGATTTCATTAGATCCCATCCAGTAGTAATCCATTCGTCCATATCTTAGTCATTAGTTTAACCATTTATGTAGATGTTTACTTCAGTACTTAAAAAGTACTTAGAATGTTATTGTTATTAACACTTTCTTAAACGTGTTAACTTTATTACGAATTCTTATAATGCATGGAAATATTTCGAAATAAGTTAATTATGGGGCAAAGTTTGGTGTAGGTAAATGTGAACTCTAAATTATTGTCTCCAAATATATTTTATCACAGAAGGGTCGAGTTATCTGTAGTGCATATACAACGTTGCTTTTAATGAATATACTATAAGCTTATTCACAAATTCACAGCAATATATAATGGCCTTATAGAGATACGTGCAGAATGCACTTTTCGGTTGTTTTTCTTCATAACAGTATTATTTTACAAACGCATTTTACATGTTTATCTTTATATACTACATCTATGTGATATTACTATTGTATTTTATTCAAATTATAATTATAAAGTGGAATATGTAAAAGTTAAGAATTAACATGGAACATTCGAATCTTACCCAAGTGATTTTAAAATGACTCACTTCTAGTAATTTTTGAAAAATTGAAAGGTTGAAAAATTGTCGGTTGTGAGCTAGAGATGTGGGAATATTACAACACTCTGTCCATGTTAGCTCTGTTTGCGGGATCAATATAAGCTTTGCTAACAGTGTGTTTCCGCTTTTTGATGAAAATCCGTCAAGAATAATGGTCCTGCGATACAGGTCTCATGCGTGAATACGGAAAGTGAGTATGCTAACGAGGTCTAATTTAGTGTAGAACCGACGTGGGCCGATTTTGGTGCCCTTTTATGAACTAGTTGCTGAGAGTCAATTTTCTTACAGAATCCGATGACATTAAGGGTGTATCAAAAACTTACTCCCTATCTGTGTAAATCTCTCTCTTCTCAGTCTTGCCTTAGACAGATGACGATGAATACTTTGATCATTATTATGCTTAGCCCCATTTGCCACGGTGACGCGCACGCGAGACGCAAACATAATAATATGTTTAAAATAAAGAATAAATGTAACTTGCTCCAACTTATACCTGCGTCGTGCGTGCCTGTATCGCCACGCAAAGGATGTTATTTAAGCCTTCTATCAACCTTGGTATACTATTAGATTAAGATCTTGGAAAGAATTAGTGATTTTAATATCTCTTAGAATGCTGTTATTTAAAAATATATACGGAGCCTTTTATTAAAAAAAATATATTTTATAGTAGTGCAGTTTAGCAAACATGTATATTAATAAATAAGAAATTGAGTCACAACTTTCGTGTCAAAATAAGTGTTCTTTTACATTACAAACTTTTACTATGTAGTGGTTGTTATTGAAGTAGTTGTCGCATTCCGAATTACGAATGTAGACCTTATGTAAACGATTCGAAAAGTTTTCTATTGCTCATTTTTGTAAACTTTGTCAATGTTTTCTTACTATTTACACCTATTTCGGGCTCGTAGCGTTGATAAAACATATCGATAAACATATTTAAGACATTTCGGTCTTCCTGTGATTCCTGTTGAGAACTCTTGCCCTCTAGTGAAGTATAGTGTCTTGCCTGGTTCAGACTACCACAATATATTATGAATGTAGAATGCCAACCTTTTAAAACATATCCTCGCCAATTAGATATTCCACTACTGGTTGTGCTTTCAACCTGCCAGTTAGTTCAATTATATCCTACCAGCACTGTAACTGAGCTTTGTATATGTAATAATATCGTCATAATAAGTCCCCAAAAATTAAAGATTATAGTTATATATATTTTTGATTAGTCTATTAATAATGATTAGTTTCGATATTATCTAAATTATTATACTTATATAAGAACTGTAGTTTTTTGTCGGTGCGGGTAACTTCTGCCGCCACCCTTTGCCTATTCTGTGGGATCACTTAATAAAATTCGATAAATAGATAAATGTTAATCTGAATAAAAATCGGCACGCGTAAAGCCTGTAATTACGGCATGCTGACTCCTTTTTCTGCATCAATTGTATGTTATGTATAATTCTATATGATTATTGTTTGTGACCACATTTGTCTAAATGTCAAAAAGTTAATTTTGGTACAAATAAGTCTAATAATTAATCTACAACAAGAGAGTGCAACGTTGAAAATGATAAGAGAATGTGCAATTCGGATTGTTTATTAGCTTTACGAAAGCTGTTTAGATATTTAGACATCGGTGCGGAGAATTATACTTTTTTTTTGTTATAATGTAAAAAATAAACCAATTGTTTAAATTAATCTGTCTTTTTTTATTCTCTACCATGTTGATATTTCAATTCAGCGGCGCGCGACGTCAACGTGACGTTGCGAGGTTGCTTAAATATTTAAAAATATTAGTATTACCTGGATACTGGGTACTGGGTCTGGGTCGTGAATTGAAATAACAATACTCGACAGCATTTTATTTCGTTAGTTGTGAAATCGTATCGCAGTTCAAACTTGGGGATCTAAACAGGATGCATACACATCAGTTTGTGAATACTGTAAAAAATTAAAGCATGGTTCATTTAGAATTGGCACGTATAAATTAATTTAAAAAAAATGTTTCTCGAATTCTTATTTCAAAAGTGACAATCACGGTTTGTTGAAAACGTTTTGATGTTTAAATGGTGCAAAAATTATAGACCTTGATCAATGCGTTTAATAGTTATCGACAATGGAACTTGAAAAAGGAAAGGAATTGTGGACAAATACTTGGAAAATCCATCATGGTCTGGGTCGAAGATAGCTAAAGCACTAAATTTCGACAAAAGTACTGTTTGTAGAATTATAAAACTATACAAGGAGATTCTGTCTTGCCGCAGAAAGACCCAGGTCAATCGTAAATAGAGTACCAGGGATAGAGAATTTAAAAAGAAAGTGTTGAGAGCTGTTGAACAAAATCCAGGGCTGTCCGATTACGATCTGTCCTGTAAATTAAAAACAAGTCGCAGTACTGTGAGACGGATTCGCTTTCGAGCTGGTTATAAGAGCTGTAAAGCTATTAAGAAGCCAAATCGCACCATGAAGCAGAACCTTCAAGTTAAAAAGCGAGCTCGCTTGTTGTATGACAAAGTTTTAACAAAATCCAAAGGGTGCTTCTTGATGGACGACGAAACCTATTTTAAACTCGATTTTAAGCAACTTCCCGGTTCAAAGTATTACTTGGCTGATGCTAGAGGAAATGTTGAAGAAAAATATAAGTTCGTTAAATTGGAAAAATTCGCAAAAAGATACATGATATGGCAAGGGATCTGTAGTTGTGGCTTAAAGACCAACATTTTCATTACGTTTTCTACAATGACGTCAGATGTTTACATGTAAGAGTGCCTGCAGAAACGAGTTTTACCTTCCATTCGAAACCACCGTCTTCCTGTGAAGTTTTGGCCAGATTTAGCAAGCTGCCATTACTCAAAAAAGGTACTCCAGTGGTATGAAACCAATCAGGTCGATTACGTGCCTCGTGACATGAATCCTCCAAATTGTCCACAGTTTCGACCAATTGAGAACTACTGGGCAATTATGAAAGGGAAACTCAAAAAGAGTGGCAAAATGGTCAAAGATGTAAATTCGTTGCGATCTACATGGAATCTTCAAGCCAAAAAAGTAGATAAAAGCACTGTTCAGAAGATGATGGGATCTATTACGAAAAAAGTTCGGAATTACATACATGGTTTTGACAACTGAATATTTTTAGTGTAAAATGTAAAATAATAATACATATTTTTATATTTATAATACTGTTTTATTTCATTAAGTATTTTAAATTTTATAACCTTGGTAATATGTGCCAATTCTAAATTAACTATGCTTTAAAGAATTGACATTAGCGGCCGACGCGATAGATTTCGGAAATCGCTAATTTTAACGTTGGGTATGCGTCCTGTCTAGCCCCCCTCCTGGGGCCGTATCCAAGATACTAACGTTTTTCTTTTGTATCGCTCGAAATGTATGGGTTGACAGTTGACGACGATGTCATGCCATACATTTTTAGTGGTAGAAAAAAAAGTGTGCATTATAGCGATCTGGCACGGTCGACATCAAAGATTTTTTTTAAATCGTTGAGTTATCCAAATAATGTGCAAAAACGTAAACGTCATATTCGACGGAGACTACTAGCTAATCTAGAGTTATCACTTATTATGACGTTTATTGTACACCTGGCAAAAATAAAGAAGGTCAATTGATCCTTGAATTTTTTTTTGAAGATAAGCATTGATAACGTGTCTAAATTAATAGTAAAAAAACCTAAATTCAAGGCTACGACCCGAAAAAATATATAGAATTATAATAAAAAACTTCCGTTTTATTCTAATAGCGGCAAGTGGGATATATCGGGGCGGGTCTGAGTATTGTTTTATCGTGACGTAGCGAGTGCGGCAGACGCGGCGCCGCGGGGGACAAGGTTGCGTCAGCTGGCGTCGTGCTGTCACGCGCACGCGCCGCGTCCACGCGTGCCTCGCCCGCGCCGCTTTCCAACTGCGACGCAGTGCGCGACGTAAAGGTAAAGTGTGATGATGAGTTGATGACTCAGGTTTGAACAGCTTGATGGATTTATGTGTTTCAGTTAACAACTCTCACCCCTTTATTCATAAATTTGCGCTATATCAAACTTTTGGTTTATTTACGTTTATTATGAGGATTGTGAAGCGCCGCCATAATCGCGTAGCTGTCAAAAAAAAAATTAGCTCCGGGAGATAACGTTTCCCACCCACTAAATCAAGTCCGATTTCCAAGACTTTTAAATATGTTGTAGTTATTAATGTTATTATAAAGAAGTAAGTAAGTATTTACCTTCCTGTTTGTTTTTAAATTTGTTTCATTCTAAGAAATATTATCGTGTAAAGGAAAACGTACCTACAGATATAATTTTTCGTGATATCTACCACATATTCAAAAATCGGACTAGGTTTAAATTTTAAATTTTAAGCTTCATAATCTACTTAATAATTACGGGAGAAGGGTTATTTAAAGAACAGATAGCTTTTTAATAATAAAAGGTAAAAATATGATTTTTCCACTTTGATAAAAAATACACAACGAAAGAATTTACACAAATAACTTAGGTATCAGACTAACGTTACCTTAATTTAAAAAAAATAACCGTCGGGAATAGTTACGAGTCTCAGTTTGTACTAGACGGCCCTCGGTGCTTTTCAGCCAGGCGGCCAGACCCCTTAATCGTAAGCAGCAGCGATTGAAATTAAATTGAATATGTGCCAAATGTGCCATATTTTTCTCCCAACTCCAACCTTTAGTATACCTACTATAACGGAGGAAGGAGTTGACATATGTTTATATACAACTATATTCAGTATCGTAGAGCTTCTCGACCGCCTGATCCACTCAGCCAGCTACTTTTGCTGCTAGATGTACTTTATTTATTGGGGGGGGGTTTGGATGGGCCTTGTGTGCCACTTCGTCCATTGCTGATATTTTGTGGCAGCCCTTTGTTGAGCGCTCACCGCAAAGGCCCGTTGCGTCCATGAATTTCCATATGCTTTGGCCAGTGAGTTGTATCTCTTGTGGGTCCATGATATGTCGCCCTAGGTAGATACTTCTTTTGCGTATTAGTGGTCCGCAAGAACAGAGGATATGCATTGCTGTCTTTTCCGTTTCCTGACAGAACCGAACTGTATTTATATGGAAGCCAAAGGAGAGTAGTGAAAACCGAAAAGTGTTAAGATATCCACCCAGTAGACAAAACCCTGATTCTTTCCCCACGTAATGTTCATATATACCGAGATAGTTATAATCTTTATTTACCCTCTGCTATAGAGATGGTTCAACCATACAAGTCAAATTATTACCACCGTTTTTACCGTTTCGTGTAATAAACAAGTGTTACCTCGTGTTATCGTATTGTTTTCGACTCGGCCGCCATTACTGTCAAGTAAATAAGAGTTGGTTTTACCAAGTACAATTAGAAGCCGTGTTGGTATTCATTTTTGTCAAGCATTACAGAAACTACAATTCAATAACAATGTATAAAATGCCTTACGATATGCATACGTGTGTAGAGTCAAGGGCATAAATATATATACGTTCCCAAGACATCAAAAATATCTATACACCTGTAAGTCACTGGCAATAAGGTCCGTGTATTCATATATTTGACGTGATGGCTGTTTAGATAGTAATGCTCTTGACTGTAAGGTCAAGACCGTTGGACACATTAAAAAAAATTGCTTGAAGCCCTCAATGACATTAGAGATGTCGGACGTCATCTTCCATCTTTGGATGTAAGGCGGGTCACTTTAAGGCCCGTATTAATAAACGGATCATGCTCGTCTCGAGATGCGTCAAAAAAAAACAGTGTTCTATCGTTTGGCGTTTACTTTGACGTATCTTGTGACAGGCCTCACAGTCAAGATGAGTTTATTAATACGGCTTTATGTCTTTGTACGTGACGTACGTTTATCCTTTAATTATTTGATTTTAGCGGTCGTGCCGTTCGCAGAATTGAGTGGTTTTGGTTATTGAAACGAAATATAAGTACGAAATACACAGAATGGAAAAAACGAACGCCACATGGGCGGCAACGAAATTAAATATTGGAAATAGCAAATTCTAAGCAAATGAGTCTTACTTTTATTTTTGAAATAAATTATTACTGAACTCATGGGTTTTTAAAATTTGCCTGCCTTAATCGGGAACTCGAACTGGTGGAATATGACATAATAATAAAGAATGTTTTTTTACGATCTTTATTTAATTTACAGATGTATGTGTCGTAGACATAAATGGTCACTATCAATGTTCACCCTTTCCATCTGTATCATAAAGGTTAAAGAAGAGGTTGTTTTTTTAAAAACTCAATAATGCACTATTTCTTGTTTTCTAAAGATCTTTGCGTAGAACTTGCCAAACCGCTTCAATACGTAACGCGTTACAGCTTATATAGAACAGTACTCTTCGCACCTGGTACAAATGCCCTTCGTTAAAAACTTCTATTATATGACCTCTTTCAACAGTGTACCACTTTTTAGGTTTTGTTTGAATGTGTCTGCATTAGTGTGCGTAAGTTTGCAGGCAGTTAAACAATTTCCATATTAAATAATTCAACTTAAATTAGTTCAAGATATCAGTTATCACTTCTGTCGGGCGTCCCGAGACGCACACTTTTTTTTAGGTTTTTTGTTCAATCTCTGAGAAAAAAAATGGTGGCTCAAAGGGCACATGGTTTTTTTCCACGTCACAACGAGTGCTACCTAACGCAGATACATATAAAATGCCGTCATTTCGACCACTAGTCCAAAGCGGGCGTAGCAAACACTGATAATAATACAAAAAGAAATCCAGTTAATAATAAATAATTATTTAAAAAAAACAGTATTTTTGAGACAAACCTCTACATACACGTTTTTTTTCTAGAACACCTTTTAAAAATGTTCCGGTTGTCAATTAAGAAGTGATAGATCGTCTGCTAACGTCAATTCTATACATAGTCATTTTACGAAAATCGCTCACGTTAGCTTTATCTAGCCCCCAGATTAGGCACAGGCCGACACACAACGCCGAGTCAGTCAATCGCAGGAGTAGTATAGTATTTCGTGTAAACGTCGAAGCTACGTCTCGCGACAGTGTCCGCCGGGCCGCCTCCTCACACAGTCGTGCCGCGGCCGCTCCGCAACGCGACACGCATTTGACAACACGCACGCATTTAACAAGAATCTACAACGCCACAACAAACAGTATTTTGAAACAACAAACAGACTTGGTGTATGCTGAGAATAATTAGAAATTTCTGCACCATGAAACCGCCGGTGAGCGTAAGTAAAGTAGTTATATTTTATTCCTGAAAATTCGCTTAAAACTTACGATAATACGAGAAAACGTTTCAAAGTTATACGAAAATCAATAGAATTGCGTTCATTACTCATAATTAAATACATTCCCTAAGGACGCATGTCTGATGCAATAAAGAGAAATCTTGCCGTATGGATAATTGGCCCATTGAAGTTGAAAGTTGAATTCCAGAATTTTCGCGAATCTCAACACTTCTATGAACGTTAAAATGTCGATAATTGAAAATGTCTAGACTGACGTTTCTCATGCAGGAAAATATCAACGACAATGTAAGGTTTTCCCTGCTGAGGTTAAGGGATCGTGTCGTCTATAGATAAAATAAATTTATTCAGTAAGTAGGCCGCTCGGGCACTTTTACACGTCAAGAATCTACCAGCGCTTCCCAAGAGGAGACCACTGCTGAGAAGAAACGCCGCAAGAAACTCAGCAGTCAGTCATTTTTTTAACATAATATTAAGTAGTGTGTATAAAGGTTTTTCTATGGAGGCTATGATTAAATCAAATCCTGTAACTATGCGGTCATTTGCAAAGAGAAAGGGATTATAAAAAACCGACCAAGTGGACTCGCGTACCGAGGGTTTCGCACAGCCTGACTAATCTTTAAATGTTGGTTGAACAACCGGTTTTTAGTAATTATCGGTTTTATTTAGGAGATGCTTCTGCCAGTGACTTCGTCAACGTATTCGTATTTTTTGACATCCCACGGGAACCGTATTTCTGTACGTTTGTAGCGAAGAAACTATTAATTTCAACTTTTATCTGGATAGTCATAATGATGAAAGTCGGTTTTTAGGGTTCCGTAGTCAAACCGTTATAATTTCGCCATGTGCTATTTATTTGGCATGAATAGTTATATACAAGTCACGCCGTCAAAGTTGTGAAATAAAACCTTGACAAACTTTTTTTAGGGTACCTTCCCTACTCGTACCTTGGGGATGTTTTATTTTTTCTCATCTACCCTATGGTGTGGGGTGTCGTTGGAAAGGTCTTTTAAAATATTACGGGCTAGTGAAAACAATTTTTAGATTTTAGATCCGTTTGTAAAATATTAACATTTAAAGTGCTAATTTCTGTTAGACTCTTTTTAGTTAGTTCTAAATATTATTAATAAAAATACTTACCCCTCGAATGTCTTGTCACAAAACTTTAGTCCATTATTTTGGATACCTATTTCTTTGTAAGTATTTATTTATACTTATTTTTTGGACTAAATATGTCATAATTCGTAGAGACTATTTATGTTTTTCACCTCCAACATACGATCGAGGGGTCCAGTCCACTCTCTAATTCTTTGTGACATAGCTGCGTAATAATATTATTCTTGGTTAGTGTGTGCATACCTGAATGCTACTCGATCTCCACTTACAAAGGTAAGTAAAAGATCATAAAAGTTGCACCTTCTTAACGAAGTTAGTGCAGATTAATTCCTCTTGTCACAAATTTAACGGGCAGGTACTAAAATGTTAACTGTCAAGTTAGGCCTTCAAGTAACATGATTGTGATTGGTTAAAGGCTCGCCTACCGTTATAATAGAGTAAGTACCTACTCGAGTTTTTGTCAGAGAACAACGAACTCTCCCCTAGTTATTACTACGTACTCTTACGTACTGTAACGTTGTGCACTACTTTCACTGACCTTCTTTTTTTTGTCTCTCATCTAGGGGTGCGGCATTTCCTTCGAGCTAATACGCTAAATTATTTATTTACAAATTATTGTATTTTTTTATAACCAGGCAAAAAAGAGTTGGATCCACGACCCGGTGCGCCCCGTCACGTCACTTAAATTGATTTTGTATGGTAATGTCATAGTAAGTAGAATTAAGTAGTGTAGGACTTCTTGGATTGACAACACAATACCTACCTAAGATATTATCATGGGAAAATCTTGAACAAATTGACCTAGTCCCGAACTAAGCCTTAGGCTTGTCCTACGAGTGTGGGTAGTACGCGACAACGATTAACATACTTATTTAGAGAAATCTAATACCTTTAAACGAGCAATTCTCGAATTTCGAAACGGCTCCAACGGTTTTCATGGAATTTAGTATGCAGGGGGTTCCAGGGGCGATAAATCGAACTAGCTAGGTTTCATTTTTAGATAACGTCGTTTTATTACCAAAAATACTTGTGCTCATCACACAAATATTTGCCCATACCGGGAATGGAACCCGAGACCGCTAGCGTCGTAGGTAGGGTCTCTACCAACTAGGCCAAACGCGTCATCATAATTTAAACTCATTTAATTCACCAAGCTTTGTTGCAGGTTTCACTTTCAAAATATACAACATTGTTTCAAAAGATATCGTGGTTTATTGTAATCATTTGTTATATGTTTAGCTTTTATTAGACCTGCCTATTTGATCTTAAGTGTCATAACCTCAACTTTGTAGCTGCAACGAGTCCAATGTCGTGTTCTTAATATGATACCTATGCACTTCGATTAGTTCAGTTAATATTGATGTTGGCGGCCGTTGATCGATAAATTGATTCATAGCACGTGTTAGCGTGATTGGTTTAAATTGACGGCTTAAGTAGATGTTGAAAGCATTATTGGACCAAAATAGAATTAATAGTCAATCAATCACTGGAATTACTTTTAAACTTTGTTGAATGGCAGAGGGTTCATGACCTTCGATCGCATGAAGGTACATAGGGTGTGTCCTGGGTAAATATCTATTTAGTCCGTCAGTAAGATTATCAAATCAATCAAAATTGACAAATATAACGCGCATCAAAGTTTGGGAGTGGGGGCTCGTGACGTCACGCGAAACTTCAACGTACTTTATCTTCGTCATTTTTTGTTTAATTGACCAAACAACAAAATGTGTTCAATATTTTTTGATAACGTAAATGTCAGACTATTTAGAATTTTGTGGACACTAGCCTATTGTTAAGCCACTGTAGTAGGTACCCCGTCGCAGAAAGTAAATTATGAATTAGACGTTTTTTTCGTGACTTTTGTTGTGATGATATGGTTCTATGGTGGCTTAATAGAAGTTTGTGATGGTCCGAAGGTGACATTCATAAAAACTTGAATTACAAGTGTAAATTAGGTCAAGTTCGAATCAAACTGATGGGGCTGGGCCAAGTATGGGCTGCTTAAACGGCACTTGGACATACCAATGCAATTTGTATATTTTACGTTAAGGTAACCGAATATTAATATTGTTTTTTATTATTATGGCATGTTAAAAATATTACATCTATTGTGTAATAACTATTTACAAACATAACACACTTACTAGACTTAATACTCATAATAAGCAGTGCAACTCAGAACGATTTGTTAGAAAAAGAACGCAAAATCAAATTTGCCTGCTATTCGGTAGTTTATTCAGTTGAATGTCTCTTCGTCGTCGTCGACAGCAACGAGTCTTTAACATAAAATACAAGCGTATTTAATGTCATTTTCTCATTTACATGAATCACGAACCAATTAATAAACAAATCACCATAACTCTTATAAGGATAAAATGATGATGAAAAATCGTGACAACGCAGTTTCAGATAGTTTATCGGCCGCGGGTTAGCACGTGCATAAAATACGCATCAAACAAACAATGGAGACTAATTATTATAAATAAATAATAATAACTCATCTGTGTAACGAGGGGGGTCACCGATAAGATAGCGGAGACCCTGAGCTTTTAAAGGATCATCTTGTTTCGTAATGGCCTCTTGACTCTGCTGATAAGAATAACGTACCTATCCTTTCTGTCATGAATGCGTTTGTCACTAAACAATACCACTGACTGTGACTGTGTAGTCGATACGAGTAGATAATAGAAATAGATAAAGGGAAAAGGTTATGGCAGCTACGTAATAAAGTTAAAGCCCGATCACGAGGCTCAGATTCATCACTGATTGGATTTGGTATAAGTTATTTGCGTGAACTACTTAAGACTTACCATATCATCATAATGAACGTAGAGTTTACGAGTACATACAAACATACGTAGATATAATGATAGCGAAACATTTTTACCTTACCTACCCTTTTCTTTATACAGACCACGTTTTTTTACTTTTTATCCATCTTTTAATAACGTGATTTTGACGGTTAAATAATGGTAACCTATCGATGTATCGATTTTTTTTCTCCGCTGTTTCGTTTGTCCAAATTTCTGTCTGTAAATGTTTTTTCTCTGAACCCATTAACTTTTAAAAATGTTTAAAGAGAACTCCTACAGAAACTGTAGGTTAGGTTACGTTAGTTTTATAGAAATCCAGGAAAGTTAAACGGTTTCATAGATCAATTACTCGTATTTCGAACATTTTGGACAAACGAAACTGCGGACAAAAGTTTTTTGCACTTAAGTCAGGTAACCTTAATTAATACGTACTATTTTAGTAAGAGGTACCTACAGTGTTTACTGTTATAATATATCCACATCTATATACATAAATACTTTGTTATATAAACACAAAAACAAAAACCGATCTTCACGAAACAGAGTCAATAGAGTCGTAACAAGCCGACTCTGACTTTATTATTAACTAGCTGTTCCCGTGCCCACTGCGTTGGGCATTTTTTGGGCTAATATATAGCCTATGACACTCACAAATAACAAGGCTTTCTATTGGTAAAAGAATTTTCAAAATCGGTGCAGTAGATCCAGAGATTACCCCTTACAACGTCAAAACTTTACCTATTTATATTATTAGTATATAATATCCAAAATGGTAATATCATGATAACTTAGACTCTACTAAACCGAAGCCATCTTAACTTATGTTCCGATTGTCCAGGCCGCCCTTCTGCACGATGTGGACATTCCGACGAAGAAGGCCACGTTCGGCATGGGCTGCTTCTGGTCCAACGACTCCCTGTTCGGCGCCACCCCGGGGGTGATCAGGACGAGGGTCGGCTATGCTGGCGGTACCACGAAATCCCCACATTATAGGAGTATGTAAGTATTGAGCACAGAAAGCACCTGGAGCACCTGGAGCCCTAGACAAGAGGCATAACTCTTACGTTAGAATTTTCGAAAACTGACTAAATGTATGGGATTGACAAGCGGCTGACGCGGTCGCGGTCGACTTAGGTCGATATTTTGACAGTATTTTTGAGTTTTTAAACTTTTCTGTTAACAATAACCATCTGTTTTGGCTTAAGCTTAATATGTTGCATTTTCTTCATTTGTGTGTCTTATAGAATGATAATTCCATGGCTACAGTAGCTTAGGCGAATTTGAACATAGACTTTATTAGTCAGTACACCATGACAGAGGTTTTTTTTAGGAATCATGTTTTTATATCATAATTATTTTGTCGCTGTCAAGGTAGCTGTTATTCACTTGACAGAAAACGTTAATATAACGTATGTGATACAAGATGCCCTAAAACAAATAGGAAAAAAATCACATACGTGGTAGCAGTGGTGCAAAGATCTCTATTACTGTATAAAAATGGGGAAAAAGAGGAAGAGGAATACCTAGGCTTACGTTACGTTAGCCAAATAAGACGGAAGTTCAAGGTCGTGCCGTATCAGGAGGTGAAAAAGCTGGCAGAGAACAGAGTAAAGGCAATTAATTACTCCATCGACAAGAGCTTCGCTCAAGTTATATGATATGATGAATGATGAGGATTATTTGCTGTTGTCTGCTTGCAATTGTATTAGCCAATTTTTATTTTAAAAGCAATACAAGTATGTTCATTTACTCGGTTGTTTTCTTTGTGGTGCAACATTCTAATAAAATAATCTGATAATTTTATCGCATGAGCATCATGAGCATGTCATGGTAATCATTGTCATAATCCGCGCACAGTGCACTTTTGTTATCCTCACGTGCAAAGATTAAAGTATAATAATTATCACGGTATCATAGTAAAAGGATTATTCCAAAACAATAATTGACGCATAGCATATCTAGCAAAATAGATCCGAAAAAAACTTTTTTAATGATAGTACCTACTCATCTCGAGCTTATAAATGTCCAGTATTTAACCTATGTGGGGGGAGGGCCAAATGTCCTCTATTCGTTCCTAGATGAGGTCTCTCTTCTCGACTTCCTGCCGGCTGTTGCTACAACACCGTCAGACCATCTAGCTTTAGGTCTACTAAGCCTCCAGTCTGTAAGTTTCCGGCTGCACCGGTCGTCCGAAATTCGCAAGAGATACTCTGCCCCCTGCCACTTGAGACGGGAAATCCGGTTTCCAACATCCTGCAAACCAGACTTTTGACTTTACCTTCCTGATCCTGTCTCGAAGAGAGATATTATTTTACGTTTTTACCATCCATAAAAACATAACATGTCAACTAAACAATAAAAAACCTGCCAAGTTATTTTTGGGGCAAAAGACGATTTAATAATGATGAAACACACTGTTTAAACGTCAATTACAATCTTACCGCTCTTCCTTTATTTATTTATAACAATGGATCATCTCATATTATCTTTAAAGCATTCTCACATCAGGGTTAGTTTATTTTATTCACACTTAAATAAAGTCAAATTCCAAAACGTTTTTGACGACGCGCTGGCCTAGCGTACGAAGCTAGCGGTCCTGGGTTCAATTCCCGGTAAGGGTAGATGTTTGTGTGATGAGCGCGAATATTTGTTCCTGGGTCATGATTGTTTATGGGCAGTAGGTCAATTGGTTGGACATTGTCCCCTGACACTTATGTATTTATTTATTTACTTAAAAAGACTCCAGTCTGGTAATTCACGACGAAAGAGAGGCATTTATAATTCAAATTTAGAACGTGACCAGTCTTCTAACTTAATACAAACGCCAGCTGTAGCGTAGCGGTACTAACAACCCGAGAATAATGAAGTTCAAGGTCTTCCCCGTGAAAAGAAAATCGATATTACCGCTTGTAGATGTTCACTGCAGAACATTTTGCGGAATTCCTGTTGCTTTTGTTGGTTATGTTAATTGTTTAGGGATTCGTTTTATTATTTTCTGGTATATTCTGTGAGTATAATAAACACCTATCTAATCGTTTTTTTAATGTAGCTTGCAACTCGTAGAACACTTATCTAGAATGAAGTTATAAAACTTATAAATAAATGGCGTCTTGCAGATAGGCGCATTGTATAAAAAGTCATGTCATGATGACATGAGTTATGACTAACTTGAGAAACTTATGAAAATATTGTGAAACAATTTTATTGTTCTTATTATACAAGCCCCGTGTGTGTGTGGCCGCCATTAACGAGAAGAAGAAGAAGTTCTTATTATATATATTTTCTAGTAAGGTTAGATCATTACTATGTCAAGGAGTAGACAAACGAGATCGCTAAGAATTTGTTTATATTCTGATACTTATGTAGGTAATGCCATAGTTTTAACAAAACTTGCAAGTCATTTAAACACTTGCTTATCTAAAATCGATAAAGTTAAAAATAAACGGCGTTGCACAGACAAGCTGTCACATTGTATGTCAATGTTCGTCATGTTACGTTGATGAAATGTCTGTGACTAAAACTGAGAAAAGTATTTAAAAAATGATGTTTTTGCCACCGTAACGAATTGCTTAAGTAGTAAGGTCATCACGTAATCTTACGAGGTATTTAATATTAACTGACTAATATTCCAACACAGCAAAGAATGGAATGCGCGCTAACAATGGGCCTCATAGGGAAGCTCAAAGTCACTCAGAGGGCTATGGAGAGGGCTATGCTCGGGATTTCTCTGCGTGATAGAATCAGAAATGATGATATCCGCAGTGAACTAAGGTTACCGACATAGCCCGTAGAATAGCTAAACTGAAGTGGCAGTGGGCGGGGCACATTGCTCGCAAGACTGATGGCCGATGGGGTTAGAAGGTTCTGGAGTGGCGTCCGAGGACCGTAAGACGAGCTGTAGGTAGGCCTCCAAGAAGATGGAATGACGACCTCGTCAGGATCGCGGGACCGCGGTGGATGCGAAAAGCACAAGACCGGTCTGAGTGGAGAGCCTTGGAGGAGGCCTATGTCCAGCAGTGGACGTCTTTCGGCTGACATGATGATGACGATGATGATGATGATGACTAATATTGGCAAATGTCTCGCTTTCTTTAGTATCAATTAAGGCACGAATTAGGTTAAATTCTATTATTTTAACTTTGTCAATAAAAGTATTTCCGTGATTAACTAAACGTCATCTAAGCACGTATCTATCAACAATCCTAAACATAGATGATGAGAGATGTATAAGTATAATGTATAATGGTATTTAAAAACTTTATTTAAACAAAATAGATCCTTATCACTATTTTTATTGTACTCTAAAATATATCGGTTGAAAATTTAAAATGTATTTCCAAAAATATAACTTAGCGAGAAATCATTTATATTTAAATTTAAAATCCACTTAGTGAAGGCACGCTTGACTTGGCGCTGTTCGTGTTACTCGTATTGACTAGGTCAGTGGGTTTTACGTTGAGGCATAGTTGTTTTTATTACCTTTGATTGACTCACACTTTCACTTTCTTTTTTGGGTCCTATCTATCCTTAACATAAGTAGGTTAAGAGTTAGGGTTAAGGAAGAAGTATTAAAACATATTGAGTCTCTTCGTTTCGATTTAATTACTACCTATGTAAAGTAAACCGCGAAAAGCGGTACAGTAGCGACGTTCGTCACTTTTTCACTCTATTTCAATGCTGTTAAGGTCCACAAGTGATGAAGCTTTTCATACCGCTATGATAATATGTTGTAGATATTATAAAGAACTAGGTCAGTACGCTTCAGTTTTTTGTTTTTAAATTTGTTCATTCTAAAAAATATTTTCGTCAATGGAAAACGTACAGAAATAGTTTTATCATATCTAAAACATACTCGTATTCAAAAATCGTAAAAATCAGACTAGCTTTATGGGAAGAGAAACGTTTAAAGGAATTTGATAGATAGATATTAAATTAATATTATTATAGGATTTAAGATAGTCAGGGCCTCTAATCTCTATTCCATTGGGTGAAACCATATTGCCTTTGACTTGTTATCGTACCGCCGCCATTACTGTCAAGAAAATAAGAGCCATCGTAACGTTGTCAATGCGATTTTACCCAGTAGAAAAGAGGCCCAGTACAAACGACAAAATCCGATAACAAGTTTTAAATAACAATCACACAAAATGTCTGGGCTTATTTACGTAGTGGGCTATCGGTAGATATATGTCTGGGTAGGTATGTGACCGGTAGTGTTGCCAGACGTTCCCAATTCATGCGGGTTGTCCCGATTTTCAACACATCGCCAGTGCGGTCATAGGCAAGGATCGGGAAAACGCTCGTCATTTTGAAAACATAACCCTGTTCCGTACAGCAGAGACTTCCTTATGATGTTAATTAAAAATATTTGAAGGTATTTTACATTTATTATTCCATAATTCATATGTGTTCAGCGACCATATTATTAATTAATAACACTGGAATGGTTTTGGGAAAAAAAATCTCGCCAATCAAAAATAAATAAATAAAAGTTTTTACTTGTTTGTCCATAACGCCGTGAATTTAGGACCTATTTATGAGTCAAAAAAGTTCGTTCACAGTCTACGGACATCATTGGGGCATATTTAATCGTTGAAGTTGGGTTACTGTTTGTCTGTTTGTTTGCGTTTTCCCATTACAATATCGCTGAATACATATACATTATTGTATAATAAATAAATAAAATACTTGGTAATATTTTTATTTTACATCAAGGAAGTCTCTGCTGTACGGAACAGGGTTATGTTTTCAAAATGACGGGCGTTTTTCCTATCCTTGACTAAAAGGTGATGGAACCAGTAATGAACGAGGACCAATAATGGACACTTGGTTCTTACATATACTACAGAAGATAAGGGTTATTCATTTATTTTGAGACAGGTAATGTAAGTATGTATGTATGTAAACACTTTAATGTACAAACAAAGGAGATAACAATTACGTTTTCATCTCTTCTGTTCGGAAAGTTTAATTTCAATGGGTAGATAGCCGGGTGGAAAATTGCGTTTTCACCTCTAGGGTGGAAAGTATTTTTTTTGATAGTTCTATTGGCCACGGTGTCTAAGATAATTGAGCTACGTCATATTATTAAAATAAAAACTTTTCATATATGTATCTAAACTCGGCTATACGTTAAACGACGTATTTATTATAATCATTATAGGTTCATATTATTAGAGTCATTTTACGACTGGTCAAATTTTTTCGCAATTACAGAAAATCAACATTTAAAATTATTCCTTTATTCTGCTGCCCGCCATAATGCCATGATAGCATGATAGCATGACACTTTTTTTTTCGCGTTTCGGCATGGCCATCTAGAAAATACATATACTGCCAATATTAGAAAAGTTTAATCGAGTTGGTCACGACCATGGGAGCTTATATACAACACTGGAGGTTGAACGCCAAACATCTTTTATAAAATGTGCGTGTAGTATTTTACTTTCCTCACAGTCGAAATGAAAAGTAGAGTGTCTAACTCGGGTGAAATTACCCATTTCTCCTGGAACTATTGGCCAGAAATATCTCGGGTGAAATGGGACACTTTCAACCCTTGGTTATCAATCTACTATAATTGATCTTGGAATTAAGAGTTAAGTGTCTATTATCGGTGCCTTTAGCTAAAAGTGTCCAACATTGGTGCCGTCACAAGATACAAAATTATAAAAACCGAGAAGGCACCCAACGTTTTGTCACAATTGTCATTGCAAGAGGGCTGTTATTCGCGTAATGTTTATATTATAACAGTCCCGATTTGAAAACTCAAGTTTTCTAGCATAGTCCCGATTTATGACAGACTAGGGCTGGCAACATTAGTCACCGCGTGTCATTATCTATTATGTTCTAGACATTACCTAAGCACGTGCTATTTAGACGCGTTTTTTTGGCGTTCATTAATTCTGTTTGGTTTGGCCAAGGTTGCGGCGCAAGGCCAAGTCGCCGGTTAGGTGGCGCGCGCGCATCTGACTGTGAATAGAATGTACACGGTTGAGGAATGAGTGGGGGATAGAGCAAAAATAAAACTTATTGCGTAGGAAATAGTGACGGTGATGGATTTTCCGTTCGTTCTGAAACTGCGATTTAATTTCAATCAGGAAATAGTTAATTAAGATGCTTCCGGATGCTGCGTTTCATTGTAGGTGGGTAGGTATTTGAGTAATCGTAATGTGTTGTGGTTTCAATGAAACACATTTGAGAAACATAATTATTTTTAACTGTCAATTAAGTAATCATGGATTTAGTAAAAAATGTGGTAGGTAGGTACAGTCAAGGGCATTAATATCTATACAGCCATCGCGTCTAATATTTACACGGACCTTATTGCCAATGGCATAAAGGTGTATGACTAGCTGAGACGCATAGGTAGGTACTATATTAGTCCTTGGGGGTTGGTTACGAATTTGCAGGCTTAAGATTGCAGATGTGTATTCAATTCAAATTCAAATGGTTCGATTGTTTCCAAAATTCCAGTGGCGACCACACCGAGGTGATCGAGCTAGACTTCGACCCCAAGACGGTCTCCTTCGAGGAGCTTCTTGAGATGTTCTGGGCCAACCACGAGTACGGTCTCACCACCAAGCTCAAGAGACAGGTAAGATCCTAGCTATTTCCCCTTTAAATATACGATCGATGTATGGTGTTACCTATGACCGCCGTAGATATTCCGTAATTTCAAATCCCTACTAGGTATACCTACCTACTTATACTCGCAAAAACAAAGCATATATAATAAAACGGGATATTAATTAAACGTCGTGTCATTACAAAGAAAAAGGGGTTTCATTGGGCAAATATATTCCACCGAAACAAAGGTAACACACATTGGCCAAATTATTATAAGAATTCATATTTATTAGGTCTCGTCCTCGCTTAGCAAATGAATAGCTTGTTTCTGAAATTTAAACAATCTTGTCCAGCAGACTAGGTTTCGCCAGCTTCAGTTTCTTCAATACCTACCTAAGGAGAAATAAAAACGGACTACTTTTTTTTAACTTACTATTAGTCTTTGTCGCATAGAGTACACGTGTATTGTTATTTAGTAAAATTAATTAGATCAATGTTTACAATGAAACGTCACGTATCAAAGATCATTGCTATTTGGTTGTATTTTCTAGCTACTCTAGAGCACGTAGCAAAATTAACAAAAATCATGCAAATGTCACGTTGCGAAAAATAATGCACACACACAAAATATGTATATGTATTACAAAAATATAAATATAAACAAACAAAAAACTGCCTTCGATATCAAAGTTCGAAGTCAAACTGAAGGAGGTTTCGTCCAACATTTAATTGTTTTATGTCACACCTTTCGGTACATGACCTCCTTCTGCCTCATCAGAAAAATGTTCTATTTTCTTATCTTAATTTATTAAGATTGAGCCTTGTCCGGCATTGTGAACCGTGTACCAGTCTGTAAAATTTAAATAACACGCAATATCTTTCTGCAAAACAAATAACAGTTTCCAAAAATATATTTTAGTGTTTTTACACAAAAATTGCAATTTTTCTAGGTGACATTGACATTGACTGGGCAGCTATAATGTAATAAACTTTCTGGCATCTTTAAACCAACCGGCCTAAAAATAACACGCTTAAAATATAAACCTTCAAATCTTTTTGACGTTTCTGCGTTATTGTACCTATATTGTTTCGTTTATAGTTTCTGAGTTTTTTAAAGTGTTTACTAAGTCCCCGTTTAAGAAGGTTAGCGGTGGGTGGTGAACTAAAAAGAAATGCTTAGGTGTGTTTTACAATAGGTTACACTACGGCACGCGTCATTGGCATGTATGAAAAATCAAGAAGTGGGTCGAGATGTCTTGGATTAAAAACACTAATAAAGTGTTGTGTATAGGTATAGGTACTACAAGACGCTGCGCTCGGCGTTCTTTGACTTTGCGAGGCGGCGACGTATAGAAATTAGTCCATCGCTGCTGTGGCCACTGCTTTTCAATTATTTCTTCGTTGCTGTTCGCTGCTGATCGGCACCGCTGCCACCGTCGCGCAAAGTCATGATAAAGTGTACCTAAGTCTAAAGTCGTTATGGCGATTTCGCACCGCGTAATGAAAAATACGGTCTGATATTTTTTATACCTGTATACGTAAACGGCCGTAGTGCAACGTGTATGAGCGATGGCCCAAAATGTAGGAACATAATTTATTGCGAACTCATACAGGACTGTATTAGCCAAAAAAATATCAGGTCCCCGTACACATAGACTCAAGATGGCAGATGGGGTGAAATTCAACACGAATCAGATCTAGCAAGTGAATACTATAACGAATTCGGATCGAACGCAGTGTGTAATGTTTAATACCATGGACATGGAGAACACAAATGACAGGGGATACACTGACAAGCGACAGGCAAGACAGATACCTATAGGCTACCTGATAGTAAGAGGCACGTAAGGGGACCAATGACATTTGTAATCTCAAGACTGGAAATGCGTTGCCAACCCCAAGGACTAAGAAGGACTAAAAGGCAATCCATCTTAGTCCTCGTGGTTGGCAACTAGTTGTTTTAACCGTCTGTGATTACTAATACAGTGTGGCTTAAGGGGAAAGATAAAGAAGCAAGTAGGGAACTAGAAGGACCCCGCACAAGGTTTCCGATGTGTATAGGCATAGGACATATCTTGCATTCCATATTTTTCGCCAATTGACCGTTACGTCAATTTTCTCACAATGCAATAGCTTTATTAGGGCTTCATTTATGTCCTTATGCTTTCTGATTTTTAATATTACAATTTCAGTACCAATCCATGATATTGTACCATGACTTGGAGCAGCGCGAGGCAGCGGAGTCCTCCTACAAGGAGATGACTCAACAGTTTGGACAACTACGGACTGAAATCGCACCAGCCACTACTTTCTACCCGGCGGAAGAGTAAGTTCCCTGACTTTTAGTCACTGGAAAACAAGGGTACCTACACCTCTCTTCTACCCGAATACCTATACTTATTGGATTATTCCCCGATTCGGATTTTTGTTTGTCCGCATAGTCCTTCCAAACTATTAGAGATATCAAGATCAAATAGCCTATACGACATCTAGCCATAGATGGTTTAGAAAAAATAAAATTGGAAATCGGACATCCCACAAAGGAATAATCACCGAAAATCTGTTCCCATAGACTTTCAATGGGAAAAATGGGAAAATTGCTTCGCTCCATTTAGACTTGCCCAGGGACGGCGAGTGCACCTATAGTCCTGGCAATGAATAAATGTTGAAAGCAGAAAGTTTGACTTCGGAACTTTCTTTAGACTAGTTAGGAGGTAAAAATACTAAAAGTTCGCACCCCTCGGAGGTGAACCCTATTCGTATCAAGATCTTAACAAAATAATCAAAATCGGACCATATTTGTGCCCCAAGAAGTTAAACAGGGCTACTAGTACATAATATGTATAATTCGTCCCCGTAGAGCGAAAACTCACTAAGTCGTATTTAGCTGATTTGAGATACGGAGGTTCAAAGTTACGAAAATTTTAAAAAAATCTAACGTTTTTTTGGGATGAGATATTTATCTTATTATAGTCTCATCGCAAAGATATTAATATTTCGGTATAAGCTCCAACTGCCAAATCGAAGCAATTAGCTTATTTTCCAAGTTATAAGCGATAATTACTATTATCTTTTAAATTATGGACCTAAATCTCAGTTAGTGATTTTTAGACTACAGTTAGTGAATTGTCGTTCACTTTTAAAGTATTAATTAAGAAAATAACTACAATTAGTTAAAATATGCGTAAGATTTTGAATGCCAAATAGATTAAGACAATAATGACGAGACTTTTGATAACGTAAAGAAAATAAATAAAACTCGGTAAGTAATGGAAAAATATATTTTTAAACGAAATTAGGGAATATTTGGAGAACTAGGACATTAGAAAACATGGAAAGATGTGATAAAAACAATATTTTAGGGTACTTCTGGATCTTCTTCTGTAACATCAGGTTCAGGCAGCGTGTCTATAATGTCTTTGCTGGTAGGCAGAGACTGGTACCAAACGTGGAGCTCTTGAGGAATTATTCCTTTTGCACATAGGCCGGTTAAATCCTTTTTCTTGGCCTCTGAGATGGGAAGAGGTGTCAAATACGCCTTAGGGATAACGAATGCTTTCAACTGATCTAACCAGGTTTGTCTTTGGTCGCTAATTTCGCATTCATCAGTTTCAGTGCCTCTCTGTACCATTAGCCTCTTCCTAGTTCGCGGGATTATCTTTTTTTCCTGGAATAAATCGAATTGAGCGTAAGGGCCGTCGTGTGTGTAGCGGAACTTAACAACACCTGGAAATTGTTTCTCATACCGAAGACATTTGATTTTTAGCCACTTTATTGCTTTTCCTTCTTGGTCTTTGCTCGTGTTTCTGCCAAACTTTTCGTTTAGAGTTCTAACATCGATCATTTGATCGTATGTTAACTCCTGGACTACATAAGGAGGCGCTGATGCCCGGTGTCTTTTGGATCTGGCACGATGCATTATCGACTTCCAATCGATCATAGAATAAACTGGCGTATGGCGTTGCTCTTTCTCGATAGCACTATGCATAGAGTCAACCTCCATATGTGTATGCCCACTTTCTAGGTACTTTTGTTCAATAACCTCCAAGCGCACGTCAGGTCTTTGAATCAAATGAGCTAGAAACGCTGTAATGAACTGGTTCCTGTTCTGACCTGCACAAGTATCACTATACATTACAATTTCTTTTATGTTAGTTGGCACTTGGCTTATCCACCAGTTTATCGCACTTGCAATTTCATTGCTTCCTCTCTTGCCATTTGTTTCATTCCATGTCATGCAGTAAGCTTCATTAGGAGGTTTGGCTGTATGGATGGTGTAATTTTGCACATTCAACTTTCTTGTGTAGTAAAGTATACCTACGCCACTAACTGGTATGTGCAATGTTGACTGCATGTCAGCCGTCACGACAAGATAAGTGTCATCAATAATGGACCTCTGTTTATCTGCGTCTTTAGCTGCTTGCGCCTCATTTTTTCGAACAATGTGTGCATCGTACTCATCTTTTAAATTGTCTGGTTTACCTGCGGTATTATACCGCGTGCATATCATGCATAGATCCTTCTTCGGAGTAAAAAAAGACAAATTAAACTTTGACCCAAACAATTTCTTGTATACATAGAAGGAACATGATTTTATACCGTCTGATGCCATTTTTTCCTTGTACAATTGAAACATTTTTGCAATACTCAGTTTACTGTCTAGGTATTGCCTTTTAGACTTTTTCCTGCAGTAATGAGACTCCAGCCGAGGAAAAGAATTAATGTGATCAATCACTCTTTGTTCAGTTTCCATGTCTGTCTTATTAATCGGATCACGTGATCCACGATTATCTCGCCCCGCGTAATTACCGAATTCATTTTTTTGTTTAAAGGCTTGAATAACGGGTCCATTTGAAATGCATAGGGTTTTTAAAAAAATATCTTTGCAGACTCTTTCCTTACTACCGTTTTTATAAAAATAGTATTCATAGGTAACAGATCTGTGCTTTTGCTCTGGAATACCAATTTTATATGTTTTTATCGGCATGGCAATTATAAGATGCAATAAAAATTGCTTTTGTGCAACAAAGTCTTGGATCTTCCAATAATCTTGACAAATATTCAGTCTGTCATCGTCAGTGATTTTAGAGAGACACTGGTACCTGCATTTTGTCTCACATTTGACAGGTTTAGGCTTCTTAGCAGACATTAATTTGCCCGTTTTACTTTGATACGGTAAACAGTTGTGCCTGTTTGTTTTAGTTAGGTTTTTTTTCCATTTTGTAGGATCGCCTTTTTTCCAGCGACTAGGTTCCTGAATCTTTGACGTTGTGGCCGAGATAGAAAGCTCTTCTGTATCTGATTTAGAAAATTCTTGCACTGTTAAATCTGGAATAACATTCTCAGGTAACGTCTCTGAGGTTTGAAGATGGTTAGATGTTGTGCCTAGATTCATTGCAGTATTACTAATGTTACGATGGTCAAAATCCTTATCAAGCGACTGTGATTGAGTTTCATTCACTACTTTACTGTTTTTTTTGCGTTTTGGGTTCTCGACATATTCGCTATCACTGCTTTCGCTCGATGATCGAACAAACACATGCCTCCTGTTTTTTCGAAGACGGTCTTCCTCACTATCTGGGTACCATGAAGCGCTAGAATCAGAAAAATCACGCACAGGAGAACTGAAGGTTTCGATACCACTCATGTTTGAGTAAGGACTTGTGGGCGTTTCTTCAGTTGGTAGGTTTTTATGCACACAAGAAGCATCTGCCAATAGAAGGTCTTCCAACGTGATCAGCTCGCGGTCTTGATCATTTGGTAAGGGAGCCGAGTGCGGTGGCTGGACTGATGGAGGGATACGTTTCGGACTAAATAATGCAGACGGCGGAGCAGACTCGTACAAATCCTTGTTTTGAAAAAGTTCATCTACTTCATAACTAGCCGATAGATCCTTATCGACGAGTATAGGTAGATCAATCTGTAATTTAATTTAATATTTAATATTAAATAATAAACAAAATGCCTGTCATAAATGTTGCATAAATAACGCGTGCAAATTAAACATCCAGTTGCCGTCGCATTGAAATAAAGTGTAGAATGAGCGATACCATAGATAATCGTGCTAGACGTACTTTCAAAAATCAGTCAGTTATTAGGAACGAGACATGTCACGCTGTCGGTACATTCTGACAAAAAGCTAACAAAAATGTAGATATACTACAATAAAATTAAAAAACAACACACCGTGCTCAATCAAGGCATTAACATAATAAACTTATGCAAACAAATTTCCCACATGAAGCGTTAGTTAAAATATTAGGTAAGTAGTTATATAAGCAAAACCCATTATATTAAAAGGCACATCTTTAGGCTAAAATAATCGTTTACTTTCTTTTAAGTCTCCGGTTCACGAAGTAGTCATCTCAGTAGGTACCTACAAAATTTAGTTGAAAATTTAAAAATCACACAAACGCACACACATCTCACGCCTCATTCCCAGAGAGGGGTAGGCAGAACCACAGCATTATCAGTTTTGTTTAGTTGTGGGTACAACTAAACAAAACATGCTGTTGATTAAAACTCCTCTGTATAAATATTTAAAATTAGTGAACAAATCCTTATTAATATTTTACCTTCTCTACTTCTTTCTCATGGTTTTTTAAATCAAGGTAGTCCATTTCATAACCTTTCGGATCGTCAGTATTTTCCTTTAAAAAAAAAACACAAGTAAGTGGTATTCGCAAGGTATCGGTCAAGGTTATCACGTTAGTACCTACTATTTTGAAAATGAATACTGTTTGATTACGCTAAATTCTAAATAAATTTACAATATCGAACATTTTACATCAGTTTAGCTTAAACTTACCTCTCCATTTCCGTCATTGTTATTCACCAAAGCTAAAATTAACTTAGCACGTGCTCCACGATTCATTATTTCCACTACCGAACGGCACATTCACATCGCACTCAGAGAAATTAAAACGCGTGCGCATCGGTCGACGCCAGCGCGGGAATGAAGTCATTAAGGTGGCGCGGGGCCCCTCTCCTAAGCCATAAAATCACTAACTGGCGCGCGAAAATCACCCACATTCAAACAATACGCATCCTAGTAGGTGAAATAATCATCAAAAGCTTTTGATTAGAGTACGCAAAGAAATTTATTGGTTTTTTTTGTAGTGTAAAAAATATTAAAACCGTTTAATGACTATTCGCATCATCTTTGAAGCTCATATTACCATAATTTGATGATCGAAACTTCACTAAAAATACTTAGTTAATTTTCGCTTTCATAATTTTGTAGCAAGCTTTGCAATCGTCAGGTAACTAAGTTGTTTTAGTGAATTTGGGAATAAAATTGTGCTCGGTCAGAAGCATAACTGGATAAGGCAAAAATGACTAAAATGACTTAAGTAACCACGTTGGCCCATTTTATTTTGGTATAAATTCATTAAGTAATTTAATTAATTTTAACTTCAATTCATGCGCAAAAACAAAAAAGTAATGATTTTACCAACTTTCTAAAATTGGATCTATGGCTCCTATTTACATAGCGATAACACTGAAATTTGCAGAAAAAAAATGCAATATCGGTGGTATTGAAAAGTCGATTTAGACATTTTGGAACTTGGTGACTTTTCGCTCTACGGGGACGATATACTTACACAAAAAGAAAGGGAAATGGTTTCCGGGTACATGCACATATCCATATCCATTTCTGTTTCTTTCTTTATAGGCTAAATGGTTTGACGGATTTGAATGTGCGGGATACCTATCACTAGATTCAAGTAAATAAGCTTTACTAAAGGACTGGCATTGGCTATACAAACCCTTATAACAATTCCGATGCTGCAGATGTACGGCTTATATGAAATGCGGGTTGAGGACCAGAGAGCCTGTTATGGTAATTTTTTATCGATGTGGATAAACGTAGATAAAGCAACTGTCACTTCTTGACCAGTATGTAAGTGCGTGCGTATAGTATAGGATGCTTTACACGCAATAAACGTGACAATATTCAGGGAGACCGCCTGCTGGTAAGCAACCCTCACGTCTGAAGCCTACGGATATTTTAAAATTCATGTTTGCTCATTCTGACGACTATAAGACGATATGCCTGTATGCTAGTAGTTCTACCGGTTGATGCACCTTCTCAGAAACGTGGCTACTTGGAGGGCTAGGGGAAACATGGTACTAGCGATACCTACTCTGCACCTTGCTTTAGCATCTGTCCAAAAAATATGTAATTCATAACTCAAATTCTAGGGTCCTAGTAAAAAGGGGTATAAGTCTTCTGAAGATAAAATGAAAAGGGGTTTAATTAAGTCTTGTATATTTCGTTCATGTATATACCCTTTTTTATTACGAGTTAAGTCGACTGTACCCTTTTACAGTGGGACTCCATAATTATTTAACTACATTGGGACGTGACACTCACATCATTTATATGCTTTGCAGATGTTAGTGTAGTACGTGTCTTCACAGAGTTTACCTTCACCAAAGCACGTTGTAAATTATAAATTTTACAATTGATGCTTGCGTGAACAGGATGTTAATATTCCATCCAACCCTCGCGTCGAGTGAATGGTTGGCCTGGCAACAATTTGTATGCATAATGCAACAGTCTCCATTAGTTCGGGCTTAATTATTATGTCACGGTCTACCTCCTATTGCAAAGGATAGCTTGACCTAGAAACTCTATGCAGATCTTATCCTGTCCGGTTAGTCTTCAATAATTGGCGATGCTTCGTTCGAAAAGAGTAATGAAGTACCTACGAGTATTTTAATGTTACTAATCGACATTGAAACAGGGGAAGTTCTCTATGTTCGACTGTATGAATGTTTTTTTCCAGTCGATTGCTCAGTGTGGCCTGTAAATCGGGATACAAAATATGTATTCAGAATTGTCATATGGCAACAATTTTACCCGTCTGTCTTTTCACATCATTTAAAATGCACAAGTTGTGACTAATAAATGACTCTCTTGTACAGTAAAAAAATTTAACATTTTTTTTTCTTGTTCTTTCGAAGTTCCCAAGTAACTCGTTCCATACCGTATTTCTATACAAATATGTTTGGAATTCCATGTGTCAGTCTGTGATGCTAAAATTGCTATTTATACCCTTCGATGCCTAATAATAAGTTAGGTACCTAACGTTTTTTAAAAATAGGCTTGAAACGGCTAATCGGACTTTAAAGTAAATAGGAAATTTAAGTAATTTTTCGTGTATGTTTCATTTCTATAACTTCCACGGTTGAGAGGATTTATTTGTAAAGCTATTACTGCCAAACTGAAGCGAAGCGAAGGACTCGCTACTTTATAATATAAGAATAACTCAAACACAATACGTATTGAATAAAATATTGTTTGATTCCAGTTACCATCAAAAATACCGCTTACAAGGCCACAAGGATCTCTGCCGCAGCCTAGGCCTGGATTCCAAGAAGCTTCAGACCTCCCACCTAGCTGCCCGGCTCAACGGCTACCTAGTGGGGGTGGGGGGGAAGGCTCAGTTCGAATCTGAACTAGGGAGGTTGGGGCTCAACGAGAAACAGGCCGAGTACGTGAGGACAGAGATTGAGCGGAATGAGGGAGGCGGCCTGGCTTGCTAGCGCGCCCGCATTTACATTTAGATTTTTAGTTTTTTTAAGTAGAAAACAAAATTCTTATCAAAAAAATATATTTAGGGCTAGAACAGCTTTCTTTAAAGGATCAACCTCACTGAGACCGTTCGCGTGTAATGAGCATTCGCCGCGAACATCGAGAAGTACGTAAGCTCTGTAATGCTCGGCTCAACTTCCACACCACTCGAATATTCACGAGAATGCTCTCAGTGAGGACGCTCCTTAATGAGCGTACTGCCGACTTAAACGGACTAGAGAATTTATATTAATTTACGAGATAAAGACAATATCATGGTAATCCTTAATGTTCACAATCATGCCCATCTAACGTTACCACGTGGTTTCCGCGTTACGCGCTTCAATAGAAGTTCGAAGTTGCATTACCTTCGTCCCTTTCTCCCGATTTAGTCTCGAATTAAGAGTGAAAAGGATGTGGCATCCGAAGTTTCGAAGTTAGCTCTTTATAGTAACCGTCCTGGGCCTCTCTATTCAACTCTGTAAAGCCTTATCTTCTTTGACATGTTATGGTATTGTGCTTTTAACCCAAAGTTAACGTTAAGAACCACCAAAAATATTTTACAAACTCATGGTGTCAGTGTTACAGTTTTTCTTTGAAAGTCTTATTCCTTTTTTTCTTTGATTCTCCTTGACACCCTTACTTTTTACCAACTTAAGCGCCTACTCCAATATAGCAGCAATTTAAGCGAAAAATGTTTTGTTAATCACATCGAGCATTTTTACTTACCTGTATATTATTTACAATCAATAGGTAAGGAACAAGTTAAACAGCGGCTAGCATTTTGATATTTGATTTAGCTGAACAAATTAATATTTTATTAGTATTATATTTTATTATTTATTATTTTAAGCGGTCCTACTGTTAAGGTTATTCATGTACTACGGTAAAACTATTCGTTTAATTTTTGAGGTCCCGTATCCAAACAAATATGGCTGACATATTTTTTCATTTATGATGATGATGATGGTCTGCCATCATAAGCTTGAATGTCGTTTCGTAGTCTTTTTCAATTTGAAGTACGACTGAGGAAGAATCTAGTCCTCTTATCAAACTTTCTTTCGATAGGAAGCTGTAGCCGACAGTACTCTTTGGATCTCAAAATTTAAACCAATCGTTTACGCCCTCAGTATTGTTTCGTTAATCATAGTTTAGGTTTAGTAATTAAAATTATAATGTTTAAATATCGGATTTACATGATCTAGTGAATCATTGTTGTTCGACATGACATAAATGTATTTTCCCATGTATTGTTTTATTTGCTTCGTTGGGTTTCCTAGTTTATAAATGTAGTAGAGTTCGGTTGAACAATGGACACGCGTGTCATAATGATAAGGCCGGGGAAGAACTTTATGTTTTTAGCCCTAAATACGTAGTACTAGTACAGTACAGTCGAGTTCATAAATATGTGTACAATTTAGTACCTTGTCTATTTAATGTCATGTTAAAACTGCCGTACATGAGTGTACACATATTAATGACCTCGACTGTACAAGTGGTCGTGGGGTGAAGGAATTCCAAAGAGACATACAGGACTCGGAAACATGGTAATTTTTTTTAACCAGCTCGTCAGAAACGCCAGTAGACCATTTTCATTTTGATTCCGCTCGAACAGAATCGATATTATTTCGGTACTGATGAAGAGTCAAGTCGGCTTTATCATTTTAGTCGCCATGCCATCATCCAACTGCAGGAAGAATGACAACCCAAAGATACCAGGCTAATCCCAGCGATCATAAGTTTATAACACGCGAATCGATTCCGCTCCGAGCGAGTATTTACGAAATACCTGGTTAAGAACCCTAGTTGACCGGTATTTTTTAACCGTTCCCAAGCCCTGGACACGTAATGCCAAATTGATCAAATCCTGAATTTGATTATCGAACGGGTTTTGTTGCAGACCTTTTTCTAGACATTGTTCAGTTCTAACATAACCTGACCTATATACTATGGCTGTATGTATTTATTAATTGATGTAGTAAAGCATAGCTCCAGCATGACATAGTTTTGGAAAAAACTCTGAAACAAAAACAGAATGTTAAGGTCCAATATGCAGAGAATTGAATTGAATCCGTACTTGTATTAGCTAACGTTAGCAACGTGTTGGTGGTTGGTGGGCGCCGCGCAAGACAGAACCACGATCTGATAAAGATCGCGGGAAATATGATTATGGTGATCAGGTGATGATTATTATAAACACGGAAGTGTGTCGATTTTTTGTTCCGGCTACTTGGGTCAACGCCTCAAACCTCAACTGATAGATTTAAAATTTGATAACTAGAAGACGGGCGTAGGTAGGTTTTTGTCCGGAGTATTGCACGTTTCCCGAGTAAATAACATATAAATACTATAATATAATAATATAAATATTAATTGATTGATTGACTTTGGAACTAAGATGGGTGACAAAATTAATTCCTTTACAGTACTATGCAATATGACAATAAATCGCTGCCCCAATATTATAGGGTTCTATGTTGAACGTTTATTATCTTGAAATTTGAAGTTTTTCTCAGTGTGACACTAGGTCTAAATTGAAATACTCCGACAATGTAACATAGAACCCTGTAATATTGGGCCAGTGAAATGCAATTATGGCCTTGTCCTACCGAAGGTGCGAAAAGTGGATAACGCAGCCGTCACTTTCCCACTTAGATACTGGTCAGAGAGTAACAGATGTTCTATCCACGCTTATATCGTTAGATAAACACGACCGTAATAGGTCCGCTGGACGGACAGGACACTACTAACACAAACTGAAAATTCCCTCTTTATTTCAAGAACTAGAATTTATTACCACTAGCTGGGAATTATTTTCCTAATTGTTAACACTAGGCATACAATTTCCCAGCTAAAGAGTTAATATTACTGGGGATTTGTATGCCTAGTAGTTACCATTGGTAAAAGATGACAAAATGTTTCATCAAGAACTGACTGATGGTTAACATTACGCGTTTCGGGCGCCAAAAGCCGCATTTTACGTATTTGCAATGATTTTAACAAAACCAACACAATACATGGGTCTTGTTCAGCACGTTCCATACTATCCATGGTCTGTTGAAATTTGACAATGTAATGAAATATTTCGATGATGTCCTAGGACATAAGGTACTTTTTCCGCGACTAGTGACTTATCTCTTTCTTAATCCCACTGTATATAAGGTAGTAACATACATAGACCGGTACAGATGTAGTGCATAATTGTTTTCCTTCGTATTTTGTCTGAAATGTTCGTATTTTGTCATGCTACTTCAGTCAACCTCAGTACTTTTTGTACTGTGACCGACTGAAATAGCAAGACACGTTCGTACGTTTCCGTAAAAATAAGAAGGAAAACAATTATGCACTACAACTGTATTAACGTTCACATTGTGAACAAAAGAAAAGCGAAAAATTTGCTGAAATTAAGTCAAAATTCAGTGTAGGTAATTCGAAGCGGGTGCCGCTGTGGAGTTGGCATTTACTTAAAAATTCTTCTGTTGTTGTGGAAAAATATGTAATAATACCTACACCATTTTCTGATAGCACTAATTTCGTCTATTTTCCATTGCAGTGTCATTTTTCTTTATAGTAAATCTTTTACGATGCTGATGTCTATTGGTGCCAAAACTTAAAAGTCAAAGAAATGTCAGACAAAATAACGAATTACTTTTCGAAAAAAATAAGTTAGAAAAATGGGTATTAAATTTAGGTGAGTAAGCCAAAGCCTATTTATTCCTCGAAATGGTTTTTAATGGCATTCATTGTAAAAATATGATCTAATCTCATTTCGGCTTTACTGTTTTGTTGAAAATCGCCTAAAAATCTGACTATATGTTTTTAACCAAACCGGACATGGAGAGAGGACAAAGTGTGCCTGCGGTCTTCGGTTTAAATGACTAGACTTACCGCCTGTTTCACAATCGACAAGTAAAGCATATTTGAGTGATACATTTAGCCCTTTCTCTAACTTACACTTGAGAATAGACAAGGAGAGGGCCTGAGGGCCTTTAGGCAGATAAATTTGGTCCTGTAATCTGTTTAAACGAAGCCAATAATAATGATACTTCAGTTCATAAAACAACTGCCTCATACATATTTATATATTACCGATGTAAGCAACCTCTTAAAGGTAAAATACACTTTAACAGTCAATTAACCAGAACGGGACACATTAGTCTTGTGACTTCTTGTTTAACTATAAGGCATTTTGGCTTGTTTGTCTCAACTTAACGATCGCGTATTGGTTTCTTTAAGTAATTCGTTTTTGACACATTGTTATGCAAATATCAACATTGTTTTGTTAAAACTCATGACAGACTTAATTAGGAAGTAGGTACGTCGCAAAACTACCGCTCCAAATCTATGTTTTGATCAGAAACCAGTAAGTTTTAACATTATACCACACTGGTCGGAGACCTTTTAGATCCGTTGAACTACGCAAAATATTTGGAATGTTGATGAAGCGTACGAAGGCATTCGTCAAAATAGTACCAGGGGCTAGACCAGATGCCTTCAATGTTGACGAATTTAGAAAAGCTGAATAAATGACTACGGAGTTGACTAATAAGCGGCGGACTATATCGGCAGGTAACGTCAGTTATTATGTTGTCAGTTTTCGAAAAAAGCAATTAATTAGAAACTTCGGATGTACCTACCTTTCACTTGTCAATCGTGACTAAATTGGGAGAAAGGGATGGAGCTAACATAAACTTCGATTTCCAAGTAAGGCCTCTCAACATAATAATAAGATAAGCCTATCCATGCCCCGTACCGTCTGTAGCTATCTAACAGTGTTTTTAACGGTAACCGTCAATTTGGCCGCTTGTTGGCCAAATAAAAAAAGAAAACATTGTCTGAAATAAGCCTTTATTGTAAGTTGTGCTGTAGATACTTAAACTGTTTCAATAAAATAAAATACAATGAAATGAAATGAAATAAAACATCAATTAATTACGTAAGTTCTAACGAAAATTTGAATCGATTACAGACTATTTTTCAAAGAAGCGAGAAAGCTCCGCACTAAACGTGCTAATGGAATGACTCGCCCTGAAATAATTAATGAAAGCACTAAAAATACATTGTTGCCGAATAGTTTCCCATTTGAGGAGTCTATTTATAGGCGTGAGTTCATTCGATATTCCACTGCTCGAGGTCTGGTGTTATTCTTTAACCGAATCGCCGGTAGTACGTCATATCGAATTCACTAGTTCGCCAAAGTAACTGGATAACTAAATAACTAGCATTAAAGCCCGATTTACATGGGTCAAGTGCGGTGGCAGGGACAGTGGAGTAAAAAAAATTGAAACCGAATTTATTTGGATCCACTGGGAAGGCAACTTGACTCGCTACTGTCCACTGTCCTCGACCAATGTAAATCGGGCTTAAAGAGGATTGAGAAGCGACGCTTACGCTAAATTAAGTCCGATTTCCACGATTTTCAAATATGGTGTGGAAGACGCAGCGTGGGTAGCGCTCCAACAAGGTGGACCGACGACATGGCTAAGGTTGCGGGATCCCGATGGATGCAAGCGGGGCGCAGGGCCGGCCCTTGTGGCAAACCTTAGGTGAGGCCTATGCCTATGCCTATGTCTTGCAGCTGGAATGATGATGATGATGATTTTTGAATTAGCAACACACCGCGAATTAGCGTACAAACCTATTTTTTCATAACGAGTGCAACATATTCAAAAAACGTGGAATTCGGAGTAACGTTATCGCATTTCGTATGGAAAATTTCAGATTCATAATCCTCTTAGCATTTATATTTAGAGTGACAAAACGATTTGCTTAAAACCGCAACTAGATACTAACAATAGAATGTGCGTCACAAATTAGTACCTACAAAATGTCCACTTTTAGTTGTTTGTTACAATTTTATCTAAGTAGGTAGGTACTTACTACTCAAAATCAAAAGGGTTTAAATTCATGACTTTTTTATTTATGAAAGAGGGATACATTTTTTATACACAATGGTCCCGCTGCTAATTGAAAAATCATCATCATCATCATTCCAGCTGAAAGACATAGGCCTCCCCCAAGGTTGGCCACAAGGATCGGCCCTGCACCCCGCTTGCATCCATCGGTATTCCGCAACCTTAGCCACGTCGTCGGTCCACCTTGTTAGAGCGCTACCCACGCTGCGTCTTCCGGTACGCGGACGTCATTCGAGAAGTCTACGACCGCATTGGCCATCTGTTCTGCGAGCGATCAAACATACCAAAACAAATATGATGAGTAATTTGGTCCAGCTGATGTTGATTTTAATCATGAATATAAGATTAGGATTTCTGACGGATCAATTGAAAAATCGTCGTAAAGTTGTCATGATAAGAATAACACCATGACTGCTAGCGTGCGAACAAATGCCGCTAATCAAAAGTTTACGCCAAAACACTTCAGTCAGACTACGGTGGCATGCTTTTAATTAATTTGCTTTGTACATTTTCTGGGTTCTGTACCTTAAGGTGGCCAAAGGAACCTTATTTTTAAGAGGATTATGAGCATTATTAAGAGCATTTTAAACTTAGTACGATTTTTATACTATGAATAGGTCTGCACGTTTACCTTTAAAAAAAAATGAAAATAAAAAGAAATTAAAAAAAAAAAACGAGGGTCTCCAAAGAACAGAAGTTAAAAAAATTATTTCTTTGGGTTTCATACCAAACACAGAAGCGTAAAAATGTATTTATTAAGATCCAAGGGCACCAATTTCTATGTAACTGTAAAATTTTTGACGTAAAATGCTTAAACGTAACAAAACAACAATTTAGTATGGATTTTTTTTAGTTCAAATTTATTTTTATTTCTACTGATTTGTTTCGCACTATAGGTAGGTAGGTACCCCAACTTATTTACTACACGTTTCGCCTTGTTTCAATGGAATAAGTTGCCAAATTGTATCTATACATATTTAAGCACCAATGGTAATAATGTAATATAGGTATATTATTATACTCGTATATTTGTACTAGGTACATACTGGGTACTAAGCTAGCCTCTTATGTCCTTTTTTGATTGAGAAAAACTAAAAGAACAAAGGTGGAGGCAACCACGCTATAAAGACTCAAGAACAGCTGGTTTTTTATGTGATGATTTTAATTCAGCATTTACAAAGAACAAGAACGTAGATTAATCTACACTAACAAAAAATTAACGTAGGTATGTACACGATCTAATTAGCAAGATCCACACGATATTGATCGTTAAAAAACTGGTTTCGTGTTTTTCCATGCCCGATATAGGCAAGTACCTAGGTAGCTTAGTTGTTTTTGCGCAGTTTACTTGGTGAAACGATTAGCACGGCCATCGCATAGCGATCTGGCTGAGCTCGCAGGAATAATGGTATTGTGTTTGTTTGTCCGTGACTATTGCGCTGTTCGATTCGCATTTGTTTACATTGATTCGATGTTAATCATTCATTACATGCCATTTGCATGCAGATGTGGATTACAAATTATAGATAACACTTAATCTTGGTTTATTCTTTGTCAGTAGATAAGTTATGTAAGTCGGTTAGAAATTCTAAAGTTATTTGGCATATTTTTTGTATGTCATAGAGAAGGCAAAAGAGGTCACAGGCCACCTGATGGTAAGTGGAAACTGTGACCCACAGACATATTATTCCCATTCACGAGACTGCAAGTGCGTTGCCAACCCTGAGGACTAAGATGGAATGCCTCTATGCTAGTCACTATACAGGCTGCTAGACATTAAACCTTCGCACTTGAATTTCAGTATTAATAAACTCATCTTGACTGTGAGGCCCGTCACAAGATACGTCAAAGTAAATGCCAAACCATAGAACACTGTCATTTTTGACGCATCTCGAGACGAGCATTAGAGTTGAGATCAGTTTATTAATACAGGCGTAAGAGTAGTCAACGTAGTCGTAGGCTTATTTTGTGTAATAAAATGAAATAAAACAAAAGGAGCATTTTTTTGATTTGTTTCAATTCAGGGAGGTTGGTACGATCGACTTTAGGTTTTGTCACTTTAACATCATGCGTGTGAACTGCTGCACTTATCAGTCTAAGGCATTAAAGCGACAAGGTACAAAAGTATGCAGCTACTTATAAGTTAGGTATAAGGCCGACATTACGTGACAAACTACTGCTATGAAACAATCAAGCTATTTTCGTAACTTGGTTATTTATGACGCCTTCTTTGTAGGTTTAATCGATCTATAAGACTTGTACCTTTTAAGCTACCCGTTTATACGTTTATAGATATGCAAGTGTTACGTGTGGTAAACTGAAACTTCCTCTTTAGGATTACGTAGTCAACAAGTAACCCTTATATTTACTCCATGTCCGTCCGTCTGCCTGCCGCGGTTTAACTCGGAGACTCTTGGTAGGTCACATCACCATCATGTCAGCCGAAAGACGTCCACTGCTGGACATAGGCCTCCCCCAAACATTGGGGGGAAAATGCCGTAGTTGCCACGCTTGGCAGGCGGGTTGGCGACCGCAGTTATACCATGTAGTCCGCGGAGGACGCTGCTGCCCATCCTCCGGTTTATCTCTTAGTCGCCTCTTACGACACCCACGGGAAGAGATGGGGTGGTGCTATTATCTGCCGGCACCAACACAGCTTGGTAGGTACTACAACGTTAAAATTTGGCATTAACATTAAAAATATGGAAACAATTTATTTGGCATACTTGTTCATCCCTTCTACAGTGCCATTGATTAAACACCTACAGTCCGAAAAAGGCTATATCGGGTCATATCAGTGTTCTAGGAAATCGAAGATAAGTACTATCATTGTCACCAGCCAGGATCAAACCGAACAAATCGTCGAGAGCATTTATCTAATCTTGCACTTGAAAAGCTATCATTAGATTAGCGCGCGGGCGATCGGTGCAGGCGCACCGAGCTTGCACCGGAACCGATCCGACCGAGGTCTGACGAGATGAATCAGCCCTATGTAATAACCTAACATCGGTAACTATTGTTCGATTCGCAGCAGTTGTTAGGTCTAAATGAGTTTTTGTGATAATGTTTTATCTTAGGCCAATCGACAAAACATGTAGACAGTGATAAGTTGTTGACGAACTCGTAATAAAAAGTTTTCATTTTTCGAAAGAATAGCTTTTTTTAAGGATCTAGCATAAAGAATTTTATTGTTAAAAGTGTCATCCTCATTTAGAATAATTTATTAAATAAAAGAAACCTCGCCTACTTACTGCGAAAAAATGGCAGAGCAAATAGGAAAGACGTTTTTTTATTATCTGTAGTCTGCTTTCACATAACAGATGAACATCATTCAAACATAATGTAAACAAATAATCACAATACAACTAACTTATGTTTTCAGAGTATTTTAAGCATTCGCCCATTTGGTTATTACCTACACTTAAATTTATACAGCACAGCCCACAGCACTTCCTGCATTGCATGACCATTGTTTCTAGAGAAGATGCACTGAACACAAACACAATCACAATCTATTGTTAAGGGATTCCATTCTTCCAATCATGATTTTCTACAATAAATAATGGTGTCGTCGTGTTGAACCTCTTGTAAAACCTCACCACAAAAATAAATAACATTTAATTACACAAATATTACAAGAATGAATGAACGAATGGATGAATGATATTTTGACATTGGAATCGTCAAAAATATACACCGATTTTAATATAATCTAAGCCCTCTATTATGCGTTCAAAACCCGTCGGCAATGACCAGCATTACGTAGGGTCATGATACCTGTGGTAGTAGGTTACAGCAATTACAGCTGTAAAGTAATATTGTAAAAATCTATCCAACCAAAAGGGACTCTACAGGTCTACAGCCCATTAATTTTAGGTCATCTGGCTTCTATATCGTAATCATATGGTCCACTTTATAGCATATAGTAGCTATTATTGGCAAGCAAATAAGAGCTAAATCAAAGCGGAATAAAGGCTCTGATTCACTTTAGTGAACATAAAGCAATGAACCGTCGGCGACCACATCATATGGCTAATTTGACGTAGTGGCTAATTACAGCTTTTTGAGGCGCTCATTTAATAGATCTACTCTTGATGATCTAACCTGCCGTATAAGTAGATATTTTTAGCTAACGTCTAGCCATAATGAGTCACTGCCAAACTTAGCTTTGAAGAGGCTTTGCTTGTATTTATAAAAAAAAAAGACGAGCACAGGAACCTTCTATAAAAAGTACCACCAGCGGGTGTAGTATGTTTGTGTTTATCGCGTGACAAATTGTGGATAAAGAATCCGTCATTCTCGTACTTATATACGTCAATTCGTGTCAAGGGCAAACGTTTTATCCACATTTTATGACGCGATAATTTCAGCCATTTTAGGCGCCCAGGGGCTCTATAGCTCTAGGAAGTCAAGCAGTTGACGGACGGAGGACCGGAGCGGTTGGCAATTACTGCACCGACAAGAACATGGCTCTTAAATAAAGAGAGAGAGATCAAAATGCAAAAGTAGACAGGTTTTACCGATTAGAATAGAGCACTTTGAACTGAAAACAAGGGTAAAAATAAATATCCGCACAAATGTGCAAAAATATGTACACATTCACCTTATTGTCATAGTAATAAGGTCGGTGTACATATTTTTGAGACTACTTTTGGTGTATACATATTTATGCCAATTACTGTACCTAGGTAGGTATGTCCATATCGTCTACCTAGTCGAATAACACTGATTTCTATACAAGCATTCAAAATTAAGGTGAGTTACGCATTAATATTCTCAAACTAGTTGTTAAAAAACATTTTAATCACTAACATTAACCAGTCAGTGTAACAAATATGTCTGGAAGTATTTTAATATGCGTTAGGTCATTAAATATTCTACATAGCAAAAAATTATACCTACTCAAACTAGATTTGACAATCTCACCAACATCTTGGTTACAACTTTATTGAACCATTTATTTATAAGTACATTTTTTCGAGGCATTATTATTACATCATGGATCTCTAACACGAGGAAATGAACATGCCGCGCCGAGAGAGTGAGATGGTAAGGGTTGTTGGAGGAAGGCTTGAGATGAAAAAAGATGTTATGTCAACGTTTTAACAGATGGTTCCAATGGAAGACTAGGACCTCTTCTCTCTCTTTTAGTAAGTGGTTTTTGTAGTTATATACTACTGTTGTCTTGTTATTTTTTGTTTTAGATTTTCAACTGTTTGTGAGTGCTTCATTTTTAATCTGTAAAATAAAACTGAACTTGAACTTGACCTCTTCTCTGGGCGAAACCATAGGTATTGCCTTTAAGATGTTATCGCAGTGTTCATAACTCGGCCGGCAGCCATTACTGTCAAGTAAATAAGAATTATCGTAACGTCCTTGAGAATACGATAACAAGTCATAGGCAATTTGGTTTTACCCAGTAGAATAGTGACCCAGCGCCTGGCTTCAACGCCACAGCATTAGGCTGTGTTGGGACTGTTGGGACCATTTAGTGACTACATTCCTCTTTTGCACACTATCTGAACTTTGTTGGCGTTGGTCACAATTACTTTTTCTTTCGTTCGAAGTGACGTAATCAATTAGATCCTAGGAGACTTTTTACGATTTAAGTTATTGCATTACACTTTGACAGAAATCCATTTGGTTTTGGTTGTCTATTTTCCACGCATATTCGGACAGATAGAAATCTAGGTTGCCTAAATCAACCAAATCCATGTTAACTCATTTAGTGCCAAGATTCCGTTCTTTAGGCGGGTCAGTTTTGTATGGAAATCAGAACACTTGGCATTCAATGTGTAATTTAGGTACTATTGATATTGATCTACAAAAATAAATATTCTTGTTAAGTAAACATATTCTTGAAAACACCTATTTTTATTGAGTTCATAAGCGGTTATGTAAATATTGTGAGAGTCAACTTTTTTCTTGTTATTGTGAAGATATAACGATATCTTTTGCTATCGCATACTAGCACTCCATTTCATTGGAATTTCGTATCTCAGTGTTGAAGTAACAATTAGATAATAATTTATACCGTCTGATGGTACACAACAAAACATCGGTAGTTAAGTTCTAAGGCTTCCAAGCCAACTCGTAGGTACCAATTAATTCTGATAGAGATCAATGATTCCGATTCGATTTTGTGATTACGAGTCATTGAACAACTGCTATTTAATTAAACAATATAAAAGACACGATCCTCTCAGATTTTAACAGTATTTTTTGTTTTACTATATTGTTTGCATATACAAATCTCATAAAAAGTTGTCGGGCACGTAACATGAAGCGAGTGTCTTTGATTCCATAGTAACTGTGCTGCAGTGGCAAATCCTGACAAATTGCAGGCAGTGAGAGTCAGAGATATTAGTAAGGAAGAAAGAACATGCTTTTATTCCATAGAACAAAAAAAATACAAATTATCTTAAAATACTAACTATAAATAATACATAACCCTTGCCGTTCACCCGCTCGTGGCATGGTCCCTAAAATGCTGGCCTCGTTCCCCCTTTGCACAGTCAGACTGAGCCACTGCGCAAAGAACGAGCCCGCTCTGGGATCACAAATCATAAGAAATAAACCTTTTGCCTATTTAATTTCACTTGGAACGTGGCAGCCCACTTAACCAACCCAAAATAAAAATTCAACTGCTCGTTCAGGTAATACCAAAGGTTTTCACCGTTTTTGGGTCCCTCCCGGTATTGGGTCTACTCCCTCCTCCTTAAAGAGGACTGTGAGGTGACGACGCTTTCTCACCCCTAAATCAAGTCCGATTTCTAAGATTTTTAAATAGGTAATTTTAGTTATTTTAAAGAACTAGGTTTGTACGTACCGTTTGTAGGTTTTTAATTAGTATCTTTCCAAGAAGTATTTTCTTGAAAACAAAGACCTGCAGACTTAGGGCCGTATTAATAAACTCATCTTGACTGTGAGGCCCGTCACAAGATACGTCAAAGTAAACGCCAAAAATCGTAACAATTGGATTAGGTTAAAAGGAGAACTTTGGCACTTGTCTCACCTCAGACGATGAGCCAGTAGAGCCAGCGATCAACTATCTACTACCGTGTCTTCTTCTTTGCCCCGCTCCCGCGGCGACTTCAACAGCTACTACCGCGGGGATATGGCGTTTCCACAATGAAGTGATTTCGCCAGATATAAGATGCCAGATACACGAAATAAGTCCAAGTCTTCTATTACTGTGCAACACAAAGGCATAAAAAACACAAATCACTATCAGAAAAGAACTTTGAACACCTAAATACAAAACTAAAACAGATTACACATCCGCCATCTTTTAACGTTGCAAATGGCCCCTGCTACCGCTCTTTTATTGAGACGGAATCTAAATCTTTTGTTTCGACATACTAGTGCAGAGAGTTCTCGCCAGCAGTGTGAACAGCCAGCGATCAACTATTAATTATTATGCGTCTCTTTTATTGATAGCGAATATATGTATTTTGTTCGTTTCTTGAGCGAGAAAATATTAGATAGATAATCGCTTCCTCGCCAGCAGTGGGACGCGTTTTTTTACGTAAATTTTCAGCCTTATCAATCCTCTTAAGTACCTACTTAACATGACTTGTTGTTTCCGAAGTGTTTTATTTGCGAAGCAAACGTGAGTGGGCGTGTGACAATGCACGTGAGCGAGCTTCTTATCTATTCGCAATAACCATTGTCAAGTGCTAATCCATAAATACGATAACATTAACGAACATTTCAAAAGCCATATGATTTTACGAGTATAGGTTAGAACAGAGCCTCTGGGGCCTTATTAAAAAAAAAACCAAAATAATAACCCTCAGGGGTCAGCTTTAGGAAACACACTGTTCCTTTATGTAAACGACCTTCCGACAGCCATTACAGCAGGCCTTTCTGTGCTCTTTGCGGACGACACGACTGTCGTGGTTAGTGCGCGCACGTACGAACAGCTCGGGGTGATGATCCATGGCGTGTGCCAGCAGTTAAAATCGTGGTTTTCGGCAAATGGTTTAATCTTAAACTTGGCGAAATCGAATACCATGGTTTTCTCAGGCCGAAGTCCCTTCCTCCGTGCGTGGCAAACGGTCCGATGCCGATGTGCAATGAGTGTAGGTTCCTGGGCTTCACACTTGACTCTAACCTTAACTGGAAGTGCCATGTCGACAAACTGTGTAGTAGACTGAGTGGTGCAGTCTTTGCGTTGCGTAAACTGAAGAGGCTTATCGCAAATGATGCATTGAAACAGGTGTACTTTGCACATTTTCACTCTCTAATGTCGTATGGTACGCTCCTATGGGGAAACTCCACGGATGCCAACAGGATAATGCTTATGCAAAAGCGTGCCTTACGCACGTTAGCCGGGGTGAAACCTAGGCACTCTTGCAGGAGCCTTTTTATTACGCACCGCATATTGACGCACTACTCAGTTTACGTATTTCAGGTAATAATGTTCGTAAGGAATAAATTTTTCATCCTTTGCACGCGTCAATATTCCTGGCAAGGAACTCCGCCACACCGGGCGTTTGAGTGCAGTTCCCCGTCGCATGGCACAACTTGCGGGTAAGAACCCGCGTGTCATCGGTCCTACATACTATGAGCGTCTACCCGCTAAACTTAAAAATGTATTAACATCCGACGAAGCATTTAAACATCAGCTTAGAAACCTTTTATTGGATCATCCATTATACTCCGTCGATGAATTTATGACACTTATATTGTAAAATTATTATTGTTTGTTTGACCTTTACTTCTTGCATATTGACTTCGGAAACTGACCATTTATTTATTAGTTGATTATGTACTTATTAATGTTGTCTTTGATTATTTGTGTGTTATTTTTATTTTATTACCATTTTATTATTTTTGTGTTAATGTTGACGATACCAATGTAATTTCATATTTTTTGACATGCAATGCAATTAATATTGTAACATTACATTGATGAATAAATAACTAAACTAAACTAAACTAATAATAATAATTATCTTGATTGCGTTGTTATTAAAAGTTTTATTTGTTTTTTTATTTTTATTATTTCCTTCTCAGCATGAACCTTAATTTGTTTCTGGTTAGCCAATTGGTTGACTAATAGAGAACGGCTTAAAGCATTAAGTCGCGATTTTCGCGTACTTTGTGTATTGTGCAATAAAGTTTAAATAAATAAATAATTCCACTTAATCGTTTCCCCTAACGTTATAAATAATAGCTCTTAACTTGACAGTGAAGGTCTAAGAACAATTTGAAATAACGGCCACTAACGTCCACAATGTGACTAAATTACAATATCAAAGCAAGATTGGCCAAACCAAATTGGAATAAACGCCCGGTTCAGTCATTGACGCGAGAATATTTAAAGTCGCAGTTTTTATATATTAGCTAAAGTCCGACATGACGCAATCTTAAATCCTTTAATAATATGTGAAGCTAATATATTCTAAAGCCTAGATTACTGTCAGTCACGACTCGCATTACATCACTGTTTTAGTTCTGGTCCGGAGTCCACGTGACTCTGTCCCGCGGCTAATGAACGCTAAACTTGTTAGCATACTTGCCGGCTTCACGACCGTAACATATGCTTTATATACCTACCTTTTATATACATAGGTACAGCTGGGAGGTATAGTTATCAAAAATAAAGTGGAGCAGAGACTTTTTTTTTGTTGTAGACTACAAAAAAAAAAATAGTCTCTGCTCCACTTCTAACTCCACTGCTAACTATATTTTAAAACGCTTAAAACTTTCAGAAGTTTGAAGCGTAACGATTATGCCTAAATTATCAATGTGAATATAACTTTGTCCATCTGACAGAGCTAAATTAAAACGTGGTATAAAGATTACTTAAGCCTCAGGGAAGACCATATTACGCAGAAGAAATTGCGGAATAATGCAAGTTCTTTATTACTTTGACCTACTTCATGAGCTCTTAGAACGACGTATTAAAATGAACAAAAAATACGAGCAGCAGCAATCTACATTAAAGTAAACCGAAATCCAAGGAATATATTTTATTTAGAGATAACTGTAATTTCAACAGTTATTTGTGAGGAAAATAAAATCCTCGGAGATAACCAGTTAAACTTGAGGAAAAAAAATCTTCACAGATACTTAACTGTTTTCTGGCCACGGTTACCTCCAAGACCCAAGGGAAAATAACTTGATTAATTGGGTCTTTCTTATGTAATATTGGAGGTTTTTATCCATTTACCTACACAAAAGTAATGTTCTATTAGCATTTTTTTAAACATATAAATCACAGATCAACCTTGTACGTATTTTTCGCCACTGTGTTCCGCATACTCCGCCGACTGTACCCAAGGATCACCTCTACAAGGTGCGCGTCGCACAGCCTGATGATACCATCCTCAAAGTATGGGTTACGTGTTCTAACTCAGCACTGGATTCATGAGTCAGACCACAACACTTGTTTTAATACCGTGGATAACTGCGTAATTTCGTAATGTAAACTTTGTTTTAAGTACCTTTTAGCCTTGCCTTTACTGTCCGCGTAGAAGTTGCGTTGTCCCGTTGGGGATTGTTCGATTTCCGGGAAAGAATGTACCCTATGTCCGTTTTCGAGCTATGAACAACCTGTACCAAAATTCATCAAAGTTGCGTTGATCGCTTCACGCGTGTAGCCGTGAAAACGGAACACTTTCGTATTTTTTATCTCCAGTTCAAATTTCATTCAAATCCGTCCAGCCGCTGCAGCGTGAAAGGGTAACAAACTAACACACAAACTTTCGCATTCATAATATATTAGGTATGATTAGTACCACTAATTAAAAGGCAAATGCTAACAACGAAGAGTTCTTGCCATATGCCATGCTATCTAGGACTAGGACGACGTAGAATTCATTGAAGAACTCCTAACAGATGTGTTAGAACATTACATGCCAGCGCTAATCACGTTAGAGGGAGACAAGGAATAAGGGCATATTAGCTGCATATCAGCTGTAGCAATATTGGTTTAAGTATTAGATATCTTTCTGTGAACCTCTTGTAGTTTCAATAATGGTCTGGTTAACTAGTACGCCATTGTAGCGATATCACAAGTTTGTATACGCACTTGTTACTAGATTTTTGATGTTTTTGTGCAACATATACCTACATACATAATAACAAGTTTATTTAAGAGACGATTTAGTTGTGGTAGGATCTTGTGGAGGATTTGGATCGCTACCAACATCTTATCCATTAACCCACCGCCAATCAGCAGTGTTCGCATTGCTGTGTTCCGGTGTGGGGATAAGACAACCGGTGAAATTACTAGCATAGAGGCATTCCATCTCAGTCCTCAGGGTTGGCAACGCATTTGAAGTCTTAAGCCCGTATTAATAAACTGATCTCAATCTCAACTCTAATGCTCGTCTCGAGGTGCTTCAAAAATGACAGTGTTCTATGGTTTGGCGTTTACTTTAACGTATCTTGGGACGGGCCTCACAGTCAAGATAAGTATATTAATACGGCCCTTAGGATTGCAGTTTTGAGATTGTAGTCTTGAGATTTCAAATGTCTTTGGGTCTCAGATCAGGTGGCCAGAGTGCTCGCGTGCCTTCTCATTGCCATAAAACGAAAAATAAATATTTTGCTAACGCACCCTTAAAACCCTTTTTGCTAAGTTGAAAAAGACAAGTGGAGAATTCCCCGACCTACGCGTATTAAACTTATATTGACGATTTTTGCTGGTAACGTCAGAAAAATAAATACTTTGACCTCAGTATCGGCAGGGAGATGAAATCGATGAAATGCACAAATAATAAAAAAAAACCGGGCAAGAGCATGTCGTACCAGGTCGGAGCAAGTGGCGGTCAGTTTACCAACACCGCAAATAAGTTTTCGGTAGGTATAAACATTTAAACCGTTTGTAACTCAAGAACCAATAAAGTCTACTTAGTCGTGATAGTTTTCCTATAAAATTTATTATATGATATATATATTTTCAGATTTTTAGTATTTGTTGTTTTGGCTGTGGGGGACTCTAACAAAAATTAGTGCTAGTTAAAGCTTGATACTTCATAAACGAATCCCTAATCGAAAAGTTGTTTTCACAACCCGCATTTTTTTTGAAAGACCTATCCAACGACACCCCAAACTAGACGAGATTTTTTTTTACATCGGACATGGCGAAACTATAAGGGTTTCTAGTTTGACTACGGAACCCTAAAAAAGGGAAGTTAATTGGTAGGCCTTATAGTATATGGAAATTTTACAAATAAATATTTACATTACATCAGTAAAAATATGAATGATAAATAAATCAAACAAATCTAATCATTATCTTGACGTTTTTTGACATGCGGCTGAAGATTGTGCGAGATTCGCGTGTATAATTTAGAAATATACAAATTTTATTTCGAATTGTTTTAAATCTCACGCCAAGGTTTTAAGTTAAATTCTACTAATGCTTATACAAAATGCATTGGTATCGCTAACGTTAGCGATTTCCGATAACTGTCAAAATGTTCGCAACTGATACAACGGCCAATGCGAAGATCAACTTATAGATGAAGAGTACTCGGAAAGAATATGTCTTGCCACTTTTTAAACAGGTGCCATTTTACATGAGACTTTGATCTCAAGATATACTCGTAATTCGCAAATTTCGCAATTAACTATTATTTACTTACCAGTCAGTTACAGATATACTTCAACCTTAATATAACCTTTATTTTTCACTCGAAAAACCTCTAAGTACATGAAAACTACGTTCAAAATTACATGGAAACATCCAACATTCGAACGTAGTGCTACGTAGGTACTGTAGTAAACTGCGGTTGTGTGGATACCATCTTGTTTGGCAATTACGAATAGGAAGAATCGCGTTTGTGTAAACGATCGCATAATTCGAACGTAGAACTTTTAAATTACGATACCTCAAAATGACATAGTCTTAACCTTAAGATGCAATTGGTCAATATTAAAAAATAGATGACATTTGATTACTTATGAAATAAATAATTAGATTTGTACCTACACAATCTATAACTGCAGATTGCAGAAGGTATCATCATCATCTTCATATCATATCAGCCAAAGGACCTCCACTGCAGGGCCCGTATTATGGTCGCCTTTATCGCGGTGGATAAAGCATCCGGCACTCTCGCACTTACATACTGGTCAGAAAGTGACGGATGGTATATCCAAGTTTATCCGCGTCGATAATCGCGACCATAACAAGGCCCAGCATCAACTTTCCCCGAAGATCTTCACGACGGTCGGTGTTCTGCTACTCCCATCCATCGGCTGCCCTCAATCTCCACCAGATCAACGGTATGATCGTCGTTCCTATTGTATATTTTATAATATTTAAGTTATTCGCTTGTGTACATTTTTTTCTATGCTTAAACGTGTATTGTGGATGATCGATAATATTTATCACGCTGTTATCAAATCAAAAAGATATCGCGTAGATTAGACTTTAGTTTCGTAGTTTAGTTTTAGTTCTGTGGATTTCAATAGACGCTTCATAAACAATAAGTACTTTTATAAATGAGCTTTGCTAGGTTTTTTATTAGTAAGACGACTTTTTTTAAATGAAAGGACGAGATTCAAATTATGTATTATATAAGAATTGTTTTTTTTTTATTCCGTATGGGTGCGTGGCTTTATCATAATGACCAACATAAAGACACGAAAAATACTAACGAAATGATTCGTTCGCATAATACAATAAGTGATTAAGTAATTAGGTAGTTAGGATACCCATTTTTGAAGCCTTTAATAAAATGAGAAAAATACTTTTTTATCGTAATATTACCATCTCTTTGGGCACACCACTTATTCAGTGTTCACCTGGCCCATTGATCTAGGCTGGCTGTAGTGGCAGTGTCTATTCTAGACGGTAAAAAATATATCATCAATGACATATTTTTTTTCAGATACTTATTTTAATTACTTACTCATCTTCATGTCTAATTTTCTTTCCGACAAAATAACCAAATCAGCTCATTTGAAATTTGTGTCATTTTCTTCTTTTTCTCAACTCATCAATGCATTCGAACTTTGCAGAAAAGAGAAGAAAATTAAAGCTATTGGAATGCAAAATTGGCCAAATTTATGAGCAGAAATTTTTACCACGTGAGAGGTGACCTCAAAAATGGAAAAGTTCTTGAAGTTCCTTTTTTTTTCAACTGTTTCTCCCTAATTTTCAAGTTTCCGAAAGCCTCCAATCGCTCAATCAAAAAATTGCGTTCGGACTACGGAGATATGAAAATTCGGGATTTCGACCAATTTCGAATTATGACCTTTCGGATTACGTAAATTCCATACTAAAAATGTGATTTGAAATGGCGCCAACTTAAAATTAAGCCATTTCAGTGGGAACCATAAGGTACTATAACAATAAATTAGATACCTATGCATTTTACAAATCAAGCCCGATAAATTTGATTGTTAACTATAATTGCATTCCCGTCAATGAAGCTCACAGTGTAAAATTCTTAGGTTTATTTATTGATAAACATCTGAACAAGCTCCATATTGATTCAGTCTGTTCTGAATTAGCGAGGTTTGCTTTTGCTTTGCTTAAAAGAACTTAGAAAATCAGTTTCTACTGGGGCATCGCTCCAACGGCCTACCACGGCTATGTGGCATCTACCCTTAATTACGGCCTTTTGCTATGAGGCAACTCTGTTGATGTAGAGAGGGCATTTATAATGCAGAAACAATGTCTGCGTGCAGTAGGTTGCGCTCGGTTTGATGAAAGCTGTAGACCACTTTTCCATACGTTTAAAGTTCTCTCCTTGGCGTCTATGTATATATTGAAAACATGTCTCTTCACTGATAGCCATCCAGAATATTTTAAAAAACGTGAAAAACTGTTCACTGGAAAATCAAAGAGTCAGTATCAATATCTGCTCCATCAACCATGTTGTAGGTCTGACATCTTTAAAAGAAACGCCTGTAGCATGTGCGTAGTATTATTTAATAACCTTCCCAGTGAGTTGAGCGTGTTACATGGCAGGGTGCTCAGGGCTAAGTTGACTGCATGGCTACAGGAACACTGTTTTTATAGCATTAAAGATTTTGTTAACTTTAATAGAGCATAACAACGTTGATACATGCTATATAGGTAATCTATTTTTGCGAGTTATTTTAAAATGATTGTGACCAACATGTCAATTATTGTGTCTAATCTAATATTTTGCATGTCGATCTTAATGTCGGCTGAATACTGATTCTGTTATTTATTTTATGATCTTATTGTAACGTATTCTAGCAAATAAACATTTCTATTTCTATTACGCGGAACAAACTATCCCATCAATACGGATGACCTCTGTTCTAGAATGAACACTACACCAATAACCATCGATTGAACTGCGGAAGGCTACCTCGCCAATCAAAAAATCGATTCACAGTTTCATATTCAAGCAATCAATTAATCGTGCTTACTGCCATTGAATATTATAACAGACAAGTAAAGAAGGTGCTTTTAAAAAAAAACGTCTGTTCAGGTGGATAAAATTTGCGGTGGGTAGGACCTTGTGCAGGGTCCGTCCGGATCGCTACCACCATCTTATCCATTAACTGACCGCCAAATAGCAGTGTTCGCATTGTTTTGTTCGGGTTTGGGAATAAGACAGCTGGTGTAATGACTAGCATAGAGGCATTCCATATTAGTCCTCTGGTTGGCAACGCATTTGCAGTCTTAGGCTTGCAGTCTGAATGCGAATGTCTATGGGTCACAGTTTCCACTTATCATCAAGTGGCCTGTGTGCTCGTTTGCCTTCTCTGTGTCGGAAGAAAAAAAAAACACTCTGTGCCTCAGTGGCGAAGCGTCACGTAAATAAATAGACAAGCCGGAGCAAAACAAGGTGTATGGCGTGTGTCGGTTTTACGTTTTGTTTGTATACCTACTCTATGCATAGGAATTTTCGGTAAAGCCGTAAATAATCGGCTTGTACGAACGCCTCGCGACTGCTGTGCCTATTGTTCTGTCGCATAATTCGTATTAATTTGCAACCCAGCGTATATATTAATATATAAGGCACCCCCAAGTGGTTAGCTGATGAGCTGTGCTTATCGTGCAGCTGTGTTGTGTAAAGTTTTATGTAGATTGGACCAAGGAATCACGTTGCCCGCTACAAAATTTGCCCCGCTTTTTCACCCCCTCAGGGGTATAATTTCGGAAAATCCTATCTTATCGGATACCTAAGTTATACAAAGAACACACCCTCCAAGTTTCAAGGCTCGTTCAGCGGTTTAGGCTGTGCGTTGATCCACCAGTCAGTCAGTCAGTCATTCAGGACAAAGCATTTTATATGTACTTATAGATAACGTTATTGTGATACGGTTCTGTCATGGGTCAGGGTTGCCTTTTGCCGTTTTTATACACATACGATCTTCAAACCTCATTATTGTCAAGAGCTATCAAAATATTGACAATACGATAACAAGTCAAAGACGACATTATTTTTAACGGACATAATCTCAGCCCTGACGGGTCAATTTACGCTCCCTGAGGCTGTCTTTTCGTTTCGATGAACTAACTGGTAAAATATAAGATATAATAAAACTAGTGGCGACTTGGCTACGGCTGTGAATCATTAAGTACGCGCGCACCGGGCGCACTCAGCCGGCCTTGCTCTATAAGGCATGAAACGTTTTCTATGCACTGCCTTAGCTGTGACGTCATCGAACAGCTGTGCTATGGCCCTTAAGGAAACCCCAACGTTGACGTGCTCATAGTACAAGGTTTATCTATCTTCCGTTTACGGACTGTCGTAATCGACCCGTGACGATTAGTCTCATTCAAAGTTATCATAATTAAAATATAATGATCCGATCTAGTTCTAGTGAAGTGTAACTATATATGTATACAGGGTGTCCCGGAAACCGACGTCAATCCGCCTAGGGCTGATCAGCAGCTAAAAAACTTTCGAGTTAACTCCTACTTTTATTTTTTACTGGTTTCGAAAATATTGATTATTTTAATATGAATGTTTGTAATTTTCATGCATGTCCATGTCACGAAAAATCATAAGTTAGATGTTTTATTTCATAAGTGTTTGAGTGGCATCTTACATAATTAGAATCATTAAGAATCAGCGAAGTTTTTAAAACTATTTCCCTATTATTTGTTTGCATTTTTTACAAGTTTTCATATAAAGTCGTTTTTCCCATACAAAGAGAAAACCACACACTGGGACACTTAGTATGGAGAATAAAACTATGATTATTAAAAAAAAATGAAAAAAACACGGGCAAACATTTAAAAACTTCGCTTCGTAATTATTCTAATTATGTAAAATACAACTGAATAACTTATGAAATAAAACATGAAATTAAAGATTTTTCGTGACATGGCCAATGGCCATAAGGGATAATTACAAAAATTCAGATATCAATATCTCCAAACCTAGTAAAAAACGCTGAAGATACATAGGGGTTAAATCGATAGACTTTAGCTGCTCTATCAGCCCTAGGCGGTTTGACCTCGGTTTCTGGGACACCCTGTATGTATAGTAACCATGAAATATACTCGTATATCTGCCATTAGCTATAGACTATTTTCTCACTAAAAATACAAACAAAAGATATAGATCCAGTGTGAATAAAAGAGATGCATATATTAATAGTTGATTGCTGGCTGTTCAGTGTTCACACTGCCGGCGATAAATCTCTCCACTAGTTTGTCGAAACAAAAGATATTGATCACGTGTCAATAAAAGAGACACATATATTAATAGTTGATCGCTGGCTCTACTCGCTCCCGCTCACCGTCTGCGGTGAGTCAAGTCAAGTCAAGTACCTAGTAAGAAAAATCGAAGGTGTAGCGAATTATTAATACTGCGCGGGCGTCGCGGGGAAATTATTAAAACAAAAGCTTCGTAACGGAGGGCAATATTTAACTAAATGCAATGTAAGCTCCAATAATAGTACAAGGCATGCCGATGTATAATATTAACCTATCGTTGGAAGAAACAATAGATGGAATTTCCTTTGTAAGTGCAAACAAAATATATTGATACTACATTGTTGTAAATTACTTACACATTTTTCTCTGTTGTACGCGTCGTTGCACGGTTTGCACATTCTAGACATGATGAGTAATTATTTAATTAACACGTGGTTTGAGTTCATTCAAGGAAATTATGAGTAATTCTTACGAATCATATAGGTAATAATAAGAATGAGCGAGGTACTCGTAAGTTGGTTAATTTATTTTTTATGATTTTTGTTCTGGTAATTGAATATTCTCTGTGAAAATTTGAACTGTCTACCTACTATTACGGTCCATGAGATAGAGCCCGTGACAGACAGACGGACGGACGGATGGACAGCGGAGGCTTAGTGACTGGGTTCCATTGGCCCATTGACCCCCTTTGAATATGGATCCCCGAAAATGAAACACACAAACTATAACCAATTAACGTCGGTGAAAACTCAAGAACTTTCTAGAGCTTACTTGGTGTGTATCTTATTATCTATAAATAGTATACAAATAAAACGAAGTCGCTGCACTCCGTCTGTCTCTATGTATGTACCTACGCTTATATCTTTCAAACTAAGCAACGGATTTTAATGCGGTTTTCAGTATTTTCACCATCAGTAAGATAATTTATCACGGAAGGTGTATATGTATTATGAACTCTGGTTTAGTACGGGTGTTACAGAAAACTCGCATAAACCGAAGCGTACCGAGGGCCGGTGGTCGAGGATAAAAAGATGTTTGCGTCCAACCTTCAAAAAGACGTTCTGGTGTTCAAAAACAAAATACCGACTAAGTATGAACATCTCTTGGATAAACTTACACCAAAATACATTAAATTAGGGTTGCTGCGCCATAAAGCATTTTTTTGTTTTCTCTATCTGTCATTTCTAAATCACTAAACGTTTGAAAGACATGTGTTTGTTTGTTAGCACGTCGTACCGTTTAAACAGCGTGTCAATGTCGATGACACATCGTCTAAACACATAAAACATAGCACTCTCGACCTTGACGGATAACTATTGCTAACGGCAATTGGGCGATTCCATTATCGTGGGTGCAATATTTAGATTCATGAGTATTTAAGACTTTTTATCAATTAAATAGAGGAAATATAAGAAAAAAGTTTATTTAAAAGGTTATAACTAGTTTAAAACTATTTCGTCCTCGAACCTTTAGGGGTTTCTCTTACCTAGGTAGATTGTGTCGATCATCATCGTCATCATGTCAGCCGAAAGACGTCCACTGCTACATAGGCCTCCCCCAAGGCTCTCCACTTAGACCGGTCTTGTGCTTTTCGCATCCACCGCGCTCCCGCGATCCTTACGAGGTCGTCACTCCATCTTGTTGGAGGCCTACCTACAGCTCGTCTCCCGGTCCGCGGACGCCACTCCAGAACCTTCTGACCCCATCGGCCATCGGGCTATGTCGGTAACCTTAGTTCTACTGCTTGTGTCGATGGGCATGTTCAATACCAAACCGGCTTGGTGCGTCCTGTTGAGTTTGCAAGTATAGCGCTCGCGGCTCGTACGGTTGAAGCACGCACACATGCAAATCGCGCGATGTACATTTTTTGAGTAAACCAGCATACTTTACACAGGCCGCTAAGAGTAGCTAACAAAACCAGCGTTCAACTTACGCTGGTATTCGTCAGTGAACTCCCAGCGAATGCGTTACATACACACAGCCGCTTAATAACATGTATGAAGAGTTATTGTCGAATCACGCCAATCTGCTGAAGGTCAATCGGGGTCAACTGCTTCCTTGTTCGGCGCCCGCGCCGCCGCGCCGCGACGATGGGGATTGTGTAACATACATTCACCATGATTTGAGAAGGTATCTTTAAGAAGTAAGTACGTAACATTAGAAATTGAAAAGTTAAGTTCTTCGTATTTAGAAGCAGAGAATGAAGTTGTGTACCTAGATGTTAACCGCGAGCCTCTTTTTGAAGAATGACAGACATATCACAGTTTCAAAAACCGCTGGTTCTAGGGATAGGGAATCGAAATTTGGAGGGCATTCGCCGTGTTTATCATAGGGTCCAGGGAGGAAGTTTTCAAAATTTGCGAATGAGCAGTGGACCAGTAACGGAAAACGAATTCTATACGTCCGAAATCGGGACATCCTATAGTTTAGTTCACACGGCAATATACTGCACAGTATTTTTCATTCTAATCATAACATAACGCTAAATATACCGCCGTGCCAAAATCGAGCAAGAACAACACTGAGGGAAAAAAACATTTGTATGGGCTGGTAATGGGCACACCCATGTCTGCAAGCTCTTACGATTTGCCTTTTAAACCATTTAAAATCTGGTTCTCAGCATCTGGCCCTAACGAATATTGCAAACAAAAAGCAGTTTGGAATTCACAGACTTAAGATCACAGGATAAATAATAGTTCACGAAAAGGTAAGATTAAGAATCTCTGTTACTACGTGTATATAAATATACCGACAGCATAAAAAAATCAGTTAGCTGCTTACAGTGGCAGGAATCAGGGATTACTGGGATTTTGCCGAGCTGGTCTTTTTGCTTACTCGCTTTGTTACATTAAAAACATCACGAGCTAGAGCCAGAGAGAGAGAGAGAGAGATAGATAGATAGATAGATAGATAGAGAGAGAGAGAGAGAGAGAGAGAGAGAGAGAGAGAGAGAGAGAGAGAGAGAGAGAGAGAGAGAGAGAGAGAGAGAGAGAGAGAGAGAGAGAGAGAGAGAGAGAGAGTTATACATATAAATTGACTACCGCCACCCTGCAAAATCAGGTGAGGACTCTCAGATTTTCAGGTAAGAGTATGCTCGCGTCTCTTAAAGGTTCCCAAGACTTTTCTGATCAGATTATTTTGTGCTGTGCCTTCTTTTGCATAAATCTCATAACAAACAAAGAGACAAATCTAAGAATGACTTTTTCTTAAATGGTATCATCCTTTTGTAAGAAGGTTGTAACCTCCTTTTTTGATTTCGTTCCTGGACACTCTTACGTTTCTTTTATTGATCCAAATACTTCAAAATTCAAAATTATTATGACCGAGTCAGATATCGATCGATAGACAACAACCTTCTTAGCAACCTTCAGAAGTAACAATTTAGCATTGATTTATTAGTGTGCTTTTATATGCATAAATAATTAAAAAACAATCAAATTGATTTAGAGATTTACACACTTTTACACATTTACACATTTACACACAACAACCTGACCGAACATCACCATCGCCATCATCGCGGAGGTGCGTCTCTGAGATACTTACCCTATACCCTCAGACGAAAGTACTTTACTAGATTGATAGCTTAGTCTGTCTACTTTCTAATATAAAACTTTAGTCAAAGTTGGTTTAAATAAGGTTGAGCCACATAAAATATCATACGTACGCCACCGGCAGCGAGGTAGTTAAGAGAATAAGACCTATTTAACACGGCTGTAGGCCGAGTTGCCGACCCTAGTCTGCAATGAACACATGCGGCCACTCATAAAACGTTTATTAACGAACTTTGGTAAGTTTTTCAACTCCCCATAAAAATTCCTGTTTATTTCCGTCTAACCAATATGCTTTGAACGTGTTGTGAGTTTTATGATTGGTTTGAGACGAGGCAGATGCGCCGGTTTTAGATCTGTCGTAAATAGACAGTTTGGCGAATACGAAATTAGTGCATCTTATTAACTTTGACAAGAACTAAATAGGTGATCACGTTGGTTTAGTTAATTTAATAAGAGCGCTTGAAAAGACTAATTATTGTAAATGGTAATTTTGACCTAACTACAACATTGAATCTAAATTCACTGTTGTAGATTTGTCTGAAAAGCATACTACTAGTTTTTTTTGTTAAAAGAAAGAAAAACTGCTAAATGCTTAACAGCTAAAACGCCGGTTAACGCAACATAGGTATTTCTACGTCACAGCTAAGGGCCCGTTGTTTTTGATCAGTAGTTAAACATACTAGTTAAAAGACGTAACCATTTGTTAAATCTGAACCAATTGTGTCACATTTTCCATTCGATTTTTTAATTTTAACCATTCGTTCAGTTAACTACTGATCAAACCACTTTCCCTAAAGTAGATAGAACTACGTGACACGGTTACAAACAAAATGACGTCATTCCGCCCACAGTCCAAAGCGGAATTATTTTTGCTCTTTAATAAAAATAAGGGCAGCTAGTGGCGAGGTGTTGGTGAGTGGGGACACCACAGACCTGAGTGCTCCTGACGGTAGGTCCTGTTCCTCACCTCACGCTTGCCTTCACCGGCCGGCTGCGGTGTACAATTACGAGGAACAGACCCTCACCTCTGACTTGCCTTTATTGGCCGGTCAGAGTGGGGTCGCAAGAGCTATATGTTCGAAGGGTTATGTGTTGCATAAGTTGTGAGTGGAAACCTTATGGTCGTTTAAAGTCCAGAAGCACTTCTCCACCCTTAGCCCCTCTGGAACTCTTGCCTCCCTGCTGCTATATATATGTGGCTCTTTCGGGAGGTTCATTCCATTGAGTTGGCGAGTCACCGCCTGCCATTTCAACCAAAGTAGCATTGGCCAGGCATGCGCCGTAGTTTCATCAATAGCCTAGTTCACCAATCCATGTCAGTTCATTCATAGAACCTATTATTAGTATTCCCATCCTTCTTAAATAGTCTTACACTAACCGGTGGTTGTCCGTGGGAGCATACTTCTATAGTTTGAACTCAGGGGCAATCGCCGGATGGTGTACCATATTTTTCCCAAATTAAACTTGTCTAAAGGGCCCCTGCGCGGCTCCATGTACGCCTTCCAAAGGTCCGGGACTCCCATAGTCCCGTGATCGGTAAAGACATACAAATAATAATACAATACTATTTTGAGACAAACCTGTTTCCGTACCAAATACTTAAAAACTCCCCTTGTAAAATAACTTTGTTTTATTAATGTCCAGAAAATAAGGAAAATCGTAGTTATACCTACATTTTCTAGTATAGGTATGCGCTTATTCATAAAGCGGATCGCAATAACCTGTTTGGCGTGTACAACTGCAAAGTACCTACATATTTGAGTGTTTATGTTTTTTTGTAAATAAATGGCGCGGCGTTTAACATGCCCCTGGGCGACTAGGTAGGACGACTCGTTTCTCGCTAGGTAAGCCCTCGTCTCTCTCTACCAAGGCTATAATTTAAGAGATGCCGATGGACAAGCGAAACAAGTCTAACATGAATACCTACATACATTCAATCACGCCTGTTTCGCAGAGGGGTAGGCAGAGACCAAATAAATAAGTAAAAAAATATACAAGTGCGGAAGAACTCTGATTCTTTTTAAATCGAAATTTAGTTCGACTAATATTACCTATTCGACAGCAGTTTCTTTCTTTACGTTTGCCCGAAAGGTCACTTCAAATATTTTCATTTAGTCATTATAGTACAAACCTTAGAATAATAACACATAGAAACCTAGTCCGCGCACCAAAACCGTCAGACTTAAACTACACCATTCTGGTGTACTCGGCGATCGCCGCCTGTCAGTCGCAATCACGTCACACAGCGTCAACAGTTCCCGGATTTTTATTGATTATGACGATTTGTATTGTTAATGGGTGCCACAACACTTCAGACCAAGAAAATAAACACTATAAAATAACATTCCACGTGTAAGTAATATGTTTTGACTTGTTGTTTTACGTAAAACATTCACTAAAATATTAAATTATTTTCTAACGACATTACATGAAAATGTTGCCATTATAACGAAATTTTTCCCCCTAAATTGTTATAGTAAGTACTTGTTCTATTTTGTGATATTCTGTGATACGAATTGAATTACTTGTTTTTCTCGTTCAAGATTTCCTTCTAATCCGATTATTGCCGCACGTTGGATTAAAAATCGCGGCGGCATGTGATTTTAGTCCGCCAAAAACCACCGGCCAAAAAAGTACCTTAGAACATTTTAACTACCTAGGTACTTAAAATATGATATTTTATGCGAATTAGAAAGAGACAAAATATTTTCTTATTACATAAGTGTTAATAAACGTTTGTATTATTACTAAGTAACTACAAAAAATGATCGAATTTAACAAAAATGATTATATGAAAAAATCCCCTAGTTTAGGGGGAAATGTAATCCGCTAGCAACATTATTTGTTTACTTGTGTGCGTGTTGTCGTGTGTTAGTACGCGTTGATTACGCCCACATGAATCCATTTTGTGCGACACTTTTGACGGGTTGGCTGTAGGAAACTATCATTCTATGTGTTATTATTCTAAGGTACAAACTATTTAAAATCACCATTTCCACTTGAGAACTTACCTGCGATGAATGGCATTATCTTTTGTTAAATCCAACCTCTAATTACCTGTACAAAATGAAATGCATTAATAACAAAAGATGGAATATGAATTAGAATTTTACCGTCTTAAGAATAAGGTTCAAATTGGAAATTACGAACTCACTCACAATTGACATAGAACCTTTTAGAAATGACTAACACTTGCTAAATGCTACACCCGGTGGTCCTTATTATATGTCATGTCCAAAAGGTTCTATGTGAAGTGTGTCCTATCCCAATTTGAACCTTATTCTCAAGTTAGTAAAGTTGTAATTAATATTCCATCTTTTGTTATTAATGCATTTCATTTTGTACACGTTATTAGCGGTTGAGTTTAACAAAAGATAACAATGCCATTCATCGCAGGTAAGTTCTCAAGTGGAAATGGTGATTTTAAATAGTTTCTACTATACGTGTTTTGGATTTTACCGAAAAGTGACAAATTATCTATTCCTTATTATCTATTCCTTATTTCAGGTTTAAGCGTACAAACCTTGTCCAATGTAATGGTTGGTCAATTTATCTATTTCCCATTTCTGATTTTAAGTAAGTACCTTAGTATCATTTGCCCAATGTAATGGCTCGGTTTATAATAGTTTACCTATTTTTAAATCGACTTTGTTCTGTTGAAAGATATAAAAAATAACCATAATAAAAAGGTTTATTTTTCATCTTTCACCAGAACAAAGTCGATTTAAAAATCGTGTGATCGGAGAAACGTTAAAAACACACCTACCCAACATACATACCCTACAATCTGTGTTAAGGAGGTTCTATTATATACCCGCCGCTATATTTTAACATTTTTAACCCCTTTCAAGATGATTCGAGCTACCAAAAATCCCTTCTTAGTGCATACCCAAGGAATATTCTCTCCAAATTCCAAGTCTCCCGAACCTGAGGGCCCTACCACGATGCACTACGCTAACTAGCGTTTCTATTCGTTTCGTTTTTAACCAATCGCGTCACTTGTTTATCTCGTGACTATTCGTATCACGTCATTTACCAGTGACGCGATTGGTTTAAATACGAAACGAAATGCTAGTTAGCGCAGTGCATGGCAGGGCCAGGGCAGTGCTTTGGCTGTGCGTCGATCGATCAGGTGAATACCAATCTAACCATAAATACCGCACTTGAAAATCCGTCATGTTAGTACCAATGTCACCTCTTAACAGACGATTAGAGCGTTAACTGATATCAAAATGTATGAGCTAACAGTCGATTAGCAATGAATAAGTTTAACATCGTTTGGTGAAATTGGTACTTGGCCAACGGACGCCAAAAAAGAAACAAGATATTATGAAAAAAACTCAAGTGAAGCCCATCTTGCATGTAGTTGTATAGAAAACTAATAAGTTTACGTCCAATTTCTAATATAGAATGTCGATTTGTGTATTACAGACGACATCTGCATGGAAGAGGCTCCAAAAATATAATGTGCTAGCTAGTGTGCAAAACCATATGGCTGCGTTTATCGCGTGACATAATATGGATAAAACAACCGTCTCTTTTTGATTTGGATGCTTTATCCATATTTTTGTCACGCGATAACACAACACAACCCAGTTCTTATCGCAAATGTAAAATATACGCCGGTGGCCACATTTCGTTAGGTAGGTCCTCTGCCTGTACAACAAATTCGGTATCTTGAGAAATCAAAAATGTGAGTAACTAAGATGTATTCCAGGCTAAAATAGCCCAAACATCGATTACGTACATCTTTATGCTTGTAGTTCACCATTAATAAAGAATAAATGTCTACCACGCATGCTTTCGTGCCGCGCCACACCTGTATGAAGTTGGCCTATTGGGGGAACGACTTTATAATGCAAGAGTTTAATCAAGTAAAGAATACCATCGTCCCGCATCGGGGGCACGTTATGGGCCACACCCACAGCATACGGTGCCTTAATGGAAAAATGTATTTTAGAAAAGGCTTTAAACTAGGTTGACACGTGCACTTAGTTACTTTGTTATGAATGAACATAGGAGACACATAGTTAGGATTCCGTTAATAGCATGATAGTCCGTAGGTATCTACACTTCGTTTTATGTCGAACTAAAGAATGATACTACGTATGCAATTAATCGTAATAGTAGCACAATTCTTGGTAATCTTGACTTTAAAAGTAGCTGTGATGACCTTTTTTAAAAGAAGAGTGCACTGCTCTATTAAATAAATAAAATAAATAAAATAAATAAAATAAATAAAATAAATAATATAAACAAAATAAATAAAATAAATAAAATAAATAAAATAAATAAAATAAATAAAATAAATAAAATAAATAAAATAAATAAAATAAATAAAATAAATAAAATAAATAAAATAAATAAAATAAATAAAATAAATAAAATAAATAAAATAAATAAAATAAATAAATAAATATCAGGGGACAATGTCACACCAATTGACCTAGTCCCAAACTAAGCTCTAGGCTTGTGCTATGGGTACTAGACAACGATATAAATATTTATATAGAGAAATATATACTTAAATACATAGAAAACATCCATGACTCGGGAACAAATATCCGCGCTCATCACACAAATATCTGCCCTTACCGGGATTTGAACCCAGGACCGCTAGCTTCGTAGGCAGGGTCACTACCAACTAGGCCAGCGCATCGTCAAAACTAAAAAAAATATGAAAAACAACGTCATAAAATTTTAAAACTAAGTAACATTTAGTTAAAAGCGTGATTCAACATTTAAGATATACCCTCAACCCTCATTGAAAGTTGAAAGTTGTCTTTACCGAGCAAACGCGGACGCGGATTTCCTCTTCAAGCGTTTTTATTAAAGCGCCTTCTTAATGAAACCCGATATTCTATTAATACTTTCAAGCGCTATCGACGCTTTGCAGTTATTCCCATATTAGAAAATAGACATGGTTTCGCTAGATAGGCTATGCCAAAGCAGCGCAGACACGGGTAACCATGCAATTCTAGTGCACAAACACGCCACACATTGTACACATTGGCCCAAAGTATTGGACCAAAATATCGATTAACGTTTACCTACACATTGGCGTATTCGATCTTAAAAGATCCTTTTATGTGTGCACGAAAACTTGTTTTGTTACTTTTTGTTCAAAACTTGTACGAGTATGTGTCCAAGTAGAAATAAGTTCGCCTTTGTACATTAGTTTCATATTTAAATATAGGTTTACACAAAAACCGACACTAGCCGGTTGACTGCGGCTAGTGTTGGTTGCCAACTATAAACAAGCCAATAGCGTAGCCAAGTAGGTAGTCCTCTACACGTTGGCCAAATACTTTGGCCCGACTTATTGGCCGAATGTATTATACAGCGGCCATTAGGCAAGTCGGTCGAACGCTATAAAAGTATTCCACCCCTATTGAACTATGGTCGATATATGTCACACTTCGCCGTAACTATCGGCTATCCACTAAGGAATGACCACTAAGAGCTTTTCCCTTTTAGACACTACCTATAAGCACTCGCCTCTATTATAAACGTCTTTCGTTCTTCCTATATTAGAAACGTATTTTGTGTTTGTTACCTTTGTCTGGGTGTTACTTATTCAACTAGAAATTAAATTGAAGCATTTCTTATCTGCTTGTGAAATGACAATAATGATAGGATGAGATGCGATCGGATACACTTAGACCCTGTGGGATCTTTTGTGATAAACAAGTAACAAGATAAGCGTAATTAGGTACAATATAAGTGACATCACTGGGATCAGTCGTCACTTCTGGTCTTGTTTTGTGTGAATATATAGGTACTGAACAGAGCGAAATAAACAAACGCGTCATTGAATTCGGGTATACCTATTCTTATCTCATAAACACTTGAAAATATAACCGGGTAAGATCATGTCGGACTATGATCTGTGTAGGTTCCAAAGCTATTAGTTCAAACACAAAAAACTATCTCTAAAAAACCACATGTATGAACTTTCTATTTATTTATTTTTTCGCATTTTTTTACTTGTCGTTAAGGCTGCTTGGGGAGAAGCGAAATTACAGTTTTTCTTAAACGGTCTCCGAATAGATTTAATTTTTTAACTCTGTTGGAGTAATTTTTATGTAATTTTAATCTATGCCAAATTACAGCTTTTTTGTACCAAGAGCCTGAATTAAACCGCGGACAGACGGACAGACGGACAGACGGACATGGTGAAAATATAAGGGTTCCCTGTTGACTATGGAACCCTAAAAACGATACATAATTCCAACTAAAAGCAACATCGCACAACAAAGCAAGCAGTCGTATACTGCATTAGAGCGCTGAGATATACAAAACGACAAAATATATTCACTTAAATTACATCCTCATAAATGCTAGAAATCAAATTGACTACTTATGTGGCCTTACCTATGTTAATTAGAAAGTAATGCACTAGCTACGCGCCAGAATAGTCTTCACGTAGCCAAACCGGAAGAGATAATGATTAGTTGCGTATGCGATCAACGTTCACGATAATTAAAGTGTAGCCAAGAAATCGATATCGAATTCGTAATTGTAGTCCCTTTACACGTTCAGGCCAAACTTTATTTAAGGCAACGAGGCCCATATTCATTAATACCAACTTAAAACGAACACATCAATAATTACACTTGCCCAATAATAACTATTGGATTGCCCGAGCACGCTGGGTTACTCGTAACGTACACAAGGGCAGGCCTGGCTCACTCCGAACTCTAGGCCCAAAGGTACCTACAGTAAAGAAAACTGAAAGACGTACCGTACCATTGTATGTCTTATGCAGATTGTGACAAGAGCGAAAAAGGTACGTCTTTCAGATTTCCTTTGTTGTATCTCTGTGTGTAATAGAAAGGGAAGCATAGAACATGTTTGACGTTTCTAAAGGCTGTTCATATCTACTCGGTAAAAGGTAAAACTATATTGTCGCATGAACAGTTTTGGCAGATTAGTGCCGCAAAATGGTAAAAAAGGAACCCTTATGGTGAGTCTTCGTTGTCCGTCTGTCAGTCTGTCTGTCTGTCTGTATGTTGCAGCAGGTTTTCTCAGCAACTATTTATGCTATCAACTTGAAATTTGGCATAGTTGTACGACTTGCTTGCCCGCATCTGTTTTTAGTAAAAAAATATGAAATTAATTTTGTAAATAATTGAAAAAGGGGTCTAGAATGGGGGGTTAAAAAATGAGAGTGGTTTGATTGCAAATGGGGTTTCATATGAAAGGGCTCAATTTGGACATTTCAAAACTTTAAAAAATAATTGTTTTGGTATGTACTTTTTGATTTATAGCCAAAAATGTACAAAAAGTGACAGTTCCCACTCAACAAAAAATCTCAAAAATTCTAGATCATTACTTTTATACGTCACCAGCATAACGACGTCACGGAAACTTTGCATTTTATTGCTCTTGGTAATATAGAGACATGCATATTGTATCTCGTTTGTTTTCATGCCAAACGAAAGAGACGCATTGAAAATATTTTATCATAGCCTAAATAACGGATATTGAGCCAATTTTTTTTTGGCATCAAATGAAGCATCGGCGAGTCGCTTGGACTGCCTTGGACGTGAACTCTTTATTGTAAATCTGCCCTGCTTTTATCGTTTATGTTTTTGTATTCTATACTTACTTAAAGCTAGCTCGTAAGATTCGTTAAGTATCATCAAAATATGGAATTTTCGGATTATGTGTTACGTTACCATTCGAAGGTAAATGAACCTAATCAGGTTCTATAGATAATTTAATTTTGGAGTTGCCGTAGTTATAGCCTATTGATTTTCTATTTTTATTATCTTTTTATTTTGCGATGCGTTATCATAAAACTTAACAAGTCTATGCTTGCTTTTTGTCAGCTATAGCACTTTAATTCGTCTCAATTAAGATAACATTCAAACCTAGCACGATTTAAGGGCCTCTATTCAACACAATATTGTTTTTTTTTTCTTTGACCCGCGGCGACTTCAACAGCTACTACCGCGGGGATATGGCGTTTCCACAATGAAGTGATTTCACCAGTGTCAAGTATAAATAAGTATAAATCAATATAGCAATTAAACACATTCCTATCTTCTCTAGGAAGATTGGGGGCAACGTTGTACGGTGATATGTAGGACAGAGGCCAAGATAGTTTTAACCTCTGTCTGTACCACTGCGAGTCCACTTGAAACGAGAAGTAAGATGCCAGATACATGAAATAAGTCCAGTCTTCTATCACTGTGCAAAACAACGGCATAAAAAGGACAAGGATCACTAGCAGAAAAGAACTTGGAACACCTAAATACGCAAAAATACATAACTAAAACATATTACACATCCGCCATCTTTTAACGTTGCAAATGGCCTCCAAATGACCACAATATCGTTTCTGATCTGTTATCGTATTGTCACCGGTTTGATAGCTCTTATTTTCTTGACAGTAATGGCGGCTGACGTCAAAACAATACCATAACAGCGTCGCTATTGCCTAACGCACACGCAATCACAATCGGCTTCAAAGTGGAACAATTGTTTTCATTTTGTATGCAGACAAGCCTTCGATTCTCAAAATTAAAACGATTGCGATTGCGAGTGCGTTACGCAATAGCCCCTGGCCAAAGACGATATGTTTTTTACCGCCGGGACTAAAGGCCCATCGCTGCTTAATAGTCCTCTTGTAATACGTAATTAAGATTATTTCTTATCTGTGCCTATCTTACTTACACTTAATATTATACATGAGAAAGTTTTGATGTTTGGATGTTTAGATATTTGGCACTGGGCAACTTAGCACACATCTAGGTTTAGGTCCTGGAATAGGACATACTTTACTACTACTTTTGATTCCGGAAAAAATATTTGTGATTGTAAAAGCGATAGACTACGCCAACCAAAGTTTACGCGGATGGAGTCGCGGGCAACAGCTAGTGTTCTAATGAACTTATTTTTAAACGTAAATTTATTTTTGATTTGGGGAGCAAAATCCGGAGCAAAGTCTAGCTCGTTTATACCTAGATCTTCTTGCAACAGTTTGCGGTGTTGCGCATGCGCGAACGATGAAATAATACTAAATATTGCAAAATGCTCTAGATTTATTTCCGATCTAGATTCTCGCTCCACTGAATTACTTCCCGCACTTAAAACAATTTCACAACAATTACAAACTACAGACTAAGTTTTTGATAAATATTTATTGAAAAAACACCTGTCACCTCATTTTGCTTCGTTTAATTTAAAGATACTCTGACATAGAAGCCTACTTTGAAGAGACAAATAAATAACAGGCTTAATAATATCAACCTTGATATACTAACATACATGTGTAAATAATAAAACCTACAATGGCTGGGTAGAAAGGAAGCCCTGTAAGCATTGAGAGAGAACATCTAGACCCCTTTTAATACCGAAAGCGGTCAAGGTGGGCTTTCTTTACACGGATCCCACCAAATATGAAAACACAAACTTTATTGTTAGTGGCATAGAGGCGTATAGAGTTTTAAAGGCTCGGGAACAGTGAGGTTATTGACCAAAAGGGAACTTATACAGCTATATAACTGTGTTGTTGTCTTCCCGTGGAAGTCGTGAGAGGCGACAAAGGGAATAAAGGCTTACAACCTGTCACTAATATGCACTGGTAAACATCTTAGCCTATTTATGCAAAATGCGTTTACGTGGTTGTGTGGCTCTGCGTACACCAGTCTGGAAATACAGCGTGAAGGTATATGTGTATGTATGTAGGGAACATATTTATGACTTTGAAGAAACCTGTCGTTCAAGAGAGAGTTTTAACATTGTTGAAGAAACATGAATCGTAACTTATTTATTGAATGCTAAATAAACCTGAATTGGAATCCAAGGGTCTATTCAAATTAATCGGAGCACCTGCCAGTCACTTGAATGACTTATCAATATTTAACAAATGGTTCTAGTTACTGAAGCACCAACCAATTCTTCGTTCACTAAATGAGAACAAGAACAGGCGGCCTCGAATCCCTAAAACAGAACGTTGACACTCGTTTTTAAATAAATAACATTTAATCTTTAACGATACGTCCTAAGATATTCTCTCTCTATTTTAAGAAATCGACCTATTGATTTAGTGGCCATAATACGGTGCGTGTCTGTCAACTTGATCGCAATCCTATAACAAGAATTCCAGTTTGACCAAGCGAAACTCGCCCTTAATAAACTTTCGAGTACTCATAAATCGTGCTCTAAATAGTAAAACCGGCTGCTTAATTATATAGCCTGCCTAGTTAATTATATAATTATGGAGCCATCAGTAATTGCGCCATAATGCCGAAATAATGCCAAATGTTGAATAATATAGGCAGCGGCAACGGACGACATTGTTAATTTTTTATGAGTTGGCTTTGCAGCCGACGACTGTAGGTTGACAAACAAGTTTCTTACCATTTTACCCTTAGGTAATCATGTAAAAAAAAACGTTTTTAGCTGGAAATTACAAACTAGCACACAGGCTCTCTGATGGTAAGTGGGATCTGGAACCCATAGACATAAGAAATCATATTTCATTCATCATTTTATTTAATTAAGTTGATTTAGTATATTGTTGTAAGTACTTCAGTTCTGCAGAGGTTGAAGACATGATTTAAGTCACTTAAATATATTCACATTGAAATTTGCTTGACATTGAACACTTCTCCCTACGGAGCGGAAGCCGTTGACCGTCTATGTTGACGACCTCACAAATAAAACAAGTCACACCTTTAAAATATACCAACCGTTTTTAATCGTTGTTTGTTTTTTGATATCACTTGGAGAAATTACTGCGTCAGTTGTTATATTAAAAATATGAATTTAGTATTCCTCGACCTTGGTATAGACGTTGATAATGTCACCTGTAAAGTGTCTGCAAACAGCCAGGCTCCTATTTCACAGCGACAGTTGACAGGTGATAATTTGGGGTTCACTACATAATTCCGAAGAGTCAATTCCCAATTGATACAAATTCCGAATGTAATGTCTTGACTGAAGACTTTATTTTCGAATGCCGCTTGTAAATTATTTTAATCTAAAATAGCCGCTGCATAATATAGCAACCGGAAAATTTTAAAAATTTACAAATGAAAAAAATGTGTTTTCCCGATAATTTTATGTATATTGCAAAGTTGACAAGTTCCTAGGTTTTGGAGGTTTAAATACGCTATATCATGTACCTGATGTAGGTACCTACACGGAATTGTCACCTATCCTGCTCTATTCATTGATTATATACAGGGGCCAGGTATCCTGTAGATTGAATTGTAAATGAAGTAAGTGAATGACACGGTATAATATTGTTCCACGCAAAAATATATCAGCTACAATCGCCAAACATTTATCTCTATCAAAAAGGAATACAGTCTGTGAGCACGTAGAAAGTGCTTCGGGTTTGTACTTATCTGTTACTCGCTCTTAACAAGAGCTTATGAGAGCGAGTGAGAAACACGTACAAACCCGAAGCACCTTCTAAGAACAATTGCACTGTATTTTGTTTTGGATCGCATACATAGATGATGCGAGACATTAGTGTAGTCACTCACTAAAGACTACCTATGCATTTATTATTATGAATGGGCGGACGGCGGATGCAATATGGTCATGACTGTCATGAGAGCACAAGATGGATAAGATTATTATTCAGTTTCGAGTAGGTATTATATTATGTGTGAAAATATAATATGCAGTTTTTGTTATAAATCACAATCATATTTTGTATACCTATTAAGAAAGTACTGATGTATCACTGTAGAAATAAAATGAGGGCGCCACTGTCTACGTAACTGTCACATTTTTGACGTAAAATGTAAACACGGCAACAATTTAGTATAGATTTTTTTAGTTTCATTTTATTTAATTTCAACTCTTTTCTCTCGCACTGTACGTCTGAGGTCCTAATATATATATAATATATATATATATATATATATATATATATACCTATTAACTTAATAATTTAACTAGGTAAGGTACTCGACTCGTACCATTCACGATCTATTAACCGCATTAAAAAGTCACTGCCGTTTTTTTGGTACACAGGTCTTTAACATCTCCTCGTCGTTCGATTGATCGAAAAAAATTACTAAGCCTGAAAACAAAACCAATCAATCAAATTATACGCGTGGGCACTGTGGGCAAGGTATAATGAACTCAATATCGTAAAGGAATTAATTGGAATGGTTGCGTAACGTTTAAACTTACCTGCTGAAAACAATTTAGTCAAGTGATTAGAAATATTGTTTCCTATAGGTCCAAAATGATTTACTTAGTAAGGTTTTTACAACGAATAGAACGAATTATACTGGATTTATTAACGTTTTTACAACTTAGAGGATATGGTTTTTAGGGTTCCGTAGTCAACAGACGACGGACAACTAAGGTTATTGACGTAGCCCATCGAATTAGCAGCTTGAAGTGATAGTGGGCCCGCCACATTATGCCGCAGAACGGATAACCGCTGGAGTTATAGTGTTCCTGAGTGGAGACCGCGGATCGGCAAACGCAGTGTAGGGGTCCCTCAGACTAGATGGAGCGACGATCTTCGCAAGGTGGCTGGCAAGAGCTGGATGAGAGTGGCTGTAGATCATGCTCGGTGGCGTGCAATGGTTGAGGCCTACGTCCAGCAGTGGACTATTATATGCTGATGATGATTGATGAGTCAAAAAGGATCCCTTTTTAGTTTTGCCATATCCGTCTGTCCTACCACCCTATCCCACCCATGCACGGTTAGGTAAACGTATTAATCACGCCCAGAAAGTTGTAAAATAAATAATTTTGAACAGCTCAAAGAAAAATAGTGGGGGTATGTAAAGAACATTTTTAGATTCAGGTATCCGTTTGCGAAATAAGAGTGTAATTTTCGTTAAGTGGTAATTTTCGTTAGACTCAAGTGTCATTAATGTCATTATCAAAATAATGTAATGTCATTCCTATAGAAATTTCTGATGTGTGAATTATTTTTACATGCTGTATATCTTGGTAAACGTACAGGTACAAGGCGGAAGTCATTTGACTGTGATTTGTACGGAAATAGTTAACTCACTCTTTAAGATAACTAAACTAATTGCGATTTCTTGCGTAATGGGCTGCAACAATTAACGTGGAATTTGTCGAATGTTATCTTCATCGCCCTCCGACTGGTCTGGAGGACTAAATTTGTTAGTTTTTGTTACGTTAAAAAAGAGTAAATTTAAAATCTGTTTGAAACCTGTGCAGGGCTCGACTCGCACTTAACCGGTTTCGAAATTTTAGGTTTTACATTGCATTAATTATATTCCATGCTAATGAATACTGTGTCTGTAGTACATTATCAGTTGAAAATTGCTGTTTTATTAATGAAATGTAATTACTAATTATATCGTTATATTATTAAACTTTAATGATTTTATACAGGTGTTTTGACTCTACCTATTTTCGAAGAATTCTTTAAGGTACGCCGTATGTAGTAGCGTAGGAAATCGTACAATTTGGCTTGCCTGGCACTGAATGAGGTGGTTCTGATAATTTTCATGTTATAGGTATGCGATGAAGTAGTTACGACAAATCCAAAATTTTAAAATAATCGATATTTTTTTAGTTTTTTATATTTTTTTACCACTTTTGCCGTAATATAGGTTCGTCTGTGTTACGAGTTACGACAAAAGTTAGCAGACTAAATTTGCAACAGAATGAGATGAACTTCAACACCCAATTCATCCCATTTTATTGCAAATTTAATCTACATATTTTAAATGTACAGCTGTAAAAAAACAAACAAAATACTTATCTAAAAAAAGGAAAATTCAAAGTTAGGTGAAAACGTGGGTTTGTCATAACCACTTAATCACTTACAATACTGAAATAAAACAGCACAATGTCAAGCAGCCATATCCAGTGCAATGCATAACGCATCAATTCCATAGTCTAAACTGGTGACTAATATCTACAACGATTGAAAAGTTATGTGAAGTTGTTTACATACAACTTTGAATGACAAAAAGCGCAGAATGCCATAAAACTATGTTCACTCATAATTGTTATTATCAACTAAAATCTCAATAGATACTTGGACTTGGAATTTGATAAGAAATTCGTAATAGCGATAAAGAAAGAAAGATAACAACATCATGACGTTTTTAACTGCGCACTCTCCAACTTGCAATTTTTACATATGGTTATAGCACTTCGGGCGTAGAAATGGATTACACGTATGAATAATGCTGTATTTTTACCAATATGACAAGAAAGAGAACAGAAATTATCTGCTGTATTTTTAGACCTTTTAGAAAAAAACCAATTAATCCATTTTGTCATGAAAATAATAGACGCTTTTGTAAAAAAGAAATACCACCTTACGTCAATTTTACCACATCAAGGAAATTTTACCTTTTACCTCACTAGCACAGTTAAGAAGGCTATGCTGTTCCCCAAGTATGTGTTCTAGGTCCTATATTGTAAAGCATATACATTTTCAGAATTATTTACAAAACCTTAAAAGTCAGATCTTCTATAGTGCAGCATTCAACCTTGACAATAAAAATTAATAAAATAAATGTTTAAAAAAACAAAAAACCGCCTTCAAAAATGCAAAAAATAACTTCTTATAAAATGATAGGTACCTATAGGTAGGTCAGTCCAACTGAAGTCGGCGTCCCACATTATTTTAAACCAAAAGCCGATTTACAAACAGCAACACAGCTGAGTGACTATTGAAGATGAACAGAGAGAAACTGTCTCTTATGTAAAATCTATATTCATCTCTTTCTACATTTTCTAACTTCGGTCTTTAATGGGCAGTTAAGTGTGTGGTTGTTTGTACCTATCATTAAAATATTGTGGGACGCCGACTTCAGTTGGACTGACCTACCTATAGGTACCTATCATTTTATAAGAAGTTATTTTTTGCATTTTTGAAGGCGGTTTTTTGTTTTTTTAAACATTTATTTTATTTAATACTTTTTAGTGATCCTATTTATGCTGTTATGTAGTTCCACTTTTCAATAAATGAGAAACTATAGAAAATTTCGAGCTCGCCGCAAGCAACGCCACTGGAAAGTTACAGTCATATTCACCTATGGAAAACGACCACCATCAAATGTTATTCCTGCTGATGCAAATAACTGTGGTGGTTTGATGCACGTTTTGAAACTTGGCATAGGCTCCAGAGTCATGTTAAGACGCAACATTTCTGTTACTGAAGGCCTGGTCAACGGGGCAATGGGGATTGTGTCCAAGTTTAAATGGCCTGCCTTTCGCCGTGACCAAATAGAATCAGGCGAGTTACCTGAATCTGTTTTTATTAAATTTGATGATGTCACTATTGGCACAAAAGTGAAAGACAGAGACGGGTTAGTTGCCATAGCGCCTGTGTCAACAACCTATCAGGCAACTAAAGGATACGGGGATGTTGAACGAAGGATGCTGCCGCTAATCCTCAGTTGGGCGGTTACAGTGCATAAACTCCAGGGCACTACCTTAAACAAAGCTGTAATAGATTTGGGTAAAAAAATGTTTGCCAAAGGCCAAGTTTATGTTGCTCTAAGTCGCGTAAAGACCCTTAATGGTATTGCTCTTTGCGACTTAGAGCCCAATAAAGTGCTAAAGAAACCACATGATGAAAAAGCGTTGTGCGAAATGCAACGTTTAAGAGGATTGTGCTAAAATTTTAATAACGTGTGCCACGTGTGCTGATCATATCCTCCTAAGGCCCAAGGTCCTACCCAAAGTACTTATTAACTTTGTCATTCAGACCCAGCTCCTTCGCCAGTTGTGTAGTTATAGCGTACGTCTGTCTTATATTATTATGAGAATACGCTGTTACGTAGTCCCACTTCTTTGTTGATATGAAACTTTAAGTTATTTCAAGCGCGTCGCAAGCAACGCCGCGGGAAATACATAGTCATATTTCTACAAGTAAATAAACTTCGTAGTAGTCGTTCAACCATCTTAATAGAGATATCTTATCGCCACCCTTGAAATAGGTACCGTTGAAGAGTTCCGGTGGCCATCTGTGGTCTTCATCATCAGGTCCACTTCACCAAATGATACTTTCTGAATGCAAATGCTAGACTTGTTACTAAAAATACTAAAATCGCTTTATGTTTGCCTACAATATTTGAGGAGTTCTCTCAATTCCTCACTGATCCCCTCATCAGATTCCGATTTGGTGGCAATGGGACCACCTCGGAAGTATACCCTATCAAATCAAAAAAGAATTTTCAAAATCGGACCACAATTGACGGAGTAATCGGTGAACATACACAAAAAAAAAAAAAAAAAAAAATACATACAGTGGAACGTATAACCTCCTCCTTTTTTTGAAGTCGGTTAAAAATAGTTTCAAACAAGAGCTTATTGCCTGTAACTTTAACTGGAACAGTTTATGAAAAAGTACATTTCACCTTTTCAGCTTATTTTAATTTATTAAGCTGCCAAATTACATACATTATTATTCGTAGTCGTCTGAACGTAAGTATATGTAGACAAAATAATATATTTATATTTTTAACTAGAGGCACTATGTTGACATCAGTATAGAACCGTACACACATTCTTTAAAACAAAGTAATTCAGAAATAATTGTATGCTTTATGGTAAATCTAACATCAATATCCCTAATTCAGTAAGTATATTAGAGCTGGGTATTCTCTTTGTTATGGGAGAAATAAATCGTCGTAGCTTGAAGTATAATAAAAAAACATTTCAGCAGCTTCGCAAACGGCCTACCTAACCTTCCATCTATGTAGCTCAGAAGGTAGCATTTAAGAAACTAACTGGGATTTAGAGGAAGAGTGCGTAGGTTAAATTACAACCTACAGTAAAACTAGATCTTATTGTTTCGAAATTGTCACTTATTAGTAACATAATTATTAAGAATTCAGTTGTCGCCAACTGGTGCTGACGTAATTAGCCTCTAATTAGAGCCCATCATAAATGTCTGTTGTAAATTGCTTGTCTAATATTGTTACGAGAAAAATTCACTGTGTTTTATCATCTATAACTTTGTGCATAAAAAATGCCGTAAATGGTAGGTTGATACCTGGTTCTAAAACCGAGTCGCATTTTAAATCTCATCAACATTTAACACAATAGCTGACTTGTATCGTCGGAGTTATTCAGGTACTTCTTTTCTCTGTTCTCTGCCAGCTTTTCCACCTCATGATACGACACGACATTGACCTTCTTCCTTATTTGGCTATAGTAAGTAAGCCTAGGTCTCCCTCTTCCTCTTTTAAAAAAATCCAAAATACTGCTCGAATAACTCGTCCGTATACTAAAACGTTAGGCACAAAGATGTTTGGCATATTTTTAACGCAACGGAAATAGATGTTTCCGCTAACCTCTAGAGTTTACTTAAAAAGCTTTCTTAAACGAGTAAACAATTGTTTAATGTCAGATTAAATAGTGGGTGGGAAATAGAGAAAGTAAATTATGCTGATTTCACTCGGAGGTAGAACAGCTTAGAGGCCCTTGCCGAGATGCATTACGCGTTTTTATAGTTTCGTTTTTAAACCAATCGCGTCACTGGTAGATCACGTGACGTTTCGTGTCACGTCATCTACCAGTGACGCGATTGGTTTAAAAACGAAACGAATAAAATCGCTAGTGAGCGCAGTGCATCTTGACAGGGCCCCCAGTGGACATCAGAGTACGCTACTGTGTGAACGCACACGCCGAGACAGAACACCCTGGGGGTTACCGGCTTACCGCATGATATACTAAAGCAGTTAAGTTTCGGTTGAGAGGCAGGGACAGAGCTATGGCAGTTACACAGCTCTGTTCCTTTCCCTCAACCTAAACTAAGATGCTTTAGTATGCCATGGTAACCTCCAGTACTGTTTTATGTTGTGCGTTCACACAGTAGCAGCATTAGTATAGCAGTTTCTCTGCTGTCCACCGTTCTGTCTCACTGATCTTCCTACTGTGAAACCACCATGACTTATATTTGATACTCTTCCTCTTGGTGTAGCGGGTGTCCATGGGCGACGGTTATCACGTTCCATCAGATGTCCCCTGGCTCGTTCAGCTCCTCTAGCATTTTTTAAAATGTAAAAGTAGTTTTTACAAGGTCTGGATCAAGTTTCTAGCCAACAGGCCTAGAGAGGTAATCCGCTTAAAGTAATGACTGCAAAAAAATAAATTAAAATATCGTACAACATTGACGTATGCTGTCGTGCATTAAATGGCAAGCCTATGTTAATTCAATTTCCTTTTAAGATTTCTGTAATCGTTTACTGAATGCAAATGGTTCTACTGTTTTTTTTGTTGCAAAAGCATAAAAATAAACGAAGACTGTATTAAAATATGTAAATATTTATGTTTTCACAGGCATTGTCATCTATAATTGCCTTTGTTGTACAGTCGAATTATAGCGTTAATGTCTTTACAGCCTTTACATGATCATCATGAGGTTTATCTAAACGTATAGACCTTAATATTAGTAACAGATGTAGAGGTGTGTATTTTTGGCGACTTGGGAACGTATATTATATTTATATCATTATGTCTGACTGTACATCAGGTTCAGATATACTTTTGTTCTTGGCCTTAGAAGCTTTTTTATTCTAGGTACTAACGCTAGGTATTTAAGCTTAACCAGCCATGATCTTCTTGCGATACTGATTGATTTATTTTTACTCCAATGTGTAACAAAGCTGCATACATTATGACCAACGGATCGATTTGTCTACCAAAAAAAACTTGATCGTGGCGTGGAGTAGTCGTGTCGCGGTCGCATTCCCCGTCAACTGCCACAAGATACGAAACACCCGGCCGCCGATACAACAGTAACTGAGTCATCTTTCGTCACCGCGCGGTAGCACTCACGGCCGAGTGCGGGCCCAGTTCGCGTGCACTCGTGCTCGAGCGCGGTCAAACCTCGTCGATATCCTCTGATAAGCCGGCATTCGGTAGTTCAATTTCACTACAAACGCTCACGTCCCCGAGCCTCTTCCCCCGACTGTTTCTACATTTGAAAATTTAAATATTTTCGAATTCGAACGCGCGTTCGAAGCTTGGAGTGTATTTTTTTATATTATACTTTTAAATAGAGTGACGGATGAGTGAGTTTTCGTTATCTAAGTTCTTGTGGGAGCGGGAGGCAGGCGCCATGGATAGCTGCCACAAGTTATACTCCTGGATTAACCACACGGTGCTGATGCTCCTTCTCCAAATATTGTGGAAGATGAGCCAAATATCGGACTTTTTCAAGGAAAAGTAAGTACCTACCTGCCTTTCTATTAACTCCGACTATTCCCAGTGTTATTCAATTGTCGATATTTTATCTTTATGATTCAAATAATGAATAAGTCCTTCAAAATAATGAATATTTTAGCAATTATTTTCTAAAGTTTTTATTGTGAAATGGTTTGTAACTACGGAATAGCGATTAAATTGTACCTTGGTTAAAGTTAATTAGCAATAAATAATCGTATCGCTTGCTTTCAGTGCTCGTCTAGATTATAAAGTTACAACGATAAGGTTTCTCTCTTATTTGCACGTCTATACGTTTACTATTGAGTGGACGTTTTGTTCTTATCTTGTCGTACAACATTCGTTTAATTGAAGTAAGTACCAACATCACGTGAGATATTGCAGGGTACCAACCTCTTTGTTAATCATAGTTTTCTTTTGAAATCATGTCGTTTGGTTTATTCTACTAGCGGTTTACTGACGTTGTTGGTCTTTATTACCCTTTGTTTTTGCGCATCTTACCTGTAAATCATAATCATGCAGTTGACCGTAAGTTAGCTCTTATAACAATATGATTACGATGTGGAAGCAAGAAGAGATTAGACAGAATAGATGCCTAGATTGTGATAGGACAAAACAGAAGAGACAATGGATTTAGAAATACGTCACCAAACTTAATAGAATGCGTAACAGTATAAGTAGGTAGGTAACTATTTGTCTGTCAGTAATTTCATAATACAGATTTTATTATAAAAGGGCCATATAAAAAAATATTAATTACGTGTAGGTACCTAACAGTAATTAAGATCCTAGGAAAATGTTGAGCGTACTTACAACCCTGTCGTTGTAAATGAAACTGGCTAAATCGTTCTCGTCACTCTTTGTTCACTTTGAAGTGTGTTATGACAAGGCACTAAAATGACCAACGTTTGCATTGGCGAACTGTATGTCCTCGTACTTGCGGCAGACATTTTAGAGACGATTAACTCGTTCCTTTTACAAACTTTTGAATGAAAAACCGGCCAAGTGCGAGTTACACTCGCGTGGAGAGGATTTCGTACATACGTTTTTTTTTTAAATATAATTCTTATGGGTTTTCCTGTATTCTACAAGTAATGAACTATACTTCGTTTGTTTTTCGAAATTTTAGGTGCTGTAGTTTCGGAGATCGGGGGGATGGTCAATTTTCACCTTCTTTGATGAATAAAATCTAAACTATTTATTTTACAATAATAACAAAATTATATTTGAGATCCTCATAACGAGCCCTTTTATTTGATATTGACACAGTAAGGTTTGCAAAACTTTTTTTTAATTTCCTAATTTGTCTCCCAAAAATGACCCAAATTTAAAAAAATGAACTTTTTACATGTGTTTTGGTCATCAATTTACTTATGTGTACCAAATTTCTTATGTCAACAGACAGACGCACGAGTGATCTTATATGGGTTCCGTTTTTTCATTTTTTAGACGGAACCCTAAACAAATCGTCGCTAAGCAACGACTTCATCGTTATTAGATGATTTTGTGCGGCCGTTAGTCATATCTCTTCGTGTACAGTCACCAGCAATGATTACATTATCCAACATTGGGCGCTAAAATATCTGACACGCTCTTATTACTTAACTCTAGTAATAAAGACATTTTTGCGCCCAATGGATAATATATTATCGCTGGTAACTGGTACTAATGAACAGAAATGAGAATTATGTTCTGCAAGAGACAGAGCGAACCTCGCTCATTGAATACCAAACGGACACATTCCAAAATAATTTACTCTTGCACTGAAAATCTTATATGAACAGCCTCTAAATTTAAAATGCAACACAGACTGATTTTGGAATGTGTCCGTTTTGCATTCAATGAACGGTCTAATAATATAATAGACCTACTGTAAATGGTTGTCATGTCACGTGGCCGTGCGCGATCGTTTTAGATTGTTTTGGCGGCACGCGGCAAGGCCTATTATTTTGTAAATCAACCCTGACAGCATTAATTTTGATCGCGTTTTTCCTCTACTCTAGGGGTTCTATTCTACCCGTTAAACCAATATTACTTTTGACATGCTATCGTATAGTCAACGTTATGATAACGTTAACGTTGCCCTTTACAGTAGGTAATGGCGGATAAGTTGAAAGCGGTGTTGTTAATTTATAGGGTTCCGTATCCACAGGGTAACAACGGGACCCTATTACTAAGACTCCACTGTCCGTTTGTCTGTCTGTCTGTCTGTCTATCACCAGGACCCGTGATAGCTAGACAGTTGGAATTTTCACGGATGATGTATTTCTGTTGCCGCGATGACAACAAACACTCAAAACAGAATAAAAGAAATATTTAACGGGGGCTCCGATACAACAAACGTAAATGTTTCCCGTTTTTGCTCGATAACGGCAACAGGTAGACGCTTGAAATGTTCACAGAGTATTTAGTTGTATATTCAAATAAAATAAAATAAATATAGACGGACCGCTGCCATACAACAAACGTGATTTTTAGGGTTCCGTAGCCAAATGGCAAAAAACGGAACCCTTATAGATTCGTCATGTCTGTCCGTCCGTCTGTCCGTCCGTATGTCACAGCCACTTTATTCCGTAACTATAAAAGCTATACTATGGAAACTTTGTAAGTAGATGTATTCGGTGAACCGCATTAAGATTTTCATACAAAAATAGAAAAAAAACAATAAATTTTTGGGGTTCCCCATACTTAGAACTGAAACTCAATTATTATTTTTTCATCAAACCCATACGTGTGGGGTATCTATGGATAGGTCTTCAAAAATGATATTGAGGTTTCTAATATTATTTTTTTCTAAACTGAATAGTTTGCGCGAGAGACGCTTCCAAAGTGGAAAAATGTGTGTCCCCCCCCCCCGTAACTTCTAAAATAAGGGAATGATAAATGTAAAAATAATATATGATGTACATTACCATGCAAACTTCCACCGAAAATTGGTTTGAACGAGATCTAATAATTCGTTTCTTTTTAATACGTTATAAATCGTAAACCGCATTTTACCTTTCATTCAATCAACTCCAATGTAATAAAGAATAAAGAAAAACATTTATTTAGATGTATAGTGGTACGGAACCCTACGTGCGCGAGTCCGACTCGCACTTGGCCGCTTTTTTTATAGATAATGTTACGGGTCCCTTCGTGCGCGAGTCCAACTCGCACTCGTTACAGTTTGACCACAGTTCTGAGAAATCCTCGCACGTGCCAACCTTAACTGAACTAGTGGTATTAAAAACACATTTTTGACTCTTTGTATGCATTTACGACAGCGGTCCCCCAAGAATGACGACTGTGAGGTAGTTAAATTATTATAACTTACATTCTTCTTACATAGGTAAACCATTGTTAGGCATTATCAGATGTTTATGAATTCGTTAGTGTTTTTGTCAACTTCTGCGTTAGTTACACGATACAGTGCTCAGGTATTCGTAATATTTAGAATAGCTGCATACTACCTATCCGATCAGCAGTTCAGTTGGTTGTTGTTGTTATGCGTTAAACTTACAATGCCGAGCTAAAATACCGGACGACATGTAAACAACTTTTATAAAAAGTGACACCTTATTATTGGCGTGGAGCGTTGCCGGGCTAGCTCATTTTGACATGACAATAATCATGAAAAAGTCAGGGAATAATCTTGGACTAATTGATCAAGTCCCAATAGTCCCAAGTAAAGCCGCAAAAACTCTAGGTGATTCTAAAAAGTGGAGGTGCCATTATATGTATAAAGCGTTTCAATATCGCTCTTCTCTCTTAGTGTGTATAAATGTTTACTATTAACACTAGACAACGATTTTAGTACCTGCATACATACCTAATTATTTAAATACTCAATATCAATATAAAAAAATATAATGTGACGTAAGTTGCTAAGTTCTTCAAGTACGTATTGAAAAACGACATAAAGTAATACTTAACTGAATATTTTAAAACTAAAATTAAATTACAGAATTTATTAATGGTAAAAATACATTGACATTTTACAAAAACAAACGAGCGAACTTACAAACTTACTTAAAACTACACTAATCTAACAAACCTACCAGTAGGCATTGTTCCCAAAATGCTGGCAGCATTGCCACGTTGAATGGCAATGCTTAATCTTTGTGCCAAGTACAGGCCAGCATTTTGGTCACGAGTTGTGTCGATAAGGCGCTATGATAAATCCTTAAAAAATAATATCAATATTATATATCATTTGCCCTTACCTTTCTGCACTTCCTGTCATTATATCAGGTAGGCTAGGCATGTCAGTTTTCATAGAATTATATCATAATTTTACACATGCATTATGTTGAAATATTTATAAAACTGTGCTAGGCGCTATTCCAATCTATAAGACTCATAACTATCATAACTAAATCATTTGTTTACTCTTTTGCCCTACGCATACCATTCTTGTTATGCCAATTGTTTTAGTTATCATAGGATAAGAATAGTCTGTTTTGACTGGGGGATTGAGAATCTTGTTTAAATTACTGAACAAATTCTGTGAAGTCCATGTTTGTGGGTGACAGGGTTTAAAAATATTTAATTTCTGCAGTGGCTTGTTTGGATAAAGACAATGAATAATGTATTTTATGCTGCAAACAGGACGCACGGGCAATTTTACAAGTGTGGGTCTACCAGCGTTCCCTGAGAGACCTCTCTTCAGGAATGCCGCAAGAATGTTGACGTTCACTTATTTGAATTTAAATCACAATCAAGTCAAAGTATGATGGCGTTTTGCACCTTATCCGTGAAAAACAAAAAACGCCTTCAAAAAACCAAAAAAACTTTTCTTCATGTGGTAGGTAATAAGTCAGTCCAACTGATGTCAGCTTTTGGTTAAAATATTGTCTGTCGCCGACTTCAGTTGGACTGACTTCCCACTTTAAAAAAAGTTTCTTTTGCGGTTTTATGAAGGCGGTTTTTTGTCTTTTAAAACATTTATTTTATTTTATAGTTTTGAGTGATCGTAATGCTGAAGCTTTTATGTAGTCGCACAACTCAGTTGATTTGAAACTGAGATATTTCAAGCTCGTCATATTAAAACAATTCAATGTTCTTCGTTATAGGAGCTCAACTATCTAAATCGAGATATCTTATCGCCACCCTTGAAATAGGTACCGTTGAGTAGGTCCGTTGGCCATCTGAGGTCTTCATCATCAGTTCCACTTCACCAAATGATACTTTCTGAATGCAAAAGCTGAACTTGTTACTAAAAATACTGAAATACTGAGTTCAGTCACGGGTCCCCTCATCAGATTCGGACTTGGGACCATGGGACCACCTCGGAAGCATATTGTATCAAACCAAAAAAAAATTAAATTTTTAAATAGTCCATAATTGACAGTGAAATCGGTGACCATACATAAAACAAAACATACAGTGGAACGTATAACCTCTTCCTTTTTTGAAGTCGGCTTAAATAACTGTATCTATTGAATATAAGACGACTGACGAAGTATGTACGTAGCTTTGTGAAGGAAAACAGAAATCTATTGCATGATACAATAGATAAACGAGGAAAAATGTTTGGTCACCTGTTGCGGCACGTTGAGTACAAAACATGATAATTGAAGAAAAATAGAAGGAAAAAGGAAAAGTGGGAGCCCAAGAAGAATTTGCCTAGACGGTGTGAGTGTCGATGTGTTAAAGGGAAGGCTCGGAATAGGAAAGAATGGGAATTACTTCGAGAAGAGCATTACCTCAAGTAAATGATGATGACGAATCGCTATATGCCTGTAGCAGCGAGGTAGTTAAGCTTTGCGCGAGGGAAAATCCATCAATAATTGTAGAACTAGTCGCCCTGTGAGGTGTAAATCTCACAACAAACTTTGAAGTTAGAAAACTCTTATTCCAATACATCGACATAGGTCGCGGTCAGTTTTCTAACACCGCAAATAAGATTACAATCGCAAGAACCCCAGTATCTCAAATCTGTACCGACTCTCGACAGACGAATTACCGGTATTAAACGGCGAGTTCAACTTGTCCCGTTAGAGCGTACAAATTAAATTTTAGGGCTTGCATTTTCAATAGGTGGCTTAATAATCGCTGGTTGGTATCGCTTTTTCTTGAACAATCGACCGTTCGATAAAGAGACGTGAAAATTGCAAAGACACAGTGACTTGTGTGTTTCTAAAAACCGTATAGTACTCATAAAAGATTCAGAATGCTCCGAGTTAGCGATAGTAAAAACCACATTATTAAAGCTTTTCCAATAAACCGTAAAACTATACGAGCATACGTTTTAATCGCTTGAGATAAGATAATCATTGTGGTTTTGGTAACGTACGTACATACGTATGTCTACCTAGTTTTAGATAAGTTTTGAGACATTTAAACAAGTGGTTTATTCAAAAACGTTATTCTTATATTTTTTATCCACAAGTGAATAGCGCTTCCATGTAGGTATGTACTCTTAATGCCAGCAAGATGTACCTAGGTATTTAGGTTTTGAGAATGATGCTTTTAAAAAACTTTGGGCTATGTTAAAGTGACGTTTTATGTTGACAACCAAACCGTAAGAGCCTTCCCTATGCTTTAGTTCACAACGTCACCTTGACAATGTCGAAAGTGGCCTAGGAATCAAATTGGTTGACTGTAGCAATATCCTAATCTAAGTCGTGTGCGGCTCGCGGATTACATAGATAAAGATTCTGCGTTGAAGGTTACGCATCCGTATTGACAAGGTTTTACAACACTAGACGATGTTTACGAACCCGTTCTCCAATTACCTAAGCAAACAATACATAATCGTAGTTCATACATTACTTAACATGTTACATGCGCATCTGTTGGACATTCATGATGAGGGTTTACCCCATAAGCCCTATCTGGTAGAGGAATTTAGTTTAATTTAGGAATGAATACCTACCACAAGCATTTTTCAATTGTTATTGCACTTTTGTACCTATTACCTACCAAATAAATTCCGCACAAAAACCGTATGAAAGTGCAGTATTATATTTAACTGTAGGTACAGGTAGTTCTAAATCTAAGACGCACATCGTAGAGGCAAAACGCACCTATTTCTGTGTTATATTGTTTTCATGCAGCCGTAATTCGATATTGCATAATAGGTAGTAATGTGTCACAAATCTAAAAAGTGTTGAGTGCATTGCTGCATTGACGTGGGTATTTCGTTGTTATGGTATGGTACAGAAATTATGAATAAATAACAAGTGGGTCGGCCTTAATTAGACGCCTTTGTGGACGAAAAACGAGAACATAACAATGTTTAAAAAAAAAAAACTTATACCTGTCTACATTTAAATCTCACTGTCATACAAGATTTGAATACCTATTGTTTTTGTAATAAGTACTTCATTTAATTTCCCCCAATTAAACATGTAACTAAACCAGCTCATGATTATCTACTACATGATTATCTGTTTGGTTATGTAATAGCGTCATTTGTTCCGACAAACCGCGTAGCCGTCGATTTCCTTCCGCATTGATTACTTCCTTCTTATAAATTATGTTTGTTATGATTAAGTTTTAGCGTCAGTTTGCCACGGTATCGATTTATTGCAACATAATCTAACTTAGGTAAGTATTTCATGACCTGTACGTTGGACCTTAACCACATGTCCCAACAAAACGTGCGTGCACGCAACTACCTCATGCTGACCTTTGTACCAAAACTACCAATGCATTGCAAGCAAGATTGAACTCAATGCCAAAGTCGAATCAAATCAAAATACGACACATAAATACTTGGCAGAAGACTCTACGTTTTCATGCTAATTGCACTTTGTTTCTTAATTATTTTTATGATGACGATCTTTTAATAGAATCAGGACGAGATCCAAGCCTGACGTAGTACTAAGTGTTTATTGATAATATAATTACTCACAATGGAAAATTTAGGTCAGCGCTGTTGCACTTTCATGTGAAACAACATGGCATCGATTATAGACCGTATGTGACAGCTGTGAAATGTTGTACAGGCATCATCGATCATAAGTCGACCGAACAATAATATTATGTTTGTTATTCCTCGAGCGTATAAGTGGGCATGTATTTAAATATATTTTTATGTAACTAGTACCCGTAGCGAAAGTCTAGAAGTATGGGGCTAGGTCAATCTGTGAGATTAACGCCTAATATTCATTAACACACTACAAATTTGGTTTGGGGATAAGACAGCCGGTGTAATGACTAGCATAGAGGCATTCCATCTTAGTCCTCAGGGTTGGCAACGCATTTGCAGTCTTAGTCTTGTAGTCTTGTGAATGCGAATGTCTATGGGTCACAGTTTCCGCTTACCATCAGGTGGCCTGTTTGCTCTTTTGCCTTCACTGTCATAAAAAAAAAAAAAATGACAGGACCAAAATTTTCCTAGCTATTTCAACTGACGGATAATTAGGAATGTTTATACTCGTATCTTTGTTTAGTACAAGCCCTGAGGACAAGATTCATTTGGGATTTGGTCAATTTGTGTGAGATTGTTCCTCTGGTATTTTTTGATTTCTGACTATCGGATTTTCCGGGATGAAAATTAACCTATATTTTAATCCAGGGTATAAGTTACCTTCATAGAAATCCATCGAGCCATTGCAGCGTGAAGGAGTAACAAACTAACACACACAAAAACTTTTGCATTTAGTAGTATTAGTGGGATTTTTTTAAGTCACAATTGTAATTTGTTTTGCAGCCATTTCGAATGGAATTAAGTGTGTTTTCTTTTGGTTTTTAGGGCTCCGTACCAAAAATAAAAAAACCTGACCCTTATAGGAGCACTCGTGCGTCTGTCTGCACGTCCGTCTGTCACAGCCAATTTGCTCCCAAACTACTGGACTGATGGAGTTGAAATATGGTACACATGTAAATTGATGACTCAAATACTTTTAAAACAAGGGCCATTTCCGGGGGAAAATTTAGACAATTTTAAAGAAAGTTTTGCAAACCTTACTGTGTCATGTATCAGATGAAAGGGCTTGTTATGAGGATTACAAATATATTTTTGGTATTATTTTAAAATAAATAGTTTGGATTTTATTCATGAAAGAAGACGAAAACTTAACCATTCCCCCCCTCCCGCTATCTCCGAAACTGAGCCAAAAATTTTGAAAAAAATACAAAATATAGTTCATTGCTTGTAGGTTAAAGGAAAACCTATAAGAATTCTATCAAAATAAAAACCTGTGTACGGATCCCTCTCCACGCGAGTTCAATTCGTACTTGGCCAGTTTTTATTACATAGGTTACTTTCAAGGTTTTAAGGGAGTGCCTAGACGTTTCGAGTAGGACAATGCATGAAAAATAGTAGTCCATGACGTGGTCCCGGCGAGTTCTTTTTTCAAATGTTATGATTTTTCTTTAAATGGCAACCTGGAAAATTACAGGTTAATTTTTGATTAGTATTATTGATAGATAAGAAGGGGAAGGAAATTTTATTGCGAACTACGAACCGCCCGGTAGTAATCGCTTACGATTTGTAGGTCTGTTTGCAAGCGTGCGAGAAAGCATACACCGTGTGTACATTACCCGTAAATGCATACAAGAGCGTCTGCAAAAAAATGCGCGCGAATTGAATCGTAATTCATCGCATCGTATACACTGATTAGCATTAATGGTATAAGTCCAAGTGCAGGCTTACTTTGTTTACAATATGTTATGAAACACTGCACGTTGATGCGTAATCTAATTATAATGCAACTGATACTAACTTACTTAGACTAAACACAGACTGTTTGAACCTTTAGAACATTTCGGCTTGCTAACCTTTTAATTTTTTGTTGTAATCATTGTGATATCTGGAACGTGAGTGTTTTGTTTACCTTCAAAAAACATGTTTTTATTTATCTGTTTAATACGTTGAACTGAACTATTACTAGCTCGAGAACGTTTAATTTTTTGCGATGAAAAATAGCCTGTTGTTAATCCAGGGTATAAGCAATCTCCATTCCAACATTATTTCATCCAAATCCGTCTAGCCGTATAGGAATAACAGAGAACAATACAATATTTTGCTTTTATAAAATGAGTAGAATGTTGGGGTAGGTAAGGATTTTCCATCACCAACTTAGCGGTCTTATTTGGATTTAGTGAAGAAAATACATAAAAATACATTAAACGGCCCAGCCAATTAAAGTTCCTTGTGTCACCCAGACAGGGGTGTGATTATCTCAAAAACGCGGTCGGACGAACGAACGAGTGAATGTCGCAGCGGCAAGTTTAAGTAGTCCCGTCAGAGCGAACAAAACACGTATTAGCGCGTGCATTCTCAATTAGGCAGCCTTGTACGTTCGATCTTATAGACTGAAGACATGCTTGTTGAGAGAATCACACCGACACCCCAGAGATATAGGTACATGCTCCTCTTTTTGAGTCGTAGGTTTAATATATAAACATTGATAAGTTTATCCTTGGTGAAGATAACATATAAATATTACGTAATCTTAAGTCTCAGAAGTAGTTTCTTGAGAAGTTATCATATACCTAAGTCGGCAAGGAATATTCCTGGTGCTCAAGGAACCCATTAGCGTTGAAGCACCACTTGGATGTGTTATTATAATTAATATATTAATTAGTACCAATAAACATGCCTGCTAACTATTGCATTGAAACCTTAGGAATAATTATGTCGCTTATTTGTTCGTTAGAGTCTGGCAAATGAAACATGAGAATGAAAAAATTGCAACACTGTAGTGTCGTCCCTTTCAAATCAATCTAAGAAAAAAGGGACGACACTACAGTGTTGCCATTTTTTCATTCTCATGTTTCATTTGCCAGACTCTAGTAAGTATATGTGTATAGGTAAATTAAATTAATTATGTATATGTGTAATTGTAAATAGTGCCCGGCCGATAACAAGTCGATCCTGACACATTGCACAACCATGAAGTTCCTGAATATGGATAATGTTGACAGCACTCAAACAATGCTGTTATTACTGTTCCTTCACAAGCAACAAATAAGTCAAGCATTGTTTTACTGTTGTCAACAATGTCAATAGTCAGAAAATTCATGGTCGTCCAATGTGTCAGGATTGACTTCTGATCTGCCTTGTACAGTCGCCCACACAGCTGAGCGACCATTGAAGATGAACAGAGAGAAAATGTCTCTGTCGTGCACATGACATTCTTATGGAAAATCTATATTCATCTCTTTCTACATTTTCTCACTTCCGTCTTTAATGGGCAGTTAAGTGTGTTGCTGTGTGTACTGTATCACGAACGTTAATTTGTGACCCATTTGAATAAAAATATGCTTTAAATCGTCAATGTCATTAGAGTTGTCAAATCATTTGTAACTTTTAGGAAACTCAACCTTATTGTTGTAGAATGTCAGATTGACATTGGAACTAAGGTGGGTTCCAAATTTAAGTTCTCAACTGCACCTACTGTAGTCCCTTGGTATTTGTTAGTACCTTCATAGTGCAAGCATTTTTATAAGTTGTAAAATCTCGCCTTCATATAAAACTTCCAATGCAAACGAAACCAAACAAAAAGTCGTCTTCTTTCATGATTTAAATAGAACTATTTATTTTACAATAATACCAAAAATACATTTGAGACCCTCGTAACGAGCCCTTTCATTTGATATAATGACACAGTAAGGTTTGCAAAACTTTTTTAAATTTATTAATTTGTCTCCCGAAAATGATCATTATTTTAAACAAACATTTACTTTGCACATGTGTACCAAATTTCAATTCAATCGGTCCAGTTTCGGAGCAAATTGGCTGTGTCAGACGGACAGACAGACGCACGACCGCACGAGTGAGGGTTCCGTTTTTAATCTTTAATTGGCAGTCGGGTAAAATGAAATGCACTCCGTCGTATGAATGTGGCTACTAATTAGAATTGACCGGTGCCACGGCCGAGTCGAGTACAATGTCACGATACACTTTACTTTGTCCTAGCTGATAGGGATCATTATAACGCTATAAACGTGTAAAATGTAAAGCGTCGCGTGTCACACCGTATCCGGAATTATTGTATTTTCTCCTGTCAACTGTTGCTGAATGACGTAGGTTACCACGGGTTCTTTGTTGAATAGTTTTATCAAATGCAGAATTGAATTTGTTCTCTTAAAGTGTTAAGTATGATAAAGTGGCCAGTGTTCCGCGACCTGGATCTCAATAACCATATCGCCCGTGTCTTCCAATAACCATATCGTCAACTTGATCATATTTCCTTGTGAAAACACGATTAGATACCAAATCCTCGATAGTTTCATTTTTCATACATGACACCGTATTCACATATTTTTGGTTGAATTTTCGATTCAATAGCTGACTATGTATAACTTCTTACCCGTGTTAAATGTTTTTTTAAATATATGTTCTGGTTTTAAAGTAAACAGCAGTTACTTTTTGACGCTGGCGCTGCTATCAAGGCGCGCGCAAGCTGTACATCTCGCGTTCTTCGCGCGGAAGCACATAAAGCCATCCCTTTTCATTCTTGTGTGCCCTCTTAAGGCGATATAGCTAAAAGCAAGGCGTGAGTCAAACAGCGAAGGTTTTATCGTGTCTGATTACAGTGCTCCCTAGCGAATTTAATGCTCTGTCCCTCGCAAACCTCGTAGTATTCTTATAGATTACGAAGGGACAGAGCATTCGACTCGCTAGCGAGTGCGGTAATTGTAACTCATGGTAGGGGTACTGTACCCTTACCATGTACTCGCTGTCGAATTTAATGCTCTGTCCCTCGCAGACCTCGTAGTATTGTTATAGAGTGCGAGGGACAGAGCATTCGACTCGTTAGTGAGTACGGTAATTGTAACTCATGGTAAGGGTACTGATAACTTGTGGGTGAATTACTTAAGATGATGACGAATATTCCCGTCTGATTCTCTTTGTCTAGACCTAACACGTGGGGCAAATTACGCAGATAGTGTCATAATTGTCATTCAATACAGATAATGTATTTATATCCTTATTTTGCAATGAATTTCTAATAACTTAGCGATAATTTATAATATAATATTTGTGTCTGACTACAATCTACGGAGATAAATGCAACGGAAACGTTGTCTATGTTCAAAACACTCTGACAGGGCCTCTATTCCCGACGGTGAAATACTAGATGTCTTTGACCTGTTATGGTATTGTTCTGATGTCATTTACCATCACTGTCAAGTAAATAAGAGCTATTAAAAAGGTGACAATGCGATAGATAACAGATCAAACCTGATATGGTTTTTACCGCCGGGAACAGAGGCCCTCGTAGCGGTTTGTTGGATCAGTGTAGTTTTTCGAAATTGATTTATCGTTACATAATATGTATACATATCCTCAATTACTCACAAATTAACACTTTTTTTTTGTAAAAATTTGCTGTTTGTTAAATAACCTATAGAGATATGAGTATAAAACAAAAACATGCATATCCGTTGTAATCTTTCAGCGAATAGTGTTTATCTTGAGTGCTTTGCCGGATACATTATTCATCGGTTTACGTTGGAAATTCCAAAACTGCTTGTGGATAAATTAATAAATAACGTATTTATTATTGGTGGTACACAGAGTCCAGCCATAAAATGATCTATAACTTTGGAGATCCAAAGCACTGCGGCTCTGAAATCTAATTACTTGAGTTTTTATTATGATTAGAGGTGCAAATAGGAATTTATATATTTTACTAAAAATATTTTTATTTAAAATATAGATACCCAAATGTAATACCGGATTATTCATTTTAGATTACAACAATAGAATAGAATAATAAAATTTTAATTAAGTACTTAATCTTAATTGTCAACTTTTTGTTACTTTCGTATGAAATATAATTAAAAAACATAATTAGAGATTAGTATAACTGGCGGCTCACAACAATTTTATTCTATACTCATAGATCAACTGAAATAAAAAGGTTTTGCTAAGTAAGTCTTACTGAAACTAAGACAATTTTGTAATCATGGCATTAGATAAGAAGTCATTTTGCGTACTTGGTCTGTGTACTACTGAGACGTTTTGAATGCCAAGGCAAATAAAATGCTGCTATTATAGACTTACCTTTGTAAGTACCTAGGTACTGTACTTACTTAATTTATAATGGCTGGCAGTTTGTAGAAGATTTAGTTACCATTGGTTACTGTAATAGGTACTTACCTATATATTTTGTGGTAACACTTTACCCTTGTTAATCATGTTAGCCGTGCTGACATTATTGACTCAACATTACCTTACCCATAACAAAATATGATTCACAGTGATTGAAAACATATACCTAAAGGTACCTTTGATCTATAACTCTGATGTCATTTAGTTCACATTGTAAACTAATCGTGGTCGTTGATTATTGTTGACAGAAACTATATTCATATTAGTAATCGAGGCCTGAAACGTATGATACGAAAAGTCATGTGATCTACCAGTTCAATGCACTGTTTGGCGATTTTTTTAAAAACGAAACGAATCGAAACGCTAGTTAGCGTAGTTCACCTTGGCAGGGCCCTCCGGAGCCTTAGGCAAGATGCTTAACCCTAAAAGTAAACGATTTTCGAAACCGTCAAAAATACAACATAGTCAACGCGACTCGACGCGACCGTCCGGCAGCTTAAGTATAGCGATACGTTTGCTGGATGAATCTAGTGACACTAAAATGGTGCAACGATTAGGTATTTTTCCACGTCATTAAAGCAATATGAGTAATATGACCATTAAGCATGTGTCAAAGACTTAAGTGACATTTTAATTTAACAGGAAATTGTGTCAAAATTGAGAAATTTATTTAGTCCACTATACGTCTCCATTTCATTGAAACAAGTGCTATAACAGTGAGAGATAAAACCAAGATAACTTAACCGGCGAGTTAAAGTTCTCAAATCGAAAAAAGTTAAATTAAAACACTACAAACAACATTTATGGGCGTGCATTCTTAGCTTTCTCGCTTTACTCGTCGATTGAGCGAGGTCGTATGATATGACTTTGGTCACTCGATGGACCGTTTACCATAATAGAGTAATACCTCTGCCCCATATCATGGTCGCTTTTATAGCGGTATAAAGCATCCGTCACACTCGCATCTACACACTGATCAGAATGTGACAGATGTTTTATCCATGTCTATCCACATCGGTTTTTAAATTCCTTTTTTTAACTTTTTAATGACTTAAAACTTCGTAATTCAAAGAATGAATGTAAGAATTCAAAGAATGTGAACGGGCGTTAACTACGAAAACATACAAAGATCTGATTAGCACGTTCGTAGTTATTAATAACATTTATACACATATTTACACCCACACTTATGTACCAGTTGATAGTTAAGTACTTCTTGAAATAAACGTGTCGTCATCGTCATCGAGCGAGAAGGAAAACAACAAAGAAACAAATGTTTTATAGCAGGGACTCGGTTTATTACGTAGTTCAATTAAAACGTTGTTCAATATCGTTGAAATGAATCACGATGTAACGAGTTTAGGCGGAAATCTTAAATTCTTTTAATAATTTATAAGGTATAACGTAGCGTTTAGGTAGTTCGCAGGATTTTTTTCGAGTTGCTTTATTAATAGTCACGACGATACAGAACTTTTTCTGCTATCTAAGTTGGTATATTGAGTATAAAATGCAATAGATTTTTTTTTCTGGAACAAATTCCCTGTATATAGGTTCTTCTAATGCATATGTACGTATGTATACATGTATAGTAAGTTTTATTTTTCTGTCTTGGTTTGTTTATCGCCGTCTAGTGAGTAACTACCCATAATACCCATAGTGTGAGACTGTCCCCGTAATAAAGCTTATATTTATTACTTTGTATTATTTCCCGGGTCCGAATGATTTAAACTTAGATAAGCCAAAAATAGTCTCGTCTCTTTGTTATCGGTTGTATATATTGATTTTATTTCAAACCGTGGTGAATGCTAGAATAATTTAACCCTTAATTTATCAACCGGACAGACCAGACTTGTATACACCGTGTTTTTTTTGATTTACGATAACTTTAAGGGAACGTTCTTTAGGTCAAACAAAGTTAATTTCCCGAAGACAGACAAATGATAAGTCTAACGGTTTTAAAGATATTTAATTTTTAAATTTAATCAGTTAATCACGTTAAACTAGTGTAAAAGGCTCTTAATTGATAACAACAATTTTCTTTTAATACGTATGAGTAAAGAGTTTCCAATTGTTAGGTTTGTATACGCGTCAATCTAAAGTGACTTGTACCTGTCAAGTGTTATCTTTACTTGTGTGTGTATGTCACGCCAACATAGACGTATTTGACACTGATTATTAGCTAGGTAACTCTAAAGGCCCTTTTAGAATGACCAAAGTTAAAAGATTTCATTATTTTGTTCTAAAAATCTAATCTACCAATTAGTTTCTATAGATATACCTAGTAATATGCCGAAGTTATCGTAAATCAAAAAAAACACGGTGTATACTTGGCTGGACACGATAGTAAAAAGGTCCGGCTATCCGGACACCTGTATAGTACAAACTATTTAAAATCACCATTTCCACTTGAGAACTTACCTGCGATGAATGGCATTGTTATCTTTTGTTAAATCCAACCTCTAATTACCTGTACAAAATGAAATGCATTAATAACCAAAGATGGAATATGAATTAGAATTTTACCGTCTTAAGAATAAGGTTCAAATTGGAAATTACGAACTCACTCACAATTGACATAGAACCTTTTAGAAATGACTAACACTTGCTAAATGCTACACCCGGTGGTCCTTATTATATGTCATGTCTAAAAGGTTCTATGTGAAGTGTGTCCTATTCCAATTTGAACCTTATTCTCAAGTTAGTAAAGTTGTAATTAATATTCCATCTTTTGTTATTAAAGTTTAACAAAAGATAACAATGCCATTCATCGCAGGTAAGTTCTCAAGTGGAAATGGTGATTTTAAGGGGTCCGTTCATTTGACCAAAATTACGTTTGACAAACGTATCATTTTACAAACTTTCATTTTGCAAAAACGTGTTTGTGCTTACACCATTAGATACATATTGCATAGGTTAAATGAGCTTATTAAATAAGTTAGGTTAGGTTACAATATCGACCACAAAAAAATAAAAAAAAATACGGCGGGAAGTATCACTTTGTAAAATGAAAGTTTGTAAAATGATACGTTTGTCAAATGATGATTTGGTCAAACATTAGTGAACCGATTTTAAATAGTTTCTACTATACCCTTACCATGAGTTACAATTACCGTACTCGCTAGCGACTCGAACGCTCCGTCCTTCGAACTCTATATGAAGGCAGAGGGATAGAGCATTCGACTCGCTAGCGAGTACGGTAAATATAACTCATGGTAAGGGCACACACCCCTATCCCTGCCTGGTAACCCTGGTCACGCTGCCTCACAATTCAAATCTGTGGAAAAATGTATGAAACCAAAAAGAAACTGATGGTCTGTGATCTAGTACGATGGACTGACAGGCCCATGGCTTCTATAGGCGGTAAACACCATATAGTGTGTTTGACCGGTTAACGTATTGACAATTTTCAACGTTTTGATAGCTCTTATTTACTTGAAAACAATACCATAACACGTCAAAGACAATGGTTTTTACTGCCTAGAATGGGGACTCTGTAAGTCTGTGGTAACCTTTACGTACGAGTCTGCCCTATTTGCAATACCTATAAATTTGGTGAAATCTGGCATTAAAATGGAACTCTTCCTTTGCCAAGGAAAGAATATTAATAAGACAAAAGTGAAGCAGTGCTATGTATAATATATTCAAATTATTTCATTAAAATTTCCGTATAGTTAAGAGTATATTATGATAATTTATGACATTAAGAGTAGGTATTGTGTTGAGCAAGTATCCGAAAGACAGGTTGATCGTATCAAATCCGCTGTGTGCGTACGATTTGATACGATAATAAATATTAGTAGAAAGAGGCCGAAATTCTTTGGTGAGATAACCTACACATGTTGTTATGTTCGAAATATTTATTCATAGTTGCTTGCAAGAAGTAATTCCTCTATTTAAATTCTTTAAGGTGACTGTCTAAGTAGGAGTATGTATGTAGGTAGGAATTAGGTATAATAATGCGCTGGTTTAGAAGATATTTGGCGTACACAATAAAACGCTCTATACTTAGTCTATACGACGCGCTGGCCTAGTTGGTAGTGACCCTGCCTACGAAGCTAGCGGTCCTGGGTTCAAATCCCGGTAAGGGCAGATGTTTGTGTGTTGAGCGCAAATATTTGTTCCTGAGTCATGGATGTTTTCTATGTATTTAAGTATATATTTCTCTATATAAGTATTTATATCGTTGTCTAGTACCCATAGTACAAGCCTAGAGCTTAGTTTGGGACTAGGTCAATTGGTGTGACATTGTCCCCTTAAAATAAATAAATAATAATAATAATAATAATACTAATATATGGCCGCAAGGCAGCTAGTGGCGAGCTGTGGTGAGTGGCGACACCACGGACCTGAGTGCTCCCGAGGGTAGGTCCTGTTCCTCACCTCACGCTTGCCTTCACCGGCCGGCTGCGGTGTGCAATGACGAGGAACAGACCCTCACCTCTGGCTTGCCTTTATTGGCCGGTCAGAGTGGAGTCGCAAGAGCTATATGCTCGAAGGGTGGATGTGTTGCATAAGTGGCGAGTGGGCACCTTATGGTCGTTTAAAGTCCAGAAGCACCTCTCCACCCTTAGCCCCTCTGGAACTGTTGCCTCCCTGCTGCTATATATATGTGGCTATTTCGGGAGGTCCATTCCATTGAGTTGGCGAGTCACCGCCTGCCATTTAAACCAAAGTAATTAGCATTGGCCAGGCAGGCGCCGTAGTTTCATCAATAGCCTAGTTCACCAATCCATATCAGTTCACTCATAGAACCTATTATTAGTATTCCCATCCTTCTTAAATAGTCTTACACTAACCGGTGGTTGTCTGTGGGAGCATACTTCTTTAGTTTGAACTCAGGGACAATCGCCGGTTGATGTCCCATAACTTTACTAAATTAAACTTGTCTAAAGGGCCTCTGCGTGTTGGCTTCGGCTCCATGTACGCCTTCCAAAGGTCCGGGACTCCCATAGTCCCGTGATTGGTAAAGACATACTAATATTAGTTCATGCGGAACATTTCACTAGATTAGTGTAGTGTTTTTTAAATTAGTTCAGTGAATATCGAGAAATGGGCCCCAGAAAAACAGAAAGAATAATCTGGTGAGAACGCTTTAATACGTCTGCTTTATTAGGAATATTTGCATTAAGGTGTTGTCGATACCTAGAAAGATAAAACAACGTTCTTACTTGGTCGGATCGCGAAAGAATTTAACTTTCTTTCTGAGTTAGTTGTAGCTTGTAGCTGTTACATTCAGTACAAATTGATTGGCTTTGAAATCCAAACAGGTACTTATATTTAAAAGCATTCGGCATAATTTAAATTTATAACAGATACAGGGCAACCTACTGAGTTTACGTTCTAAATTAAGCATTTTTTCCCAGTCTCTAGATTTATAATTTAAACAATGACAGTAAAATCTCGGTAAACTGAGCAAACTGAAGCTTGTCGCAATATTTACGTACAGGTGATACGAGTACGTAAAGGAAAATTTCTAAATAAGTGCCGACACAGATATTAATTCTTATGCAACTATTTGCAGACGCCGATAACAATTGTCTATAAATAACTGTAAAACTGTAACGAGACGAGCGCGCCTACCGCTTCAGTCTCTAATCAGCGGCACTATCTGATTTCGACTTTACCTAATTAAGAACAACATTTGTTTTTATTGAGCCAATATGTGACCTAATTTTTTATTCGATTAAAATAGTTCCCTTTGGAGACATTGTCAAATGGAGGCGTCGTTGGTTTATTTGGTTCCGGTCTAGCCTCCTAAGGCCCAACGAAAACTTTAGCATGTAGTCACTACGGCCCGTAGTCCTACCAGTAGTACTATTGTTTTATACTCATTCAGACAGAGAAGTACTTAGAAGACAAAATAGCGGGATTTATATTAAGTCCTAATGGTAGGACCGTGGTACGCTATTGGTGGGTTTTCTATTAAGTCCTACTGGTAGGACCGTGGTACGCTATGACTAAACAACTGTCGAAAGAGCTGGGTCTGAATAAAGTTAATAAGTACTATGGGTAGGACCTTGGGCCTTAGGAGGCTAGGACGACATACCTACCAGAAACACAAATAAGTTAAAACGTTAAAATATTATTTTATACGTACTAACAGCCCAATGGAACCCTGACCCAGCATATAACTGTATCACAGTGACATTATGATTCAAGTCGTAAGAAGTGTCCAACAAATCTGTGCAGGGTCCGTCCGGATCGCTACCATCTTATCCATTAACCTACCGCCAAACAGCAGTGTTCGCATTGTTGTGTTCCGGTTTGGGGATAAGACAGCCGGTGTAATGACTATCATAGAGTCATTCCATCTTAGTCCTCAGGGTTGGCAACGCATTTGCAGTCTTATGCTAATGTATATGGGTCACAGTTTCCACTTACCATCAGGTGGCCTGTGTGCTCGGTTGCCTTCTCTATGCCATAAAAATAAAAAATAAAATGTTTTTACGTCACTGTGACACCGTTCTATGTTGGGCCAGGGTTCCATTGGGCTGACAAAACTTTCAATAACAAAACTAGGTATATACTGTATAACTTTTAAAGGTAATGAGTAATCCGATCCGTTTTTTTAATAGGCAGCTCATTTAACTTTGATGAAAATCGATTGGGCTGTTTTTAGTCGCAGTCGTAAATACGCTCGGAGCCGACGAAGCTTTAAAATTGAGAGGCCTCTTGCAACATTAAATGGACCCAAGATATAGTTTTATGGCCATTTTATTGAAGACAGCGAGCGCGACCGTCGCAGGCAATGTAAAAGCAATACCAATAATTTACCTACATATTAATTACTACTGAAACACTTATCTTACCCGTTCAAGGTATTGCCTTGAACTGAAGTTCTTATCATTAATACTAGTTACGCTATCAAAGGACGAAATCAAAGGTCGATCATCAAAGTACACTGAAATTAAAAATGGTTGCTTCTTCCAAGATTATGATTGTTGTGAACAAGCCTCATTCCATGCGAGGCTGACTGTTGGACACATTAACTAAGACGGTAGTTGATGATGTTGATGATGATGATGGTGATAGTGATGAGTGGGGACGCCCAGCTGGAACAGGCGAGCGGTCGATTGGTCTCCCGGTCATTCCGCACTGTTCTAATACGCTGTTAAATCAGAAATAAACTTGCTGTTATTTCTACCAGCTTTGTATTATATTAAGTATATCCTCGTCCTAGTGTCTTTTTACGGGACACATTAGATTTAGTAGATTCTGATAGTAACATTGGGCAGGAAACAGTTTAAAAAAATCTATTTGGACATGACGAAGGTAACATAAGGTACTATTAAATAAATAAATATATGCAAACACTTTCAGAGCTGATTTAGAACCAGCTAGGACCATCCGGATTTAACTAGATTTCTTTAAAAAAAACTGCGTCCAAATGGATTCATCCGTGGGAGTTACGACGCAACGCAACACATAAACACAGACACAGGTTAAACTTATAATACCCCTCTTTCGTTGTGGGGAGTTCAAACTTTTGATTAAATTAGGAAATTGAAATAGCTTATACCCTGTATTAACACATAGGCTCGATTCATCCCGGAATATTTAAAAAATCCCGAGGGAATATCTACGCGGACGAATTCGCGGGCGGAAACTAGACTAGAAAAATGGTCGAAATTTAGTTATTAATATTAATATCATCAAAATCCCTTCTTTGTGCCAATTTCAGTCTTTTGTAACTCAAAATGACTTAATCAAGACTTGGTAATTTTCGCTCTATGTCGACGAGGTAGAGGCATAACAGCGTATTAGATATTTATGAATCCTATAGTCAATATAATATCGCCGGTAACTGTACTGTAATAAATACACAAAAACAAATTTAATAATACCCAAAATATTGTATAACTCATGAGACATGAGACATTCAGCATGAATATGAAAGGCATATTAATAAGGAGCATTGCCCGTTAATTTAGTTAAGTTCTCAAAACGTCACAATTTAAAATGTCTGCATCAAACCCTATTCAAATACAAAAATAGCTCTTCATTATCATGCTGTTGGCAGTCCCAAAATAGACGGAGGAAAATAAGAATCGGTATTGTTGTCTGGCTAGAATGTTGCTATATAAAATTATTTAACACGTACCTATCTGATTCAAAGCCCAACTAGCGTTGCTATTGCCTAACGTAGTCGCAATCACAATCGGCCTCAAAGTGGAACAATTGTTTTCATTTTGTACGCAGACAAGCATTCGATTTTCAAAATGAAAAGGATTGAGAATGCGTTAGACAATAACCCCTCAGGTCCAATTTTCGTAGTCAACTGTTTCATTTGTCCAAATTTGCATAAGGTAGAGAAGCAATTTTCAACCTATAACTTTCAGGTTGTTATAAAATAAAACAAACCTTACCTAACCTACCGGTTTTATAGGTACTAACGTGAGGGGGGCGAAGTGCGCCATACTTTTCGCATATATGACTTCTATGCAAAATAATATTCATGTACAGTTGACCAATAAGTTTAACATGACAATTTCAAAACCTGTGATTTATTAGAACTACGACTAATCTATTGTCAATGAAATCTAGCGGTAAAATTACGACTTTTTAGCATGAAATCTGTAACATGTATGCTAGGCGCACTTTTCCGTTGGGACGGTAAAGTGCGCCTGGTAAGGTTTAAACGTGTTATTGAAGCTTTACAATAAAAACAATCGCATAGTATAGTAGACCATAAACAAAAACACCCATAAGATGTTTTTGTCATTGTCCCATTCTTAAAGTATCTATAGACATAAAAACATTTGTTAGTCAGGGTTTCCAAACATATTTCTGCTTTTTAAAACTCACTATGATAATGGGTTTTATAGACTACTAGGTATAGAGACGCTATGTCAAGTTTTTTTCATTTTATTTGTGACTAAACGTTTATATGCTCTTTGTTCTGACGTTTTGACGAACCAAAGAACGTTTGGGGCAAAAAACAGGTTTGCTATGCCCGTTCTATACATAGTAGTAAAGCCGGACCATAAATATATGATAACTCACCATGTTGCCAAATTTCAAATTGCAAACTATTTTTACCATTAAGTACTGGCAATAATTTTAATGAAGTCAGTGTCATTCAGTGAGATCGTGCGTTTTTTTAATTTTATTTATAAGGTGTTGTAGTTAAATGATAAATGACCCAAAACTATTCATAGTCAAGACCGGAATATAATTACCTAATAATATATTAGTTACAATGAACTTATGGAAATAAAACGCTCGGAAAATGAAACTATTTCCAAACAGGCAATATGGCGCGCTTAGCTGAGTTGACAAACATGCGGTTATAAAAACGAATGTGCAATAATCCTATCAATTTCACTAGTTATGTCTGAAAGAAAGTCAAAACCTTAAAGTAAAACATTTTAATTGTGTACTTCCCTCATTTATTTGTTGAAAAATACTGAGATTCTTGAGATTTTTACCGATCACTACCTCGAGGCCACCTCTGCTCGCAACTTTCAATGACACTAAACATAAATGACGCGTATTTCGACTTCATGATTATAGCGCCATCTATGATATTTACCAAGACCTCTGTTTTATAGTTGGTTACATCGATTTAAGAGGTCGTTACTAGTATTCTGTCAGAAGTAGGTATATGATATATTTGTAGTAGGCGCACTTGTCCGGTGGGCGCACTTCGGCCCCCTCACCCATATCTCTTGAGACGTTATGAAGAGTTAATGTATTTAAATAAAAATGCATTTGTAACTTATCTTCATACGGCTGGATATTAGCATCAGTTTGATTTTAAGCATTTTCGAAAACCGCGTGCAATAACGAATGAATACTTTGATTCAGATTTTTTGATTTTGAAGGAAACCCGGTTAAGAGGAATACCTACTAAGATTGGCATTCATTACATTTAATTGGTGACTTCTGGCGTATGGATATATTGTAATAAAATGAAAACCATATTATGTTATAATTATAATTGTACTCGTACATGCAGCACAGTAGCGTAATAAGCGAATAATTTATTTCAATATCATAAATCTAATCGTAAACCTGTAAACATAATGAGCCAACGGACGGAACATTATCCCCGGGTTTATATGTTTACCTCACCTCATGACACCCGACTTGTTACTGCGAATTTCTCCGACAGTGTACATACTCCCGACCAAAGCAAAAAGGTAGTATAAGCACAAGGACTTCACACTTATACTGCCTTTTTCTTCTGGAGTGCAGTATAGTAAAGCCTGTACAACAATGTTTCAGAACATAACAGACGCACACACGTGACAGTTCGTGTGTGAGATTGAATGTTAATTGCTACCGTCATTTGTTTATACGAGTTAACACACACATATCCGAGTGATTTAATACAGCTGCAATCCAGGGCTTGGTAAATAATGACATTAATGACATAACATCCATGCGCAGGTCGTATGCTTCGCCAGAAATATAAATTTCCCTGCGACTTTAGCGAAATCCATTGTTACGACGGTAGTCGGTGCTGTGAATCTAGTAATGAAGCTTGGTGCAATTTGTTCCTTTTAAAAAATATTCGAGATACACACGGACACTAGATATAAAAATAACGTTTCGGTAATATTTCGGCGACGTGAGTAACGTGAGTTCGTTATTATAGTTATTCCTAATAAGTATAGGTATTGCGCGTCCAAATTTGTACTAAATATATTGTATGTAGGAAGTTACAGATTTTCTAGTAAATAAACGTTAATTGAACCATATTCGGACTAACGATACATTAGGACAAGCAAAAGTTAGTAATTCCGAGCCGACCTATGCGTGTACATACTTCTTGACACTTTCTCAACTGTTACCTTTCTTCTTTCCAGGTCCGTAGAAGAAGCAAAGAAGGAAACCATCTTTACTATCGTGCCGCTCACGAAGGAGTCCAAGCTCAGGCGGCACATCAGGTCGATGTCCGACGTCCAGAGCAGCACCCCGTACCGGGTGCCGTTCCGGTCCAGGCAAGGCAGCACCCACACCCTCATGTACGACTCCGACACACGGGCGAGACGGATCCGGTGCTACAACCTTCACAAGCAGCAAGAATCCTCGGACTCCAGTGACTACACGGACGCCCCAAGGAAACTGCGAAGCATAGAACACAACATTCTCAAGCACTCTGATTCTATGAGAATCCTATAACTGAATCTGATATTACAACAATGAGGCTGTACAATCTAGTTCCACTAGATCTGGTCACGTCGGCGGTTGTATTATAGTGCTGTGTTCTATAGGACATGGTGAAAGGGTGTATGCTTGAAGCACAAATTAGGTCAAAGCCCCGCGTGATTCAACACGAAAACATAGACTTTTGTGATTCCCTTCATGAGACTGTGATTGAAGTAGAATAATTATGGTTAAGTTTATGTAAGAATAAGAGTAATTCCAACAGAATACCTAGCTACTGAATGTGATTTAGTGTGTACGATAGCAATATTATTATTTGTATATGAAATATTTGTTGGAATGTCTGTTTTGTAATCACTTTTTAGTATGCACATAAATTTCATACTGGTGGTCTTAAACGGGATTGAAGATTATTTTGTTTCTTACTTGCAGTGTCGCCGTGTAAACTTTTAGACAACCCCGTCTAGACACACACTACACTACATTCGACACTGCATGTCGCGGTGTGTGTACATACATACTTATGTCGAGACTTGTATCTCTGGTCTTTCTTTACTATGTACAATTTGCCCGAACACAATACCATTTTAATTTAATTTTGTGGATCAGTTAACAGTTGCACTGCGTATGCAGCATGCGGGCTCGGTTATTGGGAGCTTTTATAAAACACTTCAACATATTTAATAGCCTTGCATTATGTTAATAAAGGATGGAGTGCCTAACTTAGTCGATCTCCATAGTGGCATATAATAGGTAATATTATTATGTTTACGATAATGACTCACTGAAATCCTTCAGTCACTAACAAATGTTACTTTTAAGTTTCTTTAAATATTTATTTCCGCACAAGATTAAAATAAGCTACTTAAGCAAGTTATATTAATTTCAATGGTTACTATACAGGCACAAACATGCTTGCACGCCAAAAATAGCGGTACCAAGTTATGTTTCCTTATAATAGTTAAGTTAAGCCATATTAAGCTAAGAAAATAACTAGAATCGTTCAATAAGTTTATGGATAAATATTGTGCCTAAAATCACCGGAAACGGAAATGTGAACTTCAGAACTTTGACAAATTATAATACGACTGACTGACTATTATGGTTATGGCAGACAGGGATTTTAAGCATTTTAATCAATCCCTTCCAAGTCCCAAAAGAAAAACATGTCCTACCTAAATCCAACTTATTCAATTGATAATGTTGTACAGACAGTTTCTACATTGCTATATTTTGTAACTTTCTTCCTTTTCCTTTCCTGGTTTAGCAAGATTAAGGCAAAACATAGTGGTTCAGAAAGTGACCTTTACTACCATATCGGTTAATCTTGAAGCAAAAACCTATGAACAGCCACTGAACAGCGTATGTTACATGGACATTCATTAGATTATTGAATATATGATTTTAAATTTTGTGGGTGTACCTTTCCTAGCCACTTGACAGTTCATGTCACCAACCAAAGTAACGAAGGCAATGCGGCTGGTTAAACGACTAAAGGTGTTCTATTATCAGTATTCCATTGTAGAAAACGTTACTCGATGATTCAAATGTACTGAAGTGTATGGAGATAGGTATGTGTATAACTCAAAGGGTTCTACTGTTCTTTATTAGTTCCTGTCATGTTAATTACCAATTTATTTGTATCTCATAACGACTACTTTGTCTACGACAGCCAATTATCAGTTTTTTCTCTAGTAAAACTGATTGGTGCAATTCTACATTGTTCTAAGTAGGTAGGTACCTAATTGTAGAAGACAATACATTTGCAACATACGAGTAGGTATATGAACCCTTTTTTAACTTTTGCAGTGAAAAAATACATTATGATCTGATAAGTTCTCACAATGTTCACCGGTTTAGTAAAAGAATGTCCCATATATGAACGTAAAAGTCACAATTTTGATTGATTTTTAAACAATAAAATAATATGAAACAGTTTTGAGTTTTTTATTTTAAAATTTAGGTAAGGACGTAATTTACTGACACAGGTACTTGTAAATAATTGGGAATCGGGCTTTACATTAATTTTGTAAAGTTGACGTCTTTTGCTAGAAAAAAACCTGATTTAATGAATGCCAAAGGCAACATAAAAATCAAAGTTAGAGCTTTAATTTTCTAGAAGGTAAAAAATGCAAAATAGTATAGTACGGTCAGCTGCAGAGAAATGTAACCCCCTTTGCAAGGCAACTTGTATGCAGGGGGGGTTAGTTTTCTCTGCAGCTGACTGTACTTACTAACTAACCTACCAAATTATAAATAGGTATCGTACATACGTGGTCAATATTCGGGCGTGTCAACCGCCGTCTTTGTTGTTGTCTTGTTGGAGCGACGGAATTAAAGATTACTACCAGCCACTTTTGATATTAACAACAGCGGACCCGGGGGGTAGTTTCCATTCCATTCAAAATATCAAGAAAGTTCTTAAGTTTATCTTGAATTGCGAAGACAATAATGACGACGGATAAAACGCCGAATAAGTAATTAGTCTTCGCTGTATTATATTTTAAAAAGTGTTTTCCATTTAGGACAATTAAAGAGTATTAAATATTTCATATAAGTGGTACTTATTGAATAAAGGTGCCTCGCCGCCGCGTCTCTGTTCTCGTTTATTGCTATTACCGTTACTTCTTGAAGGATTTCAATGCGGGTTTCACCATCATTTCAATCGTTTCATAATAAATTTATTACAGAACCTGTGCGAAGCTGGGACAGGTTGTTTTTTAGAAATAAGACTAGTTAGACTGTCGGGAGTCATGTTTGCTGTAGGTTGGTATATTTTTGTTGGGCTATTAAGGGCTATTAAGGACCTTTTATTTATTTCGTTAAAGATTGTAATGTTCGAACTACGACTAACCATATTATTTGAATAACATTTATATACTTAGTTGCCCTTAAATTTATCGAAGCAGACAAGCTCTAAAAACCTGAACACGCTGTAACGCCCGTACCTACGATAGACTTGAGTTCCAATATTTTTGAATTTAACTAGTGTTTTCAAAAATATTTGTTGTCTGTAGTTCCCTGGAAGCTGTAGGTACTCGTAACACTTGCGCTTGATGTTTGTGGAGTAAGTGGACCGCTTGCTTAGTAAAAAACAGTTTTAAACAAATTGGCAGCGTTATCAGTTTTTTACAAAAGAAATAGGTACATACTACTTAATGTGGGTTGCTACTTGAAAATATTACAATTCTACCTATTTTATTTCTTTTAACAGTTTGTAATGTCCCACTGCTGCTGGGCAAAGGCCTCCCTAGCTCCCTCCCTTTCACGTATCTCTAATCTAAAGTTTCCACCCACAACGTCAAAATCTTTGTTTGACTATATTTTCTAGGCTATGATTTACAGGTATGGAATGGTTTATTAATTCGTCAGTGCTGGTCCCTTCAAGTCCCTTAAGAATTATGCTTCCAGCGTCCAGTGGTGGCTTGTCTCTAGTAAGTAGCCTATTTTAGTAGTGTTTTCCAATTATTTAAAGATTTTTTCAACTTAAAATAAATCCGTTGCACAACTCAAGATAGGCTGTAACGACACCAAAAAAATACCAATTTACTTTTTATATATCAACTAAACGGCAAAAGTAGTCTTAAATTTATAATATTAGCAGTTTTTTAATATCAAACAAACCCAATTAAGTCAACAGTAGGAAATATTTTTTACAAACCGCCTATGTCAAACCAATGAGCAATCAAATGTTGAAAGAGAATTCAGCACCTTTAGCAATTTATGCTTTTCCTACCCAGATGGTTTCATTTCGGAACAGGTAGCTTAAAAATAGTAGTCCGGCAAATTTCTAAAGAACGTGCATTTCGTCTTGGTGCGAACTAGATTATTTGGCCCGCCAACTTCCATTAGATCACCAGGCTGACATATCACTCGTCACATTAGAGCTTCAGCCTTACTAACATACAAGAGGGAACTATTGAGTAGAATTTATGTGGGAAACATGAATCCCTTAGCTTGGTTAAGGGTTAAATTGTTGTGCCTGTCGGCTAACTACAAGTAAAGTTAAGGTTAAGTTAAACCGCCAAGAGAAACCCAGTTGCACCGGCAGACTGCACGTCAATCATGAAGTAGGGGAAAGGACTATCTATAGGTACCCTGAGTTCCCTAAATCCCTAACCTATCATATAGAGTACTATGTATGTATACATAAATAAAGACCCGCATACACACACGCATACGATTAGCTTTGTGAGCTATGCGTGTGAACAGCCGCTGTAGCAGATCTGCATCTGCGTCGTGTGTCAGCGGTTTGGAAGTTGTGTGTTAGCGCGGCTTGTAGGTCGTGTGGTCTAATGTTCAGTTGAGACTGAACCGGGGCCACCGAAGATCCTGGAGTTGAGCTGGTACAACTCGATTACTTCTGGCGTGGGCTGCCGCGGGGGTTTAGCAGGAGGTACATTCGTTGACCCGCTGCGTACCCGTTGTGGAGTGTATTGTGTCCCGGGGCCTCTGAGGTGATAGTTGTTGATTTGGTTCCTCTCTTTTGTTGAAGCCATCTTCGTATTAATATTTTTGTTAAGAAAAGAGTAAATGAACTGGTTATCAGACCTATTTAACAAAGACCTGGTTTCGGACTGAAGTTGAAACAACTTTTAAATTTTCAAAATAAAAACTTGATCGACAGTATCTTTCACTTTTTAACCGAAAGAACGAACCTTTGCTGGCAACACTCGTGTTGGTATGGTAATGGTATCAAAAAGCGCGGGCTTTGCATGCAGTTTGAATAATGACATTTGTGCAGCAAGTACTAATTTATTTTGTGATGTGTGACAGGCACTTCAATTCAATCAGTCAGTCTGACAGTTCATGACAGTTGCTTTGCTTTGGTATTTATGTTTGGACACACTACTTACTTATTGAACAGTCATTATCAGAAACTGTTAGGTGTCTGTCTATTGTTTGTATTATACAAATAATTTTAATTTAAAAATCTTATATGTGCTTATTATTTTTCGAGGAAACCGCTCCTGTTTATTAATTGAATTCATTTATTTTCTAGCGTGACTCCTTGCAAAAAGTGCATTAGCGCTTCTAGTGTTTGTTTGGTAAATCAACTATGAGGCTCATAATATGTTTTGCGATTTTTACCGAAATTATATTTGGCTCTGTCTACGGATTACCGACGCCTGTAGTACTATGGCATGGAATGGGTAAGATAATTTTAAATACCTAGCTTATAGCTTAGCTAGCCTGCCAGCGGCTTCGCCCCCGCTGTAATTTCCGACATTCCCGATGGTTTTTTTTTTTTTTATGTCATAAAAACTTTGTACTAACAATAACGAATACAACAAAAAATAAGTACCTATCCAATTTGGTGCGGTCTCCGAAGTTTTGCGTGCATACATTTTCGCGATTCATTTTTTTTCGATTTTCATAATAGACCTAATTAAAATTTTATTAAGACAGAAACAATATAATAAAGAAAAATAATAACTGAATACTTAGTATTAAAATAAATAAATTTAGTAGGTACATATAATTTATGTAGATATCTTAACTGAAGCAATATTTTCATGGTTTCAAAAATCGAAAACATAAGTGCGCGTATTGTCCTATACCAATGTTTTGAATGCAGCAGGCCTATTGCCTAACAAACTCGCAAGCGCAATTGTTTTCATACTTGTTACTATAATGAATAGGACCTGACTGTATAAAAAAGTTCATGACTAGATGAAGAAGAGAAGAGAAGTCTACAAAGCATTACTGATTTTTGCGTTAAATTTCATTCACATTTATTTTGAAGTGAGCGTGTTAGGCTATAGGCATGCAGGATAATAAATTGTTATGGTTAATGTGTTTTTGTTAGTAACTAAATCAATGCTATAAGTACTTACCTAAAATTTAATTACTATGCATCATATTTTATTCTTTACATAAATGGAAATTTAAGGTAGTGAATGGTTATATTTACAAAGACAAATCTTATAGACTTATATTTTACTTAGTCAGGTACTTAAATTTATTTCATGCATTTCTGATTTTTCAGTGTGATATTTTTAAGGAAACAACCTATCTAAACTACTTTGTAAATTAGTTCATAAGTAATGCCACAGGTAATGCATTTTTTGTTTCTGTTTTATCTCAAATTAAGTAAATATAATGATATAAATAAATAAATAATAAAAATTATAATATTTATTTCAGGTGACACCTGTTGTAACAGATACAGCTTGGGCGTATTCGGAGAGTTCTTATCCAAACAGATCCCCGGCATCTATGTGCGTGCTATTCGGGTTGGCAATAGCACTTTAGATGACTTGGAGAACGGGTTTTTCATGAACCCACATGACCAAATAGACTTTGTATGCAAAGAACTAGCACAAGATGATAAATTGAGCAACGGATTCAATGCTATTGGATTTTCACAAGGGAGTCAGTTTTTGTAAGTTTTCCTAAATCATCATTTTTAATTTTGAAGATCTTTGAAGCTTGCTTGAGTAAGTCACATTTGCATTAATTTGAATCACATTAACCTAGGTGATATGTGGTTTTTAAAGTAATAGAAATGATGTTAAGCTGTTTGATGACTCAATGGTTTTATCGTAGTTTGAACAGACTGCCAACAATTGGTAGTCCAAACATTGTACATTTTGAATGACATAATATTTGTACTGCAGGTAGGTACTTGGTTTCTCAATCTTGGTGGGGGTACTGCCATACCTCCAAATATGTATGTATTATTGTTTTGTTAACCACAAAGAGTGTAGTAGGTACTGTAATTAGAAAAATTTGCCTTACTGCTAAGGAACAAAAGGAATATCTATCGTCTTTAGAAATCAGTGTGACTAAAATTGTTAATAAAGGATACGATTAACCCTTTATAAGGCCCCAGTTATACAGTTATGTGATGTAAAATTCTAATACAGTTTCATGTTTGACACTTGTTTACTAGGGAATTATTTAAAACCAAGTCATTTTTCAAACATCAGAACATGTAGTATGTAAGGTTGAAATTCTAAATAAATATATGTGGTTGCTAAATCCTTTACCTTATAAATGGTTAAACACATTTTTTGATAGGGTCGCTTACACTCTTAAAAAATTGAAATACTTTGTTTTTGTAGGAGGGGCATGGTCCAACGCTGTGGACACCAATTGCCACCAGTCAAAAATTTAATTTCCTTTGGAGGGCAACATCAAGGAGTATACGGCCTCCCTCACTGCTTCGCAATGGAACACAAAACCTGTGATTACCTACGGGAAGTTCTGAACGTTGCCGCATATAAAAGGTGATATTAATACTCTAATTATTTACTTACTTCTAGAATCACTGCCACCCTACCACCATCTTATCTCTTTAAGTACCGCCGCAGCAGTGGGAATAAGGCAACGGGGGAAATTGTTAGTATCTATTAAGGGCTTCCATCATAGTCCACGAGGTTGGCAACCAATTTGCAATCTTAGCATTGCAGTCTTGAGATTGTATTTTCTTATTATTATTAGCTGAGAAAAAAATGGGTCCGCCGGACTGACGTAATTTTTTTTGTAACCTCAACCGCGTTTTGTTTTTTCTAAGTCTAGTACTAGCTGTGAATAAGTAATGAACAAACCGCTATAAGGTTGATTTTAACTAGAAAATATTAAAAAAAAAGTTCTTGTCATGATCATAAATTGACATTATGATTAATATTAGGTATAACTGGTGTCCTGTTAGAACACAAATGACAAGGATAATTACTACTTTATGCCAATATGTATGCGAGTCTCCTCCGACGTTCTCAACCTCGCTCTGTTTATCACTTTGCACGCGACTCGGTGCGCGCAAATGTCCTGTATCGCTATTCCCTCACTACCTGTCAATTTTTTCAAAATATATTACAACAATTTTTGCCGTTCGGTTGAGTCGTTAAACCGTGAAGGAGAACATAGATCGGTTACCCTAACTGACTAAAAAGAGTAGCCAACTTTCCATTTGCATTTTTCCCCATTATGATGCTTCCCATTGTTTTTTTACTACAATTGCATATTTTTCCATTTTGGAAGAATTCACACATTGTATGTTTTCCCAATTCAAAATCAATTTCACTGGGTCGACGGACGCGGAGATCCTATTTCTGGGTGCTATGGCCCTTCACGCCTTCTGCAAAACTAACATAACCTAAGCCTATCTACCAATTTCGATCTATTTCGACTTCATTACAATGGGGAATTTTGCAAGTGCGGAAAATCCTAAACGGAAAATATGCGATTGCTAAATGCGTCTGGGAAGTCTGCTTCGCGGAATCAATCACTTTGAAGAACCGTCTAACTATCCCCGTATAGATGAGGAACAAAAAAATAAAAACACTTTAAAATTAGTAAAATTTGCATCCCATCATAAACTGATGGGAAAAATTGCAAGAAGTGAGATCTAACTGGAAACCAAGTGGTTCCAAAGCTCGTTAGATGCATTTGCTGTCATATGAATAACGTTCAAATATTTAAATGATTTTGGGGTTCTAGTTAATCTAAGCTAAATTTAAAGTGTTTATGGCAAATAGACTGAGTTATTACGGGGTCAAAAATGAGATGAAATGGTTCGTGTAACGGCCCGGCAATGCAAATCTGGTTTAGTCGGTATGAATTACTCGGATTATAACGAAGAGTAGCAAGTGGCTTAACATTCCCGTGTTGTGAGTGTACCTTACGAAGTAATACATGGTAATAGTCACACCGTGTAGAAGTTTCGTAGGATTTGCTTATACGATAATTAAGTTGTAAGACCATAAGGCTCACATTTTTTGCCTCATTATGTCATACATTGTAGGTAGTGCTATTTGCTTATAATCTGACTATTATAGTACAGTCGACTACAAAGACATGCACATACTTATTCAATCTTGCACCTTAATCCAATGAAATAAAGTGCAAAGTGGATACATGTCTTTGTAGTCGGCTGTACACAGAACAATAATGATAGATATTGAATTGATACCAACTTTGTCATTGTTCAACGGGCTTATTAAGGTGCGTTTATCGCTGTAGATAAAGCGTCCGTCACTGTCTCACATACGTATTTGTCAGAAAGTGACGCATGTTTTAGACACAGCAGTAAACGCGACCATAATAGGTTAACAGCTCTGTAATTTTATTAAAACTGGTCAAAAGCATTTCAAGCTATGCTTAGTTTAGGGTTCCGTTGCCGTTATATTATACAGGCCCAGAAAAACATTTATATTCATATTTAAAGTTACTTGGTGTTATCTTAGATAGTTTTAATTAGGTTAGACGCATACATACGTACATACACGCATGCCTTAGTTCCCAGAGTGGGGTAGGCAGACGTACAAAATTACCTACAAGTGGCCTCTCACACAATAACCTTTCTTTTATGTTTAAATTCGTTATTATGTGTTTTTGTCTAAATAAGTATCATAGGTTTGATTTTGAACTAACATATAGTACCTATGTCAATAGTCCATACCAAACTCTGCAAACTTCACAGTGCGAAGTCATCTCTTTGTGTTATGTAATTTAAGTGCTCACTTCCTATCCACATTTCATTTAATTATGATCCTTATGAGCAAGGAGGTGAGGTTGGAAGTTTTTTGTGCGTCATGTCTTCTATCTGTCTCTTGTGTCACGTTACTATTAGACCAGGTGGCCACCGTGGGAAACTGTATTATGTAATATAACTCTTTACATTACTTACACTGGTTGGTAAGACGACTATTTACTTGTGGTGAAATTGTTTATTTAGCCGACTGCTCGTTCCGTTTCTTAAAAAAAACTTATGTCGTAAATTGTATGGGGATAATTATTTTTACTATTTTAACTAATAAGTCTGTTTTTTTTTACAAAGGCTGTCCCAGAATATTCCGTAAATCATTATTCGCGGTAGTTACTTCGAAGGAACTATTGCGATATTTCGTTATTATCGCACTAGTTGTTTCACAAGAGATGAAGGGAGTACTGCGACTTTTATTTCGCCTGTGTTCCTTTGCAAAAAAATAAGATAATAGGTACTGCGCCTTTTCCTTCGCTTTTGTTCCATTACAAGAGCTGAAGGAAGACCCGAGACCTTTTTTCGCATTAGTTCCGTTGCAAGAATGTTCCTTCTGGTAATTTGAAGAAACTAGCTAGCTAGTCCGAAAAAAAACGCAATAGTTTCTTCGAAGGAACATCCAAATGAACTACCGCGAATAATCCGACGTTAATAGGGGCTTTCTCATCCCTAAATATTTAAGTCAATATCTGTGACATCTAGAATTGCATCGATGACGTTAATACTCTGATTATACTATATGGAATCATTGACAATATACTCGGCCAATGGAGAATGTCGGCCAGTTGAGATTTTTGGCTTATCATATTCTCCATTAAAAACAAAAAATACTGTAAAAAAATCATTTCGATACGTCAAATAGTTTCCGAGATATTGAATTTTAAACTTCGTATCCGGCGCTCGAAACCCGGCGGCGAGCGCTCACGGGTGATGACGTCATCATTTAACCGCGGGTCTCGCCCTTATATGAATGAGTAGGTTTACAGGGCTTATATCTTTTTAACCGTAATAAGTAGCCAATTGAAATTTTCACAGAATATGTCTTATTATAAACTCTATCGTTTAAAATTATAAAATGAACGATAAACCAAATCCCAAGAGGGGTCCCCATACAAGAAACATGAAAAGAACCCAATTTTTTAGCATTTTTATTCGGATTGTATTTTTATAATGGTTTATTATTTTGATACTATTTTAAGCTTAAATTGTAGTCTAACTTTCATAGTTTACGACTAAATAGAAATCTCAAGTAAAACTCCTACAAATATGTGACAAAACTTTAATATTATTGTCCGAAATTTTAAACGTTCGTAGAATCAAAACTACTGGGTCTATTTGAATGAAACAAATAGTAGTATGTTTGTTTATTTTTAAACTTTACTGAAACAAGGTTTCAAGCGATTTGGCGTACCTACCGACATTCTCCATTGTTTACACACATAGACGCATAACAAACGTAAGTATATGTTATGCGGTACATTGTCTGTCTGTCTACTCCCAGGGTAATTTGTCAAGCGGTTTCCGCAAAAGTTCTCGAGTCCCTCGAGCAGACAAGAGTTAAAGCCATAGCAATTTTCTTTAATACTAGAGGACGGCTGCGACTTCGTACGCGGAGAATTAGTTTCCCGCTATTTCCCCTATTTTAATACCCCGTAGGGGGTCAATTTCCAAAAATCCTTTCTTAGTGCTCACACCATAAAAGGAACTCCTGTACCAAATTTCAAGTTTCTAGGTACAGTAGTTTCGGCTGTGCGTTGATATGTAAGTCAGTCAGGTTTGCCTGTAGATAGATAGAGAAGAGATATATAATATCATAGACTTACAGAAGTCACATATAGTTTTTGGTTGTTTTCATCGGACTCAGTAATCACGAAACGTCGTGTGGGTCATGCATGAGGTAGGTATTTGCATTTATACCATTTTTCCTGTCATTGAAAATAATAGGCGGATGACACGAGGAGGTTACACACGTGTTCGAATCCCTTATCCTTGCTAATATAATAAATTCCTTTGTCTCTTGGTTTGTTACGCTTTCACTGCTAAATTGGTGAACCAATTAGTAACTATATCGTAAATAGCTTTAGCCCCGAGAAGGGGATCGAATAATTATACACAGGCGAAGTTAAAGCTAGTAAACAATATAACAGGGCATTGGTACGTAGATAATGGTGGCTATTTATACTCCACTGCCGACTGGGAGAGGAGGGGAGGATGTGGGGGGGTATACATTTATAATATGATTGTGTATATGTATCTGCCATGCTATGGTTGTTGCGTTTGCTAGTTTTCTTTTTAAAACCATTTTTTCTTAACTAAGCTGGGTAGTTACGGTCCCATTGTTAGTCTCACTTAATATAACTGTCACGCTGCCGTACCGAAGCCGGAATCTATTAAGTTCAGTCTATAAGGCGTGCCGCGTACCTAACCTTTGCAAGGCTATCGCATCGATAGTTTGTTAGACTGTGGAATCGATCGAACTCCACGACCGTCGCTCTTTAGTGGCTCGTCGTAAATAAGGTACAGAACGGCCACAATGTTACGAAAATACTTTGGCCGAGTGCTATTTGGGGTTCCGTGATGGTAAATAAGTAGTTAATAGATAAAAAACGCGATATAATAAATAATTAAATTAATAAATATCAGGAGACCCTGTCACACCAATCGAACTAGTCCCAAAGTAAGCGCTGAGCTTGTACAGTCGTCCTTTACAATAATATTATGACAGGGAAAAGTGTCAACCTTTGCGATAATTAGATCTTACAGAACCTTTTGTCAAAAGTGGTAAAACACTTTATTGACCGACTGTACTATGGGTACTAAATAGACAACTATACGGGTATGGGTAGACTAGACAACGATATAAATACTTATATAGAGAAATATATAAAAAATATTCGTGCTCATCACACAAATATCTGCCCTTACCGGGATCTGAGCCCAGGACCGCTAGCTTCGTAGGCAGGGTCACTACCAACTAGGCAAACGCAACGCGTGAGAAGCGCAAATAATTTACAAATAAAAAACTATGTTGAAAATAATTTTCTTTGAAAGTATTTAGTTTTTATTAAACGTTATCTTTGTGAATTTTTCATATTTTTGGAAGTATGGTTTAAAAGACAAAGACGGGCACAATTTATCCAACTTTCAGAGCGATTATTTCTGAAAATATTCACATAATCAGACAACTATCACACCTTAAGTGTTATTAAAACTACTGTCGAAATATGTGCAATACGATGATTTATGCGGAAAAGAAAATCATATGTTATAGTATCCGCAGCGCGCTAAGGACAAGTCGTAGTGAATTTTTACATTGCACTATAGTATCTAAGTACTTATTTTTATAAGGGCCAAAATAATAAGTATTGTGTCCTATGAAAAAGGCGGCAAATTAAAGAATAAACACTGATAAACTTGTTATTTTTGTAGATTTTTTTAATCCGTTTTTTTAAAGTTTTTTAATGTAATATGTTTTATGAAGTACCTATTAGTAGCTTGTATCTTAAACACCGACGTACAATTTATCTTCCGTTTTACAGATAATACATAGTGTTGCCATTTTAAGTAATCAGCTAAACGGTCGTCGTCATCACTCGCTTTTTTTTTGTTTTTGCCCCGCGGCGACTTGAACAGCTAAGGACTACCGCGGGGATATGGCGTTTCCACAATAAAGTGATTTCGCCAGTGTCAAGTATATATATGTATAAATCAATATAGCAATAAAACACAGTCCAATATTCTCTAGGAAGATTGGGGTTAACGTTGTACGGTGATATGTAGGACAGAGGTCAAGATAGTTTTAATCTCTGTACCACTGCGAGTCCACATGAAACGAGAAGTAAGACGGCAGATACACGAAATAAGTCCAAGTCTTCTATCACACAAAGGCATAAAAAGTACAAATCACTAACAGAAAAGAACTTGGAACACCTAAATACGCAAAAATACATAACTAAAACATATTACACATCCGCCATCTTTTAACGTTGCAAATGGCCTCCAAATGACCACAATATCGTTTCTGATCTGTTATCGTATTGTAACCGGTTTGATAGCTCTTATTTTCTTGACAGTAATGGCGGCTGACGTCAAAACAATACCATAACAGCGTCGCTATTGCCTAACGCACTAAAAAAATTAAAAAAAAAAAACACGCCATCTTTTGACGTTGCAAATGGCCTCTCAAATATATATATATATCTACTAAGTTACGTACTTACTTAACTTACTTGGTCTCAAACCTTGACGGGTTTATACATATTCAAATTGCCTAGTTATGATTTAATGGGGCAATATCGCTGTTCTAAACGAAACAGATAGGATAGATAGATAGATTTAAATAATTGCTCTGGCTTCCATTCAAATTATATGTTGAGCCGTTTAATATCGAGTAGATGAGTAGGTATATCTAATGTTAATGCAGAATAATCTCAAGTCGCAGGTTAAATAATTTATCATTGAAGGCAAAGGTTAAGTAAGTGCGATTATTTTACTTCATTTGGTCTCAACTTTCTTGTTTTGTGTACAGGCTAGGTTAGTTAGGTTAGGTTGCAAAATGGTATCCTCACATAGTATGAAACAAAGACGGTTCCCGCCTTGAGTCCCTTTGTAATGTATGTTTAGATCTTTAAAAGGACGCAACGGATTTTGGATAGTGATTCAAGAGGAAGGGATTTTATGTATATTAAATGTTGCGATTATGTACGGGTGTTATAGAAAACTGACAAGGCGGGGCGCTAGTTAGGTATCATGTAAATGCTTACGGCAAAAAGTAATCGTGATTGATATAAGTTAGTTACTTATCGCTAATTACAAAGTCCAACTACTAAATAACAAATTATAAGTCTATTATAGTAACGTATAGGGTTTATAAACATCTAGATTAGCTCTAGCTAGATTTTATTTAGTTTTACTATTATAATATTTTATAGGTTTAAGAATTAAGGCGCAGATGCAAAACTCGGTGTTAGGTAGACAGTTGAATTTTCTATGCCCACTAGACCCTTCCGTCACCGACCAACATTTTAATACTAATCACCTTCCGGGCCTGATACGTTCACAGTACGGTCATGGTATGGCACGCTGTAGTGGGCGGAGACCTTTAGGGAGCCTCATCGATCGCGGGGCCAATGGAAAAGATGGACCTGCAAATGATTGACTTCATTCGTTTAAATTTACAGGTACATCCAAAGAAATCTGGTGCAAGCTACGTACTGGCATGACCCCTTGCACGAAGAGAAATACAAAGAAGGAAGCCTATTCCTGTCTGACATTAACAACGAGTTGAGAATCAACGAGACGTACAAAAACAATCTGCTTACGCTGCAACACTTCGTGATGGTTAAGTTCGAGAACGATTCTATGGTCCAGCCGAGAGAGTCGGAGTGGTTTGGCTTCTATAAGCCGGGCCAGGGGACCGAGCTACAGACATTGCAGGAGTCACAATTATATTTAGAGGTAAATTTAACATCGTTTAACTGAATAACGGCAAAACTTGACCCTGTACTTATAATGGACTAGCTGGTAACCACGACTCTGAACGCGTAAAAAAAACATACCCTGTGTTATTCTACTGGTGAAAGAATGATCAATATCAGTCAAGGTGTTATTCAGTTTATTGGTGACAAACAAAAATTCATTATTAGTTATTTCGGGTGCAGACTCGTCGTCACACCAAGTTGTCACACCAGTGCCTTTCGACGGACCCCTGCCTATGGCAGGGCTCCTATTTCTGAGCGATTTGTCCTTCGGGCATCTTAAGATACCTAACGAACCTAACCTACCTACTTTTGCGGAATAAAAATGATTTCTGACGAATAACCGACTAAAGCGAATAGCAGTGGTGTGACAAACTGGTGTGACCACGAGTCACCCCCTGTTATTTCATATTATTTTTATTGTACGTCTTTTCTTCCAAACATCCCTATCAGCCGTCATCTCAGTATTTTGTTTTTCATTTCGCCCTTCACAAATTCCAACCATCTGTTTTTAAGTTTCCCCCCTTCCACATTCATATCTAGCTTTCGAAAAAGCTCTTAATATTAAAGGGTTAACTTGGTAAGTACCTACTCAAGGATGATCATTAACTTTTTGTGACGTCATTGCCACAGAACCCGGGGTCTAATCATTACCTTCCAAGTCTTGGTTCAGTGGTTTAGGCTGTACGTCGTCTGTCATTCAGTTAGCCACGAACACCTTCATCTTATTTAAAGATAACCAAGCCCAGTTCCGTTCTATTTAAAAATGTGTAAATGTGGTATTTATTGTCATGAACTAATAGTACATTATGATACAAGTGTGCTAAGTTGACCATTGTTTACTAGGCGCTATTGTGTGCGCACGAGCGAAAGCGAGTGCGCCACAAGAAAGCCGCGTATATTATGGTCACAGGCACACGTGTTACATACGACGTTTTTCAACACACTTGCGAAAAAAAAACAAGACTCTTCATTTAGTCAAATTTTAATTAATTATTAAAAAAGTTGGTAAAAAACTGTTTGTTGCTAAGAAAAAAAAAGGTATAACCCGACTAAAATATATCGCTTCTTTTTCATACTTACAACTTGGTACTAGGCTACAAATGTAAATTGTTTGGGTTAATAAACTAAAGGCACTTGTGCGTAATATACTGAAAAAGCACGCGTGTTTAATATCTAGGTTTATGAGCCAAAAATCGGTGGAATAAAAAGGTCGTTTTGAGCAAGTGTGTTGAAAAACAATAAATTAAAACATTTATTATTTTGTATTTTGTTTCGGTTGACTGTCGCTGTATAATGTTATTACGATATTCCAGGACCGCCTTGGGCTACAAAAGATGGACAAAGCTGGTAAACTAGTGTTCATCTCGGAACCCGGCGATCACCTCCACTTCAGCTCCAAGTGGCTCATCAAAAACATAATTATTCCTTATCTGCTTAACTAAGACACATCTCATTTACAAACTGATTAAAGTTGTTAATAAGGTAATGTAATTACGAATCTCATTATCTTTGTCATGATCGGGGTTTCTCATTAATTTCTAATAGCTTTGGAGGCGTTTTTGCCATAGTTAGTAATAATTGAAAATGCGTTATCTATCATGTCACCGTTAGCACTGAGATTAATAGCATTTTAGTTTAATTTGAGGGTTGATTATTTGCGGAAAGGTGACAACTCAACATAGTAACTACCCTACCGCTAATACTCAGAATTACTAGGGAAAATGTTGTAATGTATAAACGAATCGGGGTTTTTTTTAAGACTTATCCCTATTCCTATTAATATAATAAAACTTACAATATTCCATATCATAGATCATATTGTTGTTTAAGAAAACCATTTATTTTATAAGGGACTTTTAACTGTTAATAAACTTGTATTTGTTGAACAAACTCCATTATTTATTAGAACTATGTAAAAGGGCAGTGCGAACAAATTAGCAACCGAAATTAACGGTTATTTCGAGCAGGAATAGTTTTATTTTGCTCTTTGATCAGAACTGAAATAATATCGATTCTGTTCCAGCGGAAACGAAATGTAAATGCTCTATTTGAAATGAGTGGAACTTCTGACGAGGTGGTTAAAAAAATACCAGGTTTCCGAGCCCTGGCTGTGATAGATACGGTAAACCGTGGCACTAGCCAAGATGCATTACGCTAATTAGAGTTTCTATTAGATTAGTCTTTAAACCAATTGCCTCACTGGTAGATCACGTGACTCCTCGTATCACGTGATCTTCCAGTGACGCTATCTCATGTGGGTAAAATGATATACAGATTACGTAATAAGGTACTTTTACAGCCACAATTAGTAATTGGTGATCAGTCTAGGTGCACTTTTTGTGCAATAGGACAAATATAGTAGGAGCACGGACAAAAAAATATAAAAACAACAGTACATATGGATTTAAATTATTTATTTACTCATGGTATTATTAATCGCACTCATTGATCGCACATGAAAAATCAGAAACAGCTGGACACACGTTCTTTAAATATTTTTAATGATGTACGACATACTTAACACCTATATATGTACGTAGGTGATTCCCACTTCGTTAAATTACAGGCCGTCATCACATTAACTTTTATCCGGTTAAATATTTCATGCAAAAGTTGAATACTTTTTTTGCATATGCAACCGTCAAACATTCAACATTCTTTTGTGACCATCTGCTATGACTTGATGGGCTCGCATCGCATCTGAATTAAATTAAGGCTCAGACTCAAAATCTGTGACTTCGAAGTTTCGCGTGATTCGCGTTGCGCGTTCCCGCAACACGACGTGAATTAGTTGCGGAGTAGAATTGCCTCGTAACAAGGTTTGCGTTTCGAATCCGCATCGTGTTTCACCGTGGTTTCTAGTTTGAGCCCTGTATAAGCGCATCGAATGAGCCAATTCAGCTGCAACATCTACCGATGTGACAACAATGTCGTGCAACAAATAACACGGCTCCACCCTACTCGATGAGGTTGGCGTACTCGGCTTGCCCCTGGCGCACACACCGAATAAATGTCTCGGGTGACTCGCGTGTGCTCGCGGCGGCGTATACGCGCACCACACAGTTGTGCGCGCAGTCGCGCTTGATGAACGGCGCGTGCGCGCCACGCAGCTTGTGCAGCGGGAACTTCACCACGCAGTGCAGCATGCACCGCTCCGCGACTTTGTAACTGCCGGAAACATTGTAACCAATAAGTTCCTACGTTATCGGTATTTGGCATTTGTCGTTTAGTGTAACAGTTTATAGTTACTGTTGGAGGAAGACGTGATGCGCGACAGAATATTTGGACGAGTTCTTTGCTCAAGGTTATCGAGTGAATCATCAACTCGAAGCCTTTGGGTTAGTCAGAGGATTGCCTTTATTTATTTTTTAATTAATGTCCGCTGATTTTGATTTCACCTTGAGTTCAAGTTGTATTTACAGGTGATTTTTGTGGTCTACCTTATCCTATAATGGAGAAGTTGAGGGCAAGGCAAAAACAGCAGCTTAACAGCAAGTGAATAGCAACCATCAACATACTTTGGCATAGGTTAACTTTTAAGAAGTAACGTAGTTTCTATGCCACAGCATACCCGAGAGTACCCGACACATGGATGGAGCCAGTTTTCTGCGATGGGCGCAGTATTAAGTCAGCTGTTGATGGTTGCTGCTTTGCGCAATGATGACTTATTAAGCCGTGCAGGCATTATATACACCGTGGGCCCGAATAACCCGACCAATTTTAACAATCGATACTTGAGCCTATTTGTAGAATATAATGGGTATAATATGTAGTCCAATAACGCATAATTTCCGAGATTTTTATTATTTAAAAATCAATTCCATAGTTAATTAAATTTGAACTCTGTCACCTTAACCTAAAGCATTATTTACTAAGAAAGATTCATGTTGTAAGTAGCAATATCATCCACATACAACATAAATTAATTAATCAATTTCTTAGTAAATAATGCTTTAGGTTAAGGTGACAGAGTTCAAATTAAATTAACTATGGAATTGTTTTTTAAATAATGAAAATCTCGGAAATTATGCGTTATTGGACTACATATTATACCCATTATATTCTACAAATAGGCTCTAGTATCGATTGTTAAAATTGGTCGGGTTATTCGGGCCCACGGTGTATAATAGAAGTTTGGTAGGAAATGTATGTACCTAGTCGGTTCATAAGTTCTGTCACTGAGATTTATTACAATTTAAAAAATAAATAATGGAGTTTTTTAAACCTGTAGTACATCAATCAAAACCTTATTTTATATAGAATGAAAAGAAGTGTAATTGATATTATTTACTATTGCAATCATTTGATGAACGAGCTTTAAGCATTCCATTCGGGGCCAGAAATCACGGGTCAAAACACGCACGACCACGATACTGATAATGGCTATAATAACTTTCGTAAGAGTTCTCGTATTGCGTCGAAATTTGCGTGACATATTGATCAGACTTTTACCTTTAAATTCTGATATAAATGTATTTACAAGCAAATAAGATCCGCTTGTACACCGGTCAATCTTCACGACTCATTAAATCGACCCTACAATTTCACATCAATTTGCAGAAATACGAAAACAAACCAAACTTCGAGCTTCATAAGCTGGTTTTTGAGGGTCGTTAAGAAAATAATGCTGATCTCTAAACATAGCCACAGATGAAAGGCTGTACAATATTAAACAAAAAATATTGTTAGTTAACAAAAACTAACCTTTAAAGCGTTTCCAATAAGTGTTATTTCCAGAAAACTGGTGCGTATTTTAATCGGTTTCGGCCGTGAATGTTAGAAGATAGTATCGGAAATTGCGGAAACTTTGTGGCATGATTATTAATTCTTAAAAATGTATTTTAATTAAGCTTTTAACTTTTATATATTTTGAAATTAAAAAATAAACATATGTTAGTTTTATTTGACTAAACCTTTGTGACAGAACTTAAGGACCGACTAAGTATAATAGAGGTCTCTGGAACCGGCCTCTCTGAAGCAGGCGCCTCTGAAGCGGGGTCCCCAAGGGTCCCCTGACGTAAAGTTGTTTCATTTAAAGTAATGAAGAAACGCACCTCCTATTTAAAGCAAACCACTTCATGGGCTGCGGCACAGTTCCAAGAAACACCTCGTCCAATATCCAATAGGATAGGGTTTCTTGGTGTTGACATTCGTTAGTAGTTTGAGAGGGAGAGCCAAAACTTGCCACATAAAACGCTGGACGTGCTAAATCTAAGCGACTCGGCGGGATTTCTGTCCACGGCAACGCCTCGTGCTTTACAAAGTGGAGTAATATTAACGTCTTTACTTTTTTGTATCGCAGCTTATCTTGAGTCCCGGTCTCGTTTAAAAGGAAAATGCTTTGCATATATCTACGTCTTCTACCATTTGTACAATGCATAGTCTCCATCTTTTTCCGTAAGACGGCATCGATAAAAGACATGCGCAACTTACACAGATAACAGATGGCGCCAAAGAATACTAAATGGGAGACCTCGAATTAGAAGCACAAGTAGCGGGAGATCATCAGGCTAATGGATGGTTGATACCCAGAAGACGGAAGGGTCGACCCGAACTAGAGACTCCGCATAAAGGACATCGCGGAAATTTCTGGAAGAGGCATGTTTAGCAATTGACGAGTATATGTTGAGGCGATTGGAAAGGTCCGAAACACCATCATTTTATGATCATCATCACACCTGTCACCTCACGTCGTCTTTGTATTTCTTTTGTTATTAATTACACAATGTTTTTATTACTTACTCGTAAGGGTTGATGCAATCCATGCGCACGATATTGTAGCCCTGGTCGTGTGCCAGGTCGATTGATTGTTCCGCCATCATAGTTGCCAGCCCCCGCCTTCGGTATTCGGGGAGCACCGCTAGCATTTTAATCTGAATACAATATGATTATGTTATATTCATAACTAGACGGACTAGTCTATGTGTTGCCAGATATCGCAACCTACATGTTAAATAAAACATGAGCTATTGGAAATGTTAGTAGTTATACATTAATCACAGTGACGAACAAGTAAATAATATATTTAGTATCACAAGCCGTAAACATATCGATAGGAACAGCTCTAGCTATTCTGTCGCAACATTCCTGCAACTTGATACATCAGACTAGGCAGCCTAATCATTAAGATAAATAATTAACGTATAACTTATAAATTATACAGTTGATGTACGGCAAACTAAGATGAGAAAGTGTTGTGAAATCCATCGTTCTGTACCGTCAGATATTAGCGACAATAATGTGTAAAATAAGGTTCATTTTATCAATAAATGTCTCAATCACTATTTCAATTAATTTAAAGTATGATCAGAAAAATTAAAAACCTCGCCATATTGCAAGAATTATATAAACTGTATTTTTTATTGAAATTCACGAAACTCATAAAAAAATAGTTAATTGCGACGCCATTCGATTTTTTTTTGGTCTGGCTTTAATTAGAACGTTCTTATATTTAACTTCTGTTACCCTTTATTCGTAGACCCTGTTCAGGCTTGTCTTAAGTAGTAAACCACTTTCTAACCTCAAAATGCAACTTTTTTGTATGAAACAGCTATTTTAAATTAAATAAAGCAATCACGAACAATGCATTGGCCAAGTGATGTCCAAGATGTTTTCTCATTATACTTTATTTATGATAATAGAGCTGTTTTAGCCATAAGAGTTTCATTTTGAGGTTGTTTAGACAAGTAACTCTGAACAGGGTTTAGGTTGGGTTTAGACTTAAGATTGTCAACTTTAAGTTATGACTTACCTCAAATACTTTCGGCTCTTTAAACATCTCCCAGAGATTAGGAGTTTCCTGTAGTTTCGCTGTGAAGTACAAAAAGTCTTTCGTGTTGGGATCCTAATAGGACAAATACTTATTAATTTGTGATTTAATGACAGAAAACTATTTCACATGGGTCAGTCAGCAAATGTAATTCATAAATACCAGTAACGCATTTGCGGCGCAAGACCTGTTATAGTAAGAGAGAGACAGATCAGATCAGGGGACAGTGTCACACCAATTGACCTACTTAGTCCTAAACTAAGCTCTAGGCTTGTATTATGGGTAGGTACAGTTAAGGACATTAATATCTTTACAGCATATACAAGACGTGTATACAAATATATGTATACACGGCTTATTGCCAGTGGCATAAAGATGTGTAGATATTTTTGACGTCTTGGGAACGTATATATAGAAAACACCCATGTCTCAAGAACAAGTATTCGCGTTCATGACACAAATATCTGCCCTTATCGGCATTTGAACCCAAGACCGCTAGCTTCGTAAACAGGGTCACTGCCAACCAGGCCAGCGCGTCGTCAGAACAAAGAACATAGTTATGTACTTCCACTTTCACAGCGATCGGTAATCTTCGTTTGCCTATGAAACACGTGTCAGTTGCCAGTACAAGGTGACAGCGCTACCTGGTAGCCTGGTTGATCCGACTGTCCGTATTAAGATTTCAAAGGCTACGGACCTGTCGGTAGAAGGCGTAGTTCCTTAGGTTCTTAGGGTCCACGGGGCTGCTCGCAAAGTTTATGCAAATGCCGGCCATCTCGTCGTCGTTTGTCATCGCGGTCAGAGAATTACCTGATCATAAGAAGTAACAGAAAAGTTAGAATAGACTATATTAATGCATCAGAAAATGTGTTGTCTTTTTGGAAAACGCATGATCACCGTTACCTCAGCTCATCATTACCATGCAACGAAATGTGTTAATGGAATTAGGAACTATTTATAAAAAGAATTTGCATTTCTAATCGCATCGTGGATTAGTAAGTATAATAATACTTTCCAGATTTTCTCCGTACTTACATTCCATGTTGGGTATGACCTAAAGAGGAAAACTTAATGCCACTTTGACCATAATAATCCATTGACGCAGCCCCAAATTAAGGTTAACTATTAATGCATCCCTTCTAGATCCCGAAGTTCAATAGGCCATGGAAGTAATGGTACAGTCCATTTAATTGCATTAAATTAAACCCTACATTACTTGGAAAAAAAAAGTCCAGGTTGTTCCAACTACTAGAAAAAAAATGCCCAACTACTTCCATCAATAGAACTAGTAATGAAACTAGTCGGAAGAGACCGAAATTGTTGCCCTAAGTAGACACAGTCTGTGAGCACTTAGAAGCTGCTTCGGTTTTGTACTCCTCTCTCACTCGCTGTTAATAGGAGCGTATGAGAGCGAGTTAGAGACGAGTACAAACCCGAAGCACCGCTATCGCACTGTATTTTTGTTCACTGCATTGCATTGCACTGTTGCGTGCGTTTGAGTGGTCCGCATGAAAAGAGAATATGCATACATTCGTATATCCGTTTCCATCTCCTTGTAGTATGTATGTAAACATTGTAAATACTTTATTGTACAAAACGCAAAATTAAATACAGTGTTAAAAAATAGTGATAGGGGGGGATAAGGAAAATGGATATACCTACTCGTACGTAGAGAGGGAATAGGGAGTACCGGCATATTACGTCCCGTTTCCTTCCGGCGGAGTAGGTCTGAATGCCAAAATGCACCGGTCCGCACTATGTACAAAACTCAAAATACCTTTCTTCTTAAAATTACTGATTTTCTAAAAGTACTTGTTTTGGACTTCGGTAATCCGTAATGTCTAGCACAAAAGGTACATTCAGTTACATTAATGATGAATCAATATTGAAAAGCCTACGTTAAATTGATTTGAAATAAGAGTATGGGCGGAGCTCCTACGAGTATTACTGGGTGGTTTGGCCCTACGGACCTGCTGCAAAACTAACATAACCCTAAACCTACCTCTTTTCCATATTTACATTGTTGAAATTTTCTTAAGAGCAAGTATTCTGAAAAAGTGGGCATTTTAGGAACTAACATTTTAACGTTTTCTATGTACCTAGCATCTTTTTTTTTAAAGATTTTCAAGTAAAGTCATACTGACTGTACACCAATTTGACAGTTTTATTCCCGACATTCAAAAAGAAAGAATTTTAGAAAATCTGCGAATTTAGGAAAAAGGCATTTTGAGTTTTGTACATAGTGCGGACCGGTGAATTTTGGCATTCAGACTAATGCGGAACAGAGCATTTTGGCATTCAGACCTACAGTACAGTCCCGTTTCAAACTCATATGTTACTCGTAAAACAGACGTTAATGTCCAATTTCCAATGACCGGCTTAGCGAGTTTTAGTGGTATTTGGTTAGCGTTTATCCCGCGAACTGATTAATATAAGGGTTACCCTGTTTAAGTAGAGTGTGGAGGTACTCGTCGAGCGCCTGGTCGTTTTGAAGGTTCATGCTGCGCGCGCGCACCATCACGTGCTCGCTGAGAAAGTGCTGCTTTAACATTGCGATGGCCTCATTAAATTGGACCATCTTAATGTGCTTTATCTTCAGATTTTCGGGCTGGAATAAATATTATCACGGTGACAAAATATAAAAACAGTAGACAGCATTTTTGTGTAACACATTTTTTGTGTTATATGTTATATTCCATGCTTTTTTATTTGAGAACTCCTTTAACTTGTACAAAACCCTAGGTAATTTCCTTATAAAGAGTGCGTAGGTAATCAGAACTAATTGTAGGCAGGGACGTTTTTGTAAAGAAACGTTATTTAGCAAACGCCGTGTTTTTTGTTTGCAACTTGTTTTGTGTGTTGTCTGGAAGAGTTAGCTATTTAGCGGTTAGACCACCGGAAGTACACCTGTAATTAAAATGTATTGTTCCGCGCTTTGTTGTTTTTTGGGGTCAATAAACAGTATTTGTTTTGTATTGTATTGTACTGTGACCCTGAGCATCTATTTCTTAATGTTTTGGTACATCGAGCTGGCTGAAGAACTAACATAACCTGAAACTTAACTCATATTTATTATAATACAAATAGTGGTCAGTTGAACTACCTATACTTGCGCATACATAGTCCGTCCATGAGGAAACCGGTTGCATTTTCTGCAAAAAGCTTTTAAATACATAAATCAAATTTTCTAACAATGGCATGTCCAACAGAACAAAGGACGTGTATTGGCTGACGTGACGAGAATATGATCATAGGTAATAAATAGCTTAGTATTAGGAAAGCATAAGAAACGTACCTTTTGTTGGTGTATCAACTTGTTTATTTGAAAAACACTGTGGCATTTTCTGACTCGCATTGTTCCGAAAACATTTGACAACGTAAGAACCCACTTTCCTAATACTGAAATCGACATAATCTTTATTTTAAAATACAATAAATTTGGGTTTAATTATTACTCTATGTTATAAGGGATAAATATAGGAGCTATCGGCGAAGGTCAATTCAATTCATTGTTGGCAAAATTGATGTAATGGGACTAATAGGCCACCATATTACAAAAGTAAAAGACAGACAATATAACAATCAACGTCAATTTCGATTGCTGTCGTTTCGAAGGGTGGTTAAGAAAAAGAAATAAATATCTTTATGCATGTAGAATAATGTAGTGGAGAACTTTTTGCAATGGAGCGATTTATATTCTCATTAAAGAGTTTAATAATGTCGGTTTTAATATTACAAATATATATTGTTGTCATAGGATCCCTTATTCTTTCATATTGTCTCTATCGAAGTTAAAATCCTGAAATTTTATCATAATATTTAGTAACTGGGTGACCGAGCTCAGGGTAAGGTGACAATAGAGAAAACTATTTTTCACAGAAATGAAACATAGGTAGATCGTTTTTTTGACAACGTATACTCCAATATTGAAATTTTCATGAGAACGTAAATACAAATATATAGGGTGTTAGGTATTCAGTGGAATCCTTGAACTACGGATAGAGGGCATTTAGGACGTTATGAAAAAGCTCTTGGGCTCACCTACCTATCTAGGTAGGTACTAAGCTTAAACCCATGTTATTAATAGGTGCCATTAGTATACCTATTGGTAGGCACATTTAGCACTAACATTTAATGTTGATTAAATAGTAAGTACTCTAAGGCAGTAAATAACGTATACGTAATATACACCTGGTCGGAAACACATAAAATAATAATGTTGTGAAATAATCAAAATGAAGATTCTAATTTTAGGACTAACATGTAAGTTCTGAGGCTCGGGTCATGTGAGTAAATATCCCGACAGAAAGTAGAGCTCTCTAATAACGTTTAAAATATATACTCACATGGCGTTGCATTGCATTGCATTGCAATGTATGAGTAGGTATATACAGGGTGTCCCGTAAATAGTACGACAAATTAAAATAAATAATAGGACATCACCAAGGCTACCAAAATTAAACACAAGGAAAAACTACAAAAAAATGTATTAAAATGATGAGTACTAAACATCGCTGAACATACTACATACATGGTATGGGGGTGTTTTTTGTAGCTCTGGTAATACCCTTTTTATTTTAACTTGACGTACTACTTGCGGCAGACCTTGTAAATATTGTTTGGTGTACCTATACATATAATAATTACAGGTAAAGTAAGACTAAATACGGCAGTTTGGCGGCACATTATGTATATCAATGAAACTTTGTAACTTATCTCACCACTAGAAATGAGGATCTGCCGAATCCTACCAAAATTTAGGGGTCCTACCTCCATCGGGGGCATGGGTAGGGAGGATACTTTAACTACTTTTGCGAGTGATGTGTCATTTCCTATGTAGGTACTTAATTGTTTGCGCTAAATCGAATGATACTTATAGGATCAATATTTTGCGGGATATGAAGGGCTTCTATTGGAAAAAAATAAAAGAACCGGTCAAACGTAGGATTTAATCAGCAAATATAATTGGTAAACTTTTAGGTACACTAGATAACGAACATGTTTAGTTATTAATATTTAACTTGTTCTTCATCTTCTCCGACATCACTGACATCATCGACTCAGCGTCATCGATGTCCACAGGTCCCATGCCTTTGTACAAGTCCGAGTTGGAGCAGGAAAGCCCCTCGCAAATTTGGCATACAGGGGAGCACTTACGAGGTGGAACATCCACTTTTAGACGAGCAAAATATAAGGGGCATTATTTCATCCAGAGCTGGCGTTAGGGTAGTGCGAACAGGGAAAATATCCCAAATTGACGACCCCAATCCCACTCTTCAGGATCCAATTAGAATTGAGGAGCAAAACATCGGTACCGGCGAACTTGTTGGTGCTGTCACTGTCCTCTTACCCATCAAATATAATGACTGTAGGTGCCAATGACTGGTAATGGCTTTGTAGATGTTTCACATACAATTTGCAAACATTGAAGTATGTTTTTTTAACAAAAAATCTCGCATAATATTGCTCCTATAAGTATGGGTATGTTCTCATATGATTAAGCGCAAAAAACACAATGTCCACTTATCATCAGGTAGCCTGGCCTGTGTGTGGAGTAAATTAAACCCACACTTCCTCTTACTAATGGTTACATTTACCTACAGATGCAATTTCTATCGCAACGCAAGAATGTAGTGCAATCCGTTACATTGACATCCCCGTGACATATTCCCCGCCACAGCCGTCTACCGAACGTAGATTCATGGGATATCTTTTTGTTGGCACCAACCCTAATAGATCAGCTCGCCGACAAGCAGGGTACGAAGATGAAAGAGACCTCACCATAAAAAAGAAGATATTTGTACTAGTGGATCAAATGCTTTACGACACTGACCAAAGAATCGCACATACAAAATTTTTTTTTATCCAACATACAGAATCGTATGCTTACAAGGCAGGAGTACATATGAGCCAGATAAAGAGAAATAGAGATATAATTAATGAACTATTTGATGCTGCAGTGAAGAACAAAGATACATGGACCGCTATAGACGTCTTAAAGATGTACGAGGTTATAGTTACCGTAAGTGTGGAAACGAATATCTTAGTTGATGCCTTGGTGAATGTGCATAAGCAACAGCTGATGTTCGAAGAAGAAAGTCAATGGCATATCCAGCAGCAAAATGATAATTACACCATTCCAGAAATTGCTCAGCCTACCACAGAAGCAAACGCTGCTGCTCCTCAGGATACAGCAGAAGCAAACACTACTATTCCAACAAAATATATGTATCGGTTTCGTGGGGGGAAATTCAGGAACTAATTACGTGTGTTTTTATAGCGAGTGTAAAATAAATAGTGACTAATCTATAAGCAATTAAACAATTGTATTTCATTGATTTTTGCTTTTTATACTACTTGTATTATTTACTTTACATACACAATAAAATAATATGGTTTAAGGGCTGTATTCTGATAAAGAATTTACAAAATTCACTAAGATGAGAATGATGATACATTGTAAAATGTACAAGCGCGCAGGCTGTGCTTGACTTCACATCGCAACACAACACTATTTATCACAATTTCAAAAACCTTTAATGATGAATTACTTATTTAATACATTATAATATATAATGGCCACAAACTGCCTTTGAAAGTAAAGTTAAAGGCGGGGATTACAAACATGGACACTTCTCATATCATCATCATGAGCATCCTCATATCAGCTGAACGACTGCTGGAAATAGACCTTCCCCAAGGATCTCCATGACGGCTGGTTTTGTGCTACTCGCTTCGGCTTCCCGCGATCTTCACCAGATCGTCGGTCCACCTTGTCCAAGGCCTGCCAACACTTCGCTTCCCAGTCCGCGGCCGCCACTCTAGAACTTTTCCGCCCCAACGGCCATCAGTTTTACGAGCAATGTGCCCCGTCCACTGCCACTTAAGGTTCGCAATTCACTGGGCCATCTAGGTGATTTTGGATCTTCTGCGGATTTCCCCATTCCTGATTCGATCTCGCAGAGATTCATTTATTTATTTATAATTTGTTAAGATTCTATTCTTGTGAAATTACAGATCGACCCAAATGCCCAACAAGATACACAAAATTGGAACAAAAATAAAGGACACAAAAGGTACAAATAATAGGTAAAAAACACACACAAAAATTACGCAATTTTACAATACAACAAGTTAATATAGCGCTCTAAAGCATTTTTACTACCTACTCTTCTACCACGGTAACAAGTCAAATACGATTTAAATTTTACCGCCTAGAATAGAGTGCAGATAGCAGAGGAGCGTTTCCACTGCTGCCTGCTTGCAGAGTGCGCGCTCTAGGGATGGCAAAAACGTTACAGACTCGCCGCCCACAGGCCCCACAGCACGCAATCGTGTACGCTCAGTCGCTCAGTACGCAGCAGTCGGGTCAGCTGGTTTTCCAAGAAGGCAGGATTGTCTTCTTTGGGTCGTAATGGCCCCGTCTGTACACATTGGGCCATGCATTGGGCCAAAATATGGAATCACGTTTACAAATTGGCGTGTTGATTATTCTGCGTTGGCGTTTTCATAAACGATCCTTTGATGTGTGCACGGAAAACTAAGTGGTCTGGTGGCTCAATGTGTACGGGGGCCATAAGAGCAGACAATACGTAATGGGTGGACGGATATGATCTTTCGTCTCAGCTCAACAGTCTCCAAACCATAGAGGTAGGAAAACAAAAACGGTTAAAAGAATTATACTCTTCGCACCCTTTACAAATAAATGCCCTTCGTTAAAAAGAGTCGTCTATATTATGACCGCTGTCTGGAGACAGTGATGTGCGGTTTGGCACTAAATTAGGTTATATTATTAATAGGCATTATAGTATTTTGTACCTACGACGGCGCGCCCCCTTTTTAACCGAGTTCATAAAAGAAGGAGGTTCTATTTTCAAATTGATGTTGCACGACTTGCGTCAATATACGAAAAATGAAGTCTCTGGGTCGGGACTTCGAAAATTCGCTATATAACACTACAACACTATTCTAGATAGCGTAGAAATCCATACTAATAATAATAAATGCGAACGTTACTTTCTGTTTGTCTGTTGCCTTTTCAGGCCTAAACCGTTGAACTCCTGTTTAAGAGATTTGGTTTAGATTTTGTTTATTGTTCGAGAGGAAATAACCACGACACCAGTTCCAGAAAGAGCGGTCACGGCCAATTTCACTTCTAATCAACGTGTATGTTGATCAATAGACAATAAAGGCCTGTGCTGGCTTTTTATAGCCAGGACAAGCATTTGAGGTAGATTTTCGGTAGTTGCCCCTATCGCCAATAGTTAGGTGAAAATGTAATACGGTTACGGTGATACAGTTTTGAATTTGGATGTATTTTATGGATACCTTTATGATTGATTACCATATTGATTATTTACCTTATTTCGGAAAGTAAAACCAAAGTGGACTTTGGGAAATTTCCTTTTTTGGCGTGTATAAAGACAGTTAATAAAGACAGTTTTTACAATTTTTATTTGAACATAAAACGTATATCTTTAATAATAATGAATATGCCTTGGAAATAGTATTCGGAATTTAGGAAGAAGGTTTTTGGCCCCTTTTTCTCTTTCAGGGCGTCAATGCTAATCTCGCAGACCGCTCCAAAAAGATTTTACCCAATCCTTTCCGACTGGCGAGGGAACTTTTGAAAATCTGAAACAATACAATTAATTGATATCAAACATTGTACCGGTCGATAGATAAATAAATATTAATAAAATAAATAATAAATAATAATAAAAAAAGCGATGTTCCGTGCCACCAACTGTCAAGCGTACGTACAGTACAACACAGCTGGCCACGACTTGCTCATTGGTCAATGCCTGGAAATACCTTATAATCTGTAGGTACCTGATCCATTTGCAACGTTAAAAGATGGCGGATGTGTAATTTGTTTTAGTTTTGTATTTTTGTGTATTTAGGTGTTCAAAGTTCTTTTCTGATAGTGATTTGTGCTTTTTATGCCTTTGTGTTGCACAGTAATAGAGACTTGGACTTATTTCGTGTATCTGGCATCTTACTTCTCGTTTCAAGTGGACTCGCTGTGGTGCAGAGGTTAAAACTATCTTGACGTCTGTCCTACATATCACCGTACAACGTTGCCCCGAATCTTCCTGGAGAAGATTGGATTGTATTTTATTGCTATATTGATTTATACTTATATATACTTGACACTGGCGAAATCACTTCATTGTGGAAACGCCATATCCCCGCGGTAGTAGCTGTTGAAGTCGCCGCGGGGCAAATAACAAGAAAAACAACAACAAGAAACAAAATAAGTACCTAGGTACTATAGGTTTTTCATTTTGAATTAGGTAACATTTAGGATTTATCAATTTAAAGGTCTAGATATTGTGCTTTTAGGATCGGTAGTATAACATAAACTTAGAATGGATTGTATACTCGCCAAGCTGAAAGTGGGGCCGTTTTACAGGTAACTAGCAGGTATCAAAGGTGGGAAAAAACCATGCTAACTTACGTCAAAGTAGAAAGGCTGGTTTTTACATATGTCATATATGATATTGTTATAAACGTAAACAAACAGTTGCCAGATACTTCCTGCGGGCCAAAACTTTTGACAGACACTTTTAAAGTTGTTCGCCTGCCAGTAACCTCCGAGCAACAAAACGCGAAGCTATCGAAAACACTCAAAACGTTAAGGTTAGGTTAGTACTTTACTGTTACAGCAGCAGGTAGAAAACTTTTCGGGATATAGTGAAAAAGACATAAATTGTTGTCAATTAATTATTTAATATCAAATTGATCTGTCATGCAATGTTCAGAGGCTTTCGGTCTAGACAGTCTGTTTTTCTTGTAGTATTGGGAAATTAGCAAACATAGGAGATACAGGGAAACTGGCTTTGTACCTAACCATTAGATTTTGTTTTGTGAAAAATATTTATAGCATAGTTAAATGTGTTTTCTTTATTTTTAACAGTATGAAAGCATTTGGTACTTACATTTAACGATGATGAAATATTTAATGGCTGCAGTAAATCCTTCTCGGCTATTACTTAGCAAAAGCTTAATTCTTGAGGAAATAGGAAAATGTTTTAACACGTGGAAAAATAAGTATGTTTTGATGTATCAAAAATGAAGGTTCGAATTTTAGAGATAACATGTAAGTAAGTGTTCTAAGGCCCTCTACCTGACTACTTAACTTCCAAATACCAACAAGGAAAATAGGTAAACCTGGAACTACGTAACTATTAGGGTCTCATAGTCAAACTAGGAGCCGTTTTAGTTTCTTCATGTCCGTTTGTATGTCACTGACAATTTTAACTAAAGCTCTTAATTACATTTTATTTCCTAATTCAATATTCGGTTTTGGCTAAACCTTTTAGATAAGAAGCCACCTATGGTGCCACGCCCCCACTAGAATGAAAAGGGATGACTTTATGTGCTTCCGCGCGAAGAATTTGAGATGGAGAAAGTTCGCACGCGCCATGATGGCAGCGTCAAATTCAATTATTTGCTGTTTACTTTAAAACCACAAAATTTATTGAAAAAGTGGTTTGCCAGGATTAAGAAATTGCATAATACATAATTATTGAATCGAAAATCATCGATAAAGATTTTAAGGTTTCGAAGATTCATCCAAAAACATGCAAAAAAGGAGTCATGTTTGAAAAATAAAGCTATTGAGGATTTTTCACATTTGCCAGTCTCAAGCAAATATGATATATCCAAAGATCTAGATCGCGGAACACTCCACACTTTGGCATAGGTGGCCTCTTCCAAATTTCAGTTCTGCTACTCATTATGTTTGCAAGACGGACGGACCGACGTCATTTATAACGCTGATCTTTTCCTTTTTTGCATGGACGGAAGTTTTAAATAGTAACCTAAGCAATATGTGAAAATGGGATGGATAGTTTAGTTGCTCGGGAGCAAATGGATGATCTAACTGCCATAATACTTATACAGCTTTTGCTTCGCTGTAATCAGATGAATGCCTTGATGTTTTTCTTTTAGCGTTGTTTTGTGTTAAGTGTGTCACTTTCCGTTTTTTCACCAAGCGGTTCCAACGGAAGACCAGTGCCAGCTTTACGGCTAGCGAATGCTGAGTTGGGACCGTTTCGCATCAATTTTTCTGTGTCTTGATATTTTTGTATCTATGTATTGTGGTTTTGTTTTGTTGCGAATAAATGTCTCTTTATCTTTTATCTTCATGAATATACCAATACTGACCCTTATAGTTTTCACAAAAAGTGTAAGTACCTTTAGTTGAGGACTAAAATTAATAAACAGTTTTAGTTATTTGAGTAACGAAAAACTTACATACATTGACTTATATAGTGCTTTCATACGCCACTAGGCGTTCCCTATCTCAAATTCAATAAATGAAGCAGATCGAATCCTTCGCACTTGCTACGAGAATTTTGTTTCAGATACCACCAATTTGTCTTACAGCAGTAAACCCATCGAGTAAACCTAGTTAAAGTTAGAGGTTCTTAATTGTAGTACCTACACTTTCTTAGCAACTAAAGACTCTACTCAAACTCAGTACCTTTATTTGACAAAAACGTATTGTTTCCATTACGAACTTAAATTAGTTCGGTACTATTTTTTCTTTGCAGTAAAATGCTTTGTGGAGCTCCGACACGCCAAAGAGTAAAGCTCTAAAAAGCTTAAAACTCATATAAATACATATTTCTTGTGTTAACAAGATACATTTGATTTTATCGAATTTGACCTTACGATTTATTCACAGGTGCAATTTACTTCGTGACGCAATATTGTAGTGCTATCAATTTCATACCTATAATACGGCATTCCATTGTTAAACAATCTAACGCAGCTCGTAGATATGCTTTAAAAAACTTCGGTAACGCAATAAGACAAAACTCAGTAGTTAAACATGATGCGGAGGGGGACACAAGTTTAAAAATGAAGATGAAAACGCTTGTCGAGGACACAATTGAGAAAACCCTTCAGAGGATGGAAACTGTGGAGCCTGTAAGAGCAGCTATTAGGAACGAGCCGGCTTATAAAATAGGGTATCTTTTGAGCATTGTAAAGAGATGTAGAGCATTATTGAGTGAACTATTTAACATAGCCGTAAAGCACAAAGACGAATGGAAGACTTTGGAGGAGCTGAAGATTTATGAACTTATAGTCCGTACAAGTGTAGACGTGAATGCTTATATTCAGCAAATATTAGAGGTACATGACCATGCTTTGCTGGAAGAATGGAACATCGAGCAAAGTAGGACATATTCGATTCCTCCTATGACTACAGAACCTATTGATCTAAGTAAGGGTCAAGAGGGTGCCCCCTATTCTGAAAATTCGGGTGGGGGTGCTGCGGAGAACCAACAAAATGGCCCTCAGATTGAAAATGCGGATGAGGGGATTACAGGGCCACAACCCCCTAATTCTGAAAATTTGGGTGGGGGTGCTGCGGAGAACCAACAAAATGGCCCTCAGATTGAAAATGCGGGTGAGGGGATTACTGGACCACAACCCCCTAATTCTGAAAATTCGGGTGGGGGTGCTGCGGAGAACCAACAAAATGGCCCTCAGATTGAAAATGTGGGTGAGGGGAGTACAGGGCCACAACCCCCTAATTCTGAAAATGAGGTTGGGAAGGGCGCAGGGAAAGATCAAAATGGATTCAATTCTGAAAATGCGGATGGGGTGGTTCCATCGCCACCAGAAAGTGTTGATGACAACAAAGCGATAAACCAGAATGCCACTGTTTAGTTCGGGGCTTCACCCTGGACATAGCTAACCGTGCCACGAATGAAGAGGGCACTGTTCGTTTGTGGCGAAGTTTTAATATTTTTTATGGACCTAAAAAATGTGTTTATAGTACCTAAATAACATGGTATCATATATAATACCGAAATAAAAACGGTTTAAAGGTGCAATGTGGATGTAAAGGAGTAGTAGTAGGAGTACTAGTTCTCGTATAGTAGTTATTGTAACACATGATCATTTTTCGAAATATTCGCTTTTTAGATCAATATATGGCACAATATAAACAGTATCTGAAACAAAGGTGGATCGCGCGGTTTGCATGTGTGCGTGCCTCGACCGTATGCGCCGCGAGCCACCACCAGCTAACTCAACAGGAAGGACCGAACCGGTGTGTTCGGGGCCGCGCCCTAATTTGGTTGCGTGTTTGTACTAAGTATCTATCCCCCGCGGCCGCGGCCGCACTGCGAACAGGTGGGAAAGAAAATCCTATTAGTTTGCACCCTCGAAATGACGTGCGGGCTTTTATTTTATTTCAAAAAAATTATACGTGTTGTTTAATTTGCTTTACGTAACTATGTAAACGTGTGTCACTGTTACTTGACATTTTCTCATTTGTCCGCCAATATAAATAAAACACCCTGTAGTTCGCAGTGTGAACAAAGGGGTGCGGACAACTGGGAATAGCCCAAAATGACGACATGATATGAAGGGTCCACGGAAAGAACATGTCTAGTCACTTTTTTTTGATAATGAGTTTTGAATCTCGAAATGTAGAGGACGAAATGAACTATTACGTACCACTCAGTTTCAGATATAAATTTTCATATAACTTGTATTTTTTCACTCTTAAAAAAAACTCTACACGAAATTTACGTGCAAAATGACATGGTTCCTAACTTTCAAATCGCGATATCTCAAAAAGTTACTAACGTGACTAGACATGTTCTTTCCGTGGACCCTTCATATGTAATTGTACTAATTGTTTACCTACAACGTGTAAATTTCATACACGTGCATACATTTTCTTAATGGTTATTGCATCTTGATCAAGTCAAAACATGGCTTAAGTTGTAGGTATTTAATTTTTCATAAATACTTACTCATAAGTAATTGTACAATTAATAACCCGTCCCCAATACACTGGTAATAGTACGAGTACATTGTGCATCAAGGGTAGTATGAAGGGAATTACTAACGAGAGTATTAGAAGCCCGACGCCGAAGGCGATACACATGTGATACACACAATGGTTTTCATCACATTTGCGAGGAAAATAAAACAAAGAGAAAACACTTTAACTCTGCAAAATACAAAGAAATAACTTTTGACGAACGGGAACGTAAATGGAAACGATATTTTTTTACTGACCTCTACCACAGATAATAACTGCGTTTAGTTTCGACCTGGATTCGAGCCAGATTTAGCCAAAAATGTATAATTACTAAAATTAATGATAAATGTTGATATAAACTTGAAATAGGTATAAAAATAATGAAGTTTAATGAAGCGTATAGGTTTTGTGTAATGTAAGTTAGTCTATAGCTAATTTTTAAAGATGAAATTAGAAACCGATTTAATTTTTGGCTGAAAATTAAACTTCCTTAGTCAGAAATGATGTACGAAAGAGTTGCAAATTTTAAAAAGAAAGTCATTACTCCCTAGGGAGTAATGACAAACTCGCCATTATTCCCGCGGGAACAATTTAGGCCATTGGCCTTCTGTATACAGGCATGGAATAACACCATTTACGAGCAAGTGTGATGAAAACATCTTAGCCTATTTGTGCAAAATGTGGTTACAGAATTATTAACAAGTTTTTAGAGTTATTAATTCTGTAGCTCTGCCTACCCCACTCTGGTAATGAAGGTGTGAGTTTGTGTATGTACGTACGTATGTACTAATTAATTTGGCACGTAATGTATCACAAACAGCTCAATTAACTTGTAATTAACTTAATTTAATCTTTCTTTTTACTGATATAGGTAAGTACGTGTTCAAAGACTCTTGGGCTCGGGACGTTAAATTCGTTGAGCCATGAGAGAGAGCTACAACTGAAGTTCTTTACTATCTTTGTTAATGATTTATAAAGTGTCGTACCTCTTCTAAGAGTTAAAAGCAATGCAATATAATATTTTATGTGTTTATTGCTACAGTTAACGAACTTAACTCACGCACAAACGAGCAAAGGCATAATGATAGATTAGATTACTTCGCTCTAAAAAAAGTGTGCTATGACAGTGTTGCTCGACAGAACCTTTAAAAAAATACGGAACACATTTTTTTTAAATTTATTGGATATGTTAACATTATTTCTGTACCTACGTTTAGTATTTATAAATGTTTCATCATATGAAATTTACACGCAGTATATGGACAACTCTAGCGCCCTAGCGCTAATATTTATCAGAAACTCCTGATTGGTCTAAGATGACCTCATTTCGTGTTTAACTACACTCAGGAGCAAAAATACCGGGTCAGAGTGCGTTTTTCATACAAACGAGACTATTTCGAAGCCTTGGTTCCTCGCCAGGAAATGCTAACTATTAGTGAAATCTGATGATGAATACCCCGAGCATCGATACAGGACTTCCAGAGAGCCTAGGATACCCAACTGAATGAACCTGCGGTTAACGCCGGAATTGTGCATGTACAGAAAAACATCTAAAATGGCAATAAAATGTAAGGAAATCCAAGTGCTGACCCAAACTCTCCCGCTGTGTTGTTAACTGATCGTGCGATCAGTTAGGTATCTTAAGAATTTTTGACCGCCTCTATTGAACCTCGGAGTATCCACCATTAAACCTCACTCAAAACAACCCCTGGCGAGGAACCAAGGCTTCGAAATAGTCTCGTTTGTATGAAAAACGCATTCTGATTCGGTATTTTTGCTCCTGAGTGTACTAGTTGTACAATTATTTAGCATTTATAAGGCAAATTGTAATCAATTTAAGGGTGATTCTTCGGGGCACTGATTTTCGACGAGGGGGGAGTAGTTCAATTAATAATTAGTTTTTTTTTTGAGAGATATCTTATGTTTATGTATAACTGGTATAACTATAGATTTTTTACATTTGTGTTGTGCTTGATTAACTCCTTTACGAACTATCTTACCGTAGCATTAATAATACGAACATACATATGGTATGATTAAAAACCATTAGCATGTGTTAATTTTTTCTTACTTCTCTGCCATTATTCCTATGGACGTATGGACATTAGAATGCGAAAATGGTCAGTTTCCATAGTTACTTGCACTTTCGATGTTGTTATTTCTTTTCAATTATAGACTCAGATTATACGGTTTTGCGTAGTTTCAATTCTTTTATATTTATATACATTTAAATATATTTTTAAATGCAGCTGAGTGTAAAATGTGGTAATTCATTTAATTGTTTAATACTACAATAAATAAATAATTTAACTACTATCGAGAATATCAAATTTTTTTTATCTATTCATACTCCTTTGTCGTCTATTTCTTATTCCTCTGGAAACAAAAAATAAGTTACATTGAATTATTTTCGTAACGAGTTCATAAAACGAGTGCCTAAACCATATGCATGTTTCTTAATAAAACTTCTCTCATGGGAGCATGTACTCGTATTTGTTAATCAAATAAGGAAAAAAATAAGATAATCGATAGAGACAAAAATCGCAACCTCGATAAATCGCCCTTAACCTTGTTATACTTGTATTGTAGCATGTGTTAACCTTTAAATAAACAAACTATATCGCACGTTTGCCAGAAGAACGTGTCATCGCAAAAATACGATTTTACAAACATCACTACTCACAATCCTGATAAACAATTATCCAAAACTGACACTCGCAATCGCAATTGACTACAAAGTGGAACAATTATTTTCATTTTGAATGACTTAGGGCCGTATTAATAAACTCATTTTGACTGTGAGGCCCGTCACAAGATACGTCAAAGTATACGCCAAACTATAGAACACTGTCATTTTTGACGCATCTCGAGACGAGCATTACAGTTAAGATTAGTTTATTAATACGGACCTAAGGGCCATATTAATAAACTCATCTTGACTGTGAGGCCCGTCACAAGATACGTCAAAGTAAACGCCAAACCATAGAACACTGTCATTTTTGACGCATCTCAAGACGAGCATTACAGTTGAGATTAGTTTATTAATACGGGCCTAAGACTCGCCTGCGGCCTGTCAAAATGAGAACGATTGCGAGAGCGTGTGCTTTAGGCAATAAGCCCGCCGGACCTTATCCTACACGTTTTAGATAAGTATAAAGTACGCCAAAAGCATTTTGCTAGGGCCTCACAAACGCCTTCAAAAACGCTTAAAATGGTAGGTAATAGAGTTAGCTCAACTGAAGTCGGCTTTTGGTTAAAAATTGAAAGTCGCATTTTTTGTTTTTTAAAACAATTACTTTATTTCATACTTATTAGTGATTATAATAAGCTGATATGTAGTCCCAGTTCTTAGTTGATATGAAACTTTATGACATTTCAAGCTCGCCGCAAGCAACGCCGCGGGGAAGCCCTAGACATATTTAAACAATTAAAAAATGTTTTTCGTCATAGTCGCTCAACTATCATATTTGAGATATCTTATCGCCACTCTTGAAATTGGTACCGTTGGCCATCCGTCTTCATCGTCAGTTCCATTTCACGAAATGATACTCGTGTGAAAGCTTTCTGAATGTAAATGCTGGACCCGTTACTAAAAATACTAAAATCGCTATATGTATAATACTTGAGGAGTTCCCTCAATTCCTCACGAATCCCATTAGGTTTAGATTAGGTCAGGACGGGACGGCTTCGGAAGTATCCTTCATCAAAGAAGGATCTTTAAAGTCGGTCCACAATTGGCGGAGAAATCGGTAAACATACATAACAAACAAATACATACAGTGGAACATAGAACCTCTTCTTTTTAGGTTTTCGTGCCAAAATGGTAGAAAAGGGACGATTACGTTTACGTCTGTCTGACTGTATGAAACACACCAGGTTTTCTCAGCAACTATAAATGCTATTAACTTGGAATTTGGCATAGTTTAACAACTTGCTTGCCCGCATCTGCTTATGGTAAACAAAATAGTACATTGTTGCCTAGGCGCGGAAAGTAAGGGTTTTCCTGACGAGGTGGTTAGCAGGCCGAGCAATAGCGAGGCCTGCTAAAATACGAGTCAGGAAATCCTCGTTCCCGCCGAGGCATACATAAATGCTTTTCTAAAACATGTGAGGAAATAATACAAATACATTTTTAAAAAGCAAGTAATTTAATTATTCAAATTCAAATTCAAATTAATTTATTTCGAATGTCTTAGATTCATAGTTGTTAGTAACATACTTTCTTATAATCTACTTGTTAGCACATTAACAATTATTTGCGGTAAGGGGCATGCACACCACAACAACGGATCATGTAGGGACAGTCAAACCTGTCCGCGATCATTGCGAGGATACTGTTGGGGCTGGCCCGCACTCTGCGCACCAGAGAAGTGCATCGCTTGCGGAGTGTTGCGTAAAAACAGTCAACCCTTGCCTCCGCGAACATTCCCGACGCACTACAGAAGCTAGGCAGACCCAACAGTACCCTGAAAGCATTATTAAATTGGACGCGAAGTGCGCGAAAAGCTTTTTGGGTGTATTTTACCCACAGGCTACTCGTGTACAGAGACGTGCAGTACGCTCTAAACAGGGTGACCTTCACCGCTCCAGAGCAACGAGTGAACCTGCGGGCTATCATATTAGCCCTCACTGAAAGCGCCCTTCGCTCCCTCTCCATATCGTCATCGTCTTTGAGGTCCTTAGTAAGCCAGTGCCCCAGATATTTAAATCGGTATACCCTTTTTAAGGGGACACCCTGTAGCTTAAGCGGAGGCACGCTAGATGGGCACTTACCACTGGCCTCAAACACCATGATCTCACTTTTTCTGACATTATATTTTAGGCCACATCTGACGGCAAACTCCTCACACGTCCGCAACAGTTTCTTGAGCCCACACGGCGACGCGCTCAGCAGCACCATGTCGTCTGCGTAACTGATGTTATTGACGCAAACGTCGTCCACGTGACAGCCGACATGCTGCATGCTAAGCGCGACGATGAGTTCATTAACATACAAGTTAAAGAGCGTGGGTGAGGTGAGCCCCCCTTGCCTCACCCCGCATTCCAACCTGTATGGTTCCGAGTACGATCCCGACCACCTAACTACGTTGACCTGGTTTGCATACCAATATCTAAGCATATTTATTATTTCTAGAGGGACCTTCTGCTCCTTAAGTTTCGTCCAAAGGATGTCATAGGAAACCAGGTCAAACGCCTTCGATAGGTCGAGAAAACAGGCATATACTGGTGTCTTTCGGTCGGTATAATATCTGACGGTATGCTTTAAGCTTAAAATAGCACTCTCTGTCGACAAACCGGAACGAAACCCAAACTGATTGTCGTGCAGTTTCACTAAATTATTTAAATGAGCGTTAAGCATACCATCAAATACTTTAGCAATGATTGTAGCTAATGAGATGGGTCTATAGTTAGTTTCATCAGATGCATCCCCCGTTTTATTTTTAACTATAGGCACCACGACAGTTTTCATTAGCCCTGCTGGAAAATAGGAGTGACCCATACAAAAAGAGTAAAACATTGCGAGCACTCTCGCTAAATGAGGCCCAGCGTGCTGAAGGTGCTCAATGCTAAGGCCGTCGTGACCCGGAGACTTGCCTCTTGTTGTACCATTAATAGCCCGGGTAACGTCTTTGGCAGAAAATCGAATCTCCAAGGTCGATCTCGGCTTCTCAGCACTGGACACCGCCAGCGATGGACCGAGAGTGGAACTAACATGAAAACAGTCCCTAAGCAAGTTCGCAATGCCCTTAGGGTCCGAAACACCACCAACACTCACAGGAAGACCCGGTTTGTTATTTAGTTTCCTGGTACCCTTCCAGAAGGCGCTAAAGTCATTTTTTGCATGATGGGTTGCAAGGATGTCCATTTTTATTTGTTCTTGGTGCTTTTGACACCAGCTTAATCGAGACTTGAACACCTTTCTACTCTCATACATTTCCTTGTATAGAGCACCTGATGATGGCTTCCCGTGCAGCGACCAAATTTGGAATTTTAACCTAGCCTCCCTGTGAGCGGCAGCGACATGTCTATTCCATCCCATGACACATGCTTTTCTGCTAGGTTTTGTTTTCAGTTGCGCTTTTACTGTCGAGGAGCTTGTCAGGGCCGATATGATGTCACTATACATTTTATCAATTATATACTTATGGTCCGAAATACTACAAGACTTGTCACAACACTTTCGCAACTCTATAGGAAAATCAACTAATCGAAGCTTTTTATGACATTCTTCGTTGTAAGTTTTAATTTGGTCCGGGTTCCGATTTCCCCATAAAATGCCGTTACAAAATATGTCTTGAGCACGAAATACTTTGGACTGAATTAAATCAAAATTACATTTTAATATCAAAGGAAAATGATCTGACCAATAAGTATCGTATTTTACATAAACACTTGCAACAGAACGACGGGCGGCGTGTGTTACTAACGAATGATCCAGCCAACGTTTGGAACCGTGAGCCTCACTTATAAAAGTGTAGGTATTCGACTCCAAACCAAGCATATCCACATCTAAACAGCTCCAGCGCTGTTCACTACTAAACTGCATAAGTTCTTCGTAAAAAGGTTCGTGTGGGTGCGCATTAAAGTCGCCCATTATAAATACTGACGATATTTTAATATTGTCTATAATGGCACTCACCGCTCCAAGACAGTTCGTAAAATCCGGTAGGTTCATTGAATTATCCGTGGGCATGTAAACACTAAACACCAATATTGGCGTGCCATTCGTCACAACCTTAATGGCACACACACGCGGGTTGTCGCACTGTATCACGGTAACGTCACTGAAGATACTCTTACGCCACAATAGTGCCACACCTCCATGGGGTCTGCCACGCAACATTCCTGAGGTCGTGTCTACGGCTGATGTACCGGAGTAAGCAAAGTAGGTACTTATATTGCCAAGGTACGAAATGTCATCCGGCAGCAACCAGGTTTCTTATAGTGCTACTATGTCCGCTGAGTTACATAAATTTCGAACGCAATCAATTGACCGTTTAACATTCTTACAGTTAAAACTTATTATTTCGCAGGTACCGTTATCCATTTCTATTTAACTTGCCGTCTTTATCGTTACCTTTATCCGCATACTTGTGGTTAAAATGGACAAAACGCCTGAAAATAATTCCGCGGGGCCACATACTGTCGTTTAGAAACTCTGATATTTTCTCCTCAGGCACAAAAAACTTGTAAGCATTGTGATCAGATTGTTTTCTTGTTGTTATTTTTTGTACTAGAAGAGTTTTGCCAGTTTTTTCTCGTATGTAATCCGCTATTTCCATATCTGAAACATCTTTGTGGACGTTAGTGATAAAAATAGGACTTTTCTTGACGGCTGCCTTGAATTTACCCCCTCCATCTCGCGCCATCCCCATTTTCCCAGAATACCGGTATTTCAATTTCGCTTTTCGTGTTCTCACTAGTTTAAAATCATCTTCTATGTCACCATCATGGCCCTCTTTGCAACCTTGTGTCCCTGATTGCACTGTATGAACTATATCAGCTATCGGTTGTTTCGAGATCGTGACCATGACCTCATTAGGCTCGCACAGCTGATCTTTTGTTGTCGTCGCGCTCACAGGCGCAGGATTGGTTTCCGCTACCGACTCGATGACGTCATCGCGGCTCTCCGCTATCGCTAGCGCCGGCGACCGTTGCGTAGATTTAACAAAAAGGTCGGTAGATTGAAAACTCAAGTGTTCGCAATTAATATTATCAGACTTTTGCTTCTTTTCATGCCACTTTACAGCACTGGATGTAGATGATTTATCAACGTGATAAGTCGTTGTTGAGTTGTCTATATGAGAAAGCCCCACAGGGCCACTGTCTAGATATGCACCTCTTTTCCTCATATTTACATTACAACTCGGACTAAGCAAAGAAGCATATTGCATGTTGTGCATCTCTGAACGAATATCTTCAATATGTTGGACAGTGGCGTAGCTAGACTTAATGGTTTTTACTTCAGCTTGTAGCAGCTTCAAGTCCTTTAAAAGTTTAGTAACATCCAAGTGGTCAACTGAGATCGGCGGCAATTTTTCCAATTGCCTGGCTACAAATACTGGAATGTCCTCAGAATCCGTCACTCTAAATATGGCTATAATATCCTCTAAGTCGCGTTGCTCTTTGCCTTTGTTTTTTCTCACAATTTTACGTTGATCTGTTGGTAGTGATTCGAATAATAACGACTTCGACAGTCTTATTTCATCACTCGAAAATGCTGATAAACAAATTTTCACTAAGGATTCGTCATCAATAACCGAGATTTTATTTTGGATGTAAGATAACATCTCGTCTATCACAATATTACAATGATTACACTTTAATACGGACGTCATTATTTAATTATTTTTACGGGCACAGTGCGCCGCAAACGTATCAGACACGTACGACACTAGCGGATGCGCGCGCGCGACTGTCAGCAGATTATGCAGAATGCACGAATGTTACCGACTGTCAATTGTTTTTAAATACTAACCATAGAAATTGGAATGCAAATTCAAAAAGAAACACACGCACTGTGCTATAAAATCGAGCAGTTACCTTGGCTGTTTGGAATTTTTGTCTTGGTCCTTTTGATTTTGTATGCAAATTGACAGCATTTTTAAGAAAAATATAGACATGGACGGAAAGTGTTTTCATATGGTTTTTTTACTCCTAGGAGTAAAATGAGGCTCTTTCCGTCCTTGTCTTTCAATCGGAAAACCGCTTTTTCCGAGCATGTTTGAGAAAAAGATATTAATTTTATAAATAATTGAAAAGGAGTCAAGAAAAAATTAAAGCGGTTCCATATAAAAAGGCTCAATCTGCACATTTAGAAACCCTTTTTTTTAATTTTCTGGTGTGTAATTTTTGATTTATATCCAAAATCCTTTCCCCCCTTATCTCCGAAGTTTATTAATCAATAAATCCTAATGTGACCATCTCAAATATACCTATACGCCATTATATTGGCATCAATAAACGTGTTTACTTGTAAAACGTGAGAAATACTAGAACATACATTGATTACTTCAAGCACATAAAAAATCAAGTTGGAATGTTTAATAACACATTTTTATTTAAACCACTAGGCAACCTTAGCAGATTCCTCTAGAAAGCTATGGACGATCATTTAAAAAATATCTCTAAATATATATGTATAACTTTCAAATGTTAATAATTTTAGCGTCTTTTCTTGCATGTGGCTTGACGCTGTCATTGCGACAGGGTTCCATAGAGGCTTAACAATTAAAGTCCTTGACTGTACCCATAAAAATGAAATATATGCACAGTAAAATGTTAACAATATACGACAAAATAGACTTGTCAATTGTAAAAAAACAAACTGCTGGCCAAGTCAACAATATAGTTTAGCGACATAATATATGTTAGGAAGTACAATTGTAAAAAAAAAGTGATAATCATAAATCATAAAACTAAGCATACCCAACTAACTAACTAACTAAAGTTAACTTGTGTTAATTTTATAACAAGTAAATTAGATAAGTGTTATTAGTTAAGCCTCCTTAACTAAAGAAAAGAAAAAAGAAACATTTATTCACTACACACACAAGACACACAGAAAAAAAAAAGAGAAAACAGAAACAACAATAAACAAGTAGTGAGTGTGTCTTCGCTGCAGTGAATCGGACACTGGCTCAGCAGAATGCTGAGGTGTTAAACACCTGCAGCGCTGATTTTCAGCCAACTCCGAGTGTGACAGGCGGTACTAAACGAATAAAGTGTAATTGAAAGGAAATATAGAATAATTATATATATACCACCACCAACTATAAGTATTTGTTTAATAGTATATTTATATTTATTTATAGGTATATATAATTTATAAATATAAATATACTATTAAACAAATACTTATAGTTGGTGGCAAAATATATACAAAATCTACATGCCTAATACCTTATATAAACATATTTAAACTAGAAATACGAGTACTTACTTGGCCAGTATACAGCATCGATAATTTGGCACAATTAACAAAAACAAAACAAAACTAAACTCTGATTTACAAAGTGCTGGTTGGGAAATAGGATTTTTAGAGCGTCAACAAATAACCCTTAAGCTTACGCTTATAGGTGTACTTGCTAAGCGCTCCTTGGATGGGAGGGGGTAGATCATTCCAGCACTTGGACGCCGCGAACTTGAAACTACCCCGTCACGCCGCGGTTCGGTACAGCGGCACAATCGCCCTAGCTTTAATCCTGCGTACATTACTGGACCACTGGATCTTTTTAAAGAGGTACGATGGGGTCATGTTTTGCACCACACCGAATATAAGGGACGTCAGGTGCATGCGCCTCCGCGCAGCCATGTTTAGCAAGTTAGCGGCGCTTAAATACGGAGTGATGTGGGAGCGGGGAGGGACTCTAAAACAAAAACGAGCACGCGCGTTCTGGACTCGTTGTATTAGCCTCTTGGACCGACCAAGTATACGACCATCATAAACGACATCGCAATAGTTTAATCTAGATAATATAAGTGATTCACACAGGTGGACCCACATATCAACACTGAGGTAATCACGAATATTATAAAGAACCTTGAGGCGGTAAATGCAATTACTAACTCATATTTTTTTTAATATTGAAGATTAGTAGTGAAGTTTAAAATAATGTAATGTAATCAAATTAAATAAACAGATAAAATAAAATAAAAAAATAACTAAAAACGCTTAAAATAAAAATAAATAATCAAAATATTAAAAAACACGAACAAACAAGTGTAATACGTATTTATATGAGCTGTCACAGAACTCATCGTAGCTGAAAAACCCTTTTATAGGAGCTGTCATATAAATACGTATTACACTTGTATCTTTAACTTTACAAAAAAACTACACTGGTACACCCCTAGAAACGCCGCTCAGAAACTTAAATAATTAATCGCCTGTTTTTAAATACCTCGCATGTGAGTATTGTTAGGGATTGAAATTATGAAATACGGCGGTCACACATCGTAGCTGAAAAACACTGTAAAAAGGTGGATTACTTAGATAGGAATAATACCAGCTTTAACACGTTTATTGAAGGTAATATTTATTTTATAATTTATCATAACATTAGTTAAGGCGAGACCCCTCCTATGCTTCACCCATGAAATGCAATGGAATAAGAACCTCGAGTCCTTCCTCTTCTGTCGATCCTTTTATTGAACTCTGATTCTCCCTTTCCTCTTGAGTCAGTCCTCTGCTGGTAATAAATAAACCATGAAGAAGTCTTCCAACCAGACGCTAGGTGGCGCCGTCGTCTCATTGGCCGTTTAACGATGGTGCACTGGCGAGTTGTAGTTCCAGCTCGGCCCCACAGATGGCGTTGCTGCGCTCGGTTGCCGAGGCCGACAGAAACTGAATCTCCCATAGGAAGAAACTTGAATTTAGTTCCCGTTATCCTCCACAGCCATTTGACGTTTTGGAACATGTGTGATGAAAAATCATTCTCTGAAAATATTTACTGGCCTGTTTCTACAATCTTTAAGACTATCTCAAACCTTCTACGACATGGGGCTATTACCGATTTGATATCAACTAAATTTATCTCTCGTATTTAAATTGTTTTTTGGGCAATTGATGGAGTCGTTCATACATTACAGGGCTCGTTCACTATTATACGACTCTTCCATAAATTAAGTACCTACTTTCTACCCTCTGAAACAATGAACTATTTCAAATGGCCGTGCCTTATCAAACTACAACATTGGCAGAATCCATCTAAACATTATTTCCCTAAAATTGCCGAGTTAAAAACAACACGACAATATGTCAACAGCATATGGTTTTACCGAGTAGAATAGGGCTTCTGAAGTCTTGTGCTACCTCTTTTAGGGTCCTGTACTTAAAAGACGTCAACGGAACTCCGTTACTAAGCCGTGAGCAGTGTAATTTTCACTAGGCCGCTTTTTTACTCATTGCTAGCTTCGTTTTGCGAGCAGTTATATACAGGTGCCTGTTCTTCTCTCCTTTATTGCATACCTCAACTTGTGAACTAAATTCACATAATAATAAGCGGTCATTGACGTTTTTGTCGCCAAGTGATCCACCAAAATTCCCCACTTGCATCCCTAAAATCTAACCAGAAACATTCCAGTCGATAAAGGAGCCTTAAATGTCCGAGTTGGATTTTCTGCCTTGAATTTGCGTTGATTCAATGTTGATTCATGATCAATCATTTTAAGTTTCATCAGAATTTACAATTCTAGAAATGATTTTCATATCTTTCCCCCGTTTTATGTCTGAAAACTCCTCACAACATTTCACAAGTCTGTCCTTTTGAAACGCTGTCAACATTCTCGGGACCCATCGTACCTACTTACGACCTCGTTCGTAAATAGTTTCGTTTGCTCATTCTATATTGATGCCCACATCTCTAGATATCTCCCACCACTTCACATCTCGATCTTCTTAAATTATCATTCTTACATTGGTCATATTTCATCGGTGACAAATGGCAAAAAGTAATCGATCTCTACTAGGATCTTCTCTCAGGCTCAGGCTTTAGCTGAGAGGGACCAATAATCGACAAAAACTTTTAATTCAAAGATCAAGGGGTTATAAATTGATTGTTGCGAAACAAATGAATAACTCCTATCTTCTTTAAATAGGAATCAAGTGTCGAACATTGGTCCTTTGACGAGCCCTAGAGCAGTCTTAAGGACGTAAATTATTAAACTATACATTTTCCATTGTGTTACGAAAATTAATTATACTGCTTTAAGACAGACTCAGACAAAGTGAAGAGTGAAACTGATTTGGTTATTTAATTTGAGATAGGTTAGGTTACGTTACCTGTGACCACCAGAAAATTATAACTCGTGTGAAATTAAAATTTCGCGAATTTAAAGTATTTTATGAAAAGAGTGTTTTGTGTTCCGGTTTGGGGATAAGACAGCCGGTGTAATGACTAGCATAGAGGCATTCCATCTTAGTCCTCCGGGTTGGCAACGCATTTGCAGTCTTAGGCCCGTATTAATAAACTGATCTCAACTCTAATGCTCGAGATGCGTCAAAAATGACAGTGTTCTATGGTTTGGCGTTTACTTTGACGTGTCTTGTGCCGGGCCTCACAGTCAAGATGAGTTTATTAATACGGCCCTTAGTCTTGTAGTCTTGTGAATGCGAATGTCTATGGGTCACAGTTTCCGCTTGCCATCAGGTGGCCTGTGTGCTCGTTTGCCTTCTCTATATCATAAAAAAAAAGAGTGACAGTGAATCAGGGGTAAACTAACGCAACAAAACCAAATTCTGTACGGGAGCCCATACTTCCGTGGGCATGATCCTTTTCCATAGATATTTTGTGATAGAATCAATCGCTGAGACGTTATAAAACCTTCTAGATGACTGGTTTCAAGGGCCGCATGGTCGAAAACTAGGATTTTTAAATTGTATTAAGACCCTACTGAACAACCTAAATCCATATCCGCTTGTTTTTTACCTTTAGCAAAACAAAACTAACTACAATCTGAACTAAATTTTTTTCCCACGGAAAGTTTGACGCACGTTTCACCATCTTGTCTATACTTAATGGCAATAAAATGTTTTAACGTAATAACCAGGGTCAAATATATTTATTTAAGAAACAAGTTAATATTTACTTGTTTTTTTACATAAAGTCGATGATAATAATAATAACATAAATTGGCCGCAGGCTAGTGGCGAGATATTGGTGATAGGTGACACCACGGACCTGAGTGCTCCCGAGGGCAGGTCCTGCACCTTCACCGGCCGGCTGCGGTGTACAATGACGAGGAGCAGAGACACACCTCTGACTTGCTTTATTGGCTGGCTAGTGTGGAGTCGCAAGAGCTATATGCTCGAAGGGAGGATGTGTTGCATAAGTGGCGAGTGGGCACCCTTAGCACCTCTGGAACTGTTGCTTCCCTGTTGCTATGTTTATGCGGCTATTGAGTTGGCCAGTCACCGCCTGCCATTTCAACCAAAGTAATTAGCATTGGCCAGGCAGGCGCCGTAGTTTCATCAATAGCCTAGTTCACCAATCCATATCAGTTCATTCATAGAGCCTATTACTGATGTTCCCATCCCATCCTTCTTAAAATAGTCTTACACTATTGTTTATACTATTACCCGTGGTTGTTCGTGGGAGCATACTTCTATAGTTTGAAGTCGGGACAGTCGCCGGTTGGTGTTCCATCAGTTCCATCACTACTAAATTCAACTTGTCTAAAGGGCCTCTGCGTGTTGGTTTCGGCTGCCATAGTCCCGTAATTGGTTAAGACATAAATAAAATTCTCATAATATATTGATACGTTACAGTCAACATTAAGATAAAAGGTGCACCACCGGAAATACACCAAAAATACTGATTCAGATTACTAGTCATCATTTCTTAAAAATACATATAGAAATTAAAGACACGACTTCTTTACAAATTTATTATATGCATAGATGAAATAATTTGCAAGTTTTAGCATGAGACATGATTTGAGAAGTTACTTATTTTTGCAAATCTGTTGCCTACTAATTGTAAGTGACATTAGATACTTATATAACGCAAGCAACACTTTATAGTTCACTTCTTTTTCATCAGCACCACATTTTTGGCGCCTTTCTGAGACTGATTCAAAGCCTGAATATGTATCTCCACCATCTGACGTATATAATTAGTTATATCCACATTAGTATGCACTAAAATCTCGTATATCTTCAACATTTCAATAGCTTTCCAGTCATCTCTGTGCTTCACGGCCACATTAAACATTTCCTCCATCATTCCGTTACAGGCCTTGATGATGCTTAGCAGTGACCCTATCTTGAAGCCGGGTTCTGATTTGCGCTTCTCTTTTATAGACTTCAAACCCTGCATATTTTGCTCAATACTATGAATCGTATGGTCTATAAGGTTGTAGATTTTTAATTTTAAATGAACATCTTTGTCGTCGGGTCTTATCATTTCTGCGTCAAACGTGTCGAAATTACTGTACCAATATCTCCGGGTTAAGTTTTTAAAGTGACGTAGTTTAGATTCCACTTTCTTGATATCGATAAATTCAACTCCGTGACAGGGTTTCGAAGTCATGTAGAATGCACCTGAATGATAAACTTAGTCAGTTTATTTTTTATTTTTGTAGATGGGTTACTTGTGGTAGTTGTGGTGCCACTTGAGGCCCTGAGGTGAAATAAGTACCTACTGTTAATAAGAAAAAAATGTGACGTGCTCGGTGTGCGGCAACACTGACACAATATACTTAAGAATTTGTCAGTTGTACGATGTAAAATTGTACAGTTAGCATCAAAAGTAGATGATCACTTTTATACTTTACTTATAAACGCATAAATTTGTCAATCTTGTTTCTCAGTGCTTACTTAACTGTGAAACGACAAGGTACAAAAGTTCTTATCCACCTTTGACGCTGACTGTATCCCCTTATCGTATGGAGGACGTCAAATATGTTTAGATTTTTGCGCCTAATTCCAATCATCAATCCTTTTTCTTGGGTTTAGATCCCTTAACAGTCGATTACAACTGGTGACCACAGAGCTGGCAGCTTCCTCGGACAGCGCATTAGCATTGCTATACAACGAGGAAATGCGGCCAGCATCTGTGGTACTTTGCCACGGGGGCCCTCACTTTTCTAGTTTTTATTTAGTTTTAATTGATTTGTATTTAGTTTAACCATATTAGTAATTTAATAATGTAATTTTGATTACAATTCGTTTTTCATGAATATAATCATCTAATGCATACACAGTCCGACCCGAGCAGTTTTATAGAGGTACCTACTTGGATAGTCTACAGCTTACGAGTTTCTTTGCATGTTTATTAAGGTTTTGTACTCATTAAGTTTTCGTTGTCGTTAAAAGAGTCATAGTCTATTGCATAACGCACTCGCAATGGCAATCGACATTAACGTGGAACAATTGTTTTGAATTTTAAAGCGTTGTAAGTGCGTTAGGAAATAAGCCTGGGCGGTCATTTAAGCCGAGCCATAATGTTACACACACAAATTTAAATTCACACAGTTTTTGTCACTTTCTGTCAGATGCGAATGTCACAATAACAGGGACAAGGACGACAAAGCATAATTAATTTAGCATGTTTTAGCTATTCTGCGTTTATGAATAAGAGGATGGTCTCTAATAATTAATTGTAGATTGACGTGATCGAGGGAACCTAGCCTTGTACGTACCTACTTACGTAATGAGTGACACGAGGTGTAAATACATAATCAGCAATTACACTTACATGTTATTCCTAGAATGATAAAATTCATTTTGGTAACCTCACAACATGGTAATTTGCTACAGGTGTTTTCGAGAGTTATCACGGTTTTCACGAATATTTAATTTGCTTCCTACAACTACTTGCAATTCAATCATCGTTAAATTTACTTAAATAACCAAAGTATACCCTGTGGTGCAGTAGCGGCAAATTGCAAGTTTGCGCTGGGCGGTAATAAATATTACTTTTGTACATTTCTTCTCTTTACCGCACTACTTACTTAATTATAAAATTTTAACGTCATCATTTTTCTTCTGTAGCCTGATTATTATTTAATGGTCTTCCAGGAGAACATAATATATACAATCTTATGCGATGCAACTCGCTTAGATAAAGGCCTCTACGCACTAGCTAACTTGGAAGGAAACCGCGCAGTACTGTAGGCCCGATGGTACTGTACGCACTGTCGTGCAAAGTATCCTTCATGCTGTCACAGACCACATATTCTTACTTCGCTCATTTCTTTTCGGTTAGAAATTGTGGCTGCTTACACTCGCTTCAAGAACCTTATGTGTATTTTATTACACAAACGAAATTCTAAAAACCAGTAGTGTAGACACATCCAAAAACCAGTAGCTCTGCCCTGGAATCTGGCAACACTGCGAAGATTTGATGGACGTCGACTGAAGGACCTAGCATCAAGTAAAAATAAATACAAACAAATTGACGTACGTCAAGTCTGCGCATTACCAAGCAAGCACGATGCATGATTCAACTGACGTACGTCAGGGCTATGCACCATCCAGCCGCACATCGTGCGAGAAGTAGTGGGGGGCTCGATGTACGAAAATTCGGTCGTACAAGTCCATCACGGTAATTATAATAATTATTGACGTCCAGCAAGCCTACGCACTATCGTTTTGCGTCGTGCATCGTGCCCGGACGTACGTCAGGGAAGGATAATGCGTAGTGGGCTTAACACAATATAAATAAAGTGGCATGGAGAAGGTAAACGTGCACACATACCACCTGATTGTCCCACGTGTCTGTGACACTAGGTCCGAAGTCTAAGGCCATATTTGATCTACGTCAGATATTGCGATAAACGGTCACACTACTATTCCTTGGCTACTTCAAGAATCTCAAGGCGTCCGTACTCCCAGTATACCCGCTGATGTGATCCGCTTTTAAATTGGTAAATGTTGAAAAAAAGATGGGTGAAATAGGTTTGATATAAAAGATATAATACCAGCGCTTCGCAAGAGACCACTGCTGAGAAGAAACGCCGCAAGAAACTCAAACTATAGCTACTGTATTTAAAAACATGTGCCATGAAAGATTTAGCACAACGATTTTTTTGGATAGGATAGGACGGTAAGGAAAAGGTTAGAACTAGACCGAAGGCGGTGTCCACTACCATCGGCCAAAAACCTAAACCTTTCGGGGAGATAAAAAGGGGAGTTAAGCGGGAAACCAAGAAAGAGCAGTTGTAGAAAGATGGATGGAGTATATAATCTACTTACTTACAAAGCATTTGGACGAAATCTTGCTATAGTAAAATACATATCTGCCCTTACCGGGATATATTTATTATTTTAGGTTTGTCATGGTTTTACTATGAAAAATAAGACTGTGTGGGAATACTTTATGTTCGTGATAAATTTCCTACTTTAGTTGCAAAGTTTGTAGGGCCTGCCTATATTAAAGGCGCAATTAAAATGTAACGATCGATCTTTAGGTGGTGTCGCTCGGATTCTTGGTAGGGTTACTATTATCATTAAGTATTTAACATAGTCAGGACCCATTCGCGATATATCAATCTATAGGTTATCTAGCATATTTTGCTTATCATAAAATGCTTTGGACTGAATGACTGAATGACTGACTGACTGACGGATCAACGCACAGCCTAAACCGCTGATCGTAGAGACCTGAAACTTAGAGGGTGTGTTCCTTTTATGACTTAGGCATACGATAAGAAAGGATTTTACGAAATTCTACCCCTAAGGGGGGGCAAAGTTTGTATGGAACAACGTGATTACTTGGTCCAATCTATTTAAAATTTTGCATAAACATTCTTTAACAAAATTGAAGGTGTGACGTGTTTCGTATTTTATTAAAGTGGGTGAAAAAGGGGTAGAACGTTATTTTGGGGTTGATTTGCTTCGAAGTTGATAACAATACTTCTTAGTGCTTTTGATTTACATTACATTTTATCATGACACATGTTTAAAAACTCGATCGGATTTTATTCAAAAAAGGTTGAACTCACATAACAGCTTGGTGCAATGCAAATACCCGAACCGCTGAGTCTAAAGATTTCAAATTTGATACATAGGTTCCTTATGAGGTCTAGGGGTGACCCCCAACGGGAACCCCAACGGGAAGAAGTAGGGGGAGTAGCGCTGCGGGAAACTAATTCTACGCATACGTAGTCGCGAGCGTCCTCTATTTAATAGATAACAGATGAGGGTATATATTTCTAATACCGTATACTAGGGGCTCATCTAATATGAAGTGGGAGCGCATTCCAGAGACGGATTGCTTAAAGGGCGAAAGAGTTAGACATGACAAATGTGGTGAAAAGGAATTGCGAGTTTCATAGAGTAGAGCGGGAGGAATGCAGTTCACCTTCTGGACGGGGGTTTATGAAAGTAAATTTACGTTTAAGACAAACGGGAGTCAAAGGATTAAAAAAACTCAGAAGAGAGTGGACAGTATTCTAAGAGACATACGATGAAGAACTGGACAGGAAGCCAATTTAGCTGACGCCGCAAAGACGAAATTTGGTCAAATTTATGCAGACTACTAGTAATAAAACCAATGCCATTATTAAGGAGACGATCAAACCTGTTGAGAGAATCCTGGTTGATGTTAGTGGTACACACCTCAACGTAATCGTCTAGAGGCAGTACAAGCGCCTGAACAAGTAATGTTTGGGTGACTGGAAGAAAATTCTTATACCGATGTAGAACGCGCAGACTGCCAGTCACCTTGCAACTCACCTTTGAAAGCTGTTCATCCCACCAGAGAGAACAGTCGACGATAAGACCGAGATCCTTTCCTCCCTTGACAGTAAATGGCGCTGTGCCATCAAATGAGATCGTTGCAACCGGAATCTAACTTCACAAGCTGACGCGAACACCTAAAAAATACTAATCTATTTAAACAGGAAAGATTCACATTTTTGTATTTTTGTATGTTTGTAACGATAAACTCAAAAACTTATGAACCGATTTAAAAATTTCTTCACCATTAGAATGCTGACTGTTTTTATTCCGGAAAAATTAACGGTTTCCGCGGGATGACCAAAATACGGATTCTACGCGGACGAAGTCGCTGGCAGAAGCTATTAATTACTTAATTAACTTAGTATCACCTGGGATACTTAAAAAATAAAAATAAATCTTAACCCGAGATTCTTGAAATAGTCAAGGAATAGTAGTGTGGAACGTTTATTGCAATGTCTTACGTGCATACTCGTAGGTCAAATATGACCTTGGACTTCGGACATTTCTCTCCGTGACATTTCATTTTTATTGTGTTACCTACGTGAGTTGGGGTGTATACTCGTAAGTTTGTATATTATGTTCTCCAGCGGGCCTAGAGTGGCTGCGTTTATCGCGTTACCAAATGTGGATAAAGCATCCGTCACTCTCGTGCTTAGACACGTGCCGGAAAGTGACGGATGTTTTATCCACATTTTGTCACGCGGTAAACCAATTAAGCCCCCTGGAAGACCTTTTAAATAATTATTTCATCACACTTTCACGTAAACAGTATCTAAACATACAGGTTAACTGGGCCGTAAGCCCCATATAAAACCCTCGACCTTTTTTTTTTTTTCATGAAAACCTAGGTCGGTAAGTAATTTTTTTTTAATTTATAGCGCAGCACACCGTTCATGCAAGTTCAAGCAAGGAGTTTACACGAAATTGAAAAATTGTTTTAAAATGTTATCTAAACAGTAATTTCATTGCAATCTCGCTACATGTTATAAATTTTAATAAATAAGTTTTTTCTGCCCTATAATTTCATGTATTTACTCGCAAATGTGATGAAAAACATTTTATGTTTCACGGGCGGTACGGGAATTACGAACCTCGACTCAGAAAGCCCTCAGTCTTCGACTTCGGGCTTCTACTAGAGCCTCGGTCGTAATTCCTTACTTACCGCCCTTAATACACAATGTACTATTACGCTGCAAAAGAAAAATTAAGGCGTTAAAATTTTATAATTAAGAAGTGCGGTAAAGGGAAGAAATGAACAAAAGTAATATTTATTACGACCCAGCGCAGCACATACTTGCAATTTGTCGATACGGGCGCGCATACTTTGGTTATTTACGCACATTTAACGATGATTGAATTGCAGGTAATTGTAGGTTGCAAATTAAATATTCGTGAAAACCGTGATAACTCTCGAAAACACCTGCAGAAAATTACCATGTTGTGAAGTAACCAAAATGAATTGTCTTATTATAGGAATTACATGTAAGTGTCCTGGCTGGGGTTCTATTCTAATCTGCAAAAACATATTGACTTTGATATGTATCAATATTATAATAGCTCTTATTTCCTTGGCAAAATGAATACAATAACATGACAAAAGCAAGAAGGTAGAACCGATTAGAATAGAGCCCCAGAATAGATAACCGCGCCGCGGGACGTTTGCGTTTAGTTAATATCTAAAAGCTGAAATAACCAGCGACCGTAATCAAGACTTTGTGCATAATTCCGTTCCTTTTTATTTACCATTGAGGAGTTCAGTCCGATAATACTTAGTAGATTGTACAACAAGGGCATAGAACAAAACATTGTATCCAAATCTTATGGTATCCATCCGAGCCGGCGGCAGGCGAGGTTGGATAATTAAGTCGAGGATAAAATGGGTTTTAAGAACGGCTATACACTCTGCTTTTCACTTCGATTACGAGGAAATTAAACAGTGATTTGATAATGTAAAAAAACCTACATAAATGAGAATGTACTTATTTGGCGCTTTTCCAGACTTTGAAATTTTCATACGTTTAAAAAACTGAAAATTCTTGGATTTAGGCGGCAATGACTGTTCAATAAGTGCTTTTGCAATTTTTTCCATTAGTGTGTTCGGTGTGAGCATTATTTCCTTTTCACTAAATTCCGGAACACCACAAGTATTGCAAAGAATACAACTACCTAATGAATAGTCCAAAGCTATAGACCAAAAACCTCTTTCCCGCCACTATATTTCTATTTTTTTAATTTTTGGACTTCTCGGTCTTTCGCAATACTGCCTAATCATTTGTTGTTTTTGATTTTTATTAACAATGCTTGTTTTTAATAGTTTCAAATTTCTTTTTTGTTAGATTTAACATAGAAGGCAAATAAATTAAAGTAAATGTATTTAAATAACAAGTTTATTTAATTCATTCCCCTCGTCTGTCTGGCTGTAGGGCTTCATTGTCTTAGTCTAGATGACGACAACACTTTATGCACTAGTGCATAATTTTTATGCAGTCTATACCCAGCATAAAGAAGAACTTTACGAGTACCTATGAAAAGTGAAAAATCGATTTCTACATAAGTAACTAAATCTGTCTGTTTTTTGAACTAATAGATTCCCAGCTTTGATTTTTAAATGCTAATGCTCGATATTATTTATTTATTATTATTTCATTTAACCTTTATTGCACAACTTAAAAAAAAAAATCCCAAGGGCATTCTCTACCAGTAAACCAAATAATCACACAGTATCTAACAAAAGTGGTGCACATAAAAAGAAAGACAGAAAAAGCAAAGAACATTTACAAAATACGTACATAATAATACTTCATGCAAAAAGTACCTACAAAAGGTAATTGCATGATATAGGTACATAATCACAAACATATTACGCGTTACTTTGATTTTAAACCACATGGATAAAAACGAACATGTCATGTCACTTGTCACTTTCTGATCAGTAAGTATGTAAGTGTGAGAGTGACGGATGCTTTTGCTGACCACGATAAATGCGACCATAAAACGGGCCTTGGGCCTTTATTCGATATTTTTATCACAGTTAACATCACGATATGTCTCAGGTACTGTCAAGTGAATAAGGGCTGTGGTAACGTCAACAGCAAGCTAGTGCCACGGCCAAGACAGCTGGTACAGTTACCACCAAATTCAAATTCAAATTCAATAGTTTATTGCATATCACATTACAATTCAAGGTGGAAGAAACAGGAATAGGCATACATGTGACACCCTGCAAGGGCGCAGCAACACGAGAGGGCTAGCTATATTTATATAATAACTAATGTCCTAGTGCTGTTAGCCTTTTTAAGGAATTGTCAAAGAGACTCATTGACGTCACTGGAGACCGAAGAGCTGGCAGTTTCCTCGCTCAACGAATAAGTTTAGCCATTCAACGAGGAAATGCTGCCAGCATCTTTGGTACAATGCCGCAGGGGCCATTCTTAGATTTAATGTTTTAGTGTATATTATAGATTTAGTCTTATTTAATATTAGTTATTTTTACAATGTAATTTATAACTAATTTATGTCTAGATAACAATAGGTACTTAAAATAATTATCTCTATAAACTATATGTTATTGCACTTCTTATAACGTAACTTAGTATAGATTTAGAAACTTTCATTAAAATAATCGTTTAATGTGTAGTAGCATTTATCTATAAGGAATAGTTTTAGTTGTTTAATAAATGCAGTAGGTTTTTCTATAAACATACAATGATAATAATATCGAATAAAGGTCCAAGGCATGTTTTATGGTGGCATTTATCGTGGTAACCAAAAACATACAATGATCAAACATTGCGGTTATTGACATCTGACATGCCCTTGAGCCTGAAGGTATTACTACAGTCGTGTCAGATATATTTGAAACGAATTATGCATAATTTATTATTGCTGGCGATTACGTCTAAAACTCAATGACGAACTCTCAGACTAATTGTTAAGAAATAATTCGAAACTACAAAAACATTATGACCTTAACTGTTTTTAGGTGTAATTTGCATCACGTCGGAACTATGCAACGGAATTAAATATATCAACGTCCCAACTCCGAAAAAAGAAAAGCACCTGAAACATCCAAACAGGCCCGCCCGCAGACAGATGTACAAAGACTTTGGAGAGTTATTATATGAAAAACAGGTTAAACGGGAGGGGGGTAAAGATGACCAGAAGGAAAATGATTTAAAAACAAAAATAGACAACCTCATTGACGCAACGGTTCACTCAACTGAGCTCGCAATCATTGGATTAAAAGGCTTAAAAGAGAGAACTAAAGGAAAGTCCGATTACAAGATAGGATTGCTACTGACTGTCATCAAGAAATGTAACTCGATGATGAACGAGCTGTTCAATGTCGCGGTGAAGCACAGGGACGACTGGAAGGCCATAGAGATGCTGAAGATTTACGAGCTCATAGTGCACACGAATGTGGACGTCACTAATTATATTCGGCAGCTGGTGGAAATACACATTATGAGTCTGAATGCCAACCATTGGGGCGGGAGGAAAGTGGTGCTAATGAAAAAATAGTTAGGGGTGTTACTTGTGGCATACATAAATTTAATTTCGTAACGTTTTGTTTTAAATAGTAAGCTAATACATAAATGTTTGAGTTGTTTTATTTATTAGTGAAGTAATTTGGTAAGTTTGGTTACGGGTTGAAATTGTGGGGAAACGCAGTGGAAGCGGACAGAGTTTTTAAAATACAAAAAAAGTGTGTTAGTGGTGTGTATTAGTGGTTAGTGGTGGGACGAAAGTTGCGAACCCCTTTTCAGAAAACTTAAAATTCTCCTTTCGCCATGCCTATACTTAAGAGAAATATATAGTTTTGTCAGATCACATCACTCGTACTTTAAGACAAGAAGCGAAGTTCTTGAAAGGCGACCCAGGGTAAAAATAATGAACCTTCTATATCACCCTCGAAGTCACAAGACGATCTACTAAAATAATGTTTTTAATATGTGCATTGTTATTTATAATTACCTCCCGGAAGAACTGAGGCTGCTAGAGGGAAACGCCTTTAAACGCAGTCTAACAAACTGGCTTTTGCAGCGCTGTTTTTACAGCGTAAAGGCGTACCTCAAGCACTGGTAGTCTTAGGATTAGTAGTATTAAGTTATATAATTGTGATATGCCTACTATGTTAACCTTCTCTATTGTTTTCTATTGTATTAATTTGACATCTTATATTTATTTTAATGTTCTTTTTATTAATTTTTCATTCTTTTGACATTTTAATTGAACACTATATATTTGCACGCTTGCATGCAAGCTTGATACATGAAACATAAAGTACTGGAACATCCCTATACTGTGTCTATGCAAATAAATAATTTCTGATTTTTGATTTTAATGAAAGCGCATATAACGAATTTCAAATAAAAACTATCCCGACTAATTAGACATCATTGGTTTTGACGGTTTCGATTGGTTGCGATTAAAGTGTTTATACAAACTAAAATCATCACACCAGGCACCAAATTACATTAAATAGAAAATTTGTTATTACTTGTTGTTTTTATGTTTGTAGTATCTACTTAGCGGCTTCGGAACCCTCCACGGAGCATGGTCCGAATGCTCTTGCCCGGTTTTTTACTAAAAAATATTAACAAATATTTGTGCTACAAATTAAAGCACATTTTTCGTTGCCAAAATGTTGGAAATGAAGCAAATAAAAACGGGCGTATTCATATCGTAACGTGCCTTTCCCGCTTGCATGCAACGAAAACTCTTCCCCAATTTGCAACCGAGTATCCAAGCCGTATTACATAAAACAAAGGCTTCGGACAATGGCAGGTGGAAACTTTTTTGGCATAACTGGACAATGGCGCGATACCTAAACGTGGAATAGGCAGTTTTGGGTTAAGGGCTGTGCATGCGCGCGGAAAATATTTACGAGTGACATTCTTTTTATAAGGAAAATATGTGGCCCTAGTGAATAAGTCTTCTCAGGTTCAAGTGAGAAGGGGAATAAGTACAGTAGGTAGGTACATGTGTATATGACTTACATACATTTTTATTACGAGCTACTTATTTATGTCTTATATTCGTTTTATAGGGCCAAAGAACATTGACAAACATCTAATGTGAAATAATTAATGTCCGACGTATGATATAAATATATAAATAATATAATTTCGAAGCACTTTCTCCATCAGCACTTTCGGCCTCCAGGTAAATAAAAAAAATCATATTGATTGTAAACAAATTATGCAGGATGATAAAACATAAATAATTTACCTAAACATGAAAATCTAACTCGTTATTATACAGTAAGTGCTATCTTTAGCCCGCCACGTGTATTTATCACTATTCTCTTGAGAACTGTCTATTTTTCCGGAAAAACCCCATTTCCGTCTCCGGGTTATTTTCTATCTGTGTACCAAAATTCATGTCGATTAGTTGAGGCGTTAAGGTGGAACAAACTAACAAACAAACACATTTTCAAAAGTTTCAACGAAGGTTTAGTAAGGATGTCCAAAGGAACACAACCACTAAAGTAAAATCGGGTTTAAGTTAAAAGTCGGCTGCAACCGCAGTGTGCGCATTATTAGTCTCGGCCACCGCCTCCACGGCTCTCCGCCCAAAAACATCGCACCGCGGCTGACGCCCCTTGATACTTTGGAGTATCTTTATATCTTATTTAAAAGGTCGTTTCTATTTAAAACGAATAACAATTGAGTTATTCATAACTTTTTTCACAGCTTCCATAAAAGCTGATTCATGTAACAAACAGTTGAGAAAAATGATTTTTTTAATAGCAATATAAATAGAAAATCTATTAAATAGACCACGATTACCTACCTTTAAGTATTAGGCTATGTTAATATTAAATAGACATTTGTCTGGATAGATGAACGCCGTGTGAAAAGTAGGACCCAAAATAGAACCTTGTGGGGCACTTTGTGAGTGCGAGATTATAATAATACCTACCTTAACTCGGCAGCCCACCTTAAAATAATATCGGTTATCTCTCCGTGCCGTGCCGGTTCTATATTTATTATCTCTTCACTTAAATGTACTTTGATTTTTACGTTTCTTGAATATGTTGTAGATATTATAAAAACTAGGTCTGTACGTTTTCCTGTCTAAGAAAGCATTCCTTGAAAAGAAAGAACAAGTACAATACAATAAGAAAATAAATGAAAAACGGAGACGTATAAACTTAGAGTTATATAACCACTAGATACAAACATATTCAAAACTCGTGGAATTCAGACTTGATTTAAGGAGTGAGAAACGTTATCAGCCGGAGCTAAATTTGTACAGAAATCACGTATCTGCCAAGATACGTGATTTAAGCGTCAAACCGATGAATCTTTTTTGAACCATTTTAAATTTCAACAATAACAAAAAAAAACCTTATCTTGGCTGGCATTATTTGAAATGTATAATTGTGACAATAACCTAACCTAACGCTGTTTCTGTAGATCATAAATTTATCAACTCTTTCATGTATCAAGACCATCATTTCCACGTCCACATGGCCAGTTTCTTTCATCCGTAGATTCGTACATTCATGCCAATTGTGCCATTAAACAATAGAACCTCTTAGTGGTACGTGCTTCTGCGGCAGCCTCAGACGATAAATTACGAGAGATACTGCCCGAAGACAATGGACTTGTACGCCGGACGGACAATGCCCAACTTTTGGAAGAGAATAGGCACACCTCGATTTTAAATGCTGAAATAACTGGTTAGCTGTTTGGATGATGCTTTTTAATTTTCCGTTTTTTTCCTGAAAAATACTATTAGTGGTAATTTTTAGAAAGAATATTAGGCAGTTTTTAGATGCTTAGGTACCTTTAGTTTACATTTAATCTCTTATCTAGCTTTTTAAATAACATTTTTGTGGTTTTAATTTGCTTATTTCTTTTTAAATTATATTTATAAATTAAAAACTAGTAAAAATGGCTATTCAGTTTTAATCCTCCTATCCTCCTAATGGTTGTCAAATTATCATATTCCAAGTCTAAAATATCAACGAATTTAAATTCAAATTACGTCAATATCTCGATTTACTTGTACAATTATTTTTTTCATTTATAAATAAATAAACCATGCTATCAATCTGGAGTTGAGAAGTTAACAAGCCTAGTTCTCCAAATGGTAAAAGAACCCTTATAAAAAAAAAACTTACAATTAGAGTTTTTTCTCAAAAGTTTTTTTTATATTATTTAATCAGAAAAAATATATATAACATTTTTTTTGCTAATGGCTATAGAGCTTAAACGCCACATTACCTTTTATACGTCACAGCTAGTGCAAGACTTGAAAAACAAAACCCGGTTACAAACAAACGTGACGTCATTCCGACCACTCGGCCCAAGCGGGCGTAGGCAACACTGATAACATTCAATATATTTCCTCAGTAAATAATAAAAAAATATGTTTTTGAAACCAACCTTGACTGCATGATTTTTATTAGAACAACTTATCTCAAAATTCTTGTATTAAAAATTGTTCTGAAAACCAGGGGGCCTAATATGGGTGCGTATATCGCGTGACAAAGTGTGGATATAAGGTATCCGTCACCTTCTGACACGTAAATAAGCTTACGAGAGTGACGGGTGCTTCATCCCAATTTGACACGCGATATAGACGCGATATATTCTAGGCCCGCTGGTGCACCTAACCCAATTTCAGAGAATGTTCATTGTGTCAAACTTATGGTAAGTACGTGATTAATTAAACCCTATATTTTTGAATCTAATATTAGCTGCAATTGACTGCTTTGTGTAACGAAAGGTCTGATATGTGCATCCACATCACTTGATATACCTAATCAAATCTGCTTCCGATGATAAATTTTGATACCATCTTTTGACTATATTTTCAAGTTTTTTGTCCATTCGAATTAAAAACGAGTTCTTTATTGACGTTTGAAGTGTGAGGTAACTACATATATAATGCGTCTTGAACAGATTGGTTACAAACAAAGTGCAAGTTTCAGAATATTCCCAGAAAAAAATCGAACTGTTTTGAAAATATTTTGAATTTATTCTATTTCTATGCAATCATTAAGATACAATGATAATGACCCTACATCACTACTACAGCAGTTGTTTTGTTACCAACTTCAATTATATAATTTTAATTAATTTTGTCTCTACTTATTATTCCTAATTTCAAATAACAAAACCAATAAATATACTTTAATGTGATTTTAAATGATTGCTAGTACAACAAACACAAAAATAAATCGTTTAATCATCTCCGAGCAGATTTTAATTAATTAAGTTCATTGAATGCTAAAACATCACTTGCTATTCAATGCTATCCAAACAAAGCTCAAAGTGTATTATTTTATAGACAAATCGAAACATGATATAATTAAAAACTTATAAAACGAGTTCTGGTAAATTCAAATTGTTCCCTCTTTTAAACACGATAGCGTTGATACTTGATGAGAAATTTCAATGAGATACGTCGTTTTGATTCCAGATGCTAATATAATAGGGGATGGAAAGGGGCGTGTTCGTGGCTCGTCGCAAATATAATCAAGAATAGAAAAGGGAATGGAATAACTGTTTTTTAAAATTAAATACCATCAAGGATGATTATAACTGACAGGTAAAAATAGCAATCTAATTTAATGCAAACCTCGGTTTTTTTTTAATATACATATTTATCTCGTAAGTTCGATTCGATTAATAATTAGTTTTTTAAATTTATTTTTTTAAATGTTGACGTTTGAGCTATAAAACCTTAGAACGTATCAATAAAAAAAATAAAAAAATATGGATGTAGGTGTATTGGGATAACGTTATGGAAAACAAACCTTCCTACTGACTTTGTAATAAGTTAATGTCATAAATTGTATAATTGGGACAAGGTTTTTAAAAAATGTTATTGACTGTTCGTTCGCATGCACGACACACCTAGTTCCAAGTTCCAACTACTGAGTTCCAAACCTAACAAGCCGAACCTACTGTAAAAATTGTGGGGGCACTTTCCGACTCCATCTGCAGACCAGCCCATGTGCAAAGACAGAAGTAGTCAATCGTGGACTATTTACTCTTGTAAAGTTTTGTGAGACAGGGTCAGCTCCATGGTGAGATTTGTTGTAGTTATTTTATCCATCCAGCGAGCATAGGCTTAACGCTAACGTAAACTATTTTCTTAAAAATGCTAAAAGTGACAATACGTATGTAATTGACGTAAGCGCTTGAAACGACCGCCTGAAAGTTTATGTCGATCCTATGTATTTTGGATAAAAAACCCCGAATGCATATTGTCTAGGGCCTCTGCTGTGCTTAGTTACAATACAACTCAATAAAGGAGCAAACCGTCACCTATCAAAGGCACTGTCACAGTTCGTTTTTAATAAAGTAAAACTAAGTAAAGTTCTTGTTTGTAGTTTATTAACGTTTTGGATCCGGTGTAAATATGTGCCATGTTGTTTCTATTTCTTTTAATTAATTATAAACCCTACTATGACAAAACTACTACATATAAAAGTTAAAAAATAATCATTTTTTCATTATTTGTTTTTTTAAATCTTAATTTCACTTCAATATTCAAGAATTAAAATGTTATCCTTTTTTGAAAAAAAAGTGTCAACAGCGACTCCATACAACTCCTGCGCACTAATCAACGCGGCCGTACGTCTGAGCGCAGCGCCCTCTGTAACAATGCCGCTATTACATTTGCTCAATAATTGCCGCCTCCCCCCACCGGCGCCGCCCCTCACCCCCATTCAGGTACAGATCAGATTAATGTTGCCTATTGTACGATTGTTCATACGACCGTTATGGTTTGAGTTTTGATTAATTTTTTGATACGAAACGAAACTGAAAATTTGCCTTATCGAATGCTCGTCTTTTTTTAAACGTAAATAGTATTAGAGATAAGTATTGGTTTGAGTAAGGATAAAGAAGTGTTATAAATTTACATTATTCCGGATGGACACAGGCAATTACAAATATTTGTGGTAATTGGGGCGAAGCAAGGGCGGGACGCTAGTTGTTCATACAAGTATAGTTGGCATTGGTTGACACCAATTAAAAAAACCTCTGCAATAACATGACACCATAACATATTAAATATATTTTATCACAAAGGAACAAAGATACTCATTTGAAAAATCATAAATTAAGTATAATCGCGAGTGCAAAACATTTACCTACCCTCTTTTTAAGCTAATAAGACGAAAATAATTCCAGCCGACCAACTGGCCAGAAATCGCCACTCGAAAAGCCATTAAACCCTTTTAAATAAATTAAATCCAATAAAACACGTTCACCGCAAATCCACTTTGACGACAGGCAAAGACCAGACACACAAACCAACCTATACCCAAACTCAATGTCTAGAGTTTACCTCGGTGTTACTCTTTCTCTCCATCCTGTGTTGTGGAAAGAGTGAAAGGGATAGAAGTGATGAAGTTTTAAATGCCGTGTTTCAGAGTAAGCCTCTGGTATAGTAGATTCGCGGACATCAATTCATTACCGGCCTTGATTAAAGCCGGGTTGGCTACACAGTACACACAGGTACCGAGCAGCGGGCCTATTATGTCCGTGTTTATCGATATGAACAAACGTGGATAAAACATGTGTCACTTTCTGACGAGTGTGTAAGTGCGAGAGTGACGGATGCTTTATTCAACGCGATAAAGGCGACCATAATACGGGGGCTGGAGTTTATTCTCTCAAACAACTGTTACCTGCAAGTTTGTCGATGAACAGTCACCGGCAAAGCAAAGTTAACCCGTCATTGCGTATAGAGACCTTGTTAGTAGGTGTCTCGATCTTGGTCGAAATTCGAACACTCAACCAATTCCGTAGATACCCAAAGCGACCAAATACCTGTGAGTTTGGGGTTTAAGTTATAATTTTCGAAGCGAGCGACGATGTTTTCTAAAAGAATACATCCACAGGAAATAATCGTTTGGATGCTACGTTTCCTAGCGGTTGATTAATCTGGTATCGCTGTTTGTAGCAACGGCTTTAATTAAAATCGTTTTTCAATTTTCGGAAGTAGTGCAGAGGAACTGTGTAGATTTCAATTCTCGGTCACAAATCGGCCATTCTCAGAATAGCGAAAGATTTGCATGTCCGGCCCCATATTAAATATCCCTAAATATGGTCAGAAATAACTGCATATATTTTCATTATATATAGATTACGGTTTTATCTAAAGGTATTCGAAATATATTAGCTTTGTTATTTTATTATCCTACCAATATTATTTTTAAATTTGGTATGAAAGGGAAATTCGCTGTAGTTTATTACAATAAAAGAACTTTAAGTTTTTGTTATTTTTAGGAAAATGTGAATGTGCCGTAGCGCTAATTACCGTAGATTTACTAATCACCGTAGTATGAAAATATTGAAGGACTTGCAATAATACAATCAATGTTGCAAAATATTGTACCTAAAAAGCACGATACGTTATACACCGTGGGCCCGAATAACCCGACCAATTTTAACAATCGATACTAGAGCCTATTTGTAGAATATAATGGGTATAATATGTAGTCCAATAACGCATAATTTCCGAGATTTTCATTATTTAAAAAACAATTCCATAGTTAATTTAATTTGAACTCTGTCACCTTAACCTAAAGCATTATTTAATAAGAAATTGATTAATTAATTTATGTTGTATGTGGATGATATTGCTACTTACAACATGAATCTTTCTTAGTAAATAATGCTTTAGGTTAAGGTGACAGAGTTCAAATTTAATTAACTATGGAATTGATTTTTAAATAATAAAAATCTCGGAAATTATGCGTTATTGGACTACATATTATACCCATTATATTCTACAAATAGGCTCAAGTATCGATTGTTAAAATTGGTCGGGTTATTCGGGCCCACGGTGTATATAAACAAGATTTTCACATTATTCTTATTACTAAATCAATTTATGTGACGATAAAAACCGGAAAAAACAGGGCCTTCTTTAAATGAAGACACTTGCGGCTTGTCCGCAAACAAAACACATTCAAATTTGTGCATATTGCATTTGACCATCAAATTATTGAAGTTATGTAGTTAGTGGCGACTCCTCAAACCAAACCAAACCAAACAAACCAAAGTTATTAGCATGGGCATTGCTGATGCCATAGTGTCCATAGATATATCACAACGGTATATGCATATATCTTAATGGCATAATAAAAATCCATATATAGTCCCGTAAACTCCCCTGATTGGTAAAACCACACGTCAATAATAACGTAACATTTCTTTCTAACGACACAGGTTCATACATCGTAATCTGACTTGGATGGGTGCAAAAAGCTTATAAGATAACTAAGTTTTTAGCCGAGTTGGTAGTGAACCTCCCTATTAAGATAGCGATTCCGGATTCGATGAGCGCGAATATTTGTATGTCTCTCGATGTTAAAAGCTTATTTTTGAGTCTCGAGTGTTTTCTACGTATTTTAGTATTTATTTCACTATATTTCGCCTAAAAATAATTTTAACTATAAGTACATAAATATTAATAAAAAAATTGTCGGTGTCGATCATTTAGAAATAATAATAATTCAAAATTTATCTTTTTGTTGTTGATTTATAAATTATTAGCTAATACTTTCTTTAGTTAAATGTATTTTCTAATTACCACATCCATCTCAATCAAAAAAATCGAATTACTGTTCTCATGAAATATTAGAATCTCTATACTCGTATTTTTTTTGTATATACTGATGCCATTTCGACATATTGATTATTTAGCTTCCTGTTGCTCATATTCTTATGTTATTATGATAATTAAATGAAAAAAAAAATATTCACGGCCGATATTCACGAAAGTTTTAGAACAAGAGCATACTAAATGTGGGGCTGACAAGGAATTTGCAAAGGAAAAATTATGCATCTAAAGAATATATGTAGTGGTGGAAGGACTTTGTAGTTACAGTGTTCATCTGGATAGCTACTACCATCCCGTCTTTCAACCTACCGCCAAACAGCAGTTTTCGAGTAGTTATGTTCTGTTATGTTATGGTATTCTAGTATGGCTGAATCTATATCGCGTGGCAAATGTGGATAAAGCATCCGTCACTGTCGTACTTATATACGTGTCAGAAGGTGACTGATGCCTTATCCAAACTTTGTCACGTGATAAAAGCAGCCACCTGGGGTGGAAAGAAGACTACTAGTGAAATGGCATTCCATTTTAGTCTGCAACCTATTTGCAGTCTTAGGATTGCAACACTGAGATTGTGGTCTTGAGATTGCATTGATGGATCTCAGATTCCACATACCATCAGGGCTTCTTTTGTACAGCGTAAAATCATATTGCTTCCGAACTGTTATGGTATTGGTTTTAACTTGGCTGGCATTAATATCAAGTAAATAAGAGCTATCAAAACGATACGATAACCCGTTTTATGTGTCGAATATCAGCTTAGGTCGACGCTCTATTCTTACCATTAATAAAAACACTTGGTTAGTCGATTCGCACATTTTTTGCCCCATCTTGGTCAGGCTGTTGTTGTAATCACGTGACATTTTAGTTACAGCAATAGGAGATGTGAAAATTAACAATTAATTATTTTATTAATTTACGAGTTTACTACACACACTCGTCACAAGTACCTACTCGGCATTGCCTTTTCAAGCGATGAAAGGTGAATTAATTTCCGGTTTAAATTGGAACTAATTAAGATAAATAAACCGATGCAGATAGCTTTGAGCGAGTTTCCGAAGCGCTGCGAATTAGTAAAAGTGAGTAAAAGTAATTACTCCGGATGAGGGCCTGTGTGAAGTAGTTAGGTAGGGAGGGACACCATGCTCACGGAGCTGAGGAAAATCTACATTCTAATTAGGGGAGATGTGTACATAATGATCCCCCTAAGGGAAAATCATCACTGTGGTCAGAGTTTAAGAAATAATAACAAGATTTTAATTGTTAAGGATAGTGAATTTATACATCTAGGAAATAGCATACTTATTTTTTATGATTTGTATGTATTTTATTAATTACGTCATGTTTTCTAAAAGTTTACTAAGGGATCATTTTAAACACATGCATGTATAAAATGATCCCCTGGATAATGTGATATTTAACATTAATAAAAAAAACAGCCAGGCGTTTACTTTAATCATATGATTGCTTAAGACTACGAAAATATGTAAGCGTTTATGTCTCACATAAAATTTCAAGTCGTGAGCGACCAGAGATATTTTTTAAAATTAAATAATACATGATTAACACAATTAAACTTAAAATAGATGTAAAAAATGTTTTAAAGTGATTTATCGATTTTTAACTCGCGGCATGATCTGCAAATATTCAAAATATTGGTTTTATGTCATTGACAAGGCAAACGAGCACACCTACCACCTGATGGTAAGTGGGACTTGTGACCTATAGATATTTCCTAATGGGGTAATTTGATCCCAGGGATCATTTTATACACACGAAAAGGGATCATGTTACCTCAAACATTAAATTTCAAGGCATCGATCAAAATATGAGTTTCATGTTCAACGTGTGGTAATATAACATCGCTTGATTATAGGTGAACGTCAATGTAATCCGCCAATAAAATCAAATTTTAATAAAACTCAACATGCAGAAAGTAAATAAACTTTAAATATAGGCGTACCATAGATTAGACATTTACTTTTCCATTTTTTTAAATAAATCCACGCTCAGTGCTTCCAGCTTCATGAGACTTGGAGTTACAACTGGCTGGGTCGCGGGGAATACGGTTAATGAGTATTTGGATAGATATCGCTAACAGTATCTCGGATATGATGGGGAATCATTTTACCTCCGGGGATCATTTTGTACACATCTCCCCTACTCACCTTTACATAGGTAGGTACCTAGCATAAAACGAAGTCACTTCGCTGATAATAGTAGTTTATGTAACGGATACATAATGACAGTCCTTAAAACACGAGTGTTGTAAAGTTTAATTATGTCCTCGTACAGTTGCATACGTTACTTTATCTACACAAATATTATAAGTACTCTAAAATGGGTTCAGAAACCGACGACTTGACGACTAAATTGCGGCAAAACCAACTTGTCACAAATATGAATGTTTTTCCAAAACATAGACAAACTAATAAAGTCCCTATTCTCATGCCGTTCGAAATAAAATATCGTTAGATATTCTATTAAAAAATATACCAAGTTGAAAAAATGTATCAATTGATACTAGAATTGGGCCTATTTAAATTGTGTTGGGTTTAGATGTTCCAAATTTCAAACTCATTACTGTATAATATTCGATAACGTAATTCCAAAATTACGTTACAGCTGTCATTGCTGTCATCTACTAGGTACCACAGGTACTAGTCATGGCCTGGCCAATAGGGTTTGAACGCATAATAGAAGACTTGTGTGTAGATAAAATTAATTTTTACTTCACACAGTAGAGCAAAAAACACTAATGCCCGTATTAATAAAGTGGTCTCAACTCTTAAGCTCGTCTCGAGATGCGTGACGACAGTGTTCTATGGTTTGGCGTTTATTTTGACGTATCTTGGGACGGGCCTCAAATTCAAGATGAGTTTATTAATACGGCCATTAGAGTACCAATTTTGACCAAGAGAAAAGTATCCTGACCACAGATTTACGTTCACTGCGTGAACATTATTACACATTTCAATATATTTCAAACGATAAGGTCTTAATCTTACTAGAAAAGGACGGCAAAAACTAACATAACCTAACAGAAGACAATTTTTATCCACTATAGGCAGTAGGTAAGTGTGGTGGTAGAACCTCAGATCATACACTGAAACCAAAAACTTGATCGATTCTAAACAAGATTGTGATTATTGCGTGTCTTATGTCCATTCGAGCCTAACAAACAAGACGTTGGATATTGAAACCAATATAGTGTACGGTTTTTGACATAAAGTGAAGGCAAAACAGGAATAAGTAGACATTTCAGTTTTAAAAAAAAACATTTTTTTGTCAACATAAAAGAAACTTACTCTTGGTTGGCTCTCATTTTTCGTCAGAAAGGAAATAATTTGTATTTCTATGTGCAACGAAGTTTAATGAAACCCTCATCCCGGCCCGGGAAGGATGTCCCGAAGGCCTAGGTATCTGAATGAGAATTTGCCCAATATATTGTCCTAAAGCGTGTGCCAGCGCAGCCACCCTGGTCTGTCTGTCTTGCTGTGGCCACGGCGTGGGATTAATTAAAGGATTGCCCGTTTTTTCGCGCCGCAGCAACGCCCGGCCGCTATCTAGCTAGTGAATTTGCGCCCGCAGAGCCAGGCATCACCAAAGTTTTTTAGAAATAAAATAAAAAGCAAAAATATGCATTTAAAAGACTGGGATTGCTAGTTATATCGTTATATATTAGGTCAATATTATGGTGGTTCGAAATAAGGTAAATTATAACACCGACAAGAGCATATTCAGAGAATGTTATATGACATACCTACAGTAACTATGACATAGCTCTTGCAGATGATGGTCTGTAGCGGCACCCAATTGAAATGAATACTAGTTTTCCGCCCGCTACTTCATCAGCACAAAAACAGAAAATATGTATTTTTAACGCAGGTTTTTCAAGAAATACTGGTAAGTCTGAGAAAGAACACGTATAGCTTATATTTATTTTATCACGAATCAATCATAAAAGGTGTATTCACATAAGCAACGAACAGTGAAATAACAACTAAATGAACTAAAGTAATTATTAGATACTGAATAAGAACTAAAAGAAAAAGGCCATAGTATCAACCACAGATGCTGGCAGCGTTTCCTCGTAGCAATGCTTAAGCGTTGTAAGATATAGGGTAGACTGAAACATCAAAAATTTGATTCTTATTTTACACAATATAAGAATTATTAATTTTATGCAACCATGACCTTATGACCGTACGATCATTGAATTGAGAGGTGTCGTTTATTGATGACTCTAGATCTTAAATGTATTTAACAAAAGGATTACTATTTTTTATGTATTTAAAAACTTTATTTCCCTGAAGAAAAACAAAAACAATAACTATAATGAAGATAAGAAGGCGAACCTTTATGGGATCTCTTCCAGCTAACCCTATTTTATGAATGTTTCCTTTTTTTTGTGCCAGCTCTGGAAGTTTGTCCGTGCTACGCGTATCTAATTAGTCGGATCAAACGGGATCGAGTGGGCCTGACCAACTCTTTTTCACGTTTTCGTGTTTTCACTTCAGTAAAATTCTCACCGGGTTTTGGTAGCCCCTTTTTGCTATGCTGTCGAGTGCGAGAGCAATGAATGAATACTTTTATTTTAAATTATATTATATAAGGGTTAAGAGCGATGATGGTGCAGCCTATTACGTGTAAAAATGATGCCACAGTTTGGGAAGTTTGTTTATTTGGCCCAAAGTCCAAAAATATATAAATTGTCATTTCCGATGGTGCTAGAATATTTGAGTTTTGAGCATGGCAGTCGAGTCAATAATAATAAAAACAACACTTTATCTCTGAAATTAGTTCGGTTCTATAAAAATTAAATATACTATGAAGCCTACAAAGATTCATTAATGGATTCTATTGAACTGTTTATATACCGGACCGGACCTTTTTAATCCAACAATGGACACTAAATGTCCACGAGTCAATTGATGGAATCAAGTGTATTGAAAGTTTAATAAAATCCATTGATGTACGAAGTGTAATGAAGAGTGCAACAGAATCCATTGATGGATTCCTGAGTATTAAAATTTTTAAACGAATCCAAATGGATTAAGTATACAATAAATCCCACTGTACTCTGATTTAAATGTACAAAAAATCCACTTGACCCCTTTTAATGGATCATATCAATGGATCCTAGTGAACGGAGGGAGTTGGCTTTCTATAAACTACTTAACTGAGAACGCAAGACAAAAACGAACGAATGTGACAAAATACGATTTCGTTTGATTGTTCTCTACACCTTTGAAAACTAAGATCATGCATAAATATATCTACGGCGAGCAAATTAAAAATTTGCAACGCAAAAAATATAATGTACAAGTCCCGCAGTACCTAATAACAAGCGTAAACAAAAAGTCAGGAACCCTTTTGTGCTTTATCTACTTCCAGAAAATATCCCGGCGTACCTATTATTGTGTGCTCTTTAACAAACTGCATTCGAAATTAAAATTTTTCATTCCACGCCCCCCTCATCCTCGGTCCTTGGGGTGGTGATTCGATACCATTCGAAAAGTCGAAAGTGTCGAAACCTATTGCGTTGCGTCGACAAGAGACATGAAATGAACTGTGGACCACAATCGTCTGGTAGTTCTTTTATACCCTGAAACCAAGTGGTTAGAGTCAAATCTTTTCGGATTTTTACTTGATAAAGTGATTTGTTTTGCTGCATTCCAAAACAGCAAACAGTTTCTGCGAGGTTTTTGGCATGTTGGTTGGCCAGCTGATGGTAAAAACTTGTAAAGTTGTATGTCCTTGTCCAAATCTAACCTTGTTTTTTGGAAATATCAACAATCTGGTCACCAATCAACTTATAAGGATTCCAGTTATCAAATCAATGATTCATCTTCATCATTTCATCCCACATCCACCCTGCCGCGAAGAATGTTTTCACGAATAAATGTTTACAAGCGTAGAAATGAATGAATTTTTCTAAGTTGCTTAGCATATAATCTCTAATTGTTGCTTCCACTTAGATCAGTCATTTAGTTTAATCTTAGGGCCGGTTTTATAAAGCTGAGACCAAATATACGACAGTAAGAATAATTTTAACGAATGGTTTGTCAAATGTCAGTAACTTATACCACCCAGCGTTTTATAAAGTAAAGAATCGTAAAATTTGACATTAGTTATGAAACCTTAGGTCTGCCACAAATGAGACTTGATACTTAAAAATACTATCCTTTTTTCGCTGGATTATTGTCTGCGGCTAGCCTAAATTGTCTATAGACTTACATTTTTTATTCGGTCTGTCATATAGAGAGACCGTTTTAAGAAGTTATTTAAAAAAAACTTCCTGTTTAATACTAAACTAAAAGGAATAAAATGATTGTATTATAGCTGGACTTTTATTATCTATCTTACATATCAAAACAAAAACAAACTTATTAAACAACACTTATAAAAGCTGCCTGAAGTAGTTGCCAATTACGTCTCTCCTGTAGAGTTCATTTTACAATGAATTGTTTGAAGCTTCGTAGGAGTCATTATCATCTGATGTTTCATTCAAACAGATGATCATCAACGTCGTCCAACGGTAGTTCGTCATGGGAGAGTCTACATATATTGTGCAGCACAGCAGCTGCTACAATAACAGCTTGTGCTCTGTTCACCGACAAGGGAATTGGCAGATGAAGTCTCGGGAATCTTCTTTTCAAAACACCAAAAAAAGTTCTATGACATTCTTTGTGCGGATTTGGGACTCATTGTATAAAATTTCTTCTGGAGTCTGTGGGTTGTTTAAAGGAGTCATCAAGTATTTCTTAAGAGGATATCCACTGTCTCCAACTAGCATACATGCTCCAAATGTATTTTGCTCAAACTGCGATTTTATGGTGTTTGCATTAAATATCATTGAGTCATGTGAGGACCCAGGCCATTTCACAACAATATTGTTTATTACCAAATCAGCATCACAAATGCACTGCACATTAAGGGAGAAATATCCTTTTCGATTGCGAAATACCTCAGCTTGTGGTCCACCGGGGGATTGCAATCGAATGTGCGTCTCGTTTTAAGGAAGTTAAAACTTTTGATAATCGCCACACCGTAACGCAAGCTGTAGCCTTTGACACGCCGACAAAATCACCAGCGGCGAGCAGTACCACCCCTATGGCATAAAATCGGAGCGTTAACAAAGGCTGCGTAGTTGGCGAAAGGGCACAGTTCCTCGCAGTTGCAGGCGTTAAGCGGGAACCAATCTTCCTTAGCACATACTCTACACTCTCCTTTGAGAGCCGAAAGCGGCATTTAAATTCGGTGTCGTATAATATGCTGCAATATATTCTGGTCTCGGTTTGAAAACTCTTCTGCGCACCGGTGGTCAGAATTTTCACTGGCACTAGAATCTGACGAATCTAGTAGTAGTTCTAAATCACTACTATCCGAAGAATGCATGTTTAATATGTATATTTAACTCTTTTTGTTAAGTCTTGTAGCACGGAGTCTAAGGAAAATACAATATTTAAAAGTCACATTTACGTCAAGTGTCAAAATAACCATCCGTAACTAAGCTTAAACCATGATATCGCTGTCGGTAACTGCCGGGAGTAAAATTTTACTGAAATATAACTAACGGACCGTTATAAAACGCAAAAAGTGACCGGTAAGTATAATTTACGTCAAAAAGATCCTAAAATATACTTACGGACTGTTATAAAACCAGCCCTTAATATACCAAAGTGTAGGGTGAATAAATCAAATGAATCGTAAATAGTCCTGTGGCGAGGAGCCGGTAGGGAGTAGCCGGGCGGACTGAGATCACTTCTGATTATATTCCTTCCCACCGCAACGTAATTGGTATATTTTGTTGGAGCAACAATGGCTGCACATTCATTCGTTTTAGCCATTATAATTTCTCTTTTTGTTGGAATGTTATGATTTTGTCATGGCTTCGCTTTTGTTAAAATATTGGACGTGAATATGAGGATTCTGAGTCGAGTTTTTTAGTGAGACTTTTTCTGCATTAAGACGACTTTTGGCAGTTGGCTCACCTAATGATTTATGAGCGATATTGTAATTAAATCATATTATAAAATGTCTAAACCAATTGCACATATATCGTTTTTTTATGCTAGAGCAGGCAAACGGGCTATCGAGTCACCTTATGTAAAGTGCTCACCGCTGCCCAAGGGCACCAGCCAAACGAAAAAATACTTTAAAAACTATAGTAAAAATTACTTTAGACTATTTTATTTTACGCGGTCTAATTATACAAATTATATTTGAAACCAGGTGTTCAGAAATGTATGCTATTTTGAGACTAGGCATATCATAAAAACCTCATCATATCACAGCAGCTAGCTGAATTAAATTATGTAAGTATTAGACAGCGATGCTCGTCGTCCAAGTCAGACTACAATACAACAACACTCTACAAACTCAGTCTTAATTACCAAATTCAATTGTATGCCATATCTCCAGCCATTATCTCTGTCAACAAATCGATGTAGTTACGTATTATCAAACCGCGATTAGAATACGATTCGAAATTAACGTTAGCACAACAATAATGAGATAATTATCTTCATGCTTTACATGCATACCTATACTTATCGATCATATTTACAAAGTAAGCTTTACCTTAGTGACTAGTACTGACTAGTGTGACTACTACGTATTTAAACTCTATTCGTGGAAAAAATTGTGTCATTTGTTTAAAAAATATATTAATATCATATTTGACAAATATGACATTATTTCACGGTTATTGAGTCGCTGTTCCTATCAAAAAATACATTGTAATATAAAATATGTATGAATCGTGGTTTCGTGGTAAAATTCATGGTTAGTTGGTAGAGATCCCATTTAGGGATAAGTTCGCAAGTCCGTTAAGAAAACGGTATAAAACTTTAACAAAACTCGTAAAGCTGACATAAAGGAGAACTTGCAACCAAGCAAAACAACAATATTATTAAAAATAAGAACAATATTGGTAGATTAGTGTTCAATTTAACTCCATATCAGAGTCTTAATAGTTTCATGGCTGCAATGTAAGTTTTGTTAAGTTTTATTAAAGTTTTGCATCGTTTTCCCCAATCACTGATCATCAATCCTCTAATCGCGGTCTGATAATAGATACGTCGATGTTCGTTGTCAGCGACGATACGACGACTTATCACACTCTACCATTGACAATGTCATTTCATGTATTAATTTTAAAACGACATATGTATCAATCGTACTCTAATAGCGGTTTGATAATAGATACGTCGTTGTTCTTTGTCAGTGACGATACGTGTCTGTATCACGTGACACCGTTTATCAGCGCAGGCAAGAGGTGCGTGTCGCGAACCACAGAAGTAATCAGTCTTGCACCTGTCTGCGGCGATGTAAAGTTTATGGAAAGGGCATAATAATATTAACTAATTTCATTAATAGATTGTACAACGAGGAGATGAAACAAAGTCCGATGTTTTTTGCCTGAGTCTTAAAGTTACATTTTTATTACATGTAACCTGATAGTTAATGTATTTATTTGATAGTTAATGTATAAAATGTATTTATTTAAATAATAGACATTTTAATTGTTAGAATTAATACGTGTACTCGTACCTATATTGTTTTTATTGAAACAAACGAAAACAAAATGAGTAAATTTTCTGTTAACTAAAAGAACGACTCGTCAACTAATAAAAAATAATTATCTTCTAAATCGTAAGTTTATAATATACACTCAAGTACAAAAATTACGGGTCAGAGTGTGTTTTTCATACTAAAGAGGCTATTTCGAAGCCTTGGTTCCTCGCCAGAGAATGCTTTTAGTGAAATCTGATGATGAATGCCCCGAGTATCGATACAGGACTTCCAGAGTGCCTAGGATACCCAACTGAATGAATAGGCGGTTAACGCCGGAATTGTGCATGTTCAGAAAAACATCTAAAATGGCAATATAATCTAAGGAAATCCAAGTTCTGACCTAACCTCTCCCGCTGTGGTGTTAACTGGTTGTGCGACAGTTAGGTATCTTAAGAACCTTTGACCTCCTCTATTGAACCTCACAGTATCCACCATTAAAACTCACTCAAAATAACCCCTGGCGAGGAACCAAGGCTTCGAAATAGTTTCGTTTGTATGAAAAACGCACTCTGACCCGGTATTTTTGCGCCGAGTGTATATAACCTCACCGAGTTGTAGAAAATCACATTTTCTTTTTAGTAAATGAAAAAGTGTACTGTGAATTTTTATGAGTGGGTTCGGTTGACGGGACATAAATTTAATATTCTCTTACGGCGGCATTCAGGTTACTTAATGACGATTATGTCATTTTAATTTTGTGACGATTTTCCAGGCACAAGTTTGAAAAAGGAATTATTGTCTAAGTCAACGTTTTTCGGCCCAACACTTAAAAAAACATTTCAGCCCGCTTATACTTAACACGTTGACTGCGGCAATGAAATTGCTGGACTTTCCACGGGTGCGTTACGGGAAATAGTTGGTCGTATCGTAGTCTACCGCGGTGCGTTACGGCCAGTATTTTCCCGTTCATAGTATGTACTTTGAATGGCTGTAACTTTATCAAAAATGACATTACAGAGGAAATAAGTTAAAGAAGTGACAGTGTTTTATTAAAACTACAAAAATAGCATCTTTCATCTTAACTTACAACAACCGAATTATTTCTCGTAGAAGGTCTCGGTCGTCTTTGCTTGTTTCTACAAGCAAAACAAGGTCCAGGATTATTGTTATAGAATTTTACTTCGCGATCGTTTAATAATTTTTCGATAACACTCATAGGTGAATACTCCTTCTTATGATCAAATGAGACTGTTTATACCATTACCTGGGTGCGATACGGAGTCACAAATACGGAAAAATACTTCCCGTAACGCACCAGAGAGCAAATCTGACAAGGGTGCGTTACGGGAACTATTTTCCCGTACGAGTTTTTTTTTACTATTAATTCAAAATCAATGTTGTGTTTACAAATCAATAGTTATCTCTTTCATACCTTCATGGGAACCTTGTTAACTCCTCAACCCACCGACGGGGAGAACAATATTTTTGACCGCACAAACATAACACAAACTTTAAGACCATGACAAGTAAATATACAGTGGCAATGACGTCGAAGGATTCTAGTGATATCCTGTACGACCTGCAGCAGTAGGTAATAGCTGACTGGATGATGATGAAGTGTTCGTGCCACAGCACAACAGAACAAGTTACAAATTCCCTATCCCACAAACTGAGCCCAATATCTGTCGCTTCCAGCGCTAAAATTATATATGTAATGATGAGCACAGCCTCACCTTGTAGTGCATTAGTTGATGACGTCACGGGCTGCCGCTCCTCCGTAACGAGCTCCTGACAATGCCCTCATTGTCACGTGTGGTAATTCCTCTTAAAAGATTGGAGCCACCATTTAGACGCGCGAGGTGTAATGAAAAATGCCGTTGCCGTTTTGTTTGCACAATTAGTATTCTATGTTAGTGACTAGAGAAACGTACCCCAGGCGCCGTGATTGGATAGCTTCGGAGGGATGGTTTATTTATGGCTTTATACACCGTGTTTTTTTTGATTTACGATAACTTCGGCATATTACTAGGTATATCCATAGAAACTAATTGGTACATTAGATTTTTAAATACTGCGAAAAAAAAATTTTTTTTCGGTTTAGTACAAAATAATGAAATCTTTTATCTTTGGTCATTCTAAAAGGGCCTTTAGAGTTAACTAATAATCAGTGTCAAATACGTCTATGTTGGCGTGACATACACACACAAGTAAAGATAACCCTTGACAGGTACAAGATTGTCACTTTAGATTGACGCGTATACAAACCTAACAATTGGAAACTCTTTACTCATAAGAGTCATATAAAGTATTAAAAGAAAATTGTTGTTATCAATTAAGAGAGCCTTTTACACTAGTTTAACGTGATTAACTGATTAAATTTAAAAATTAAATATCTTTAAAACCGTTAGACTTATCATTTGTCTGTCTTCGGGAAATTAACTTTGTTTGACCTAAAGAACGTTCCCTTAAAGTTATCGTAAATCAAAAAAAACACGGTGTAGACTTGGTGTTGAAAGGGGAAGAATATGAACGCGTGAGATAGTAAATACTCGGAGACATTTAGGTAAAACGTTCCTTCTTTTCAAACTATTGTAACATGAATGATTACTAAATCATGATCATTAACTCGTATTGTGGCTCACGAGGATTGTGAAGCTAAAAATACGAAATCGTTCCTCTCCTTAAACATCGTCCGATTTCAACGATTTTTTAATATGTTGTAGATATCATGAAAAACTATGTCTGTGCGTTTTCCTTTCCAAGAAAATATTTCTTAGAATATAACAAATTTAAAAAACAAATAACAGAAAGGTACAGACCTAGGTTCTTATAATAACTATAACATATTCGAAAATCGTGCAAATCGGAATAGATTTAGGGGGTGAGAAACGTTTTCGCCCAGAGTTAAACTGGTATGGATTTTTTTTGACAGCTCTACGCGATTTTAGCGGTGCTTCACTATTCTCTTAATGTCATAGTTTATAGCTGTCAAAATATTTGCTACGGGCATTAAAAAGTTACACAAAATGAAATGAAAAATAATTTATTCAGCACATAAATAAAAAAAACAGCTTACAAGGAGAATGTCTTAACCTAATTTTTTTTTTATTATGGCCAAAATGGTCTCCGCTCAGCTTTATGCCTCTGAATGTTGGTAAAACATACACAGGCGCTGGTTTTCAGTGAGACCAGGGAGAGTAGATATATGGCAATCGAAGGTGTTAAAAATTTAAAATAATAATAATATCAAATACCTGAAATAATATCGCTACTATTTTGAGATCATTTTAGAGAGATCAAATTAAGCATACAATAACAAAAAATTAAATACATCTTGTATATCTGCGCGTATGTGTGTAACTTTGAGTGTGTGTGCGTGTGTATGTATGTGTGTGTGCGTTTGAGTGTGCCTGCGTGTTCATGTGCGTATGTGTACAACTGCTTATGATCCAGATATTTGAGAAGCTAATAAATAATTCTTGAAATGCTTTTTAAAGGTAACTACTGATTACGACAGTTTCATTGGCCCCTGCTTACATTTTTCAATCAATCGCTTAAACGTTATGTTTTTTTTTTACGTAAGCAACATCGTCAAATTTTTTGTAAGAAGCGAATTATGTTATGAGTCGACAATTCAGTAATATAAGTCGCGAGTTGAGTTAATACGGTCTCTGCTGAGACACAAAAGGCTCCTTGTTTACGACTCAGCTGTCGGGAAAGTACATCGCCTTAAAAACAACATTATACGTTTACCTGTGTCTATACCTATAATAACGATTCTATAATGAACAATTAATTGTAAACTTAATTCTGATTGTTACTACATTGCTTTTTTTACGATTTAAGAATAATGAAATAAAGTATCCTTGCTAATGTTAATATTCCTTCTTATGCAAGCATGTGTTTGGTTGTTGGTTAGTTTGGTTTTTCGGTTTAGCCTTGAAGTGAGCATTGGTGACACAGTCATAGCCGGGAGACGGACAAACGGTACTTTTTTTCCAGGAAAGGAAGATACGTGGGACGATATAAAAACTGAACCAACCTAAATTGAATATGATAAAATAATTACCTGCTTGTGTCATTACCATCCATTTCAAAGTAGGTCTCTTTGGTCTATTTTGTTTAAAACTTCATCAATAGCAACTGAATGAACACGTAATATGTACTTTATGGTATATGATTACTTCGTATATTATAATTAGCAACAAAAGGCGACCGAATTATAAGTCGACAATTCAGGTTACAAATTATTAGTGAATAATTGCTACTTCGTTATAATAACTTCAACATATTTATGTAGCAAATATTTGAACTCCATTTTAAGTTCGAACAACATAAGTATCCAGTTCTGGTACTGCAGATATCCATATCCTTCAAAGGTACTCCGACTTTTAAACTTGCTTTTTGAAAAAAAAAAAATTGTTTTGTAAATTTGTAAAGTTAAAGTAGAGCATTTTCCATGACAAATCCAACTGAGAGCATAAATGCCGATGAAAGAATGAAATATATTACGTAAATGTGTTTCTTTTGTGCCCGTTTGAGAGTATATTTAACTGTTCCGCCAGTACCGGACTTTTCATTTACTCCCCCTTACCACCCCCTATAAAATTATATGGAACAATCCACGTGCGGCCGGCGGCGGCTCTCAAACTTTCGAAGCAGCTCTGAAGTTTAAAAAAACGTGTGTTGTAAACTTGTGCTAATTGGTTTTGTGGGGTGTTTGTACTTTTGAATACGTTCCTAAAAACTAGTCGTATATTTTTTTTAAACTTGGATTTAGAGATATTAACAGTGAATATGCATGTGTGCATGCTCTTGCCTGGGTTGACATTTACCTGTGTCTATAACATATTTTTTATTGTAAAAGTAAGGGGGAGGGAAACGAGCATGCAGGGTACCTTATGGGAGGATATTATCACCGTCGCGCCTGAACACAGGCAACTGAAAAATGTCGTCCTTGGCCTTTGAAAGAAATGTAAACGTTATGGTGGTATACCTGCAGTAAAACCATAGTATTTATAGTGTTCGACTGTCTATCGCTTTCTTGCATTACAAATACACTGAAGGATTCCAGAGGGTGACAGCCTAGTACTATTAATAGTCTGGTTTATACTGTATTTCTGTGTACAAACAACATGCTTGTGTTTTGTACAGTAAATACGAGTATTAAATAACCACAATAGTCTTTCGCCCCGAACAGGGATCTCAAGGTTTTCCCCCTAACATCAAACTATACAAAGTTTTACAACTTTTTGGACACCAAATTTTTTTTTTTAAATCCTTATAAAATGATAGATGCTTTTTCAACAGATATAAGTTGCACAAACATCAAAACTTAAGTTTATAATTTAACGGTAAGTGTACCTAACTAAAAATATAACTGGTTAAGCACTCTTTGGTTGGTTGTCAAAATTGTATAGGGAAAAAACAAGTGTCCTTATTATGTGACCACTTCTGTATATGTGTTACCTTGTTTCTTGTGTTTATTTTTGTTTTGTGCTGCTGAAGTTGTAAATTCAACTGTCACTAACCTATTTTAAGTAGATAAACTGTAACTAACAAATTATATCGGCAATAGCCTAAAATAAACGATTCTATTATATTCTAATCTCAACTCTCTAACCGATGATCGTGCTCATGATCTACATTTGTAGTAACATTGTATTTGTCTTAACTGCTTTTTGTAATAAACAACGGACAAACAAAATTCATATAAAATGCTTTGTATAAAATCTCAGTTAAATCTTAGATTTCACTTTGTTTGGTCGATAGCAAATACATAATACCTAACCGAGTGCATGTTGACAACCACTGCTGATTCGACTGCGCACTCGGTAAAAATTACAAAATGAAAATTGCGGCCCGGCGCCGTTGAATACATTAATATCGAATATTGAATACATTTACAGCCGAATATCGAATGTATTTACAAAATATTGAATACATTTATCAAAATATCGAACATTTGCTGAATGCTTGATGAATGAGCGAATCGAATGATATTGAGCCGAATACTCGGGAGATTTGCTGGAATAAGATATTGGCTTTATTCAATAACGTGCCTGAGAGAGGAGAACTTTGCATGATTGGAATAAATCTAAATAAGATGTTGTTTTACTATACTACTTCAGAGTACGATTAAACTTTATGTTCGGAGGATTGTAACTTTAACATTATTTTGGGGGAATCACGACCATCGAGTCGAGTAGAATTGTACCTAAAAACTGAAGATTTACGAGGTTACCATACTTTCTTTTTCACCACGGCGCTTTAAAGTTCGATCATGTTTATTGTCAAATCCAAAATTATAACTGTTAAGTTTCGTTAAAAATATGACGCACAAATTGTAACGAAACCAATCAGCAATAGTAATACATAAATAAATCGAGGAAAACTGAAAACGAAAGCGAAATATCAAAATTTATATATGTTGCGATTATCTCGCACCCCGTAAGACTTACCAGAGCCATGTAAGGTTGTTTAGATAAAGCAAAAGTTCGTCTGTAGGTTAACACGTTGGTTTTGGACCTCTAAAAACAGGACAGGGGGATCTTTGTCCATTTTAGTACTCTTCTTTAGCTTTCGGCTAGCTATTGCCGCTACCACGCTTGCCCTGGCAACCGCGATCGTATGTCGCGCTGTATATGGAACTTATCAGGTTAATAGCTCATATCATGATACAACCTCTCTGAACTCTATGTCCGGATCCTATTTGGAGAATTTGGCACTGAACTGCGGCAACCCTCAACCAATTAGTTAGCATGTTCAATCCAATCACGCAACCAATACTACATGATTTGCTTCAGGTATCTGGTATCTGATCTTCACAGATACCGTATCGTGCGTTGCTTCGATGGAAATTACATTATGGCAGATTCATATAGAAATAATATATTCATATACTAATATTATTAATCTACACCGATGAACCGATATGAATGAAAATTCGCATGAAGATAGGTTGAACCCTTGGAAAGGACATAAAGTAGGTACTGTTTTGGATAGCGATATAGGACTTATACGCAGACGGAGTCGCGGGCAACAGCTGGTTATATCAAGACACAGTTAATATGGCATGCGGATTAAGCAATAATAGACTCTTGGTCAACGGCATACGTAAGAACTTTGACGCACGCGCTGTTAATTGTGTCCGCTATACTCTTGTATATTTCCGAAAATTGAAAGTCAAAACATTTAAAATGATAATACAGGTAACCTAATTACAATTGAAAATAAACTAAAGGTATAAAAAAAACTAAGCTACTTAAATATTAAAAGGTAGAAATAATAAACAGACACTGTCTTGTCATTTTCAAAGCAAGTAAGTAAATATCTGGGGTGACTATAAAAGTCTTAAGTGTGACGTTTAAAGTTATCAATTGGTCCAAAAACTGTATCTATATTCGAATTGTTAACTTAACAATATGACAGATAATTCATACGGTCAGACATAAAACGACAACACTCGGCGTATCTGTCAGACATCGAACTTACGTAACAGTCAAATTTAGGAGTTATCTTAAACAACTCACTTGTTAATCGAAAAAAATCCATTGTACCTTAATACAAGTCAAAAATCAACGAACAAAATTAATAAACCTCCATGCAAATTGCCCTTCAAAACTCCATTGACTCGCACCAAATCCGTGATTAAAACTAACACACCGCCCGTATAACAGTCGTGATCACAATAATCACATCGACGAGGTTCCGCGGAAGAGTGCAATCACATTAGCGGCTGAACCCTAAAATTTTAATCTGCAGCACAATGGGAGCGATCACTGATTGCAGCGCATATGCATGTCTTTGGGGATCGCTTAGCCTGCACTGCGGGACGCTAATGTGTGTACACGAGGGGTTTTTTAAAATATTGTTTACGCAATAGGAAAATAATGTCTGAATGATAGTCAAGATGCAGAACGGCTATTTTTGTAAATCGACGGAACATATAGTTATAGGATTGACGTAAGCTGATGAAAGATCGCGTCGGCGGCTACATGTTTACTCCATACATTTCTAATCGATAGAAAACAAATCGTTCGCAATGTTTGCATTTTGGCTAGGGCTACTTGTTAGTAAGTTAATTAAATCAATAGTATGAAATAAACGTGATCAATTCTATTATTTGCTCAAGTTTATTGCAAATCTACTCTAGAGTAGGTACCTAACTCCACTCTTTCTTCGTTTAAGCAGGTTAGGTAATTTTAGACTTGAACAAAGTTTAGTTAAATGAAAATATTTGTGGCATTAACACATTTTCAGCTCAATCAAATAAAAAATAGGCATTGATTGCAGTACTCGTAAGGTATGTAGTAGTTAGCTCAAGATTTCAAATGAGTAGGGGTCTTGAAGCCTATTTTACTTACCATCCGGAGTGCTCGTTTTTACCCCATTTAAAAGTATATTATTTGAAAACTATATCACACCGAGTTATTTTTTTTAACTAGACTACTTTGCGAATACCTATGCGTTAAAAGTATACCAATAAAATTGTCCCGCAGTGCACACACGCGAACTGACGAGGGACGAATTGTTTTCGTATTAATGGCATGTCGGCACAAAGGCACAGCCCCCGTAACTCGTAACCCATTCAGCCAGCCTGCGCGCGCGGCGCGGTAATGCCTAAACTGACGCCGAGCCCGAATGAGCCGAATCATGTTTGCGAAATACTTATGGTGTTCGACTAAGGGTTTTTTATAATCTTAAGATAAAAGTATCTGGTTGAAGTTACCATTGTCATATGAAAAAGATACAGCTGAAACCATTAAAAGGGTTTTATAATCATTATTTAATTAATTGGTTATTGTTACCAACCTTTTTTATTGTAAAACAAAGACAAAGAAGTTTTAATAGTGATAAGATGGGACATCGTAATTCGAAAACCATTTAGAGGTATAAATAGCCAGAGGCATTTTATACTTTATTGTTCAACATATTCAGGATTTTACGGTACCTAATCGAATAACGGTTCACATTTATTTTTAGTATGTCTATGGTCCCGTTGCTGGGCAAAGGTCTAAGCAAAAGCGTCATTCAACCGCATTTCTATAGTTTCGAAATCCATAAACGTTGTATATTTTGTCAGCTAAGGACCAGACAGCCGATTCCCAAAAAATACTTATAAAACAGACACGCTAAAGTGCTCAATCTTAATAACAAACACAATCTCAAGCAGCTAAATCTTCCTCGTAACTTCCTGTAAACAGCGACAGACTCAAAATGGTTTACCCGCTCAGGTGCGGATGACTCCCCCCCTCCCGTCCCCTACCCCTCCGCCGCTGTAGTTTCGTCGCGTCTGAAAATTAATTCCTCTACATAATCAGAACTTCCGCGCTCACTGCGGTAGCTTCACTTTGTCAGGTTCGCTGTGAGTTCTGCAAGTTTTGGAGATAAATGGGAGACACTGGATTTGTAGTTCCTTTAAGCCTAAGTTACTCTTCTTGTTTATGATTAGTAAACTTTGATAATGACCTATTTTTCTACAGTGATTGTTTAACAATCTGTACGTAAAGAACAGGTCAAGTGAGAGTCGAGTTCTTAAAGCTTATGGTGATTTCTATGCATTTCACGTTAAGTACCTGGATGACCTGTTTTTTTTGTAACTTTTCTAACAATGAAACCTAGCTAGATCGATTTATCGTCCCAGAAACCCCCTGCATACTAAATTTCACGATAATCGTTTGAACCGTTTCCGAGATTCAGATTATATATATATAGGTATATACAAGAATTGCTCGTTTAATTTCACGTTCATAATATTAGTGATAGTATGTGTGTCCGTCTGTTAATTTCGTAGCCGAGAATCGAAGCCATTTCTGTAAACATAAGAACTCTGTCTACAAACGCATATAAAATGGAATAAGTAGGTGAAACCTTATACTTACCGTAAACCAGACTAATGTCGCAAAACCAAAACCCCACCCGTGTAATAAAAATAAACATATATTCAAACGATTTTAAGGACTCGGAATCAGATATATTATTATTTGACGACGCGCTGGCCTAGTTGGTAGTGACCCTGCCTACGAAGCTAGCGGTCCTGGGTTCAAATCCCGGTAAGTGCAGATGTTTGTGTGATGAGCGCGAATATTTGTTGCTGAGTCATGGATGTTTTCTATGTATTTAAGTATATATTTCTCTATATAAGTATTTATATCGTTGTCTAGTACCCATAGTACAAGCCTAGAGCTTAGTTTGGGACTAGGTCAATTGGTGTGACATTGTACCCTGATATTTATTTATTTATTTATTTATTTTATATATTATCTGAAAACATACAATTGAAAATGGACATAATGAATGGGGTTCTCTATCGGTTAACCGAATTTCATATGCAATAATTTAATTTGACCGAATTTTATATGACGTAATTTTATATGCCATAACGAATCATGTGCCATAATGATCATTTAGTATATTTCCACTTGACATAATTGTGAGGCGCCATAACGATACGTATGCCATATTTTTCATTTTCCCTATTATCAAATGTTATAAAATGGTATGCTATAAATTATAAATCATAATAATTATTGTTCATAAATAATTATTGTTAATTATTGTGCTTTTTCTTGTTTTTTAGTTGTGTACTTTAAAAAAAATCGAGTCTGGCGATGCAAGGTCGCTCTTTTACCTAACACTCCTCCTCGCTACGCTCGTCGTCTTTACTAACGGAGACCTTCCTTACAATAGGTAAGTCAGAATAGGTAAGTTATTATAATAGTAGTACCTATTCCAGATTGTACCAGTAGGTACTTCATTATACCCACTGAAACACACTTATACAGTATGAGACTGTTTTTTCCGAAATTATAGCAAATGAAGTGTTATGGCATATAATATTAGGGATTATGAACATTAAAGAAAGTAAATATTATGGAAAATTTTATTATGGCATCTATTAGGGACTTCGAACATTATGTCACTAGAGTATTATGGCATTCAAAAATTATGATATGTGATATAAGGGAAAATGAAGGTTATAGCCAGTGACCATTATGGTATCAAATCAAATCACTCGTACTTTTTAAAATCCAAATCCCATTTTTTATATTTGCGATTGGAATCGAACCGCCATCGTCCTCGGCTCTTACCAACCAGCCCACCACCCTGCTGTAGTGAAGACAAAAAGGCCCAACGTCATAATTAAAAAAATCTCGTGCCTGCAAAGAAAGGAAGTGGCGTGAAACGAAAGCAAGACGGAGGGGCGCCACAGAGGGCCGGGCAAAGACAATGTCGCGCTTTGGGCCCGCTTTAATCATAAATATATCAAGTGGAGATGCGGAAAGGTACGTACACACACTTCGGGATCTTACTACCTATTTAATATCATAAAATGCGAATGTTTGGATGTTTGTTACTTACGCCAGAACTGCTTAACGAACCTGGATACAATTCGGTACAGAGATAGATTAGGCACAAAGGATACTTTTTAACTCGGAATAATGTACCGTTCCCGAAGACAGCGTTATGCAACCGCTAGTATGGAATTAATTGCTCGAATTCCATTTGGTTTATGATCTTTAAGTGACATATTAGTTGAATAGAAGCATGTCTCCATATAGATCTATGCAGCATATAAGTATGTGCAATGTCTCTTTAATACGTCTACTAATATTAAAGAAAAGTAAAAATGTAATGGACCTTAAAAACAGTTGCATAAACCATTTTTTTCTTACTATCTTTCCACGGCTGAAATGTCAATCTATTTAATACATATACAGAATGCGATAACGTTTCTTTCTCCGTAAACCTAGTCCGATTTTTAGGATATTTTAATATGTTGTAGATTTGAAAAAAATATATTGATATAATAAAAAAATTATATACATACCTTCACGCCTTTATTCCATCTTTATTCCCAGAGTGGGGTAGGCAGACCTACAGAATAACCAACTACTCTAAAAAACTTGTTAACGAATAGCCTGTTGCAAAAAAACAAATGAAACGTTCAAACCAAGCTAGAATGTGGATTTTCTTTGACAGTCACGCGATTGAGGCGTCGTTTCACAATCCTCATTTCTTCTAAGCATTTCTTAAATACTGGTCTAAATGCTGAAACCGTTATAGAAATCCATTCAGTAACTTGTTTTCAGCTGTGCAATAAACAAAGCATCCACAGATCCTCCTATATTATACACTCAGTGGCAATCAAAACGTCACTTTCTATAATCATTCAATACATAGTAACCCGCTTCCATTGCTTTTGACTAAATATGAATTTTAGTAACACATTATAATATATTATAAATGCGTAAGTTTGTGGGTTACTTTGTTACCCCTTCACGCTGCAACGGCTCGACGGATTTGTATGAAATTTGAAATGCAGATAGATAGATAGGGTGTACCCAAGAAAAAAAGCCTATCGAATAACGAAAATCAAAATTTATGCGGACATAGGTGCGGGCAGAAGCTAGTTACAAATACGAACAAGCTCGTAATATCCCTAAGACAATAAAATAATAAAAGACAGAATAATAAACCAAAGCGTCTTTAGTGCCCCGAGGAATTAATAACACATTTTTCTTACCAACAATCTCGAGACAGTGTGCAACGCGCGCGCACGTTCACGTATGAAAGTTCAAAGGGAATAACTGCATAGCAATAGAACAAGCATTTTCGAACCTAGGACAGTTAAATAGAGTATAAAATGCTTCGTCTACTACATTGCACACACATTGTACTAGGGCAGATGTACACACGTTTGCAAGTTAAAAGGGGGTGTTAAAACAAAACGAATGAGTTCGGACAAAGGAAGGAAGCAGAGAGGACTCGGGCCTTTTGATAACAAGAGACTTAGGATACCTAAACATGTTTGATTAATGAACGTCTGCCAAAGCGGGGATTGTTTGAAGTTTTTTTTTAAATCTAGACGCATAATTGTTTCGCAGCGACTGAATTTTCGAGTTTTGGTGTGACTGTTTTGATGACGTTGTAGCTGGGTCTTCTTAAGGTTATTTGTCTGTGATTGATTTATGAGTAAGTATAGTTGTTCAGTTTACAGTTGCGGTATTTACGTTCATGTAGTATGGCAATAAAAAGTCGTGACGTCAATTTAGATAAAAATAAATTATGATTTTGAAAGTAAAGGTTTGTTCACTGTTATGAACATCGCCAAATGAAACATATTGTTGCTGTAATAAAAGTACGCACATACACATACGTCATAAGTTTAAGATTTGATCCAATAATCTTTTCAACATTAGATTAATTGATAGATTTTATTGTAAAACTTTGAATTATTGCCAATTAAAATTGATACGAACATTTGTTTTTTCCCCTTAAACCTACTCTGATACTTACGATGTTTGAATATATTGTAGTTACTGTAAGAAAACCTTAGTTTGAGCATTTACATTTTTATGTTTTATTTCTTTCTATCCATGAATTTTCGCAATTTGTATGGAGGTTTTCAGCTTTCAAAACACAGTCCTGTTAATTTTACTAACGGATTATCTAACAGGTAAACTTAAATAAAAGACTAAAAATAAATACACATGCATTTACGTACAACCCTAAGCGAACATTGTTAACCACAGGGCTGTCGCCATCAGCTAATTAACAGTTGATCAACGAACGAACAGTTTGAAGCATCGTCCGCGCATTGTGTCGCGCGCATTAAGCAAACACGGTTAGCTAGGGCTGCTCCCTCGTTTATTCGATCATTAACTTTTATCCGGTAAACGTTAACTGGATTAAGGTTATTAGAATTAAATCAATAAGATAAACACTGTCACACGTATTAAAAGGAATTGTAAAGTATAACGTTAGTAAACATTTCAACGTAGAGCACGCTGAAATTCGATCGAGTGTTCAACGATTATTATTATAAATATTAAGATAAAATAAAAAACTTCGAAATATCAGACTTAATTTACACAAACGTTATTAAATTCATAAGCGACAGGAAATATAAAACATGGATAACATTATTCTTATTATTCACATATCTATAAAAAGGACGAAAAACGAACTAACAAACGAAACTCGTAACAGTAGTATGTATAAATTAATATACGTTTGATTTGGTCAAAAATACCTTCAAACATAGATTAGCAATGGGGTAAGGCATAAAAAAACATCCTGTACTACAACGAAAAATACGGAATTCGAAATACATGAAATGCCTACTTTTAATGTTCCAATCAGTTTTCTAGCTTCATTGTTCATTATTGTAAGCATTATGCCTTCTATCAAAACATCAAAAAGCCAATATAAGTAACAATATTTAAAAAAATCTGAATTAATTGATTAATTAAATAAGTTGTCAACCCTAGCGAGTAGGGCTGGGGGTAACTAGGGAGGCATTTTCCACCGGTTTGCGCCGCGCTTATAAATGCTATTTTAACGCGGAAAAAAAGATTAATTAACTAATTGAGCTTTCACGTTCTAGGAGGGGGGGGACTGCAGCTCGAGCTCCGGCGCTGCAGTTTTAATTTTTGCAACTGCAGGAAATCATGGCCATGGAGTTTTGTCGCGTTAGTAGGTATGAGACATTTACCTGTTAAGTAAACAATGATTGGTAAGGGTGAAAAGAAATGAATAAATATGAATATGAATATGAATATGAATATGAATATGAATGGGTTATATTTATGTGATGAGCGAGAATACTTGTTGCCGAGTATTGGATGTTTTCGTTGTACCTGTTTAATTACGAATTTCTCTATAAACGTATGTTTAAGTATCGTTTTCTAGTAAACTAGCCATACATAGTACAAGCCTATATATATTTATTTATTTTATTTATATTTAGTCTGTGTTTTATAACTACGTTTTCTTTGATAGTATGAGTAGAGTTTTATCTAGCTAGGGAAATGCATTTACGCATTCCACCCCGGTCCAGGGGTACCTGGGATGGTTATGTGAGACTCACCAACCGAGAGCGGTAGTTATCTTATTTTATCTTTTTGGTGGGGTCGTTACGGATACAGTTCGACCCTATGGCATCTTTTGTGTAATTACCCCTCTTTTAGCGCTTAATCCTTCCAAAAAGCGGATAGTGGAGTGCAATGGCAGTGCCTTGAAATCGTTTGGTCCTGGGTAGCCACAACCGAGGATATTCATTCTTACTCCGGCGAGGGCATACATTCACACAATAAGTGTTTCATTGTGTCAACCTCTTCGCCGCACATTATACAATCTGTGTTGTCATAAAGGCCCATCTTTGCTAGGAGATGTTTAACCCCAAAGTGCCCGGTAAACACTACAATAATGTATCGAAGTTGTCTTCTTGCTGAGTTCCCAAAGTTTTTAGGTCCAACTCTTTCTATGAAGAGCTTTGCATGCCCAAAGCCCACCGTGGTTTTTCACTCTTTTTGGTGGTTTTCTAGGGCGAGAGCGGTAGTTACGAAATAGTCCCGACTCAGCGTATGCTGGCATTAAAATAAGGGCTTCCCGTTGAAACCATTCTTTAGTTGTAAGTAGCTGTTATTGCCCACGACCAGTGGTTACCTACTGTACTTTTTAGAGACTGCAATTACAGAAAAATATATTTGCCAACGTATAAACATAGCTTTGTTACTGCTTGTTCCTTACTAATATTATACACGCGAATGTTTGTATGTATGGATGGATGTTTGTTACTCTGTCTGTCTGTCTCTGTCAACGGCGGGACGGATATGTATGATATTTGAAATGGAGATAGCTTATACCCTGGATTAACACATAGCCTACTTTTTATCCAGGAAAATTTAAAAGTTCCCGAGCGAATAACGATTGTAGAAATCTACGCGGACGAAGTATAAGTTACATGCCTTTTTTCTATTGATGTCCAAGGCCGGTATTCTATGTCGTAAAAACTATAATGTTTTGACAGGTCTTATTTAATTGACAGTAATGGCGGCTGAGTTAAAAAGTTTAAATCTATTCCATAACAGGTCAAAGACGATATCGTTTTTACCGCCTAGAATAGAGGCTCTGAATCCCTGATCGCTTGCGATTTCGTTTAATTAATATCGAAAGCTATTCTACGATATCTCACTCGTAGCGACAAAGCGCTACGCCGTAGCAAACTTATGAAAAATATTAATAAACGCACAAAAGTATGCTTAAACAATATATCTTGAGGTTTTGAAATGGTCTTTGTGGTTTAACTTATCTAAAATGATCTGTTGCTTTTAAAAATGAAATCATGTGTACAAATTAAGTTTATTGTACCCAATGCAGTTCATTAATCTACCACTAGGTTGCTCAGAACTAGATTTTGAGAAAGCCTCTTTTCGACTAAGTTTCTAACTTTTCTTAATTTCAATATGATAACGATATGGGCCAAAACAAATTGGAAAAGTAGCATAGTTGGTAAGCGAAAAGATAAAGTTTATTTTTAACTACTAGAGGACGCCTGCGATTTCTTACGCGTAGAATTAATTTTCCGCTAATCCCCCTTCCCCTTCCCGTTGGGGGTTGATTTTCGGAAAATCCTTTCTTAGTGCATTCTTAGACCTTATAAGGAACCTACGTGCCAAATTTCGAATCTCTAGACCGAGCGGTTTGGACTATGCGTTGATATATAACCATACCAACCATTAACCATAATGACCATTTCTAAAGCAAAGGTTTCACATGCTTACCAGTAAGCAACAGTTAAAAGACAAAACACTCAAAAGCACCATAGAAAGTGACCCGTTTTCATTGCTCTAGAGTGTAGTATACAATTTATTAGCAAAGAGATGAAAGCGATCAATTTAATTACGAAATATTTAGGGTATTTTTACAGTCAATTATTACAATTGCTTTTACGTAGAAACCTCGTCGAGTTTTTTACCTAAAGTAAGGCCAACGAGACGAGATAAAGAATGTTAAACAAGCTTTCAGGAGTTTTAAACATTTTTATTTGAAATCGTGTCAGTTCGGAAGCAATTTAAACAAGAATGAACTACAAAATGGCGGCCCTAATGTTGACCACTTCTGTACCTACTGGCAGCTTTCCCGTACCACGAATCACGAAACGACAGCTATCATCGACCAACTGGAGATATTATTGAGTACGAGAAATAAGGACAGATATAATAATCGCTCGCTATCGCAATATAACTCAGTAACGGTCAGTTTGTTTACATTCTTTATCTCGACTTGGCCTTGTCATATTTTTTTACTTTAAAGTCAAGTATTACCCCTCCATATTACCGACGCGACGAGTAAAAAAGGCCTCATGTGGCCAAGTAACGAAAAAATATCTTGAATTTTGCTTAACGTACCCTAGCGACTTCACCTGTAGTTCATGGGAGCAATGGATACATGTACTCGAGTAAAACACACCACTTTTTATTTCGACTCGGACCAAAGTGTACAAAATCGAATTTACTTTCCCTCAATTATTGATATAAAAATACATTATAAACATTTTATTATTTTTGACAAGATTTAAAAACGAGTTTAAACAAGAGCCAACGTTATTTCGTAACTGCTGTTAAACATTATTTCATAATCTAGTAATGAGTCAAACCTGGCTGAGTGATGGCCAATTGTTTTTCGAAAATCACTATCCCTATGAATAGAAATGCCATTTTCAATCGGCTATTGACGGAAATCCTTACTTTCAAAATAGGAGAGATGAAAATATATTTCTATTTATGTAGCTCGTTACATAATTACGAAACAGCGGAGCCGCAACTATCCCCGGCAACTAAAACAATATGACTGGAATGTTTAATTAGCGCTGCGCCGCGGTGGCTAGGAACACCAGGCTTCAGAGCCTGATCGTAAACTATAAAACATATTTGTGGACTACTAGCTTTGACGACGCCTTAGCCTAGTCAGGCAGGAGTGACCCTTCCTACGAAGCTAGTGGTCCTGGGTTTGATTCCCGGTTTGGGCAAAAAATTGTGTGATGAGCGCCACTATTTGTTTTTGAGTCTTGGATGTTTTCTATGTATTTAGCATTTATTTCTCAATTTTAGTATTGATATCGTTGTCTAGTACCCATAGTTCAAGCCTAGAGCTTAATTTGGGACTACGTCAATTGGTGTGAGATAATGTCCACTGACTTTTTTTTCTTTTTGTTTACTCTTACCAGCGACTTAGTCCACGTAGAAAACGTTTATCGCTTTTTCCTCAGGAGCTGTCAAATTGTCCGGTATAAAAGCTCCAGGATACAATGTATCCTCTTGCCAATTTTTAAGATTCGTTAAATCCTTATTTGTGAAAAGGTTACAACCAAACACTCTCAGGAACAAACAAAATGAAATGACTTTCACATTTATAGTTAAAGTATGTAGTCGAATGTGAAGCATGGTATGAAAAAAAAATAAGAAAAGGAGATGAGTGAAAGAATAAAATACTGTGATAACCCAAAAAGGATTGGAATAAGGCGAAAATGATGATAATTAGAGATTGAAGTAACTGCAACCTTGTTTTATGATTGATGCCTCTGACAAAATACTCTGGTCAAAATTCGTCCGCGGAGTGGAAATGTAAGTCCTTAAGAGAATGACATGGCTGGTCACCCCGGAGGGAGGAGGGTGTTACTTATTCATTAAAATGGTTGCGGAAACTCGTTTACAGCCGCGGCGGACGCCGCACTTTATCCGGCATCCCCCATTGGTTATTGTGCCTCCTTTACCATAATGCCGCCATTAAATTGTATTAAGTGATTGAAAGTATTCCATCTGAGTAGACTGATTTCGGACCTAATTAAATGTATTGCTATACCTAGATTAAGACAGTCGGCAGGTACATTGTCATATAATTATGTTTCATTTCACCCTACCATTACAGGTGTTAACGTCTTTTATTGTATGAAAAAAATGTGTTGTTTTTGACAGGTAGAATAATACTATATAAAATAAGTATACTTAATACAAGTAAATCTTTCAAAAAATACTTAACTTTGTTGTATCAAATTCGAATGTTAATATTATGTATAATTTTCGATGGTGTTATGCAAACATATTCCTTAATTAGCCATCTCGCTATGTTTTAGTAAAACAGAATTAATAGAATTACTAAGCATTGGTACCTCATATTTATTGTCTTCAAAATTTAAAAAAACTAACGGTATGTATTTTATAAACATAAACCGCTCCCAACTACCAAATTAATTGCAAACCTCCTTAATGAGAATCCGCACAGCGCTTTCAATATCTCATTAACGCTCTCAGCACAAAATTAACCACATTTATATAAAATGTATTTACAGATAACTCTATAACTTAATCTACACCTATCGAATACTACCCCGCGAAGCCGCAATCTTATTGGCCGGGATTCGCATCCCCTGGCGCGCTCGTCCAATCACAGCCCCTCATTTTAAAGTTACGGGGAGGAGCTTTAGGGGTTTTCATGACGTGAATTTTGCGAATTGGTACAGTCCACGACAGTTGGTGACCGAGAGAGCACTATTTTACTTCTTGCCTCCGTTACGTATGAAGTTTTATAGAGTTTGCGAAGTTTACTCTCAAGTGATTTTCATCTTACGACCTATTTTAATCTTTGTAATAGATGAATAAGTAGTACAATTATAATCTTTCTGTTCTAAAATTGCCTGCGCAATGGCGGGTCCTTACCTGTCACCGTTGCCAGGAGATTTGTTAACCGAGTATATGTTCGGGCGGCGGAGACAGCGTCGGAACCGGACCACCTTCACTCCCCAGCAGCTGAGCGAGCTGGAGTCTCTCTTCCAGAAGACGCACTACCCTGACGTTTTCCTGAGAGAAGAGGTGGCCTTGAGGATCAGTCTCTCTGAAGCGAGAGTGCAGGTTCGTTGAATTGTTTATTCTTCATAAATTGTTCGATGAATTTAACTGACCAGTTGTGTATCTTGTTACATTACAATAAGGCTCACTAATAGTTAACATCGATCCTGTTTGTCCCTATAGGTTTTGGAAGGATTAGCTTTCAAATTCGACTGCTTTCTAAATCATTATTATACTTGTATACGTTGTATTTGTATACCCATTTAAAAATGACGGTCGTTAAGTGGTATTAAAGGAATCTAAGTATACCTACTCGCTTGTTTTCAATCATTAATGTGTCTTTTGAATCTACTCGTAAGTCATCCTAGATAATCCATGAAATACTCCACAAAATATGTTTTTAAAAAGAAAGAAAAAAAAACCCACTACACAGAAACAATCAGTTATAATATTTTTATTTGATTTTCAGGCACGAATCAGGATTTCATTTGACAAATTTAGTGATGTGGCTAGTGAAAATCACATGCATTTCTTTCGATTATCGACTCAGTTTATACAGGAAATGTAATCGATTAAACTGTATAATAAAAATGAATCGCTAAATGTGTTGCTAAGCGCAAAACTCGAGAACGGCTGAACCGATTTGGCTGATTTCTTTTTTGTTGTATTCTTTATTATCAGGACAAGGTTTGTATGAAAGAAAAAGAACCTCCGGAAATTAGGGAAATTTGCAGCGGGGCGAAGCAGTGGACGTCTTTCGGCTGACATGATGATGATGATGATGACGAAGCCGCTTGCGGGCCGCTAGTTTATTATAAAATAATGTATCATAAATCGCCTAACATCACGCTACAACTGTAACCATCGTATGGTACAGTCTAAATAGGTGTTTTTAGATTATTATTAGGTTTTATTCATTTTCATAGTGAGACAGAGCCTTAATTGAGAGGAAAATTTATCATACGCGTAGGTGATTCGAGTGAAAAGACATATACCGCGGAATAAGACCGAGTTCGACAAGAAATAATTGTGGACTTGGAGGAAGCACATGGAGTTAGCTCGGTCGGAGAACGAGGTTATTGCCAAACTCTATTAACGGTCCGTTTCGCATGTAGGATGTAAAATTAGTTGAGATGCACAATGTTTCAGAATTCGTTTATAAAAATGCGTTAAACAATAAATATTGTTTATTGAAACTAATTTATAAAGCAGTGTTCGCATAGTTGTGTTCCGGTTTGGGGATAAGACAGCAGGTGTAATGACTAGCATAGAGGCATTCCATCTTAGTCCTCTTAGTCCTTAGTTGGCAACGCATTTGCAGTCTTAGGCTTGCAGTATTGTGAATGCGAATGTCTATGGGCCACAGTTTCGACTTACCATCGATGGCCTGCGTGCTCGTTTGCCTTCTCTATGCAAAAAATAAAATAAAGACAGATACTTATTTTTTAAAATTAGTTGACCGCTTATCTCTTGAAACAACTTTTGTCTCAAATGTAGAATCTCGAGCTGTCACAGGCACAATAATAAATGAAAAATATTATAGGTAGCGCGTGACGTAAAGGCAACGTCACAAATAAAATAACAAATAGGAGAGGAGGAGGACTCCTTAGCCCGCTCAGCTGTGAATTTAAGTTTTGCCACTCATATTGATGAATTTGCACTAGTGCTACGAGTGCAAATGCTCTTAAATAACTATTTAACTCGTTTTTTTATCCTTATCAATTCAATTTTTAGGTGCTTTACGATTGCCTCTCCAAACCCATATCCGTGTCACGGGGTGACTCAAGAGTTGCGCCGCAAAAAGATCAAAAGGGCCGAGTAGACCCTCCGGTTCAATTGGACCCTCCTCTGTCGCTTCCGTCTGTTTTTAGCCTGCTTTAAATACGTGCTTTTGATCTTAATATCAATTCAAGCCTGATTGCATGAAACATAATGAAAGTATAAATGAAATGAAATTAGACTTAATGCTATAATTGTTCTCAATCATCAGAAATCAAAAGTAGGTAATATAATGACAATATTTTGCCTTTAACTAAATCTGGATTTTTTTAAAACTATTATTTGATTTTATTATTCGAGAACATATTATAAATATACGTATTTACATTTAATTAAAATATTGTATGTATACACATACTAAATATACTCGTGTATAAATATGCGACTAGATAACAGAAGTAATGGTTTATGGGTGGTAGGACTCTGTGCAGAGTCCGTCCGGATCGCTACCACCATCTTATCCATTAACCTACCGCCAAACAGCAGTCTTCGCACTGTTGTGTTCCGGTTTGGGGATAAGACAGCCGGTGTAATGACTAGCATAGAGGCATTCCATCTTAGTCCTCAGGGTTGGCAACGCATTTGCAGTCTTAGTCTTGTAGTCTTGTGAATGCGAATGTCTATGGGTCACAATTTCCGCTTACCATCAGGTGGCCTGTGTGCTCGTTTGCCTTCTCTATGTCATAAAAAAAAAAAAAACATGATAATAATTATCTAAGGCTCGACAAGAAAACTAATGAGAGAGAGACGAAAAGTAAAACTCACAAAGCTGACGGCCTAGCCAAAATGAACACGCTAGTAACGTTTTTCTTTTCTATCGCTCAAAATGTATGGGAGGACATTTGACCACGTGGTAAATCGTAACGCACGAGAATGTCATCCCATACATTTCGATACATAGAAAAGAAAGACGTTAGTAGAGTTTGCAGCTTGGCTAGGCTTCCTGTTCCTTAAAACTATATTTATTTATAACGAGTGTTGGATGCGCAAAGGTTAAAAGGTTACCGGTTTCAAAAAAATATAATAGTAACGAGCTGTCCTAGTTAGTTGCAGTCAAATGCGAGTTAACGGGTTAGTTTGTGGGTGGTAGGACCTTGTGCAGGGTCCGTCCGGATCGCTACCACCATCTTATCCATTAACCTACCGCCAAACAGCAATGTTCGCATTGTTGTGTTCCGGTTTGGGGAAGACAGCCGGTGTAATGACTAGCATAGAGGCATTCCATCTTAGTCCTCAGGGTTGGCAACGCATTTGCAGTCGTGTGAATACGAATGTCTATGGGTCACAGCTTCAACTTAGCATCAGGTGGCCTGTGTGCACGTTTGTATTCTCTACGTAATAAAAAAGAAAAATATAGTTCGGGAGCGCATACAAATCTCCTTTCAGCCGAGCTACAATCTATGTATGTAAAAGTACTACAGGAAATTAGTTCCATTTTAGTGTATTCAAGTGGTTACCGCGTGTTATCCATTTTCTCGAATTGGTACCTAATTGTAATAGGGATAGCTGGGATCTTGGGGTATACCAGGAATACTATTTTTGTAAAACATTAAACAGAGTCTTGTTGCTTGAATTGCAAAAGAGTGAAAAAAGCGGTTGTGAGAAAGAGTGGAGCAACGTGACTCCATGGACGGGGCGGCACTGACTCTCACGAACTCTAAGTCACTTTTGAGATAAAAAAGGGGCTAGAGGTCATTAAGAAAAAATAAAGAAAAATATTTCTAAAATTAACTTCCGCGATCTTTTGGCTAGCCTATCACTCATCACGCAAGAGGGATATTTTTTTACCAGTTTGAAGAGGTGGAGTGTGTGGTTTTGTGTAGGTGTGTAACTATGTATGTTCCTTTATTACATCTAGTACCTAGTGTAAACGCATTAACGAACTTTAAAGATGGTGTTTATCCCTATTGGTTTTCTTTTAACACAAAAACCTAGTGGAGGAGATGGAGAGTGTTGTATTGTATAGTTGTTTAACCATTCCTGTTCCCTTATCACCTCTAATAGTGAACCTAAACGCCTTAACGGACTTTAAAGATGGAACTTTAAACCTAGTTATCAAGAGAATAAAAATGTTTAGTTAGACTTATAACGGAAAGTAAGTAAACCGCGATTTGAATTACGTTTTAACAATAACAACCCGATATTTTGTAATGGCGGCTGACGTCAAAACAATACCATAACAGGTCAAAGACGATATGTTTTTAACGTCGGGAATTGAGGCCCAGTTTGGGTTACAGTTGCGTTTCTACACGACATAAAAAGAACATATTTGAGGCTTTTTTTGAACCAAAATTTCATTAGGCAAGATTAATCTTTGGGTTCCTAAGATGTTTTGAAGAAGTGGAGCCACGCAGATTTTTCATGAAGGTGGGGGGGAGGGTTTTCCGCCCCGGCGATGTCTGACGTTAATAACTGTTTAAGTTTAGGTCCTAAGACAAGTTTGGTACCATTCTTAACTAAATCAAAAATGTACAATTCATTTTTTTTTCAATGCCAAAGGAAATTTTTGGTTCAGGAAACGCCGTATTTCATCTGCTACAACCTGCCACTATTAGTTGTGTCAAAATGAATGAAACTGGTAATCTTAAATTACATTCGATGACTGACACTTGTTCCTCCGCCGACGATGAGCGGGAGCGAATAGAGCCAGCGATCAACTATTAATATATGTGTCTCTTTTATTGACACGTGATCAATGTCTTTTGTTTTGACAAAGTAGTGGAGAGAGTTCTCCCCGGCAGTGGGAACAGCCAGCGATCAAATATTACTAAAACGAACACTATTCACTCAACAAATACTAAAAATATAATATAATAAATATTAAAGTGGGGCTCCCTTACAACAAAGAAAGGTACGGAACCCTTCGTGCGCGAGTACGACTCGCACTAGGCTGGTATTTAACTTTAGAAAGCCACCCGTCTTCTTCAGGACTAGATTGTGGGACATCCACTGGACCACACGTTGTTAAATGCGGTTTTTATTGCGCAGCCATATTATGGGCGTGCTTATCAATGTTGGATAAACGTGGATAAATCATCTGTCACCTTCTGACCAGTATGTAAGTGCGAGAGTGATGAATGCTTTATCCACCGCGATAAAGGCGACCATAATACAGGGAAAGGTTGCGTAAGAAGTACCCGAATGTTATATATGGCCGTTATAACCTATCATCCTATAAATTATGTCGCTTCAACGCGTCTTTAAGGAGTTTAAAGACTACAGTGATGGAGGGTATGACGCACATTAGTTGAATGGGAGCTGATTCTGTTTTTAGTATTTGTTGTTATAGTGGCAACAGAAATACATCATCTATGAAAATTTCAACTGTCTAGCTATCACTGTTCATGAGATACAAGCTGGTGACAGACATACAGACGGACAGTGGAGTCTTAGTAATAGGGTCCCATTTTACACTTTGGGTACAGCATCCTAAAAAAACCGGACAAGTGCGAGTCGGACTCGCCCACCGAGGGTTCCGCATATGACACGGTTAACTCAATTCCAAATTTGGACCACCGTTCCTTGCATAAAGACCCTGTTTTTTTGTGATTTAATTAAAGTTGTACAGATTCCAGATTTTTCCCTAGTCCTAGTAGTAAAAGACGGTGTTACTAGCCAAATTTCATAGTTCTAGGTCAACGGAAAATACCCTATAAATTTTGATTCCATCGAGTGTGTCGAAATACACGGTTTTGCAGCATAAATCGCCGCATCTTTTTTTACGTTAATGTAGAAGTTTGATGTTTTCACAGCTTCAAGGGACTGTAGTTCAACTCAATATCTCCTCGCGTTTCCGCGACAGATGGACAGACAGATAGACAGACGGACAACAAACAACAAAGTGATCCTATAAGGGATTAGTTTTCTCCTTTTGAGGTACGGAACCCTAAAAAGACCTTTAATGGTTGGGTTATCCAAAGACTGTTCCAAAACTATACCAAAATAAAAAAAAGGGTAATAATACCCTTTGTTTACCAGGGATGCAGATGTTGTGGGACTCAAATCCGAGGATTCAGATGAGGATCTGGGTAAAAAAAATATGAGTCAAGATTAATTTGTATTAATTGAAAGAAAAAGCATAGATCTGCAAGTTCCGCAACCGCACAAGCTGCGCATCGATTATTCTGGATGCAAATAGATTAGCAACATTATCGAGTTAACAATCATCATCATCACCAGCCCGTTGCAGTCCACTGCTGGATAAGGCCTCTCCCAAGGAACGCCACAGAGCCCGGTCTAATGCTTTAGGTGTCCTGCCGTTTGACCAAAAGTCATTTGGCAAAATTACACTTGACAAACAACGTTTTGCAAAAAAATGTTTCGCCAATTGATCATTTTACTAGTTGTCATTTTAAAAATGGCTCACTTATTCAAATGATCAACAGTTAAATTTACATTTTATAAGTAATTATTTGACAAAATGAACATTTAGCAACGGAGTTATCAGACAAAATTTTAAATGCAACGAGCAAGACGAATCCGGGCAGAACTGACTCGGATAGGTTAGGTTAGAAGGCCAAGGCGGGAGCTTTGCTCCCGCCTTGGCCTTCGAGGTTATTTTTTTCTGCCCAGAAATAGGTAAACTACAGGAAATAATATTTGGTGAAATGGAAAACTGTCAATTGACATTTTATTATTTAACACATTTACCAAGTGTAGTGTTTGCTATTTGATCATTTGCTAATTGAGTTTTTGCAAAATGATACTTTTGTCAAATGTCACGTTTGCCAAATGATTATTTGGTGAAACGTTGTTTGTCAAATGATCATTTGTCAATATTTTTTTGGTCAAACATTAGTGAACCAATGCTTTATGCATCCAGTCGCTGCCGGCCCTCTTATGACAATCGTTACATAAAAATCAAACCATATTTAATATTTTTATGAAACATTTGGGTTTGGGGTTCTTGGGCCCGATTGCGGCGTAGCCAAAAAGGGTTTTGTGTTTGATCTGTATGTATGTGTGTCCGCTCGTAACTACTTAGCAGCTCAACCGATTATGATAAATTATAGGTCATTAGATTAATCGTGATGGCGCTAGTCAAAAAAACAAAATGACGACTTCAAAGTTTTTAATATCAACGACCATGTCAAAAAATACAGTCAGGGTTTTAAGGCTTGCGTTTTACTTACTAAATGTTTTCGTTTATCTGGTCCTCTCTATCAAAAGAACTTAGGGAACTCCAAAGCCCATAGACATTTTAGGAAAGCAAGGAAAGAGGAAGACGAGGGAGGAGGATCGAGACTGCAAATGAGTTGGATGGAATGCCATGTTAATAATAATTTACCGGTTGTTTTATCCTCAAATCGGAAAACAACATTGCGAAGACTGGTGGTTAGCAGTCAGGTTTAAGGTTAAGATGGTGGTAGCGAGCCGAATGCAGCTTGCACTTGTATTGAATTATCAGTCCCAAAATTTGCAGGTGGTAGGAAGTCGTCTGGATTCTGTCTGACAAATAAATGTGTATCGCGTAAATATAGATTGTTTCGATTGATAGGCGTTCAGGTTTAAATAAGACTTCCTGGGCACTAATTAATTGTATTCAATGGCTGTATATTAAAAAAGAAAAATACTGCCATTGCAATACTGTTCAAATTGAATATACATACACTTAAAATAAATCTATTATGAAATTAAATAAACAAATATCAGATACAACAAACTCAACTATCATTATGACAAAGTTGACAACTCAGTCTGTCAGCTTCGCTGCTGGCTTCCATTTGTGGCGGGTGCCTCGGGTGGTGACGTCTACCTTAATAAAAAAAATAAAAAAATAAAAATAAAAATAAAAATAAAAGACACAAAATACATGCCCGGTAACTTGCCAGGAAAAAGCAGTGTTTATTTTAATTATTTCTGTCTTGATGTCGCTTATGTGGAGGTATTACGAGTAAGACGGATGGTAAAAATACTAGCGATTTTAGAAACAGTACATCTTAATCCTCAGGGTACGCATTTGTACACTTGAACTCGTAGATGACTTGTGTGTTCTCATCTTCTTGTCAGTCAGAACTAGTCGAGATTGGCTATTGACATGAATATTTCCGAAATCTGAAATATTGCAATCAAAGTTACTTTTTTATTTTAATTTACGTAGTTTAATATGAAACGTAATCATGTTATCTTGATATTTGTCATTGAATCATGTAGTGCGCAAGTCATAATAAATAAATATCAGCGGACTATAATATCTCACACAAATTGACCTAGTCCCGAACTAAGGTCTAGGCTTGTACATACTATGGGCCTGTATCTACAAAGATAAAACTTACTTATGTATAGAGAAATACATAATTAAATACTCAGAAACAAATACTCGCGCTCAACACAGAAATACCTACCTTTACCGGGACCGCTACCTTCGTAGGCAGGGACCAACTAGGCTAACGTGTCGTCAATTATAATACATGTCATTTGACATATACCTAATATAATGTCATCTTGCCTTTGGAGGACGAACATTTTGTCAACGATGAAGCAAACTCACCCAGAAATGCCTTTTTTCCTAGCCTTAAATAGTTTGTTTCGTTTGCAGGTATGGTTCCAGAACCGGCGCGCCAAGTGGCGCAAGCAGGCGCGACTGCAGCTCCTGCAGGATGCTTGGCGCATGCGGTGCCTCGGCCTGGGCAGCCAGTCGCTGATGCCTGGTAATAATTTGCTGTTTAGATCTGCTGTTGGTATAATAACCCAGCCCGAGGCCTTTTATGACGTAAAACAATATTGCTTTTGACCTGGGCCTCTATACTAGACGATAAAACCATATCGTCTTTGATCTGTTTTTAACTCGGGTTACCATTACTGTCTAGCAAATAAGGTCTATCACAATGTTGACAATAGGTACGATAACATCGATCGGTCATTCTCCAGACAGCCATTTCTGTATGTCCTCGGGCTTTAAAAATATAAGACTATTGAATTTTGTATAATTTATATTTTTTGATTGTAGAACGTACTTGTATTGAGGTGTACATGAATTTTCAAGTAAATATTCAATACCCTTCTAGGAGAAAAAAAACATCAATACCCCATTCTCCTAATTAACACCACGTGTCCCACTTCCGAAATCACTGATATACCTATTTACCCCGATCATATAAAAAAGGAAAGATGAATGAAAGTATTTTTATTTAATAAAAGATAAGACGTCCTCATTACAAAAAAATTACCAAGTGTATTTATTAATTTAACACTAAGATATAAAATAAAGTAAAGATGTCCCGAGACGTGTACTAATTCACGCGCAGCTTTCATTGTTGTCCGTGCAAGGCCATTGAAGAAAGAGACAGACATCGCTAACGCATTTCGCGTGAGCCGCCAGTCGTGTCGAGACCCTCTTGAGGTAAAGACGTGTTAGTGTTGTGTGGATCGCTGACTACAAACGTAAGTATCTAATTCACACGTTTTGGTTCTCGTAAATTCTAATTCACACGTTCACGTTTTCAAAATCAGCCAAAAACTCTATAGCTCTGTAAATTATTCTATACATTAAGGACCTCAGTATTTAACAGTTACTGGATTTTGTAGTTTATCACATGTACCTACAAGAAGTTATATTTTTTTTATCAAGAATCCCTAATACACACGTCTAATTCACGCGTGAAAAGTGATAGCGTTAATTAGTTTAAGAGTAGTAAAAAGCGCTTTTTGGTACATTTATAAAAGCTTTTTAATTCTAAATTCTTAAGCAAGAATTTAGAAATAAAAACTTTTATACCAGTTTAAATGAATTCACACTTTTTACAAAAAAGTAATTCCCGGAAGAATGATGGCGGGTCCCTATACTTACTACAATTTTCGTTAGATAATTAATAGTACTATAATGATTAATAATACTATGTCAAACTGATAGGTATATTATTAGAGGTTCCTTAAAATCTTAATCTTATGCTCGTATCTATGTACTTAAGTGTTTGAGCAATATGATCTTTAGGGGTTATTTTATTTTATCTAGCATATTTCTCCTTTTGAAAAGTTAACAATTTTGCTCACCGCATTAAAAAGTTGCATTTTCTCAAAAAGTGACACTTGTCATTCTAATCATGCGACGAAAATCCTAGAGACCCGCCATGATTCTTCATATTTGTACAAATTATGTATTAAAACAACCCACAATAATTAAGCTACATACTATAGTTGAATTTCTGTATGTTATGTATGTCTTATTTCCTAAAATGTAGCAAATTTATATAATTAACGCGTAGTTTTTTTAATTCGCGAGCAAGTAATTCTAATTTTATCTAATTAACGCGCAGTTTTACTAATTCACGAGCAAGTAATTCTAATTAACGCGTAACTTTTCTAATTCGCGCGTGGGGCAAATATTAAAACTCTTCGAGTTCATTAACCGCTAATAATAATTAAGTGCCCAATAAATATTATAGTTTGAATGGTCGATATGTTACTACATTTAGTATAAAATTTATCAAAAAGCAGGTGGAAAAAAAGGGCGGTGTTAATTAGACTGAGAACACAATTCTGGAGAATGACCGCGATATGGTTTTTACGGCCTAGAATCTCGGCCCTGTTATCGTATTGTCTGACGAGTACGTTTTGTTAGCTCTTATTTACTTGACAGTAATGGCGGCCTAGTTACAGTACAAAACGCGATATAAAACGTAAAAAACCTCTTAATATCTTCCACGAAATGTGCATAGATTAAATACTGACGAATGAGGTTCGGGCTTCAACCAAACACACAGTTAATCTGAACAGGTCACTCAAAATGCTTGCACTCAAAATCTTTATCTTTATCTTTACCTTTGCTCGCGACTTCAGCAGTTCAACCTAGGACTTCTTATATCTTCGGCCCCCGCCATTTAAATAACATGATATATGTAGATATATTCGAGTTTTTAAATCTAATTGGGAACTTTTAAGCACTAAATAAATCTTCATTTTACAGGTCACACAAAACCTCCAGACTCATCACCGGAAGGACCAGACTCCCCATCAGGCAAGGATTCACCAGATTTACCGGCGTCCATTGAGAACACAGAAACAAAAACTCGCCAGGACCCATATCATCACAATACCATGCAAGAATCCATGCCTCCCATGCCTCCAGTTCATGACATTCCATCAATGCCGTACACAAACGACGAGAGAATGCTGCAGCAGCCGAATTTTTCATTTCCCTCTTTGCTTATGACACAGCCAATGGACAATGAGAACGTACCGACAGATCTTAGAATGACGTCAAAGAATTGCCCTTGCGCCACATCCGTTCCAGGTATGGACGAACCTCAGAATTTAGCTTACCACTCGCAAAGATTTGAGGCAAAGGAGAGTGAAAGCGACAGTGACACAGAAATCGATCTGACTTCTCATTCCTCGAAAGACGATGATTTGCGAGAGTCTGAGAGACTGGCAAACAGAATAGCTACCAGTATTTTCAGAAGTGATGCCGTTTTGCACGATCTAGTTCCAAATGACCTCAGTCTGGGAGCTGTCAAAAATACTAGCAGCGACAGGAGTATTACCAGGAATAATTTGTAAAGACTAATAATTCGTCTTTAGTATGTGTGAACCTAGTAAACTTATGCATAGGTCTGTTTCGTTGGTTTCGTGGCTGAAGTCAGTCATTCATTCGGGCGACACAGAAGCAACACGACATTAATACTAGGTATTAAAATCTATAGCTCTATTTAGCATCTCATACTTAACTATTTTTGTAGCTTTGTTTTATTTAGGCTACTGAACAGCACATAGTACCAAAGCTATGCATTCAAGGTGACTGACATGAGTGCGCCACAAAGCCATTAGCAGGTCTTAAAAGTACTTAGAAACAAACATTTGGTCACCAAGCAGTGGACCATCTCTAGTGATGAAGAGGTCCTGTAAATAGTGTATATAGATAATTATGTATCATTAGCACCATTGTAAGTCGAATACGTTAGCTGATGTACAGTCAGCGAAAAAAGTAATTGCCATCCTAAGTTTGGCTATTTACTAGACATGTTTTTCCAAAAAATCGCACTGAACTAGTATGGCAAAGCCTAGAGTCCAGTGAACCAAAGTCTATACATGTAAGGCTACATAATCTTTTCGCATGCTCGAGGCAAGTTAACTAACTTCTCTCGCCCATTGCTCGAAACAATAAGGATAAAGCACCTAGAACACATCGTAGATCTAATGAACATTGCGGGACTTTCATAATACTACCGTGAAACTAGTATAAATAAGCAATTTATATTTAATGTGGTTATCAATAGAGTATAGAATGTTTCGACTACTAGGTACAGTCAGGGGCATTCCTGATCGACCACCTCTAGGGTGATTTTCGTTTGCGCGTTCGACACGTAACGCCCTGAGCGCTGTAGGAATAGCTAGCGGCAACGAACAAGCCAAAATAAAAAGTGAACGACCGCGAATGTCCCTGACTGTACATTTCATTTAGCCGCTTTCTTTGGTACAGACCACCAAAAATGTGGTTTACCACCCGCCTACGGTTAAAGTTCATTTGCACGTCATGATACAACAAGTTCGATGTTCAATTTCAATTCTTTGTTAAATGGCTAAAGTTCGATGTTCCCTTGCAATAATATTATGACAGTGACAAGTGTCAGTCAACCTTAGTAGACAGGTTATTTGGTTCAGTTTACGGCGGAATAGCTGGTGGCGCATCGGTCCGGTAATTTTAGGGGCAATCAAAAAGTGTTTTATCAAGACTAAACATGCTGGAAAAGGCAGGTCCTCTGCTAAGTAGGTGAATCATGGATCTAAGGAGGCTGCAGGATCAGTCGTTGTGATAGTTTTTAAGTCCGGCAGATGGCGTATTTCGGTAGGCAGATGTTGATTTAAGTAAGCGGACATTATAGATGCTGTCCATTTTGCTTGAAATTAATAACAAGTGTAAATTAGATCTGTAAACCAAGTATGGATTGTGTCTTTTAGTCTCGTCAATAGTTAACAAGTGTAGGTACGACCTTGTGTAAATAGTAATAACTGACGCTAATATAGCCACTTAGTCATGTTCTAAATATTAATAATAGTAGAAATAATAATAAATTATTAGAATAGCAAACTTAAATAAAATAAAATATAGTTTTTAATATGTTATGGTTAGTCTCGTCGATGTAAAACTGAACTTAACAAAACGAATCACAAGACATGAACAACATTTTATTTAAATTAGACACTAGTCAAGTCGTTATTTGATCTTTAGACAGTATTGTAATATATTAAGGTTGAATAAAACCGCCAAAGTAACTTTGTGTTTTATTTGTTATAATATAGCTACAATTGTATCAATCCCCTAATATAGTAATAATATACAGTTTTGTATTATGTACTTATCCCTAATAAATTCAGTCTGGTCATCTTGACCTTGTTTATCATATTTTATGTCGAACAACAGTCGAAAGGAGTAACAATAAGGACAAGAACATAACCAAAGCTACAAGTTACGAGTTCAATAGTTGTTAGTTACCCGACCTGGTAACGTAATTTATAAAAGTTTGTCACAAAATGTTTCACCTAGTTCAATACAAACTTGTCAGTTCACATGTCTCTAGACCCGGTTGCTCGTTAGCGAGCTGTTACTGTAACTGTTGCACGTAACGTCGTCATGTGTACGCAGCCGGCGAGCCGGTCCTCCACAATAAGCTCGTTACTGTTACGGCTACGGTTACTGTAACAGCTCTCTAGTAAGTACTCGGCTTAGCTGGTTACATCATCATTACCATTACGTAACATGGCATTATAATTAAAAATATCACGAATGGTCGTGTACTACCGCTTTTTTTCTCGTGAATAACTATTCACCTGCCAGGTTTTTTGCATTGCAGCGTTGCCATGTTCTCCCATTAATGTCGTGACTGATATATATCTCCCCTACTATTACTTCCTGGCCTAAGATTTTGTGTAAGGTTAGGGTCCAGAGATGACATTTATGATTTCTGAATTTTAACAATGGAAATTCTTAACTGTGCATTGTATAACTACACAACTACAAATAATAGTAGTAGTAGTGTCCAATAATAGTTCAAATAACTTAAATTAAGTTACCTATTATATACATATTGCATTATTTTATGCTACACGAGTATACTCGCTGGTAGACAGTCTGTTAATTATGCGATTTTTAGGACTGGTAATTCATAATTACCTCGTTTTATTATTTACCGTTTTACTAATAGGGAACATTCATGATTTTTTTTCACAGCTTCCATAAAAGCTGATTAATGTAACAAACAGTTGAGAAAGATATTTTTTTGAATAGCTATAAAACTAACCAATATATAAGCCTACAATGATTTGTTCCGATCTCTTTCTAGCAAAACAGAATTTAACATGGAGTTTATATCACCGACCTGTTACATGACGTCACCATGCATATCGGATGTCTCTGTCTAATTTCTGACTAATTAGCGGTTTAAAATGTTTGATCCATCCGTATCTCTCAGCCGATTTTAATTTTAATTTCACTTTTGATGACCTCTTTTACGGTATTTTCATATTTTGTTGAGAATTCCCCTTTATAGCACCAGCACACATTTCCTTATAGTGTAATTTTAAAGTATTGTTCATAAATGTTCGTTAGTAGCACCGGCCGTCGTTCTGCATGCACCAGGTGGGCGCGATGGCGTCGGCGTGGAGGCCCCGCGCCACGAGGCGCGCGCGCATCTGGTTCATGCGCGCCTCGGCGGATAACACGCTCGACTGCGGGTTCGACCACAGTCGCTCGGCGACCGCCGCCGCGCGCGGCCAAGTGCGCGTGTCTGGAATTAATCAAACAACCGATTGGCGACGAGGGTAAATAGGTGCATTTCAGTGAGTATAATGGCCGCCGCCGTCTTTTGACGTTGCTAACATAAAATGCAAATCGACAGAGAATGCCCAAAAATGCAAACAAACCAATATATATACTAGAATTATGAGCCTCCATATAACATAAATTCGCAAAATGTGTTTGGTCCTGCGATGACTAGAATCACACGTTACAGTTACCCTGTGTCATGTATTCTGTGTATACTCGTATATCTTGACTGTAATTAATAGTGGTTGGCCTATGTGGTTATGTTCGTTTGTTACTATTTGCTTCCTCCTGTAAGTTATGTTTATTTTACTTTTCCGTACACTATTCTCCTATGCATCAGTGTTGCAAATATTAACTTAACCATTGAGTTCTAATAATACCTACCTACGCAGATGATTAATGTTCTAAATGGCAACACTGCGTGAAGGTTGTGTTATGTTGCTATTGGGTTAACAATTTGATGTAGTTATTGAATCTAAGAACAATAACTATATGTGCTTGTTAAGAGGATTGTGAAGCTAAAAAATTTCATGCGAAATGCGATAACGTTTCTCTCTCCTTAAATCTAGTCCGATTTGTACGATTTTTGAATATTTATGTTGTAAATATTATAACAAACTAGACTGGTACATGCTTGTATGACTAGACGTACGAAAGAGGAAGAAGCGAAAGAGATTTGTCAGGATCGTAGCAGGTGGAAAGAAGACGTCTCTGCCAACCCCTCTGGGAAACAGGCGTTGTATGTGTATGTAAATTTCCAAGAAAATATTTTATAAAAACAAATAAATAAATAAAACAAAGGAAATTTACAAACCTGGTTTTTTGTAACAAATACGACATACTCAGAAATCTTTGAAATCAGACTTGGTTTAAGGTGTGAGAAACGTTATCGTCCGGAGCAAAATATGTAACTTTTTGACAGTTCCGCTATTTAACCGTCACCACACAGATGTCGGCGATTAGTTCCAATTTCTTAATTTTCCATGTGTGAAATTTTGCTAATTATTATTGGGACGAATTCTTCTTAATGAAAAGTCTTAATTTTACCTATTCTTAATTTTCCGAATGCTTCATTTTCCTCATTATAGATAGTACTAATTCTGATTTTCTTATATAACTAAGTACAGTCATATACTTTAAATGGCTAAAGAAAACAATTTTAAAGTAGTATTGCCTACAAACATAAGTTTAATTTTTAAAACAAATAAAACCGTTACTTTACATTGCTTAAAATTGTTTAAACGAAACAAATCCAACACATTACTTAATTGCCTACTTAAACCGACATAATTTTTTCAGACATTCCTCGGGTGTGACTTTTTCTTTAATCAGGTCCTCTATATTTCCGCTAATTTTCGCGTCTTTAATTATAAATTTTGACCTTTTCCGTGGCTCAGTAAACACTTTATTTTGTCTAGTCTTTTTTTCATAATATGTTGCTTCTTTTTCCAGAAAGTTGATATATGAGAAAAGATCTGACTTCCCATTTTTTTTATTTAAGCGGTAGTGCCAACCTTCCAAGGCGTTCGTAGTCCTGTGCCGCTCATGAGAGCAGCACCATGCACCTAATTTTGCCATCCACTGTACTATCGTCCGTAAAACATCCGAATTAGTACTATCTATAATTAGGAAAATGAGGCATTCGGAAAATTAAGAATTGGTAAAATTAAGATTTTTCATTAAGAAGAATTCGTCCCAATAATAATTTGCATAATTTCACACATGGAAAATTAAGAACTTGGAACTAATCGCCGACATCACCACACAATCGTCTTAACGTGGATCTTTATTGTTATTCTTAAATACATACCTAAATTGTTGCTGTCGGTGTACTCCGACCACATGGACACTTCGCCCCCCAACACTCCAGGCTGAGAGGGGAGCCTGTAAGTGTACATGCGACGCCAATTGGAGTACATGGTAGTGCCCCAAAATCCGTGGTCCAGATACCAGACGTTTTTGGGGCAGGAGATAACGCGGTAGCCGAGCCTCAAGAGATCGTCGAGAAGTGGGTTCTCTAAAGGCTCCCACACTTCAATAACGTATCTGAAAGTTAAATAAGTCACATAAACCCGGAGTCCGTATTTGTCGATTTTATCGCATTGGATTAAACATCCGTCACTTTCGCCCTTACATACTGGTTAGAAAATGACAGATGTGTTATCCATATCGATACACATGACCATAATAGACCCAAAGTCAAGATCATTGATAACGCTATGATAGAGATTTTCGAAAATCGGAATTGTTTGACGTAAACTGATGACAGATCGTGAGGACCGCTTATGTCAACGCCAACGTCAACAGCGTTTACATCTTGGCTAGACCTAAAAGGTTAACCTTTTTATCCACGACATGGTATGCTACCTAATCATAAAAAAGTGATAATGTAAATTCCGTAACACAACAAGTTTAACAAAGAAAACAACTAAATTTTAAAAGTCCAAAACGAGACAAAAACCTCTTTCCCACCACTGTATTTTATTTTTTCTGCATTACATTTTTATCTTTGGCCGCACGCAATACTGCCAAGTCATACGTTGATTTTGTAATGTTTTTGTTAATAATGCTTCTGTTAAACAGTGTTATAGTACATTGTAGCCCAGGTACAGAAAGTAAGCAATAGATGGACGAGTTAGTTCGCGGGCCGAGCCGCAGGTGAGGACCGCGAAGATACGAGTCCATCTATTGCACTTTCTACCGAGGCAATACTATGTGCTTTTCACGCCTAATGTAAGGAAATGAAACAGGTTAGGACATAATACACAGTTTAATTAAAAGTAATATTGATATTTTTGAAAGTTCATCAAAGTAGGTCAGCATTACGCTTTCAGAGAAAGAGTTCGTTTTTTTATTTATTTGCCATGCTTTGAAATTTTCATACACTTTCTGATATTTGCGACGGGATTTTATTGGCAGTAAATTCCAAATTACCGACTTTGCCGTATCCTGAATTTCAGGCGGTGTAAGATCCATATCTGTACTTGTATCACTCATTTTTGTTGAATATCGTACAAATTTCCAATCAAAAGTTCAAAAGTTTAGCGTTTGTTTCCAATTAAAAGAACAGAAGTAATTTTCATTCCCGCCTTTTTAACTTTTTTAATTTTTAACTTATTTAAAGATGCAAAGGCGTTTTTCACGTACGCCTTAAAAACTTACATAAAAACACGTTTACAATCGCAAAAATACACTTTCACTGAGCGGATTTGACGTTTTAATTTTTTAATTAAACGTTCTAATGTCATATTTGTCAAACATTTTTTTATTTATTTCCGAACGAGTTACTAATGTCATAAATAACCGACCAATAGCAGAGTAGAAAGTAAACTGGTCTAAAAACACTCCACTTTACTTTGCAACTCAACATTGTTGGACTGTTTTTGTGATGTACTACTAAGAGCAACTTTCTATTCTGATTTCGATCCTTCTTTGGCCATATTTCCGAGCAGTGGCGTGAAAAAACTATTTTCCTTAGTTAGATGCAACATAGAAGGCCAATATATAATAGTAGATGTATTTAAATAACAAGTTTAGTTACGATAACACTTTACAATGCGATTTTATGCAGCCTATATCCAGCATAAAAATGGACTTGACGAGGATGAGAAGTGAAAATAATAATACTTAAAAACCGGCCAAGTGCGGATTGAACTCGCTTGGCGTGGGTTCCGTACATTTATGACACAGTAAAAATATCAGATTTGAAATGATAACAGTAAGTCGCGAGATCACTACTACTAGCGCTATCTAGTGGTGTTTAACGTTTTATATTGAGTTTGGCACTTTATTGTCAATTAATTCTTTTAAGTTTTCCTGCAATCTACAAGCAATGAACTATATTTCGTAATTTTTTATTATGTATTGCAAACACTTTGTGCACCTGCTCATTTTAAGTAAAATAAAATAAAAACCTTTTTTACTGTACGTACCGTACCTCAAAGGAAAAAAGGAACCCTTATACCCCCCTACCCTTTACCCTTGTCGTCCGTCTGTCTGACTGTCGGAGTTGAAATTAATGTTAAATAGGTACTCCAGAGCTGCAATCCCTTGGAGGAGTACGACAATTAACCTTCTAAGTCAACGCAAACAACCGATACGGCCGTTTCTGCCGCATATTTTGACATTCGCAAGGGAATCAAAACCTACAGTGCTTCCAGTTGATCTAGAAACAAGAAATTTGGCAACAAGCAATGTGCTTACACAATGCTAAATATGCTTACTACGGTCAACAACCTTAATAGTTGAGCATCTATAGAACCCTACCGCAGAAAGGCCAAGATCAATTTTCACGTAATTTCTTTCTCGTGACGCGACGCTGTCAAAATGACAGGGTTATATGCATGCTAAACAATTACAGTTTTAGACTGTACAAGTAAAGGAAAAAGAAACGAAAACCATAAACTACAGCTACAGTAAGAAACAGAACCACTATAGTGGTGGTAGAACCTTGTGCAGGGTACGTCGTGGTGGTAGCGACCCAAAGTAACAGTGTTCGCATTGTTGTCTTCCGTGTGTTGATGATGGGATACGATCATCGGTGAAATAACTAGCATATAGGCACTATACCTTAGTCCTGAGGTTAAGCCAAGATATTTGCATTCTTAGCTCTGCAGTATTGGGGTCTTAATCTTAAGAAAGCAAATTTATATGGGTAACTACAAGGGTCCGTTCACACAGACCTCGGAGAGGAGAGCAGGTTTTTATCACGTTGGAAACAGAGTTTTGAGCCATTGTAATAAGAATAAGGTTTATTTTTGCATGTGAACGTCTTTTGTCATTGACGTAAGGACTTCCTCATATCTATGATATACTTTTGTCGAAAAATTGGTACCGGTCGCCGACCATAAGTCTAACGCATAACCTAACCATAAAAAATACTCTCTCGCGTAACAAGTATACTGACTGCCAGAGAGTGTGACGGATAGACGGCCGAGTGATATTACTCCGGTTGTATTGTACAGTCAAAGAAATTGATGAACGTACCTTTTTCGCTCTTGTCACAATGTGCATAAAACGTAAAAAGGTACGTCTTTCAGCTTTTCTTCGTTATTATACATCGTGAAAACTAATTACAGTATCAGCGGGATTACCATATTCAACTCTATGATCTGACGTCTCCATTAGTATAGCAAATCATAGACTGGCACTTAAGAATACAACCGAGTCTAAAATTAGACGTGGCAGGGTCAAGGTCAGACGCAAGCAAGCAGAGCCCACTTGAATTATGAATACGGAATAAGTTTACTGAAGTGTAATCATGACTCATTGCTATTGTAAAATTATTTTTGATACTTATGCCCTTACTAATAAACGTGGAATAATATTTGGGTAGCTAAACCATGCTTTGTCCTTATCTGTCAAATACAAATGTCAAAATGACAGATAAGGACAAATCATGGTTTAGTTACCCCACGATTATTCAAATTTTATTAGTAAGGGCATTAGTGTACAAAAGGTGACCTTAATGTTGGAAGGATTCACTACCAATTATAGCCTTTGGTGGTGCCACACAGTCTAACCATACATAATAATTTACACGTACATATTAACATATAAAAAAATGCACGAATAAATAAACACATACATAGGTAGGTTCACGAGCAATTAAAACGGGTCACTTTCTATGATATTTCAATACAAAGTGACCCGTTTTCATTACTCTTGACTTGACTATACATATGAAGGTAAGCACAAAACACGATGTCAACTCTACGGGCGAAGAAATTCGCGATCTTGCTTGATATTACGGTGATGGTCATTCCAAAGTCGTGCTACCTGAATGGCGAGAGAGTTGGACATAAAGCCTGTGCGGTGAATAGGTATCTAGTACTTAATTCGATTTTAATGATTATTTCGAAAGTAAGTACTTTGCGTTGTGTTAAGTCGTGACTAAATTACAGTTCGAATACTAATCGCCGAATTATCTAAAATTATTCAGACTTATTTTACAGAATAAGTTAAGTATCAAAATAAAGAAGTATCTTAGAGAACATTATAATGAAAATTAGCTTGTTTTAGATATTTGATGACAGATGGCGCAAGCTGTAATCATTTTCGATATGGAATTAAAGAAACATTTAAAATTGGGAAACAGTAATACCTACTTATTATAGTACTTAAACATGAAACCTTGGGTGCGCGAGCCCGACTCACACTTTACCCGTTTTTTTGTCATGGTATCCCCCAAACACTTGAACCGCTCGGCTCTACTTGACTCTACATAGCGGTCAATAATTTATTTATAATTTTTATCTTGAAGTCAGAAATTGTTCAGCTTTTTTCTCTCATAAGATTTCGTCGGAGAGAAAAATAGGAAAAATATAAAAATAGTTTAGAAATGTAGAGCCATGATAGAGCCCTTTTATATGACACACCGTTTACTATAATAAAATCAATTACATTTTTCAACTCTCCATTCCAGACCCCTTTACACAATTAGAAAATAATTACATATTTTTTACTAAAAAGCACGTACGTTATACAACTACGCCAAATTTCAAGTTGATAGCTTCAATAGTTTCAGAGAAAAACTGACAGACACCGAAGTCTCACCAGATGGGTTCTCTTTTTCCATTTTGGTACGGAACCCTAAATCATAATGTTGTCTTACCTCTCTTTGTCCAAATGATTGTTGATTATGAAGGGTTCCGTCAGCTGGGAAGACCATAAGATGACCGGCTGCTTATTGACCCCCGTAGCTTCACTCAGCTGCTCGTCCCAGACCTCCAAAGCTCGTACATGGAAGTCTGACCAGAGTTTAATGAAACCTTCCCGGTCCAGTTTCATACCTTTGTTTTTCATGTAAGTCACGATTTCCGCCGAGGAGTTCCAGCAATTGAAAACTATCTGGAATGAACCAGATGGAAAAATCTTTATTACGTTATGCGTCACAAAGAAATTAAATGATATATGTACTCGTAGGTAGGTATAGTTATCAATGATAGGCGTACTTGTTCAAATCAAATCAAGTACCCGAAACCGAAGTGCATGCATGAATCGTCGGTATAAATGAGGAAGAAGCAAAAGAGATTTTTTATCTTTTATTAATTAGTCCAGTTAGGTAGGTCCAACTTTGAGAAAGAGGTCACTCGTCGTATCCGACTCGGCTGGGCAGCGTTCGGGAAGCTTCGCAGCACCTTTTCGTCCAAATTACCGCAGTGTTTGAAGTCAAAAGTCTTTGACCAGTGTGTGTTGCCAGTGATAACTTACGGATCTGAGACGTGGGCGCTAACAATGGGCCTCATAAGGAAGCTCAAAGTCACTCAGAGGGATATGGAGAGGGCTATGCTCGGGGTTTCTCTGCGTGATAGAATCAGAAATGATGATATCCTCAGTAGAACTAAGCTTACCGACATAGCCCGAAGAATAGCTAAACTGAAGTGGGAGTGGGCGGGGCACATTGCTCGCAGGACTGATGGCCGATGGGGTCAGAAGGTTCTGGAGTGGCGTCCGCGGACCGGAAGACGAGCTGTAGGTAGGCCTCCAACAAGATGGAGTGACGACCTCGTCAGGATCGCGGGACCGCGGTGGATGCGAAAAGCACAAGACCGGTTAGAGTGGAAAGCCTTGGGAGAGGCCTATGTCCAGCAGTGGACGTCTTTCGGCTGACATGATGATGATGATGACATGGAAAACCAACAGCTTTATAAAAAACAAGAATTATGTGTTGTTACGCATAGCCAATTACAGGTTCTCATATTTAGCAATTAAGTAAATTGAAAAAGAATGAGCCTCATTTGCAAAGATTACACAGTGCAAATATGTTACAACTAACTACAGGTCACCAAATATTACTGTAAACTATAACCATGCTAACCAGCACCTCAACCCCACACCCGGAAGATCTATCTTGCATTATGATTGTTTACAAAATATTGAATTAATTTGTTTTTAATCTTATTAATATTACTTGCAAATATGTCAAAGTCTAACGCAATATTGGCCAACACTTTGTCAGGTGTTTTTGTCAGGATAGTGGCAGGTGCAAATAGAGTAGGTGGAAATAAGTGGTATCTGTGTACACTCCGGGAAACCGGCGTGATTTAATGTCTGTATGTAGGTAGGTAATTGCGGTGAGAGCTCCAAATTTTATTATTATAAAACTTTATATGGCTGCCAAAAACATGGGTCAGTCGCCCGGCCATTCGAAACGAAGCATTCGTGCCAAATATGTATGCCCAATGGTTAAATAATGTTTCTATCATCATTTGGCAAACCGGAATGGACCGTTGTAGAGTAATATAGAGCTTGTTGTATCTAAAAAGACGCGCCAAAGAAATATATGTAAATCGCGGTGGAAGGATGTGTCAATTCAACATCTAAAGAGCTTTAAAATAAAAAGTTTGCCAAAATTATTGAATACATCAGGGTTTCTATTCTAATGGGTAAAAGGATATTGGCATTGACATTGTTAACGTATTATCAACGTTACGATAGCTCTTAACAGTAATGGCGGCCGAGATAGAAATAATGCGATACGATAACAAGTGTCAAAGATATGGTTTTACCCAGTGGAAATAGAGGCCCAGTTTTCCATTGAGTGAGATTCACCACGGTTTTATTTTTTCTTTGCCCCGCGGACTTGTATTCTTTTATCTGTGCCCGCGGCGACTTGTACAGCTACTACCGGGGGATTAAGGCGTTTCCACTATGAAGTGATTTCGCCAGTGTCAAGTATATATAAGTATAAATCAATATAGCAATAAAACACAATCCAATCTTAATTCTCGCACTCGATGCGCTGGCGACTACGATTTTACTTAGGGAGGCATTCAAAACGCATTTTTTTTGACATTACGCTTTCTTTTCGAATAACACTCTTTTAGGCTGACATTGCAGAATTTAATAAACGTCTATTGTGTAGATTAGGTTAGGTTACATTAAGAAACTTTTTTATAAAAATAAAAATAAAACCCTTTATCTACGCACATATCGTAAGTCCTCTTTTATGCGTTCAAAACCCGTAGGAAATGACCAGCATTATTGCAACTAATTTTACTATGAAAAGTTTCTTGTCTGTGGTAGTAGGTAAAATTTGTACTGTAATGGTTATAACAGTATAGATTTTGGTAAGGTTATGAGTTTCAAATTTGGAACATGTTCCAAAATTAACACAATTTAAATAGGTCCAATTCTAGGATCAATTGGAACGTCAACTCGTTATATTTTTTAGTACAATATCGTAGGATATTTGAATTTCGAACGACATGAGAATAGGGACTTTATTAGTAGGTACAGATGTAGTGCATAATTGTTTTCCTTCGTATTTTCACGGAAACGTACGAACGTGTTATGCTACTTCAGTTAACCTCAGTACTTTTTGTACTGTGACCGACTGAAATAGCTAGACACGTTCGTACGTTTCCGTGAAAATACGAAGGAAAACAATTATGCACTACATCTGTATGTCTATCATATGATTTAAAAAAAAAACCATTCATATTCGTGACACATGACAGGTTTCTTTTGCCGCCATTTTTGTTGTCAATTCGTCGTATCGTAAGTCGTAATTTGATTTCATTTAGTTCATTTCTTTGTTGAGTTTATTGTGCCACTTATGAAAATTCTGCTTATCCAAGTAGACGACAATTGATTAACATTGATTAAATTTAACATTGTTTGGTGAAATTGGTAGGTACTTAGATAATTATGTTACAGGTAGCGCTGGTAGCAATGCAGGTCATTTGCCTTTCGGCTTCTGAACCCATCTTAGAGTACTTATAATATATGTGTGTAGATAAAGTATTGTACGCGACTCTGCGTAATTGGCATTACGCAACCGTCACGTAAACTACTATTGTATTGTTAAAACCGTTTTACGTCAAACGATTTTATGCCATATGATAGATACACTATGCGAAACAACCATTATGGATTCCGATATAGACCCCTTTAAAATACACGTGTAAGATGCTGTGGACCGAACATACCCCATACCGTACGCTTTCGTTTTCCCCTACTATCTCACCTCATCTCCCCCCATGTGGAACAGGGCTGGCTTGGGGAGCAGTTCTGCCACGTCTCTGTACAAGTCTTTCAGTACTTCGTACATAGCCGGGTTGGCAGGGTTGAGCTGCCCACACGGAGCCTCCACGCAGTACAGACGCCAGTATTTCTCGTTTACACACACTGCTAAGTCACCCAACCCGAATTCCTGGAATGGGAAAAACAGTGGTTATAAATAATTGGTTTAGTACCTATACTGCAATAGGGCTTAAAAAGAATATTCTATTGCAAGTCCGAAGATTTTTTCCCCAACTGTTCCATTTATTTGAAAATTCGTAATTTAGGAAATCTCTTTTTCCTGAACTCATTAACTTTTCAAAATGTTAGCAAACATGATTTTTGCTTCTAGTGTTGATTTAGAATCCCGAGTGAGCGAAGGACTCTATAATTCAATCACGAGCACAGCTGTTATCGGCTATGGTTGGTTATCGGAATTATTATTTTTATTTAAAATTTTCTGTCTCACGCTCGCAGCCAAATGAATTTGCTCACTGTTTTACGCTCACGGACAAAGCAAGTTCATCTCTTGTATTGTCGTGGTTACCTTCCCCCACTGCCAGCCGTTGCCGGCGTGCGCGGGCGCGTCGATCTCGATGACGACGCGGATGCCCCGCACCAGCGCGTAGTCGACCAGCTCCTTCACTTCTTCCGTCCTGTATATTTCGGACTTCGAATATGCACCGTATCTGATAATAGTAAGGTTTTTTTAGTTTAGTTTATCGGATGAGTGGTTCTGGGTAAAACTTACAATAGGAATGTAAGTATAAATATACCTTGTAAACTGTGGGACCCGTTTGGACTCCAACGGGAAACTCTGCGAGTCAGTCACGTGCCAGTGAAAGATATTCAATTTAGTAGCTGCCATACCATCAAGCGTTCTCTTGATATCGTTCAAAGGTATGAAGTTCCTGGATGTGTCGAGATTCAGCCCCCTGTGCTTGAAGGCGGGACTATCCATAATTTTGGCACCGGAAATTAGTCTGAGCCCACATTTGCTGCCACGGGAGTAATCTGAACTATCTGATGCTACCAGTTGCGTGAAGGTTTCAAGTGCGTGACGAGCGCCGAATACCGTGTCTGTGAAGATGTGAACTGCGACTGACCCATCTGTAATGTTTTGAAGAAGATTTAGGATGCTGTTGTAGCGGTATGGGTAAGCGTCTTATAATTGAGTATAGTGTTTTCGGAAAAAATACTATTTATTTTACTGTGAAGAAATCTAATAAATGTTTGAAGCACTTGCACTTCAGTGCGCAAGCCAATTTTCAAGAGACCTGGCAAGCATATTCTTTATACATGACACGATAAATGGCTTGTATCTAAACAGCTGCCGCAGTAAAGTAAGCTAATCAAGTCACTTTTCTAATTGACACGGCACTAATCATTAAAATTACTGTGAAGCGTAACCTTTCGTCTTCACATCCAGTGCATATTGCTCAATAGTGTCCCAAGTGAGCGTGATGTCGGAGGACTTGACTGATATGTAGACCACGACGGGCGTGGAGACGAGCTCGGTGACGTTGCCGCGGCACTCTGCCAGCAGGTTGCTTGTTGCCACCTGAGTCATCTGCACCATCAACGGCCGCGCTTCGGCCGGCACGTTGTTTAGGTCATACCTGTGAAATGATTGAACGACGAAGCATCATATTAGAACTTGGGTGGCATTTCGCAAGAAATAAGAATACATTATAAGATTAAAAAATATACCAGACATTCCTCCAGACAGTCTAGTGCCTTAGAAATATGGAAGGGTTATGCGCTTATTTTATTTTAACTACCAATTATTCGATTTATTCTGTAGGATTTTTTTTTCACAATAAGTGCGTGAGTTTAGTATGTTGATACAAATTAATCCATCCTAGTAATATTTTAAATGCGGAAGTTATTGTGTTAGTTTCTTACTCCGTCAGTACACGTTCTACAATGTCAGCTGGCCACAGTCTCGAGAACCCAACGTCGTAGATGCGCATCATCTATCCATGGGTCAAGTTAGACTAGCTCTATCAAACGACCTCGGATCTGCTTCGAAAGAGAATAACACCAGAGTACGCCGGGTTATGGGTCATAATACCGTTAGATCCCGAGCACCGGCCGTTCACCTTATACAACAAATGGTTAACCAATATGCTATAACTCACACGCAAATATCGATAAGTATGTGTACTCATCCGGTCGATGACTTCACGGTTACCTGTCACATCCTATGAGCAGAAAAAAAAACATACAATTCATTAATATTCGTAAAATATGCAAATATGAAACCCGAGCTCTGTTTCTTATTTCTTATATAACTATCATATATTTAAAATGGTGTGATGTGACATGTATATCCTACAGCTGTGTGCGGTCTCTTCTAAACTTAACCACGGAAAATAAATAGTAAGTACAAGTACCTACTTAACTTCAAAATTGTTTGTGGCTAGTGTGTGCCGCCATAGCAAGTCCACCCTAAGTATGGCTGAGCTCATCGTTACAGGCCGTAGACACGGATCGAGATGCAATCTTAGCGGCTGCAAGGCTCAAGTCTAATCGAGGTCACTCGCGCCTGTACCCGAATTTAGTCCTCCAGCGGGCCTAGGATCTCGTACTTATACGTGTTAGCATGTGTCAGAAAGTGACGGGTGTTTTATCCACATTATGACCTCCAAGCATCCGGCTAAATTTCCAACTGTATATCTTAACTATGCCTCTTTCAGATCCTTGCTCCGATTATCAAAGTTCATAGATCTCTTGTGATTAATAATAATCCAGCTATTGACTAACTTACAAATAAAAAATATTTATTAATGAAGATAAGAACACCTTGCCGTAAGTATATTTACATAGTATAAAAGTACGGTCACGGAAGTTAATTTGCTACCCATTTCAAAGAAAATCTGCTTGAAGATGTCATTGTCATTAGAGATGCCAAGTCATTTGTAATTGATAGGAAACTCAACCTAATTGTTGTAGAATGTCAGATTGACATTGGAACTAAGGTGGGTGACAAATTTAATTCCTTGACTGTACCTACCTAATTCTTATAATGGGCTTCCAAAAAATATGGAGCTACTCATAGGTTGTGCGGTTCTTGATGGCCGATTTTTAATATAAAATGTCCAAATTAGTAATTTAAAAACGTTCCCGTTTGATTGTATTTGTAGCTAATAACTCAATCCCGCGCCACTTGTCGCGCTCATTCGACTCGTAACGTGCGCGCGGTTTGCTTGTTTTTGTTTTCGCGCTATATTTAGAGAATCCACACTTGGATGGCGCCCAGCCGCCAACCGCCCTTTCAAATCACTTCTATAAACACCAGCTATTGGAATACGATCTATAAAAGTTACGAGTTCTTGGTTGTTTTTTGAAAGAACGGGTTTTCAGCGAATCGTTTATGGCGTGATAAAATTTGGATAAGGCATCCGTCACCTTTTGACACGTAAATAACGTCACGTACGACAAGGACGGATGCTTTATCATCATTTGACACACGATATACACCATACTAGGCCCACTGATCGTTCGTTAGACAGCCTTTAAACGGCAATACTTTAATGATTCAAGCGGGTTCGAAATTCGAAATTTCGAGTGCCTCTCAGTCTTTGGTGGAACTATTCAATAACCGACGGTTCAGTACACAAATTTAAGGTTTTCAGATTTTTCCCTTGACGTATCTAATGGAGATGCATACTTAAGTATTGTTCTCTCATTATCTCCACGCGTTCTTGAGACAAAGAGTCTTAACAGACGGAAAACGAAGTGATGCTGTAAGTTACTTTTTTCCTTTTGGGATGATATTGGGAAGATGTAAACAATTGGGACATAATCGTGTGACCCTTGTGATATCGTCACGTGACGTCCGTTATAAAATATACTAACATGAAAACATTACACTTCTATTTGATAGAGGTAGTCTTGAAACCTATCGTCCTAATTTGCTATTTCCACCAGTTTAGGAAATGGATCCACTACTGCTGCGAAATGGATCCACACATCTCGAGGACGCCGGGAATAGCCCGCGTAGACGGCGCGCAGGGACACCTGTGCTGCCGAAATACAAGTACGGTCGGCCAAGAAAGTGGTCTACTAGTTTTGACAAAAGTTTATGTGAAATATAATTATCGCTTAGGTTTTCTCTTGTCACTGTCATAATGTTATTGCAATGGAAAAACGAACTTGTTGTATCCTAAGTATCATGACGTGCAAATGGAACTTTAACCGTAGGATGGTAGAACACATTTTTTAACTCTACGTACAGTCAGGGAAATTTACGGTCTTCCACTTAAGAACATTTTGGCCTGTTCGTTGCAGCTAGTTAAACCTACAGCGCTCTTGTTACGCGTCGAACGCGCAAAGGACTATCACCCTAGAGGTGGTCGACCGGGAATGCCCCTGACTGTACCTGTAACGAACGACAGACATATTCGTAACGTAATTAATATCATTTGTGGAGTGCAACACGTGATCGACTAGTATCGTCCCCAAACCGAATTTTTCAAGCTATAATTTGGTGGAACGCTCACCTGATATAGTTGGGATGTATGTTGACCATCTGCTTGCTGAGCGAGACGGACACGGGCCTGGGCCAGATTCCCCCGAACCGGCCGCACCCGACCCGGCACAGCTCTATGTTCTCGTACGTCGTCGTGGGCGCAGAAGAGTTGGCCACGCCCTGCAGCGCCGTGCGCAGGCAGACATTGTCCAGGCAGTGGTAGCCCCATGACGGCCTGGGAAAGACCATTAATTAGTACAAGCTTTGTCTCATTTATTACAATTAAAACAAACTACCTTCTGTCGTTTCTTTAGTAAATTTTGTGAACGCCCACCTCCATGAATACAAACAAAGATTTATTTCACCTTTTTAATTTTGATACTAGTTCATACAAAGTGGCGCCACCTTGTGAGCAAATTCACAGCTTTTACCGATTAATTTGATTACGTTATTTAAATATAAAGCCAAGAGCAACGAAAACGGGTCACTTTGTATAGAACTTCCATAGAAAGTGACCCGTTTTCAGTGTTGTTGAGTGTAGGTTTGACAGCTTACAATACGGGTCTCTATCGTTGACTTTGTCGTAAACCATCATGTTTAAAAAGGGTTCGGTACCAAAAACGTAAAGACAGTATTATTTAATTAACATCGGATGGCACGCGTCATAGAACGAATAAGTACCATCAGCCCATTGGAACCCTGACCCACGATAGAACTATGTCACAGTGACGATTATAATTCAAGTCGTAAGAAGTGTCAAACAAACGGTTTTATAATGTCAGTGTGACACCGTTCTATAGTAACATAAAAAAAAACCTAAAATATAAATTCCTAATTACAACTGTCACTACGATGAGATACCTACATTAATATATTATACAATTTAATACGCCAATTTTATACATTTTAAAATATAAATATACCTATTTTACTCATCATCTTAATGTCTAAAGTGAAGTGGTAGACAACTACATTGCTTACGCTAGTTATGCTGCTTTACTTACTAACTGGTAAAGTTGGCTGGTTGGCGATTTCGCCGGTTGACCGAACTGGTAAGCAAAACATAGCATAACTACCATAAAATAATGTAGGCCTACTTAATGCCTTAGCAGTACACATTAAAGTAATGAAACCTTTGTCATTTATTTCATTCAATTAAAAAACCAAATAACCCTCTGCGCAGTTTAAAACGCCCGGATCCATCGCCTAATTATCCTATTACAGTCAATTGAACGAGACATGAATAATTGAAAACAAAGACTTACAATGAGATGTACCTACAGAATACCAACGGACGGAGTGTCTGATTTCAATGATCTCAGTTATAGGAACCATTGAAACAAAATAGATTGAATTTGAATAAACAAGTTTGCGAGATGTATGTAGGTAGTCACAGTTAAACCTAACTCATTCAATTTCATTGACGACAGGAATTTTAGAACAATTATCAGAACAATAACAATCATGCATAGAGAGGCTTGATTTTGAAGAGGTCGATCGCCGAATCCAACTCGGATGGGCAGCGTTCAGAAAGCTAAAGCGGATCGTCTCGTCCAAAATACCGCAGAGCCTTAAGTCGAAAGTCTTCGACCAGTGTGTGTTGCCAGTGATGACTTATGGATCAGAGACTTGGCCACTGAATGTGGGCCTCATAAATAAGCTCAGGGTCACTCAGCGTACAATGGAAAGAGCTATGCTCGGAGTTTCTTTGCGCGATATGATCCGTAATACGGTAATACGCCAGAGAACCAAGGTCACCGACATAGCTCAGAGAGTTAGCATGCTGAAGTGGCAATGGGCAGGCCACATAGCTCGGAGAACTGATAACCGTTGGGGAAGAAAAGTTCTCGAGTGGCGGCCCCGCACCGCGGAGTGTTGGACGGCCTCCCACCCGGTGGTCTGACGACCTGGTTAGGATCGCGGGGAGCCGCTGGATGCAAGCGGCTCAAGACCGTGACTTGTGGCGCTCTTTGGGGGAGGCCTTTGTCCAGCAGTGGACGCCCCCGGGCTGATGATGATGATGATAGAGAGGCTTGTCTCAATCATACTACTTTTTTTATTTATTTAATCTTTATTGCACAAAAATAGCAATTAAAGTACAAAAGGTGAACTTAATGCCTAATGGCTCTACCAAATCAGTTTTTATTTGTCGGCGGTGCAATATTGTACGAATGATAGCATTACCTAACAATACATATACTATATAAACATAATATCATATATTATCAGTGTTTGCTACGCGCCTGCTTTTTACTAGTGGTTGAAATGACGCCATTTTAAACATCTGGCTTAGTAAAGACCATGTGGCGTATAAATTCTTTTTTATATATTGTTTCAATTTGTTTATATTTTTCCAGATAATATAAGACAAAAGAGTATGCTTTTGAGAAAAACCTCTAAAAGCATGATCTTTTCAGATCACCAAATAACAAAGTGCCTTTTGCCAATTAACACATGTAGCTCGTGACGCCATCGTAACCTTGATCATTTGTAAAATGAACCGTTTATAGTTCAAATTAGCTTCACAACATGTGGGCAAATAATTAGTCAAAAACCTGGAGCAAGAGCAAAACCATATTCTTAAACGTGTTATTAGTGTTATTATTTCCCATTATATACGTACTGTGGCCCGCTTTGCGGACGTTTTATTTTTTAATAATAAAAAAATATTGTGAGTCACCGTCTTTAGTTGGGTTGACCTATTAGGTACCAACATACCAATTACAAAGAAGTTATCTTTCGCGTTTTTGAAGGCGATTTTTGTTTTTTTTAAATTATATGTAGTGATTATAATAAGTTGTAGGTAATAGTCTTACTTCTTAGTTGATACGAAACTTTGAGATATATCAAGCTCGCCGCAAGCAATGCCGCGGGAAAGTCATAGTCATATTAAAACAAATAAATGATCTTTGTTATAGTTGCTCAACTATCTTAATCGACATATATTGTTCCCACCCTTAAAATAGGTACCGTTGAGGAGTTCCGTTGGCCAGTCATGTAAGGTCTTCATCATGTTCCACTTCATCAAATGATACTTTCTGAATCCAAATGCTGAACTTGTTACTGAAATACTGAAATTGCTATATGTATGCCTATAATGTTTGAGGAGTTCTCTCAGTTCCTCACGGTCATTAGATTCAGATTTGGTGACATTGGAACCACCTCGAAAGCATATTCTATCAAACAAAAAAATAAATTTTAAAATCTGTGAACATACATCATAAAAAACACAGTGGAACGTATAACCTCCTCTTTTTTTGAAATCGGTTAGTACAGGTCTTAAATATTTAATTTGATGACCTTCAGAACAAATTAATCAAACTCATAATTCATTGTAACACAACGACCAAGCAGACTTCTGTAAATAGTTCCTAACTAGTTACTCGTATTTTTTTTGTTTTTATTTAGGTAACTATTTTCGAATAAAAGGTTTCTATCTTTTTATCGAGTTGTGTTAAACTAAGTAGTAAATATATAAAGATTTGAATGAATCAGTACCTATTTTGAAAATCCGTCCGCAAAGACTCGTTTACTGTGGTTCTGTGGGGATCTTCTATGGTTTCCTTTTTCTTTTGTATAATAAGTAGGTATTACATTTTACATGCCTCTTATCTATCTAATACCTTTTAATTCTTGTATATATATGTGTGTGTGTGTGTGTATATATATATATATATATGTAATCTGAATCTCGGGAATCGTACGCAGGAGATTTAGGGGGGATAAATTAATCTAGCTAGGTTTCAGTTTTATAAAACCCGCCTTTGCTCGTTTTTGCCTTCATTCATTCGTAAGATCAATATTTGGCCAACATGGCCAAGTGAAGCTAGCATAAAATATTCCGACGAACAACGCTGTGCCAAAATTCCTCCAAATTCGAAAGTTCAGAGCCTCTATTCGACACGGTAAAAACCATATCGACCTGTTATTGTTGTATTGTCAACGTTTTGATAACTCTTATTCACTTGACAGTAATGGCGGCCCTGTTAAAAATACCATAACAGAGGGACATTGCCTAACGCCCTCGCAATCGCAATCGTTTTCATTTTGAAAATCGAAGGCCTGTCTGCATACAAAATGAAAACAATTGTCCGCTTTGAAGTCGATTGCGATTGCGAGTGCCTTAGGCAATAGGCCAGCAGGTCAAATATTTGCATTTTACTGCCTAGAATAGAGACGCACATAGTAAGTATATAAGAACCGTAAGACTTACTCAGCAATGTTGTCATCGTCGGGTTCACTGCACCGCACCAGCTGCACCAAGAGCACCAACCATACCCAGCCACTCGTCATGTCTGCAAAGTGATTGGCTCTTGAGCATTTCTCCAAATAAGCTATTTGACAAAATATTATTATGCTGCTGTAGCAGATTCAGTATTTTGTCGACATTGAAAACGCCCCATACAAATTGACAATGAACTATGACGTTACAAGTCGGTAAACCTGTACCAAATGTATCGTAAAATTATAATTACAGCCTTAACTAAATCGTTAATATATTTCGTATAGTTTCCGTTGAAGGTATTAGCTTGCTAGCAATTTTGACAGCATAATTAACTTAATCGTTGTAAATTTCGTGGGAAGGAACACCCTCCAGCTACAAATTGGATTATTTCTTTTGTAAAGAAACTTCGATTTATTAAAGATCTATTCTACATTTCCTCTTACGATTAAAGTCGTGAAAAATAATCATACCGTCGCGTGTCGGTTAAAGTAAGAATTCTGGTTTTGTTGGCTTGGTTCATGATTTTAAATCTGCACTTTATTTTACTTGGTGGCCTTCGAGGGTTCCGTATAGCTCAATGGAACCCTGAACCACCATACAACGAATACCTTTAAACGAGGATTTCTTGTTTATAATACAATCTACCTATATAATATAATCTAAATCTCCGAAATGGCTCCAACGATTTTAATGAAATTTAGTATACAGGGGGTTTCGGGGGCAATAAATCCATCTAGCTAGGTTTCATTTATAGAAAACTTACCAAAAATAAAATACCGAGTCAATCCAGCTACTGACAGTATAAACAATGTGATTGACACTTCTTACGACTTGAATCATAATGTCACTGTGAAACTTAATCTATGGTGGGTCAGGACTCATAAACGGCCGTATTTTATTTTTACGTTAGGTAATTAGGTAACTTAGAAGTTAGATTTGTTCTCAGTTCAGACAAAAGTTTATAGCAAGTAGGTTGATAATTGCCTTAAAATGTATAATTTCCAACAAAAATAAAGGATGATGTGATGACTATTTAGTTTTCTAACTGATTATTAAGCTTATTATACATACATAGAAAACACCCAAGACTCAGAATCCAATACTCGGGCTCCACAACACAAATAGGTATTTGCCCGTACCGAGAATCAAACCCGGGACCGCTAGCTTCGTAGGCAGGGTCACTACCAACTAAGCTAATAGTAACTGCGTTGTTTATGCTCAAATAATGCAACTTGTCTCGTCCCACTATGCTACAGCTATGATTACAGAGGCGTCAACTTATGCTCGTGCGCAGTCAAGGTGCTTAGTTGCTCACAGCGGAATTACATTGAAATTGTAATTATATCATTGTCTACGTGGTATATGGATAAATGTATTTAATAACTAGCTTCGAATTCGCTTGAGTAAGAATAATGTATAGGTAAAAAAATTAAGTAAATCACCTGTTGCATGTAGTTGTGCACAAAACGAATATGGAATTCACGTCAAATTTCAAATATAGAACGTCAAATGGTTTATACAGATAAGTTACAACTACATGCATCAGGTGATTTACTTAAGGTTTTCACCTATAGCTTTGTAACAATGTGTAAGAATTTTCAGAAAAAGGCCAGCGGGACGGCAAGATGCATTCTGCGAGGTATCGTTATCGAAAATGATTAGGATAGACGAAAACGAAAACTGGGTCAAAGACGATATGGTATTTTTGTATTTTTTACCGCCAAGAATAGAGGTCGAGCGCTTTATTCGATGCTATAAACATTGATTTAACAAACCAGCAATATTTTTGCTAGACCTATCCAACGACACATACGACGACATAGGTCGCGGTCAGTTTACCAACACCGAACATAAGTTTTCGGTGGGTGTAAACATTTAAACCGTTTGTAACTCGAGAACTAATGAAGTCTACTTAGTCGTGATAGTTTTCCTATTAAATTCATTATATGTGCTGTCATTTAAGATATTTTTTACATTTTTAGTATTTGTAGTGTAGGCTGTGGGGGGGGGTTACACTTGACTCTAACTAAAATGTGCGCTTTAAAGCTTAATATTTTATAAACGGATCCCTTAATCGAATAATTGTTGCATCTAACCAGCAATATTTTCAAAAGACCTATCCAACGACACCCCACACTATGGGGGAGACGAGAAAAAAAAACATCACCACGTTACGTGTAGGGGAAGTACACATATTCTTTTTAATTAAAATTTTTAATTTACCACTTTGTCGGCGTGACTTATTATGTATATTCATGCCAAATTACAGCTTTTTAAGAGCTAAGAGTCTCTGAGCTAGCTTGCGGACGGACGGACGGACATGGTGAAACTATAAGGGTTTGACTACGAAACCCTAAAAAGCCCCACTAAGAATAAATCGTCATAAAGCCCTTAAACCTTCACAGATTATTCAAAGGGTTCCCTTCGTAGACGAGACTAAAACTATCTCGTGTATACGAAAAGGTCCCTTTTGTGCTCCGCTGTAATATAAAATGTCTGATATATTTATAGGCATTTTATTCATATGCTAGTTTTGTCCCTCTAAGTAGAACTCAACAGTAGTTAACTTTTGCTAGTTACTTGTTCGTATAATCTTCGTTAAAACCGTTAGTCCTTTGTCGTGTCCAAGTGGATCCGCCACGGTAGTTGCGACCGCTACCCGCTTTCATGCGGTCAAAACAATTACACAGTAATTGAGTACTTTATGCGCGTCGCCGTATGTGTTTACACATAAGTAGGTACATCGCAGTCACGATAATATTAAAAGTAATTAGATCGCGTGCCGAACGCGATAGACGGCGAACGTTAAACGTGACAGTGTTTTGATCCAGGCAGCGGAAGAGAGAGCGGTCGCGTCGACATTAGGCTTAAAGCTTAAGCTATTATAATTTATGTCATCTAGGATGATTCTTGTGACAGCCGTATTTCGTAATATCAATCACTTACTATACTCACGTTTCGGACGTTTTTATTTTTATTTTTTTGCCCCGCGGCGACTTCAACAGCTACTACCGCGGGGATATGGCATTTCCATAATGAAGAGATTTCGCCAGTGTCAAGTATATATAGGTATAGATCAATATAGCAACAAAATATAATTCATCTTCTCTAGGAAGATTGGGGGCAACGTTGTACGGTGATATGTAAGACAGAGGTCAAGATAGTTTTAACCTCTGTACCACTGCGAGTCCACTTGAAACGAGAAGTAAGATGCCAGATACACGAAATAAGTCTTCTATCATTGCGCAACACAAAGGCATAAAAATCACAAATTAATTACTAACAGAAAAGAACTTTGAACACCTAAATACATAAAAATACAAAACTATAGTGGCCGGCCGTTAAGAAGTCAATCCTGACAGCTGTCATCGCAGTACAATTTATAACCTATTCTTGGGTTTGAGGTTATAATTTGTACTGGAATGACAGGTGTCAGGATTGACTTGTTATCGGCGGGGCACTATAAAACAAATTACACATCCGCCATCTTTAAACGTTGCAAATGGCCCTCGGAATTTGCTACCCATTTCACAGGAAATCTGCTTGAAGATGTCATTGTCATTACAGATGCCAAGTCATTTGTAATTGATAGGAAACTCAACCTTATTGCTGTAGAATGTCAGATTGACTTTGGAACTAAGGGGGGTGACAATTTTAATTTCTTAACTGTACTTAAAAATAGGCGATTCATTATTTATGTTCCTGAACAACGGCGCTAGGTGCGTACCAATGTACGAGTAGTATTTATGTAGAGTTAAAGAATCAAAATGTAATCCGTGTCTCTATCAGCTGTCACAGGAATCATCTTAAATGAAACAGAGTGTAGTTAGCAATCATTCTATTAATCCCTAGACAAAAATAGACGGGGTTTTAATTATTGTCTCTATTGTTGCGCGTGTCTCTGTATCTGTGTGTCAACCTGTGGCATTGTAGCTCGCAAACGGACGGACCGATTTGGACGCTGACTTTTTTAAAAGATTGTTAGCTTATTTGGGATCTTTTTAAACTAGGTTTCATGAATATCGGTTAATCCGTTTAAGAGATATCGGCTTTGAAAAAAAGTGTTGCCATTATATTGGGGAGGCTTTTTCTGTTTAATAGAGGAAAGCTGCCAAAAAGGTATACCATGCATGCATTTTTAGTCAAATGCCAGTTTGTTTAGTCTGCCATTTCCATAATAAGTTCACAATTACAATTTAATCACAAACTGACCCGGTGGCATTATAAGGTCGCCGATTTGCGGCTCAAAATCAGCCGGCTGTCGGTGCGCGAGTTTGCGGGCGATCACAAAGTTCCGTCCCCTCACTGCATCGCAACTGAATGGATTAACAGTGACACGGGCGGTCCCTGTTGGCGGAACTCGGGCCTGCTTCCGCACACGCAATCCCGTGTGACAGTTTTTGCATTCTTGTAATAGTTGCTAAATGGATTTATACTTATATATACTTGACACTGGCGAAATCACTTCATTGTGGAAACGCCATATCCCCGCGGCAGATTTGGACAAAAAATATATTTTTACGAATAACCGGGAAGATAACTAAATCATTCGTTATTTGAAATAACCAAATAATCAGTCATTAATAAATCAGGGGACAATGTCACACCAATTGACCTAGTCCCAAACTAAGCTCTAGGCTTGTGCTATGGGTACTAGACAACGATATAAATACTTATATAGAGAAATATATACTTAAATACATAGAAAACATCCATGACTCAGAAACAAATATTCTTGCTCATCACACAAATATCTGCCCTTACCGGGATTTGAACCCAGGACCGCTAGCTTCGTAAGCAGGGTCACTACCAACTAGGCCAGCGCGTCGTCAAATTATTTTGAATTTATCTAGATGAGCTTTATTATTATCTAGATAAATTATTTGGGCTTTTTAATAAAAGATGAATGATAGTAATACAGTCATGTAGAGCTAAAAGTAGTCGGGCACAATTAAAATAATATACGACATAAGTAATGAATGTTTTGGAAATAAATAGGCGAAATATAAATAGTTTCCTTATAGTTTCGCCATGTCCGTCCGTCTGTCCAACCCAAAGGTCCAACCCCAGCTTAGCTCAGAGACTCAGAGAGTACTAGAAAGCTAGGCTGTTATTTGGCAATATACTTATTAGTCACGCTGACAATGTGGTAAATTATACGCACGAAAATATTTTTTGTGGTCCTCCCTTACACGTCATATGGGTTTGGTTTTTTACATTACGATTTCATAAGCAATATCATTGTGTGATGGTTTGACACCACGTTTTATTTTATTTAAGCTTACTCGAATAACAAATGAGGTTTGTTATCTTCATCTAGATAATTGATTTAAAGAAAAGAGTGACAACACTGACAACACAATTATTAACGTTATTTTCGAATAAAAATCTTTTCAAATGATTTTATTTAAGATAATTATCTAGATAAGAAAATACTCAAATAACGCTCAACTCTGCCCCGCGGCAACAGCTGTGGAAGTCGCCGCGAGGCAAAAAAAAAAAGTCTTGTTGAGAATAAATAGAGCATAAGGCTTTTTATCAATTCACAACAAAGAAATGTAATAAAATAACAGCATGAATAAATAAATAAATTAGCTTTTTTTTAATATCAATTTCTAAGAGCGTGTGAGCTGATATGCTCGTACATATATGTACGGTCACGGACTTTAAATAATATACCACAATAAAACCTTATCGTATAAACCCTACGATTAATTCCCATGAAATTTCTATCTCGTCACTTGACGCTGTCATCATGACAGGGTTCCATAGTGGCATAACAATTAAAGTCCGTGACTGTACTTGTGTTGGTAGTTTTTTCTTACCCTGGTTTAAATAAATTTTATTACTTACACATAAATGGAACTACTTATAGCTCTTTTTATGTATTTATAGTTATTAAAAAAATATGAAAAAACAGCCTCATTGATTTTTGCCTTTTACGCGACTCGTTAAATCTTAATAATGTCTTGTTTTATGGTCCTAATATGTACAATGAAATCCCTCGAGCCATTAAAAGAGAACCTGTTTACGGTCATTTGTAAGACTAGAGGAAGCCCGCGACTTCGTACGCGTAGAATTAATTTCCTAGGTACAGTAGTCTCGGCTGTACATTGATATATAATAATATAAGTCAGTGAGTCAGGTTTGCAGTTTATATACAGTGTGTGGCCCAAAACCGGGGCGAAAAAAGTAAATGGGGATTCTTTAGAGCATTTCAATTAACTATCACAAGAATCTAATATTACAAAGTCTATAATTTTGGAGAAAACAGCCTACAAAGTTAAAAATCGTAGGTAATGTATTTTCCCTTCGCGATATCGTCGCTTGGTCACTTGGTACGCGGTATGTCTGAGTACAGGGTGCCATTGAGAACACGCGGTAGATTTAGCGGTGTTTGCATTACATTGAATTTGCGATTAAGTTTGTTAGAAAAAAACTGAAAGTTAAGTTTTGATTTTGATTACGTAATTAAAAATTTTATAATGTAATTACCGGTGATCTATAGAGCCCCTGTTTTTAATATTATCCCCGGTTTTGGGCCACACACTGTATATAGATTGCTTTTGTACCGTTTTGTCGCTGTCACGCCACTGCAAAAGTTTAACAAAAAAAAATGGCTATGGCTACCGACGCACTCTGTTTATTGCTAATTTTTAATTAAAGGTTAGTATTCATTTTAAGTTCCATTACTTGTTTTTAAACATGCCGTTTATCAACTTTCATTAGGGTTATCGTACCTATTCAAAAACTATTAAGGAAACATATAGGGTAAACTTGTTTTAAATTTGTATGGTAATTTACACGTATCTCGTTGGAGCGTGGTTTATTTTGCCTTATCAACGAATAATGAGTTCAAAACTAAATTGACTTTTAAATATATTTTAGTTGGTTTCCAGAACCGTATCGTTTTGTATTTAGGTTGTGTAGCGGAAATATACTTACATAGGTATTATAATAATATCCGTAATTGTCAAATGCATTTATTTTAACAATGTTTGGTCTGAATTGCATGTAATTTTAAAGTTAACATGCGTATCTATGTCAATCACGTTGTATAAAAGCAAACTTAAGAAAACGGTCAACTGCGAGTCAGAATCGCGCACCGAGGGTACCGTTACTACCTCACAGTAGGATTGTTAAGATGCGATTTGAATGTGTGTTTTACCAATTTTTTTTAAATACTTATTTCAATTTTTGACCGGTTGTTATAACTTATTGCTTAGTAACTTAATAGGGTCCTGTTTCACTGCCTTCGGTACATAACCCTGAAAATCACACAACGTTGGACTTACGTCATTACAGACAAAAAAAAATACAGTGACTAGTCGTGCTCTTCGTGTGTGCCTATCATATGTCATGTCAAGTTATTATTCCAGTTCAATAAATAAAGTAATTTTAGCTGTAGGTAATTCCTGATCTTAATTTAAATGTTCAGTATCCTCATTGTTCAACAGGATATCCACCAGTAAAACTGTTTGTTAGTTAGTTTAGTCAGCATTATAAATAGCTATGTATTTAATTAGCAATAATATCTTAGCGGACAGTGAGCTGGAAAATACATACACACTTGTATGTCTCTGTTAATAGAGGCAATTGACATTAGAGTGCGTCATTCCCTCTATCTTAGATTCGGCCAACGTCATCCTTATGGTAGATAACTATTACCTAAATAGATAATAACTCCGATATAATAATAGTGACCCACTATTTTAGAGGTGATAACGGCCCAACCGAATTTCTATCTAACTAAGAACCTTCCTGATCAATTAAACTAAAATTCCTTTGAAAAAAATCGCCCTCATATAGGTACAAACGAAACGAGATACACAGACACAGACACACACGTTAAATTATGTAATATTATTTTAAGCCGTTACTTCAAACAAATAAGAACTCGCGACAAACTTAACTTTGCCGTTGGAAAACTGTTATCCCCATACATCGACATATGTCGCGGTCAGTTTACCAACACCGCAAATAAGTTTTCGGTAGGTATAAACATTTAAACCGTTTGTAACTCAAGAACCAATGAAGTCTACTTATTGGTGATAGTTTTCCTATTAAATTAATTATATTATGTACTTTCATTTAAGATATTTTTTAGTTTTTAGTATTTGTAGTTTAGGCTGTACGACACTTGACTAAACAAAAATTAGCGCTTTAAAGCTTAATATTTCATAAACGGATCCCTTAAATGAATTTGTTTCAGCTAACCCCAATATTTGAAAGACTTATCAAACGATACCCCACACTATGGGGTAGACGAGAAAATAAAATACATCCCCAAGGTGCGTGTAGCGAGGCCCAGTAAAAAAATAATATTTAAGGTTTTATTTTACCACTTTGTTGGCGTGACAAATATGCATATTCATGACAAATTACAGCTTTCTAGTACTGAGAATCTCTGAGCTAGGCTGCGGACGGACGGACGGACATGGCGAAACTATAAGGTTCCTAGTTTGACTACGGAACCCTAAAAAGGATATCAAGATTTAAATTTAAAACTTTCCTATATCCTTCTCCAATCGTTTTCGAACCACGAAGACGCGCCACCTAACTCCAGGGTCTACTGGGTAAAACCATATGGCCTTTAACATATTATCGTATTGATTTGAACTCGGCCGACATTACTCTAAAGTAAGTAAGAGATAAGAGATACTCATATCTGTCGACAATCTCACACCAATCGATCCAGTCCCAAACTAAGCTCTAGGCTTGTAATATGAGTAGGTACTGGATAAGGATAAACATGATAATACTCGTATAGAGAAATAAACACGTAAAAAACATACTCAGGAATAAATACTCGGTCTCATCAGACAAATATGCCCATTCCGGAAACCGAACCATCGACCGCTAGCTTCGTAGTCACTACCAATTAACCAACTAGGCTAACGCGTGGTCGATAAACTGCTATTATTACTATATTGTTGATTGCCTTTAGTTACAGTGCCATTACATTTTATCCGGCCGTGATAACGTTATTTAGGTGAAAACTATACACAACTTTGTATCGAAAGTAATAAACCAAAGAGTTGTATTGAAATCGAAGGATGGCTTTGTATTGTACAATTGAATACCCAATTTATAGGGTGTATGATATATCTTAATAACGAACGGTCAGCGTCCTCGTAACGCAGATTCGAAGAGTAAATCAACGATGTCTTGATGCGCATGCAAGTCGTGGTAAAACATATATTATGAATGTTGGTCCGTCCGTTTCTAGGGCATTCATTCCGGAATCTCGTACCAATTTTGCCGATATTACAGTTCCGGTATTGAAAAAGTGTTAATAACGAAATTCAGGAGTGGGATTTATTTTTATATTATTGCTTGTTAAAACGATAATTTAATTAAAGATTCGATAGATAGGTAAAAACCCCCGGTAGGTGACCCCCTTCTTTCAGAGCTGATATTTGTTGAACGGTCCAACCGATTTTTATAAAACACATACACGCACACACACACATCAGTCAAACTTATAACTCCCCTACTTTTGCGTTGGGGCTTAAAAATGGAGCTCACACGTCTGCTAGTGCTGTGCAAAAAAACCACCATGCCATGAAGATAATCGTAAAAGCAGATTCAAGCAATCGTACTTATGGAATGACTGCACTTTTTCACTGTACCCCATAATTTATCCGAAGACCAAAAGGCCACCCGTGTTAATTGGAGCAGGTCAACTCAGCAACGGTTTAATATAGGTGAGTCAAATGCTTCACATATGGTCATAGGATTCAATTAACACGTTGGCTGCGGGAGAAGGCACAAAAAGCCCCATGCGTGGCCGTAATCCTGTGCGGCACTGAAAATAGTGTACTTTCGTACGGTGCGGGGAGCGTATCTTGGCCAATCGTTGTAGTAGGACAGAGACAAATATTGTTTTCTGTATTGCTCTTAAATTTTGATAATATGGCATACTTAGTTTACAGGGGGGCATATTAGACCTCTCCCGCACTGAATGACTTTTTTTTCATTTAGGTGCGGGAAGGGGTCCAATAGACCTTCGACCCATCACACGCCCCATCCGCACTGGATGTTGACAATTTCAACGGGTAGTGATGCACCGCACACGAACCGCAATAGACGATTATTTTAGTTACCGAGGTAAATGTAACGGCTGTTACAGCAAATTAAGAGAAACTCTATCTAGTAAGGAGGCAAATAAGAAATGTAAAAAAAATCAAAACACGATGCTCGGAATGCAGTCAACAATTATGTTTAGAGTGTTTTAGTGAAAACCATTCAAAATAAAATAATTAAACTACTATTTAGTTACGACGGTTTATTTTTGGTTTCGTCGGGTGAGAATATGTTTGCGCGATGTCTAACAACCTTCTTTAGGCAAACGTATTCTCTCCCGATAATATAGTAATCGTTTCCCATCCCTAAAATGCCTTAATTCGGTCAATTCAGTGCGGCAAAAGGTCTAAAAGACCCCACAGTTTAATAAATTTTTTTTTAATATTTCTAAATGTCTGAGACCGGGGCGAAGCCAGAACCATATTGCTTAACAGATGTAGATGGCTTGGGTATAAATTTCTATGCAGTACGGTAAACCTCCACGGAAAAATAACTAGTTTTTTTTTTCTTGCGAGGTGGGGCACAATGGACCTAGTGCCGCACTGAAGTTTAAGTAGGGTAGGGGCTCTTTGGACCTATTAACGCACCAGAATAACAAACCTGTAAATCAATCCCGCAGCCAACGTGTTAATTCGCCTCAGACGGCAAAAAACAACAGTCGGCAGTTTGGGTCCTCGAAGACGAGGTGAAGTGCACAACGAAAGTTGTGCGTTCTCGCAGCGGGACGACGAAAGTGGTTGCTTCGTTTTTCACGGAAAAGGGACTTGTTGCCACGATGGAATCTAACGCAGAACAGAGCCTCTATTCTAGGCGGTAAAAACCATAATATTGTCTTTGAGTTGTTATTGTATTGTCAACGTTTTTATAGCTCTTATTTACATGACAGTAATGGCGGCCGAGTTACAAACAATACCATAACACCTGTTATGGTTTGTTTTATGCGCAGCTTGTCCAAAAACAAAAATATCCTGGAAACTTCAGCCTATGAAAGGCCGAGATAGATAACAGAGGCAAAGTTACGGATCGCGACGTTACCTATTTCACTGCCAGCTTCTAATTTAATAACAGTTACTTTCTTTTAACTCTAAACACTCTGCTTCAGCGCTTACCTGCACTAGTTTAATTTAAACTTCGTTGAAATAGCGAATTACTTAAGTGAATATTAAAATAACGACTAACAGATATGTATAAATTTTTCTGTGTCTTGTTCTTTTTGTATCTATGTGGATGTAATTTTGTATTGTTGCGAACAAATGTCTCTTTATCTTTATCTTTATTCTAATCCTGTGCTCTGAACTCCTGATTTTTACCAACTTCTAGGGGTTTCTTCAATGTGTCATAAAATATTGATATCATATTATAATAGAATACAACGACAAGCAAAGGGACCAGCTTTAAAACTTAAAACACTACACAACTATGTAAACAATATTTTGCCTGTAGAATCAACAGAAAATTCACTAAAAAATCTAAAAAGTTAGTACCTAGTTTAGTGCCCAACCCACTTAAACTCTACGGTATTGGCCCGGCGGGCCGGAAACCCGATCAAACGAAAGTGGTAACTAGTACTTACCGACACTATAATCGAGGTTAGATTTACGGCTATTAATGCACGCTCTCGCAACACATTACTCTCGGTTTCAGTCGTTACACTGCTATTAGTCCCGCTCTACTCGCCAACTTAACTGATCAACACTTTAAAGAATGCAAACAAAAACAGGCAAATATTAACGGCATGTAAATGCACTTACAGACTTAAGTATTACAAAACAACGAATTGTTTACAAACACACCGCTTAATGTTCCCGAAAGCAAACTATTTGGTCATCCTCATCGAGCTGAAGCCGAATCAAACGCGGGAACGAAACCGGATCGCGGATTTGCTTTTTTCGACAGTTTTTTTTTTTTATATAATCGTGTTGTGCTCGCGGCTCGAAGGTCACCCGTATTGTGCCAGGCGGAAGATAAATGGTTGATTTTAAGTTATTTTATTTTTGTTCAGTGAACGCCTACAGCCAGGAAGCATTATCGTTTTTGATAAAGGCGCGCGCGCGTGCGTACGTAGAGCGCGCTTGGCTCTGATTGGACGACTGAGCGGTTTGAGGCCCAAACAGAGCCATTTGGCGGGAGATCTGTTCACTGCACGCTGCAGTCTGCAACCGCATGCTTTTGGGTTGCGGCTTACAGTGCAAATCTTAAAGAATTCGGCACACAGTTCCTTTAGTTCCACAGGCTTCTTTTTATCATACATAATGCATTGATTTGGAGCTCTAGCTATGATTTGTATGCACCAGTATTAAAACGTTGGTAATTTCCATTATCGCCACTTTTTCTTAGTAGAATGCAGCATGTTGCTATTGGTACTATAACAAAAATTACATTAACGAATAATAAATAATAAATTGCAACAAACTTTTCTATCGGCAGATTTTTTGATCAGAGTTCATATTCTAAAATTGAATCGAAAATGTGATACATTTAGTTCAGATTTACCTAACAATAGGTTACGATTTTTAACCTTTAGATTCGATTTTAACGTAGACTGCACCGAACACATCGCATCCAGTGGCGCCCTTATCTATTATTGTGTTTTCTAATAAACTAAAGTATTGTCTTAAAATCGAAGGATGGTTTTTTGGGCAAATTAATACACAATAGCATATATGACAAAGTTTAACCTTTAACCTTCGTGAAGTCAACTTTACGGAGAAAGATGGCCTCTTTTTTCCATTAAAAGTTCATATAGTTAAATTGTTATTAAATTTTGTGATATAATGACATTCGCATTCATGCAGTTTTTTGCAGGGACATGTTCATTATTTGCATTATCTAGCGTTCAATCATACGCCTTGGCTTTTGATTGCTGTTAGGACGGATGTATCATAATTGTCCCGTTCTCATCATTTTTCTCAAAACTAAACGGGTTTTTTTTCATAAGCACTTCGGTAAAATAATAGGCGTTGTTGGCGTCTAGGTATTATGAGTACGTAGGCGTAGGTGTATTGTGTCTTTGAATCGGTAATAAAAAGGAAATTATAATAGTACAGTAGTAAGTAAACAGACGTCGCAACGATTATCGCTTATTAACAAAGGAAGGGGAAGCTAATTGACCCCATTACAAAGTCATACGACATGAGCTCTGTATCCACTGTACTTACTTAATGTAAATACCTACTTGTAGCTTGTTTTTTTACGGCAAGAAGACGACAGATCACACAGGGCACCTGATGGTAAGTCTATCTGAAAACCATAGACATTTACATTCTCAAGACTAAAATCACAAGACTGCAATGCTAAGACTGCAAATGCGTTGCCAACCATGAGAATTTTAGGTGGAATGCCTCTATGCTAGTATTTTCACCTTATCCCCACCTGCTTGGCGGTAGGTTAAAGGATAATAAATCCATACTAATGACACGTGGTTCAATAAGTCCCGAGACTAAATACTAAAACAAAAAGTTTTTTGGATTTTATTCTTTTTTATTCATCAACGTAGTCTCCTTCAACTGCGATACAGTGCCTCTAGCCCTTTTGTAACTTTTCTATTCCATATGTGTAGAACGATTTATCTTTGACTTCAAAATAAGCCTCCGCTGCTGCGATTACTTCACGTTTTTTTAGTCAAATTTATTGCCCTGGAGCATTTTTTTCAGGTCTGCAAACAGCCAGTAGTCACTGGGGGCCAGATCTGGGGAATAAGGTAGATGGGAAAGTAATTCCAATTTCATGACCATGATGTAAAATAGTAATAACACTACCAGTTGAAATCTTCATCTTTCGATCTTCCGTAACGATTTTTGGACTAATTGTTGTTGTCTTTTGTTGAGTCATTTGGACGACATGAGCTTTCAGCATCATTCGTGTCCAATACCACAAACAAATGGTTGGCTTAGACGGAGCAGATTCCGAATAACATTTAATAATTTTCAACGGTATTTTTTCCCATTAAAAAACAATGTTTTATCAACACACGAAACTCGTGTTTTTTCCATTGTTTTAGAATAACAAAAGGACGTGTCACTAAAATGTCTGTAACTCAATATTTACCTGTTCTATTTAAACAAAAATGGATTCATATCACTTGGTGGCCAGTACATTCCAATAAATCAAAAAAGTTTTTAATACATGCGCGTTCTCCTAGTTAGTCTCGGGACTTATTGAACGATCTAGTATTATAAATGTGAAAGTGTGTTTGTATGTAGGTCCGTCTTTCACGCTTCGACCACTCTGTACGGATCGGGATAAATTTCCACACTTTATGTTAGGTCCTGGAATGGGATATAGGCTACTTTTTATCATTATTTTTTGAAAGACCTATCTGACAACACGCCACACTATGGGGTATACGAGAAAAAACCCAGAACACCCACAAGTTTTTTTTCTGTGGTTGCCGGCTTTGAATAGTGCCACTCCATGTCTTCCTGTGGAATTCGTTAGAGGCGACTAAGGGATTAAAGGCTTGTAGTATTATTAGGCGATGGCCTTGCAACCTGTCACTAATATACACTGGTAAACATTTTAGCTTGTTTGTGCAAAATGTGGTTGCAGATTTAACTAGTTGTTACAGTTGTTGGACTTGTTGGTAGTAATTCTGTAGCCCTGCCTACCCCACTCTGGGATGATGGCGTGACGGTACGTATGTGTATGTGTAGATATGTGATTTTATTTTACCACTTTGTAGGCGTGACTAATTATGTATATTCATGCCAAATTACGGCTGTCTAGTACTAAGAGTGTCTGACCTAGGCTGGGGACGGACGGACGGACATAGCGAAACTATAAGGGTTCCTAGTTTGACTACGGAACCCTAAGGATTTCGATCGTTTGTCTCTACCCTAAGACCCTTGAACGGTCGAGACTGATCGAAACTAGAGGTCAGGAATGGTGGTTTACCCAGCGATCATGAAATGGCACATGGATCTGAATAGAGTGGCTGTCGATATATAGGTAATGGTCGAATTACGGTGTCAGTTGCAACACTACTGCGTCAGAAAAAAGCAGATTATTTTAGAAGCAGTACACGAATAGAACAGCCCTTCCTTCTGACGTCAATGCCATGGTGAAATCGACTCTACGACTTACAAAACTGGAACATAACGCTTTGAAACTAATTCGATAGCTCGAGTGCCAAACTTCCTAATTTGTATACAATATTGACACGATTTTGCACTCTAGGTATTGAATGTGCTAGGCATCACTTTTATAATGGTGTCAAATGTTTAAAAATAGATGCGACGGCTTGTCTTTGTTCTGAAAGAATATTAATGTTCGAATGTTACAGCGGTTCTTTACAAGTACATTATTTAATTAGTTTATGCGGTTTTTAAACTATGTGTACCATTATCATTTGTCACTTATCACGATGCGGTTTTTAAACTATGTGTACCATTATCATTTGTCACTTATCACGATATAACTTATTGTAACTCCAATTTAGTTCACTGATTAGATTAAGATCGATATGTACAGTCAACAACTTTAATTGACAACAGAACATTTTTAATCATGCTTAGGTATAGAGGTCCGTCCCAAAAGCATACTATTTAGTTATAAAAATATTCGCTGTTTAATGAGGAAATAAACGAGCTTCAACATAAAAAAAAAACAAAACGCAGTTACATCAAAATGATGTCATTCCGACCACCAGTCCAAAGCGGCAAATAATTATCAAAAAAGTAAGTAAATATGCTTCTGAGACAATCCTCTATAGGTAAATAAGATTTTTATCAGAACACCTTTTAAAAAAAATCCTGTTTTCAATTATTGTAGAGTCACCGTAGAACCTTATTATAACTATGACCGTGTCAAGTCCCGGCAAAGAAATTACCTACGTCAAAATTTGACTATTGGCTTTTTGCGAGGGTATATCCGTTATATACCCTCGCAAAAAGCCAATAGTAAGCAAGTAATGTACATATTTATTTACAGGCAACTCATAGATAATAGTAGGTATTCCTAATTCCTGAGTGACCTCAAAATTGATCATAATTCCAAATTTTTATACTACCCGTAACTTTTCAGTGACTGTTTATGAGCTCATAGTTCTAACCTAACGCAATAAATGTAAGTAGGTAAGTTCAATAGCTCCGCCGTAACATATCGTAGTCTGCGCTCCGACCTTCAAATACTCATATCCAAAATCCCCGAGAGCTTTTAGCTCGAGTTGAGTCAAAATCAAAATCAAAATCAAAATATTTTTATTGCATGACTGTAGGTATCAAGTATAATAACATTATACAGGTGTTAAATACATTTGTGTGTGCATCACTACAATCTACCATAATTATGGTGTACAATAATTGACATATGTCATATGTTTAAAAAAAATGAATTTATAACAATATTATTACTTAATTAAGCTACATTTAGTAGGTAACATTATTATTATAAAGAAATAATTCAATAGAAAAGAAAAAAAACAAGGACATTTTCTGTAGTATCTAACTCTACTCGTTACTAAGACTACTTACATACTATACCACACGCCACCACCTTGTTATCCTTTGTATTTACAAATTTGTCTTGTATAATAATATAATTTTATTTTTTTTAATCTTTTTATTAACATTAAAATACGAGTATCTAATCACTAAAAATATTAATAATTGCTAATCTAATTAGGTGGGTAAAACAATAAAGTAAAAGTCTACAATAATAATAATAGTAGGTAATAAATAGTCTATAGGCATCCGCTGTTTTCAAAAAAGTCTTTTAAATGATAAAATTGTTTTTTTAAAAGCCATTTCATCAAACAATTCTTAAATTTATAAAATTCATACGATTTAAAACTATCTGGAATGTTATTAAAAATTTGGATGGACATGTAGTACATGCTTTTCGAATAAAGGGTGGTGCGGTGATTGGAATTATAAACTAATTTATATTTGTTACGAAGGTTGATATTATGAGTAGCTATTTCAAATAGTGACGGGTGTTTTTTAACGAACATTACAACTTCTTTGATGTACAGACATGGAAGAGGAAGAATTTGATAACGCTTAAAAAGAGGCTTACATGAGTCCCTTTGGGATATGCCACCTAGAGCTCTTACACAGCGCTTCTGCATTTTAAACGCTTTCAAAAAATCTGTAGAATTTCCCCAGAACACTAGACCGTAGCTTAATTTAGATTGAACAAATCCATAGTAAGCCATCAATCCTGCATTTTCTGAGGTGTTTTTTATAATCCGTCTTAGCGGAAACACATATCTTGATAATTTACAACAAAGATCTTCAATATGTGGTTTCCAGTTGCAATTACTGTCCAGAGTAAGACCTAAAAATGTTGTATGTTTAACTTCTTCTACGTTGTTCGCATTATGATGTATATTTAATGGTACGGGAAGTCTATGGGGAGTGTGAAACTGTATTATATTTGTTTTTGATAGATTGATATTTAAATCATTGAGTTCTAACCATTGTACAATATTGGCAAGTGTACTATTAATGTTATTTTCATATTTTTCTAAGTGGTTACATTTTATTATAGAAGTACTGTCATCAGCAAATAGGACCATTTGGTCCTCGATATGATTCGGTAGGTCATTAATATAAAATAGAAAAAGTAGTGGTCCTAATATACTACCCTGTGGGACTCCTCTATTGTTTGTTCTGAATTCGGATCTATATGATTTAATTTCCTTACTAAGTGTGCATAAGCTATTTAGTTCTGTACATTGCTCTCGGTTTAGTAGGTATGATTTTAGCCAGTCGATTGCTATGCCTCTTACACCATAACGTTCAAGTTTGTTGATGAGTATGTTATGATTGACACAGTCAAATGCTTTTGACATATCGGTTAGGACTGCTGATACGTGAACTCTATTATCTATGCAACTGTATATAGATTTTAGAAGTTGATAGATTGCTAAATTAGTTGAACGGTTTTTACGGAAGCCATTTTGTTCATTCACTATAATAGAATGCTTGTTGGAAAAGTTCAAAAGTCTTTTGAACATAATACGCTCAAACAACTTTGAGAAAATGGGAATTAAAGTTACCGGTCTATAGTTTTTGAGTTGATCTTTTTCATCTTTCTTGTAAAGCGGCTTAACAATGGATTTTTTTAAAAATTCTGGGAATACACCATACTGTAGCGATAAGTTGATAATATGTGTCAGAGGTAGAGTTAGTTCGACAGCAGTTTCTTTAATTATTTTAGTTGAAATTTCGTCGTGTCCAACAGAGGCAGTATTTCTGAGATTTTTAATTTCTTTAAGAATTTCCATAGGTGTAGTTGGTTCCAAATAAATTGTTGAATAAACACTTTTGATTTGGTTTGTGACTTTATATTGTGTTTTTATTTTTGATATCGGTAAAGAGTCAATGAAAAAATTGTTGAACTTGGTTGCTATTTCAATCGGATTTGTAGTAACTTGGTTATAGTCTGTAACCTTTTTAATTGTTTCTGGTACTTTATTTGTTCCTGTGTTTTTGTTTATAATTTTCCAAACTGATTTACATTTATTATTAGAGTTTTGAATAATATTGTGGTTTGTGTTCCTTAACGACATGTGTATGCATTTCTTTAATAGATGGGAATAGTTTTCATACATCTTTCGTTTCGATTCATCTCCTTTATATCTAAACGAAATGTACAACTTCCTTTTAACCTTACTCGCTGTTTTTATACCTTTTGTTATCCAAGTATGTTTGTTAAGTTTGTTTATTTTTATCCGTTCGATAGGGAAGCAAAGATTATAAAACAGTTTATACACGTCCATGAATTCCCTAAATGCTTCATTAGTATCATTTTGTATTAAAACATCATGAAATGACAAATTTTGAATGCTATCTTTAAACTTTTTAATATTTTCTTTAGAATAAACCCTTTTATATATATACCAGTAGTTTACAGTGTGTTTGTTTTTAACTTTAATATTCAGTGTTTGAGCTGTGTGGTCTGAAAGGTTCAGTTCATGAATTTCGGCCGATCCATCTTTAAAATTGCATAAAATATTGTCAATACATGTTTGGGACTTATTTGTGATTCTAGTTGGCTGTAAAAATTTGGGATGCATATTGTGGGATGCTAGCAATGATTTAAAACTATTTGCAATTAGCAACTCCGACTTGTTTGATGTTATGAGGTTAATATTGAAATCTCCACAAATTATTATTTTTCGTTTGGGATTTTTCATTAAATGAATTAAAATATCGTCAACTTTATTAAAGAATATGTCAATTTGTTCTCTACTTTTGTTAGGTACACTATAAATGCAAATGATGATTAAGTTTTCATTTGTTAACAGAATACCACAGCACTCAAATATTTTTTCTATATTATACTTCTTGAGATCGGGAAGCTGATTATATTCGATATTACTCTTTAACAATATGCAACTACCACCCTTTTGACTATTTTTCTTAAAGTTAATATTTTTTCTTAGAAATGAATTAGCTAGCTTGTAACCATCTACTATGATATTACTTTCATCTCCTTTCTCTACAAAATGTTCTGTTAAGCAAATCACATCTGGATATAAGTTTTTTTCTTTTTCAAGCTCGTTGATTGCTAAATTTAATCTATCTAATTTCCCTTTTACCCCCCTTATATAGTAATCGCTTCGAATGCCTAGAGAGCTGTATATATGTGGACGACCTTAGTGGCGGGCTGATAGACACTGTCCATGCGGTGAGGTCTACGTATTTTAAAACCCACCGTTAAACTAGACCTAAAAACTATTCGAGCGGACCCGGAAGGCAGAACCTCATGGCCGAACGACGCTCCCACGAACGTTCGGCCGAAGTTCGCCTTTTTACATACCATTGTGTTTCTGGTTCTTTTTTAAGTTAGTTATTTTCTGTGTCTGCACTAAAGAGTTTACATACATACGTTTGCTAACGCTCCAAACCTCTTAAGTTGCAGTGCACGTCGACACGATATCCGCTTATAATATTAAAAGTATTAAGAAGACGAGCGAGCGGCTCCAAAGTGTTTGGAAGAATCATGTATTTTGGACAAAGCCAGTTGACAAAACTGAAGACGGGCGATGGGAGTGTAATGTCAAAAAGGTCAGAGGTTCTAAGGGCGATAGAGAGGTTGAAATGAGCAGCTGTACTCATTGACTGCTGGACACGCTACCGGTCAAGCTGAAGATCTCAGAACGAGGCTAACCCGACACTATACCCACCGAAGATGTCCCGGACATCAGAAATTAGGATGGCTCTCTAACGGTTTAAGAACAACATGTCACCCGGGGATGACGAAATCACATCGGAGGTTCTGAAAGCGCTTGGACCACCGGTACTCAAAGTCCTTCAGAGGCTCTTCACTTCCGTCTCAAGAACCTTCATGTGAAGTTTCTTGAGATTGCCATCGTAAGATTGTAGTCTTGAGATTGCCATCGTATGATTGCACAGTGTTGATATTGCCATCGTAAGATTGCAGTCTTGAGATTGCCAACGTAAGATTGCAGTAATGGTCTTTTAATATTTCCTCACATTGCTTAAGAAAAGCACTACACAATCCTCGGGCAGAACAGAGATTGAAGGACTCGTTCTACCCCAAACTCGTCCTTGAATCCTTTACTTCACGGCCTCTGCAGTAATATACTATTAATATACAAGTAAGCACAGTGCAACCATTTTCTCAATAGCGATCGGCAATATTCGTTTTTCTATGACACACACACAAGTGACAAATATAGGTACTGTCAGTTGCGAGTGCAAGCGTGATAGCGATAGCCAGCCGACCGCTATTAAGAAGCTGGGAGTACTGTACATGGATTTCGGTATGAATATAAAATAATACTTATCTATATTAATAATTTCGTCCCGGTCTACGGAAGACTCGAACGACATGCACATCAATAGAAGAGCGTAAAAAATTAGCCGATCCGAGTTGACAAGTTATAGGCGGAAAATTCGGATAATCGAGTATTTTCTATATAAAAATGAATAAATTGCTGTGGGCGTTGCGAAGTAAACATGTCAATGTAATTAATGTGGCGTTGGTGTCACGTCATCACGTGTCACAGGTGTCACAGGTTCGTATTCCGTTCTCCATTGTGACCTCTAAGGTCTAATTTCACACATCATAGTTATTTAGGTTAATAATATTTAGAAGAAATATCTTCTGATGAAATATCGATACATAGGTTACTTGTGAATTTAATATGAGCCTACATTTTACCGAGCGAAGGCGGGTTTTCATCTGGTCTTTTTTATATAGGTTTTAAATAACGCATAAATTATCAATAAATAAAGATCAAACATTAACTTTTACAATGTTTAATTGGTATAAGCACGTGCACATAATTAAAATATCAAGTCGTGTACACCTTCCCAATATAATTGTCCGATCTGAGAAGTTGATTCTCTTAAACAACTAGCACTTTAACTCGACGGACGAATTGTTAACCAGTGAGTGTAAATTGTTCCGTCAGAGCGTAAAAACTACACTTATGGGCGTGCATTCTTAATTCAGTAGTATTACCCGTCGAGTGAGCCCGCTCGCATGACTTCGCTCGCTCGATCGACCTATCAAAAGAGAGTTTAACACAGAAACACATCCTCCTGACGAGCAAAATAAACCATTGCTCTGTCAATAATCTCAGTACAACATGACCCCGTTATGGGCTCGTCAGTGTACTTACAAGTGCGATAGTTTTCTGTTGCCGCGAACAATGGCGTTTCGCAGCAATCGCACGCGCAGTGCTCCCACGCGGTAACGGGACGCAGATAATGGGGCCCGATAAGGGCCGCGCCGGCGCAACGGGACGCCTAGCGAGCACTAAGGCTGGAATAAGTTCAGTTATTTATTTAGTTTGAGTAATTTATGATTGCTTTTTTCTTATTTTTAATTTTTGTTCTATGTTTTTAGGGTTCCGTAACAAAATGGTAAAAAGGAACCCCTATGGTGACACTTTGTTCGTTATCTGTCTGTATGCCACAGCAGGTTATCTCAGCAACTACAAATGCTATCACCTCGAAATTTGGCATAGTAATAGAACTTGCTTGCCCGCATCTGTTGTCTGTTATAAAATATGAAATTAATTTTATTAAATTGAAAAGGGGTCTATAATGGGGGACGTTGAAAAATGAGAGTAGTTTGACTGGGTGTCATGATATGAAAGGTCTTAATCTGCACATTACAAAACATTTTTTTTAATTTTTTGTGATATACTTTTGATTTATAACCAAAAATGTACAAAAAATGACCGTTCCCCGAAGAAGTTTATCTCTGAAGCTTAGGTACAGGAAAAATTAAATGAAGTGTTCATTATTTACAGTTTTTGTATAAATAATAAAAGAACTTTGAAAATCTGTATAAAATTTTAGGCTAGTCAAAATGGGTCTTATTGTATAGAAAATAAAGTTCATAACAAAATGAGTATTTTCTTTCGTGGTTACCAAGCATGTTATCTTAAATACAGAACCCTCAGTGCGCGAGTCCGACTCGCACTTGACCGGTTTTTTATGTTCTGTAATTACGTGTGGTTTCACCTGATGGTTCCAAGGAATACAGGCATACATCGCTGACTTTAATGCCAGCATTACACGAGTTACCATTTCGTGACTACATTCTTTTTGACCGTATTTCGCCAAGTATTGTTGTTAGTCACGAACAAATGTTTTTTCTTTCTTTTTAATTTAAGAACTAAAACTAGACTGCCGAATAAAGCTTCACTATCCTAGCCTAGAGCTCATATTTATGCATTTGTCCTCGATAACTATACAGTTTTTCGGTAGGTACATCAGTCTTCCTTTGTTATATTATAACCTACAATATGGACTATCCTGCACAGTTGCACACATCCTTTCCGCTGTTTATGCGTGGTTGAAAGATTATCAATACATTGAATAATCCGTACCTACCTAAGTACTTGTAATAATAAGAATAACTTATTTAGAATATGAATAAAATTACGTATTAAGCAAATTATAATAAGTATTCTTTCGATTTTAATTGCCCTCCGAAGCTACTTCGATGATTTACGTAGGCTATAAGTACAAATCAACTTAGGGGAGGGGGAATTTGCACGGAACTAATATGCGTACTAGGTCTAATTAAACCAGCCTTAATAGGCTATACAGGGTTATTGGTAAGTCGACCTATTCCCGTTAGGAGGTGATAGGGGTGACTATTTGCGATAATTTTGACCCCCATATGCATTATGCAAAAGTGAACCATTTTTGAGTTATCGCGTTTATTAGTTTTTTTTTAAATTAGTCGAAAATTCAACTTGAAAAATTTATTACAAAAAAAGTATCAATTTAAATCTTTTTTTTTCTTCTGATTTACAAAACCTGAAACACAAATACTGAACACAAATTTGCCGCAGTCGGGTAAAAAGACGTATTCTCTCTTATGATCTCTTGTCAAACCCAAACTCTGGAGCCACCACTCGACACGGCAATCAAATTGGTTGTCTTTATTATTTTATGTAATGGAGAAGGAGAAGGCAAACAAGCACACAGACCACCTGATAAGTGGGATCTATGACCCATAGACATTTGCATTCTCAACACTACAAGACTACAATCCTAAGAACGCAAATGCTTTGCCAACCTTGAAGACTACGATGAAATGCCTCTGCTAGACTCAAAAGCCTCTATTTCACCGGTTGTCTTATCCCCACACCGAAACACATCAATCTGAATACTTCTGCGTCGAGATAGGTTAAGGGATAAGACAGTGGTAGCTATCCGAACGGACCTTAGCACAAGGTCCTCCCGCCATTGAATCTGTAAGTGTTCGTGTAAAAGCGAGACAGAGTTACAAAAAATATCCACACAATAGACACACATTTTATAAAGAACTAGCAACCCGCCCTCGCTTCGCTTCGGTTTATGTAAGTTTTTTGTAACAGCCGTATGTACATACATACATCAGAATTTATTATACAAAAAACCTTCCTCATGAATCACTAGATATCTATTGCTGAAAACAGCATTAAAAATATTAAAATCCGATGCGAAGTTTAAAACATTTAAGCGAACAGACAGCGGAAGTGACTTCATTTTATACTTACTATGTAAAGATTACGGAGCAGTGTGATATGACATATTAGTATGTTAAACGAGGGGAACCGCACATCCATCTATCTATATCTTCTATATATAGGGTAAAGTCACCAGTGGTCAGCCGGAGACCAGTAGTCGACCTTATTTAAGTGCGAAAAGTGGGAAATATATATTTCGTACTCTTCCCACTCATACAAAGTATAGGCAGAGGCCGAATACAGATCTCTGGCTGACTACTGGTGACTACCCTATATAAAAGGCAAACCTGACTGACTTATACATATATCAACGTACAGCCGAAACTACTGTACCCTGAAACTTGAAATTTGGTACAGGGATTCCTTTCATGATGTCAGTGAGCACTAAGAAAGGATTAGATTTAGAAGAAAGGAACGGGAAGACGTGGGGGGAGTAGTGGGAAACTAATAAGTACTACACGTAAGAAGTCGCGATTGTACTTTGAGGAAACGTGCCATAATTTTACCGTTTTTTGTTTTTGTAAAAACCCGGGTTAGTCAGTGTTTAATCAGTGTTAAATGATTCTATGAATAGGTACCTAAGTGTTCATTGAATACCTAACCGGAAAAAACTTTACTTAATAACATTATAGGTACATATATGTATAAATATACGAAACGAATATATGAAACGATGTTTGGTACCAAAGAAACAATAAAAACAGGTTGTCGGGTTTTTTGACACTGCTTTTTATAAGTTAGGTACGTATCTACAAAATATTGATAAGGAACCCCAAAAAAGGAGTAGAACGGCTGCAAAAGGAAATCAATTTAGCTAGTCAGTTTATTTGCTTCGCATTCATTCGCATCGTGAAGGGTCTCATTCGTCATCATTTATTGAGTTGAATTGCATACGGACAGCTTAATGGTACAATTGGATTTGAACCTGACTTTTACCAGACTGAACTGACTGGGGGCAATGACCGGTCAACCAAATAGTCAGGAATTTTAGTAGGTACCTACTTAATATGACCGCAAGAAACCAGATGGAATCGTTCAGTTCAGAGTAGTACTTGAGAGCACGTAAGTGATTATCAGAATTTTGACGACTCTCCCTTGAACTTGACGCACCAATTATTAACCGGCGAGTTAGAGTTGTTCCGTCAGAGCGTAAAAAACCCGTCAAGTGCGAATAAGGACTCGAGCATCAAGGGTATCATTAATTATACTGTTATTATATTGTGGTTTTATGTTAATTGTGTCACTTTCCGTCTCTTCAACAAGCGGTTCCAACGAAAGACCAGTGCTGGCTTTACGGCTAGCGAATGGTGTTGGGACCGTTTCGCAACAATTTCTCTGTCTTGATCTTTTTGTATTTATGTAATGTGGTTTTGTTTTGTTGCAAATAAATGTTCCTTTATCTTTATCTTTAGCTTTATTCCAATTTAAATCGATTTCGAATCATCCGACTTTTGTAAGATTACTTCGGTGGCTTCATAGTCCTGGCAATGAATAATTGTGGATGGAAAAGTTGAGAGCAGAAAGTTTGACTACGGAACTTTGTTTGAGTTAGTTAGGAGATAAACATACAAGTCCCCGCCCCTCGGAGTTGAGCCCTAGGGGGGAGGGCACAAAAAGGTCCCGTTTTTTTGGTCATAGGACATTTTGTTATATTGCATTATAACAGCTGATAAAATTTTCTACAACTTTGAATCTTTACATTTTTTATCTGTTTTCAGTCGTTGTCCAGATATAAGCTCCAATCCTATCATATGAAAAAACAGCCCCCTAAATAGCTTGCACGAGGAAGGCAGCTGTTAGAGTGGAGTGGCGGCGAGTTGTGAAGCTTGCCGCCAGCGCCTGATATGAAGACCACGACCACTCTAGAGTGATGTGCTCTAGACAGCTGTCAAGAGCGAAAACGATATAGAAGAAGACTTAGCTTGTAGAGGGTTAAATTCTCTTTCTTATATGTATATTATATTCATAAAGAGAATTTAACCCTCTACAAGCGGCAGTGCTACTTGAATGGTTATCCAAAAACCATTTCGAGGATGAGAACACTGACCCATTTACTTATTAGGTTTTTAAATATGTTTACCTAATCGACAAAAAGTATCAAACGGCTTTGATTTCTAAATATCTTTGGAAGGCATAGATTTGGCTCATTCACATAAATCAAGCCAAGGGGTCAAGTAAGAGCGGTTCCTCATAGATTTCCCTGTTATAATGTAGCCAACGTGTGCAGAGGGTAAGCCGTGGGTGCCTACAAGAACTGTTAGTACCTACTCTGTTTAGTCAAGTAAGTAAGTAGGTATCAGCAATAAAAAGTAAGGACGCTAAAGTCTATTTAAATCATGGTGGCATTCTTGTTTTTTAAACGGTGAAAGTAGCGAGGTCTTAACAATAGCGAAAGTTCGTTGCATATTCTTAAGTAGATAGACGTGGTAGAAATTTGTAAGTTTGTCGGCTAAGTGACAGGTGACCAATTGACTATAAAACCATCGATGGGACAAACTAGAGCAAGCGTGACTCTGGCGGTCAAAACAAAACCAAATGTGCAGTATATACCTACCCAAACGAAAATGTTAAGCACTTTAGTGCGTTGTCATAGTAAACTTCAAGCAGGCCATCAAATGACACACATGACAATGACAATGACATTCACAATAACAAGGTTCTAAGTATACTTGACATATTTTTAGGTGACTGTATGTACATACCTATTTGCATATCTATAGAACTCTGTCCCAATAATACATCACATCACTCAAGTTTAAGTAGGGTAGACCGGGGACAATTGAAACAATTTGACTGACTGCTTGTTTCCGTTTTATTTTTATAGTTCGAATGATATACGCCTAAATTATTTCAAGGTTCGTTATTTGGTTCCTAAATAAAGTATAGTTGGTAGGTATTAATAGTTATTTAACAATAACGTAATAAAGAAGATGGGGAATGTGGTTCAATTGACCTCACACCGTTGTCAGTGAAACACTATGTAAGGTCAATTGAAACACTCTAATATAAAGTCAAAGTCAAAGTTCTCTATTCTTCAATTTAGGCATAATATAATGCACCTATGAACTTCTACCTATGAACTATCTTTGACACAATGAAAGAAATGTTATCCTACACTTAACGATTACACCCTTGTATAGGCTACGTTATATATAATATTGCTTTGCCCGCGACTACGTCCACATATTCTTTCATACGTTCATAAGTCATTAAAGAAGATATATTACTGAGAAGTTCATCAAAATCTGTCCAGTTCATACATCCATCCTCACAAAGTTACCCTAAAAGTGTATTTTTGAGAGGGTGTGTAATATACTTAAGTAAAACTTTTTTACATAACTGTTGTCTAGGGGAAGGCTAGATAATTATCAAAATTTCATCGAAATCAGTTTAGCAGTTTAGCCGTGAAAGCTTAACAAAAAATAGACAAATGAACTCACTTTCTCATTTATAATATTAGTAAGGATACGTCAGAATGACACTAGTAGGTACACATCCCAGAGCAATACCAAAAGTGGCACCTGTATCCCTACATCTATTATAAGAATATGAATGTGAAAGTAACTCTGTCTATTTGTCTGTTTATCCAAGTCGCGGGCAAAAGTTAGTGTAGGTATAATAATTATTGCCCACAAATCATCATAAAAAAGAAACCATTTGCGCATTTCAATTTGTTAATTTATTAAAAAAGCATATGGCTCAAACATAGAACATCAAGACCAGCAACAAAACAAGTCGGCTACATTCGGGGACGATTAAAACGCAAGGACGATTGAAACGTTTCAATCGTCCACACGTATGTTGTTTCTACCATCCCCAAATCACGGTTTTTACTACAAGGTTAAATATTAAACATAAAAACCACTCGAACGATGGTGATTGGCAATGATAAACACTCGTAAATTTACCACAATCACACTAAAATAGTTTAATCAGTTAAAATACAAGAACAAACAAAGTTTTAAAGAAATATACAAGATCAGATATATATACTTTTGAAAAAATATAATCGCTCCGTGACACCGCTGCGTTACTCAAATATCTCAATAGATTCAAATATTTCCGACCGAGTCCTGAGTGTTGCGTCATACCTACTCGTACGTATAATAGTTTTCGAGAAATTGGACTTGTTTCAGTCATGACGTGTTTCAATTGTCCCCGGTCTACCCTACTGTATAACAGGGCCCTACGATAGTAAATGAATTCATTTTGTTGATAGTGCAATAACTTTTAACTTACTGAGTACAGAGGCCCCACTTTGAAAATCAAAGTTCGAAGTTACGTTAGCTCCATCCCTTTCTCTCTATTTAGTCTCGAATGACGAGTGACAGCTAAGCTAACGTAAGTTCGAACTTCGATTTTCAAAGTAGGGCCTGGGACCATATTCAGAAAGCCCCTCTAATATTACTACCCTACTACTGATATGCCGAATAATGTCATGATAATTTCTTTTACATTTATAATTTAGTCTACGTTTTATAATTGTTATTCATTTTTCCAAAACGAGTAGAGAAATAACTGTTTGTGTGTAAAACGAAACGTTAAAATTAAAGTTGTTGCCATTTAATAATTTTATCGAGTACATCTTAAACTTATTACAAGTAATAACATTTTATTTAAATAATTCATTAGATGTTTCAGTATTTGGAGAACGATTTGTCACATTTAAGTTAAAGCCCTTTCATTTAAACTAAGTCGATGAAAAATAATGTTTGTGGAAAAATCAAAAGAGCTTTGACTTATTTTTTCATATTACAACATTTAGTTTATGATTGGTTGGTTGGATTGGTCTCATAACTCGTGCCGAGCGCGACTTTTCCATTTGTTTTTTTACTTGCGGGTCAAAATTATAAAATGTATACAGTCTCAAAAGGACCCAGCAAAATTGTTGCCAAAACAAGAAGGGGTAATAATAATGTTCTTCATTTTGTTTCTACCCACTTTGCGGCAATGCCGTGTTCTCGTGACATACGGAGGTGTCATTTCGAGTATTTTTATTTGCAGGTCTTTCACAGAATTTGGATAGACTAGATAGTCGTAAAGATCTCAATAGGAAGTCTCCTGAATCCGATAATGGAGAAGTTATCAAGTACGTTGTTGTTTATGTTTCCGTGTTGAAGTTGGTTGTTTCAAATTATTTCATCAGTGTTTTTACATAACCTGAAAGTGCAGTGTTTATTTAATTGTAGATTGCAATATTCTATTATTGTTGCACGCTTATTATGGAGCATAAAATGTGGATAGATTTAATAATATGCGTTTACTTTGTTTTTTATGAATCAACTCTTATTAGCATTGTATTCTTTCAGCATGCCCAAACCAGTATTTCATTCCAATGGTAAAAAAACTGTACATCAAAGAATACAACACCACGTGATAACGCCGCAACACGAAGAAATGATCAGGTTTATAAGTGAAAGTAAGTTTGTGTTTTACTTAATATAGGTTTTAGGTACTGTAACATATATTAGAACTTTCTAAATTAAATGATTGAAAAGGTAGATGATATTTATAGAATTCAATACATTTGATCCTAAGGTTAGGTTAGGAACGGTAGTATGGGTTAAACCAGGTCTATTGTAATAATATTGTTTTTTTAATGTTTAAACCCATTTCTTTTTAGCATTTAAAAACTAACCTAACCTAACCTAGCTTTATTAATCAATTTATTGAACAACAGAATTCAAAGCTCTACAGCACAGGTTTTATCAGGTAGGTACATATAAGTAAATATTAAATTAATGTGTTAGATAATTAAATAATTCTGAAAAATTTATAGTCTCAGCAAAATAAATTTATGAGAAATGTGTGCCTTCCTTAAACCTGACAGGGGCGAAATCATAGTGGCAACACAATGGTCATAATATGCCAAAAAACAAATATAAAATAAAATGCATGCATACTTGCACTCATGCACTCACATAATGCACATACTCTTGTTATGTGTTCTGCAAGGATTCTCAGCGTACTTTTAAATACTGAAAATATTAAATGTTTAGTGCATTAACTGGTGTTGCTTTATTTTGTTAGGTCTTAGTTACTAAAAAAACAAAAAAATGCTTAAGATTCTCTTCTGTACATCGTATAAACGCCATTCTAATTTTCTCTAGCTGGGGTGTTATTCTCTTAACATGGTGGTCGGTTGGAGCGAAAACGCAGCGTTTTGTTTAAGTAGTGCCAATGGAACGAAAAAAACACAACTTAGTGCATGCATTGTCAATTAGGCAGCCTTAAATGTTTGTAGCCATGCTACCAAAATGAAAAGGCACATGCTAAAATGTGTTTTTTTCGCTCGGCTGGGACTACTTAAACTTGCCGCTTTTTCACTCATTCACGTTTCAAACATTCACTCGTTTGTCCGTCATTGTTGAGAGTTTCACACCCCTGACTATTACCCTAATTTGTTAGGTACTTGACTAATAAAACAGTAATTCGCTGTTTAACAGTGGCATGCGGTTTGGTTTGTTTACCTGAATTTAGTACCTAAACCAATGAAGTTTATTATTAACTCTTATAAGAAGAGAGAAGCTGCAGGTATAAGCTAGGTTTTTTCCATTTAGACCTTATAAGATATTATTATAACAGTACTAGGGTGCCATTTAACTTGCAATTTTTTTTGGCACAATATTTCATTTAAATATAGCATAATAAAAGTTTATGATATAAATTTACTTTATAATTTTATCAGGCATATGATCAAATGAAACACTCATTTATAATAACATTTTTTCTTACTGGGCTAGGTTAAATCTGTGACCGCATTAGTAGTAATAAAAGATATTAGAAATGTCTACTTTTTAACCTATTAACATTATCTTCTAACAAGTTATGCATTTAATTGTTATGCATTATAATGATTATGTATAGGTCAATTTGTGTGATTATTTATTTATGTGTGTTATGCAAAATGCAAAATGCAAAATGAAAATTAGTACATTCAATTTTAATTGTATTTATTGCACGCCCCATGTAATGTGTAGTAATCTAAAAATACTTTTGTTATGCGTATGTTATGTACTTCCATCACAATCAGGTTGTCAATACACCACATTATTTCTTTAAGTATACTAATGTTACTATTTTACACCAGTAATTAAGAACAGTCTCTTGAATGGCTGAAAATCCATTTGCATAGTTTAAAGTGAGCTCTTTATCTTTTTAATGCTTCAGTTAGTCACAGACTTAACTAATGCCAATTGTTCTATAGACGCATTCAGATTGTGTTGAGAAAATTTATTGCTGGCTGTACACACTCCTAGAAAATTCGAGACTGGCCAAAAGCGAGTGTGTACATACTCCTCGCATCTTGTCACACTTGCTTTCGTCTCGTGTCGCCATGTCCATAATATTTAGTTAGTAATAATTATTATCTAAATAATTTTAGTTGGCTATAAATACATCAGAGGAATATGGCCAGTATTACAGGAAGAACATAAAGTGTAAAAAAGTTGTAGTTACATAATTATTATGAAACCAAAGAGTTGTAGGCAGTGTTTGATGCAGTGTTGCATATAGTCATGGCAATTTATCTTGTGTTGTTATTATTTTTGTAATATAATTCTCTTCGATCAAGTTTATTTCAAACATCCTATAAAAAATATTAAATTTTATGTCATTTGAAACTTTTATTGCCAGGGTAATTAATATATAGTATCTGTTTCTTAAACTTAAAAAGTATATTTACCATTGTCTAGTAGCCATAGTACAAAGTTTACCTACAATCCTAGAGCTTAGTTTAACACTAGGTCTATTTTTGTGGGATTGTCAGGTGATATTGATTGGGGTTAGTATAACCTGGTCTAAAACACAGCTGGTCTAAGCACAAAGTGGTCTAAAACGCAGCTGGTCTAAGTAGCAAGTGGTTTAAAACGCAGCTGGTCTTATGTACCAAGTGGTCTAAGTTCAAAACTGCCCTATGTATTTTCAAAATGCCTCTCTTATACAATAAGTTGACGGATACCCGCTATGCGGGGCTACTATTTCTGGGCGGTTTGCCCTTCAGGCATCTGAAGCTGCCTAACGAATCCAACCTATCTACTTTGTGTGTATCTGTGTTTTGAACTGCAGATCGGGATCGGGCCTCTTGTAATTATTGCAGACTTAATGCTACTTAAACCAGCTTAGTTTCAGACCACTTGCAACTTAAATCAGCTGCATTGTAGACCAATTTATAATTAGACCATTTGCAATTTAGACGACTTGATAAACTTTTTTAGACGAGTTGCTTTTTAGACCGCTTACTGACGTAGACCAGTTGCGTTTTAGACGACTTGATACTAACTCATTGATTGATTGATTCTGTATTTTTGTTGTTTTCAGCTTGGGCACAGTCTGCATATGGCGACAGTGAACCATCAACACCTTCCAGTTCTGGTGAGTGTATCCATGATAAAAGACCTTTCATGATATTATTAAGCACAGTGCACTCTGGTGCTGCACCGCTTTCACATTCCAAACCCCAACACAGTAAGGAGTTATGTGTTTTAAAGCCTTTATAAGTCTGTTTTTCACGTCTGTCTTTCATAACCTAGCTAGAGCTTGAATGGGGGATATTTGTAATTTGATATTTGGGTAAAGCAGTGCATACAAATAAAGCAAGACACAGCAGAGAAAATTTGTTTATTAAAGAATTTTCAATATACTAAGGAAATAAGATTTAATGCTATAAAATGATGAAAAAAACATTGATGAAGAAAAATAAATATTAAACAGTCTTTGGGTATTGTGGACAGCGATATCAAGCAGTCTGTGAAGGAGCGCTTTTCCTGCCGCTTGACGAAAGTTCTTAACAGTCTTTTGTCGGGTGTCAATAACTTATTTCCAAAAAGGTGCGCGCCTTCAATGGCTGGGTGATGCCACAGCTCACATACTCCTTTGGCATACTAAGGTGGACTCATACTGAGCTGGACGCCCTGGTTAGAAGGGTCCTCTAAATCACATCGCATGTTGCACCCAGGCTCATCTGGGATAAGATTGTACATCCCGCGGAAGTGTGGAGATCGAGGCATTTTAAATGCTAAGAATCTCCACAACTGCGGGGTGTGCTAAAGGGATTATTTCTTTGGCGATGAGTGTGGGATGCATTGTGACGTGGTCGCAGTAGACAGGAGCCTTACGCCTCTCTTCTTGGCAAACGATAACTGGCGCAATCCTACGGTGTTGAGCACTGAAGACCACAAGAGCTAATGGAAGAGTAAGGAGCCGCACGGATGCTTCTACCGGGCCCTGACAGGGCCCGACGTAAGTATATTATTTAGTGTCCATAAACTTGCTACGATCCGGCCCCTTTGGGAAAACCGAAGGATTTGTCTGTGCACGTGCTGACGAGGACATAATGACCAAAAACTACCGAAAGTATATTCTGAGGGAGGGTACGGTCTACATTGGCAAGCGTGCCGTCATTCCGGCGAGTCCATTGGACGTATAATTTCCGGTTGTTCGCATATGGCTAACGGCGAGTACTGTACAGACATAACATCGTAGCCAGGATCATCCATCAGCAACTTGCTCTTCAATACGGTTCTGTTGAGTCCGAAGTGCCGTACTACAAGTACACACCGGCGCCAGTTCTCAAAAATGGTCCTGATAAGCTCTATTGGGATCGATCTGTCATCACGGACAAGACTATGACAATGAGCCTGATATCGTGTTGAGTTGACTGATCGATTTCAACGCCGGGCTGTGCTCATCGAGGTCACCATCCCGCATGACGAGAACCTGGTGAAGGCTAAGAAGGACAAGCTCAGCAAGTACCTTGACTTGGCTCACGAGATGACCGCTATGTGGGATGTTGAAACGACGATCATTGTCCAGATAGTTGTTTCATCAAACGGTCTCATAGCGAAGATTCACGACCATCACCTTAAGAAACTCTCGCTTGATGGGTGGATTAAGTGCCAGAAACATTTCGTATCTCTGCAGCCCTTACCACCGGTTGGTTGAGACTTGCCTCGCTGCCGGCGGCACCCATAGGTTAGGTTTTTATAAAACTTATTTTTTGGATTAGTATTGTTATTTTACTTTTATTTTTTAATATTTACTTATTGTAAAAACCTAACTCACACAAAAATAAGTAGATGTCTAAATTATTATAAACAATATAATTCTGTAGTATAAGATTTCATTTCCTTACAATTTCACTATTGGAAATAATTGTAAATGCCGTGTATGCTTTACTTACTGCTTTTGTGTTATTGTGTTAAATGCATTTCAACTTACTTTATCTAAATAAAAAATATACTTTACGATTCGGCACTCAAAAAAACAGACATTTTTTGAAGGATTCTCCTCTGACCACTCTCGCGACGACATAAGTGCTAACAGCACGGTTGTCTACCCTATTTAATCAACTTCAAAGTTTTTTCTAGTTTATATATTTGGAAATAAGGAAGAGACAGAGATAGTAAAAAAATTACAATATAAGTTTGCGTTACATGTCAAAATTAAAAGTAATTTCATAATTATTGTCAAAAAATATAATAAATAATTAAAATCATTTCACCAATAGAGATCGTCATAATAATTTAAAAGTAATAAAAAATAAAATAATAACGATCAAAATATACAATAGTAATAGTCAAAAAGGTTTGCATGGGTTGCGTACTTTCTGACGGTACGTTTAAAGATTTGCCGCTAAAGCGGTTCCGTAGCCCCCAACAACGCGAGGGAATGCATAGGTGTTTCACTCCATGCAGGATACAATCAGACTTTGCTCCCGTTAGGCAGAGTGAGGGTAGCCATTTTCTCCAGGTCAAAAAAGTATTGTCCCAGGGTCCGGCAGCTCGTCACCCGCGCCGCCAGCCAGCCTGTACTACCACGAGGCGCCGAGCGCGGGGCTGCGCGACTTCCAGCCGTTCGACCTGGAGACGTGGTGGGGCAAGCGGCTCTTCCAGAACATCACCAACTCCCTCTAAACTCCCGCGGGAACACCGTAGGACCGTAGCCTAAGTCCCGATCATGTACAGTTTACTAAATTTTCTAAATATTTATATGAAAATATATATTGAACGTGCGAGGCCTGAACACCTCTCGTGTCATAGTAAGGTATTTACCATTTGAATTTACAATTACTTACATAAGAAAACATCAATAATTTTACAATTATGTTTAATTATGATATGACGGTTGAATTTAGTAATCTATACTCGATTGCGGATCTCATTATTTCATATCTTAAGTGAAAAATTCCAAAAGCTCAACAAATCGTTTGCGCCGAGAATTGTTATTGTGAATCATATTATATTCTTTAAGTTGTTGGTTTTGTGTAAATGTTCGTATTTTTGATGAACTGTTATGGATGTAATGCTTCAGATTTGTTACAGGATTTTCTGTAATTCAGTTTTTTTTTAATTCTTATATTCAAACAATTCCATGCCAAAGATATATTACAGTTGATACATAGCAAACCTTAATTTTCTTGATCAGTTCAAATGCACTACTAAACGACGCAATTCTCTAACGACTTCTTAGCTTTACTTTTTATTTCTTGTACTTTTAAGCTCTGGCAGTTTTGAAGAACAAATTTCATCAAATATTTAATTACAATGCATATATTATTTTTTGCTCCGATCAAATCATTAATTTCAGAGCAAACAAACTTAGGCTAGCATGTAAAAAGACCATCACATTTTATAATGAAAAGACAAATCTATTCACAAAGTGTTGAATAATAATTACGAGTGTTATAATAAGTGCCTCCATACAGCAACATAGTTACTCAATAGGATCCAGTAGATATATTATAATAACTAGATTAGGCATTTCCTACGGCTTGCAGCTTTTCTGAAATTAAGTTTTATATTTTTTATTTCTGTACTTTCTATCTCCTATATTAGTAGTAGTTGTTTCGATATATTTTTTCCTCGTTCTTTATTCAAAATAGAAATGTGAGAAATTTTATCAATGTGTAATAAATATATACGGCTGTTAACGATCAGTATTCACGTTAAGGTCATGTTATCTACACAATACGCCATTTCGATCATTGTTACTGTTGTCGTTGCGTGACGACGGGTCGTGTTATAGTTTTAGTTTACATTAGAATAGCTTATATCAACTGAGGCCTCTTAAAATGTCTTCCGAGAAAATATTTTATTTTAAAGTATAGCCATATTTTAGAGAAGTGTTTTCTATGCGCAATATAGTTTAAATTAAACTGACATGTCATCACAAGAACGTTTTGTTACTGTGATAATTATTTCTCTAAACGCGATACTGTCCTGTGACGTGGCAACATCTTAGTTTAGTATCACAACTCCAATCTCAATAGTTGTGATTATTCCTGAAATACGTGTCAGTCTAGTACTCGTTTAGTAGAGTACAAATGTAATTTTAAACGTTTTATCTTCAAATAAATAGCTGTCAAGTTTTCGTAACATTTCTGCTACATGGTCAAGCTAAAATCACCCTATACTGTATTTAAACAACAGATACCGTAAACTACTGATTTATAGTGTATTCGGGGCGGCTGAGCAAACAAACAAAAAATATTTTATTGTTCAGTCTGTTGCGAATCATGCGACCTTATTTCATACAAAATAAGAACTTTTTAGCACAGCAAATTTGTTAATTACGGAAACTTAGTTGCCTAATTTGAGTCTCATTTGCTCGGTCTTTTTGTACAATGTTCTAGATGGCCGACGTTGCCACCTCGCAGGAAGGTATGGCCTTAATTCATTGTTTGTTGGTTCGGGTATATAGGGCTTCAGCACGCATCTTGATACGAAATAAAAGTTCATACTTTCATTTTGTAGCAAGCTTCGTACCCACCCTATACCCAGACAGATTTTATTGAGTTGTTTTTAAATTGTGATGTTATTTATTTACACTAATATTTTAAAAGTTTTTTTTTCTGCGTTTTGAAACAGATATTAAATCGATATTTAAAAGACAAGTATTACGTCTCCATCATGTTACATGAAATTCAGATTTAAAAAACTAACACTTCTGCGCTGTGAATGTGTGACTTGGTTATGTCAATATGTACAGCTACATATGTCACGTATCACGGATAAATCATATATTTATCAAGGCAAGGATAATAGTTTTATATTATACAACGTTCTATCTATGAGCTTAGTATGGCTGCGTCTACATCGCTTGTCAAATGTAGATAAATCATCCGTCACTCTCGTACTTATTTACATGTCAAAAGGTGACTGATGCCTTATTCAAACTTTTTCACGCGATAAACGCAGCCATGTTAGGGCCCCAGAAAGTTTGTATTGAATTTAAAAAGGTCGCCATTTTTAAAGTCGCCGATTAGCTCTTGTTAACACGTTGTTTCGATTTTAATTTATAATAACTGATGGATTGAGATAAAATTTTGCTCATACAAAGAGTTCAAACAGAACTAGATCGGGAATTGGTTTTTGCCAGAAAAAAGTTAATTAGTTAACGTTTCAGACGAACCTTAAAAGCGCTGTATTTTTTTCTGTTAGCATCTAAATGTAATATCCGATCTGAATAATTTGTAATTCATTGTAATATCGAATTGTATTTCACTCGTGAAAGTATGATTAAAACGAAACTCCATTTGTTTTATACACGTTGACGTGGGCCACTGGCGACTTTAAATAAGCATTATGTGTAAATAGTTAAGCGTTGGTGAAACTATTTTTGACATAACCAAGTCCGGCTAAAGTTCATTGTTGACGACACCTCTAAACTAGTTTAACAACAGAACCAATAATGTGGGACACTTGATTCTTATGTCAAAGGAGATAAGGGTTATTCATTCGCTAACCGACTTCAACAGTGTTCTCAAATCGTTTGTTTTTTATGTATGTTTTTATGCATATTTTTTAAGCAACAATCATGTTTATAGTCTTATGATCTTTGAATTCAGAGTTTTGTGTCCGTTATTGGTGACCAGCTAAAAGTGGCCAATACTTTATAGCAATTGATCTGGTCACAGATCGATTAGCGGTGTTGTTTACAATTAACTGTAAATGTCACATATACCGAGGATGTAATTTTCCATTTTTTAACTTAGGATCTTAAAAATAAAGTTGAAAAAAGGTTAAATAATGCATTGGTCAGTGATCGTAGAATATTCAGCAAATCGGTGCAATGACGTCACAATGGTGTAGTCAATATCATGTTGTTGAAAATGAAACAGTACACTTTAACTTTGTTGTATAATATTTATTACTGTTATTCAAAATTCCTCGTAGGGTATGAAAGTAGAGGTAGATAACAGGCGGTCTTCAAGACGAGACTTGAATCGGGTTTTTTTTGTGAAATTGTTATTTAATTACCAACCATATCTGCATTATTACTTAGTCCTAGATGGCTTTCACTTTATTTGATTCTTGATTGAAACAATTAAATATTTGCCACTACTGTCAACCCACTGCACCAAAAATGCTGGAAAATCTACGATCACTGGTCATGGTCGACTAATCTACAAATGCGTTCGGCTATATCACGTACCACCACGTTTTAGCTCTGCATCTATGACACAACTGTAAGATAGTGACGCAGTATCATTTTAAGTGTCAAAATATTTTATTAAATCAATTGTATAATTAATTATTAATGATATAATCTGTATACTGACAAATTAATGTTACCTTTTTGGGTATAAATTTATGAAAGTGCGCGAGTTGAAACACTTGTTAAATTATTGCAATCAAATCATTGCCATTTGTAAATAAAAATCAATCATAATCATCAATTATCGATAATTATAATGCATGCATACTAGTTCATGATCCAATTGAAGATTGAAATTGACGGTCAGACAATACATTGTGTATTGGAAGATGTTTATTATGGGTATCATGTTGCCGTAATATCAAAAAAAGCAGTTAACTACGGGGTATTATTATAAGCATTTTAAATTGTATGTGGTTCCTATTAGAGTATACACTGCTTCGACTACTACATTGTAGTTAGCCGCATTCTTTGGTATTCTACAGCCGCATGTAGGTATGGTACTAACTGTTTTTAAAAGCGATTGACAATCCTCGTTTTTTTATGTATTACGAGTGACAAATATAGATGTCGAAATGTACAGTCACCAGCAATAATTATATGAGACAACCTAGGACTCGAAAATATCTTACACGGCCTTATTACTCGAATCATACATTATTTTTGGTGATTGTACTGATCGCTGTAAAGAAGCCGGGAGTACTGTATAAAACACATTAAAATAGTACATATACATGCGCTATTGATATGAATTGAGAATAGGTTAAACGTTAGTTTGACGGCCACACCGGCCTAATAGGCCTAAGCATTCTCGAAATATTGTTTCATATTGAAATTGCCTTCTAACTATATTAACAACCCATGATATGATACTGTTAAACGATAGCAATAAAAGCACTCTGTAGGTTGTAGCTGGATTTATTCTTTTTAAATGAAATATTTGAGTCATAGTTAGTTAGCATTGCAGGAGATAGAATATTTTTAGACTGATTTAGTTATAAAAAGTTATGCTTTTTGTTGTAGTTGAATAAATTGTTTAAAAGTTTAGTGATTGTGTGATTATTTTTTATCAACCTATCTAATGATGTTCAGTGCACTAGTGGAAAAAGAACAAATTGCGTACTACGTTTTACCCACTGCTTTAACCGCTTCTACGTATGTGCCATTTTACGTTATGCTAATATGCAATATTCGTATAACACGAATGATGCGGCTCCTGAGGAAAGACCTCAGCGGGGAGGGCAGTGAATGCTAAGCGGTTACATCCATCGAGCGATGAATCCGGTTGTTCCTGAAATCCTGGTTGGATAGATGACGATTCAGACTGTCCATCAGTCAGATTATTGCAGGAACCGCTTACCAATAAAAATCCTACTCAAACGACTCTGTAAGCCTCTCGTCGAATTACAAAGAAACCTTAACTAAACGATACAGTTCATTCGACTGCTCTTACCAAAACGAAAATCCCTGTGGGGCATGTAAATCCCTCGTTAAGATCAATGGAACGGCTTCAAGCTATTTGTCTCTACGCGCACGACATTCTAGTCGCCGCATGCTAGCAGTGACCGAAGTCTGCTGAAGGTGAAAACAGGTCAGGAAGATCACTAGGGTTTAGCTTAGTGCTTAGATATGAAAAATACGAAAACCCTAATGGTTTTGGGCGCAGTAGAAGCGGTTAACTAGTTCGAAAAGGTTTCCCTTACCATAACGATTGGGTTGACATACGATTGTTTCCCTAAGAGGTTTCCCTGCTTTGGTGCATGACCAGAGGCCTCGAAACCAATGTTTACTAGCTTAGCTTGCTTCTAAATCGTAATAATGTGTGTAAATGTTCTATAAGACACGTTTCATTCTGCAAGGAATATGAAAAGGATTGAGATACGCTGTCGTGCGTTCACCCATCCATGGCCTATCACATTGTCAGGTTTTTGCATCATCATCATCGTTTCGTTAGCTTTCCTAGAATGCATCATGAATGCATCTTGGCTATCCCTACAGTGTTTGTGTAAAATACACAAAGTCGTACATTTTAATAAAAGCGTAGAGATTAATGAGGGCGCCACTGTGTATGATAAAATGGTTTTGATGTGGCAACCCTCGAAGAACTTTTGTACTCCCTTTGTACACTAAAAAAAATTACTGTTTCCTGGTCAAGTAATTGTAATTCTAATTTTAGAGTTTTTTATCTAAGCCTTAAGTATGGTAAAATGTGATAATCTAGACATAACCTTAAAAAGGTGCGATCCCACCGCTGCTTAAAATACGGCGACGTACGGAATCACACTGACGCATCGTATCCGTACCGTTTTTATCGCATGCCCTCCACACCGCTGCGTAAAATACGGTGTCGTTGCGTAAACGAAAGACGGGTCATAGTAACAGCATGGCGCCGTTAATGACGCACCGTAATTTACGCACCGTTAAGCAGCGGTGTGGAGCGCATGCGTTAAAAACGGTACAGGTACGATGTGTCACTGCGATTCCGTACCGTCACCGTTTTTTAAGCATTGGTGTGGGTGGGTGTACCTTAATCCGTGTGATATGATAATACCTACTGATAATCTATTGATAATCGTGTCAGACTGACAGCAGAAATGACATAACATAACTAAGAATTTTCTACAAAATATACATAATATTATAATTGTGTTAAACGGGGCCTTGAACCAGCTATCAAAAGAGAAAGAAGACTTCTGGATCAAACTAGCAATGGAAGACTGTAGAATAAATAACGAACCATTTGCCGCTGATAATATAAAATGTGTTACTGTGGATAGCTATCCAGTAAGTTCCAAATATTTGTCTTCATGGTATACCTACATGAGGGAGGTTACGGAGGTGTTTTTATTAGAACCGAAGTCGGAATAGCAGTTTTTAAATTCAGTTTGTCGGAGCGAACGAACGAAGCGTAGTCAACGGCGGAGGCCAAAGAGTTAAGAATTTTGTGTTACTGTTAAGAAAGAGATTTCTGTATCCGAGTCGAAGTCGGAATCGGCTGGACGTGCACCTACCTCATATCAGAAGTTCTGACTTTTCAGAATCGAAATCGAATCTCCGTAATATCCTTAATATTTCGTGGGATAAATCTACCTAGTGGTTTTATATAAAACAGTCGTGCCTAGGAGTGCAAATTTGTCCTTTATGATAGCTGGATGTACATTATTACATACTTATAGGTAAAGTTCATAGGGATTACACTACGAGAATAGATAGGAAATCAAATCGAGAAGTCGTCTTTTTCAGAAGTCGTCAATTCGTGAAGTCGTCGTTTATAGAAGTCGACATTTTTAAAAAGTCGACTAAGTATTCAACAAGTCGTCAATTCTAAAAGTCATCATTTTAAGAAGTCGTCAATTCCTGAAGTCGTCAATTGACGAATTCGTCAATTCGAGACGTCGTCAATTCGAAAAGTTGTAATTTCAAGAAGTCGATAATTCGAGACGTCGTCAATTCACGAAGTCGTCAATGACAGCTGAAAGGATTCTCATTAGTTTCGTACACTTGCCTCGGTTTCCGCCTGGTACTGACTTCGCCCTGTACAAATTCATCCGTTGTGTTTCCTTCGGTGTGGTGTTTGGTGTTAATCAACGCCCTAGACGCAACACAGTTTTTAACGGCAACGGTCAAAGCCGTCACTCAAAGCAGACCTGCGTATGCCTGATTGACTTTTCGTCGGTGATACTGCAAGACCGTGTAACTTACAAATGAAATAAGGTGTGTTGTAGTAGCTAAATGTGTAGGTACGTAGGTACATAATCATAAATATGTGGGAAGTTTCCAACAAAATCAGTTTTACTTGTCACTAGTGCATCAGCTTGTTTCATTTATTAGCTCCCTAAAATACTACAAGGTGGAAAATGCACCAAAACTATTAAGACAGTAACATATTATTTCGCAACTTAATAAATTTGTTAGTTACGCGGAATCGCAGTGTCACCTAGGTTTTGTACCTATGGTATGGTTTTTGTACTTACGAGGGGTGATCCAAAAGTAGGTAATGATAACTAAATACTTTTTGCATCGATATACAATAATGAAATATAGCATTACTGGCAGTAGAGACTCCTCAGTAATATTAAGAAAAAAAAATAAAAAAATATGTATTTGTCATTGAGTTTCAATTGTTTTTTCACGAGCGGTCGGAACAATAACGCAAAAATGGAGAAAATTGAGTTGAGAGCGGATACTAAATACTTCTGTTTAAAAAAAAAGAGTACTAAAGACATATATGCTGAATTAGTGGGGACACTAGGGAACTCTGCTCCGCCGTATTCCACAGTAGCACGCTGGTCGAAGGAGTTTAACTTAGGAAGAACATCCACTCAAGACGAACATCGCGAAGGCCGCCCTTCTACGGCCCTTACGGAAGATAATGTAAAAAATATCAATGAACTCGTGTTAACAGATAGAAGAATGACTATCAGACATCTAGTTGAGCTCACGGGGATTTTGTATGGCAGTGTTCAAAGAATATTAACTGATGAACTACACATGAAAAAAGTCTCCGCCCGTTGGGTACCTAGAATGTTAACGGCCGAACAAAAGGAAATACGACATAAGATTTCAAAGTGTAATCTTGAAAAATTTCGAGCTTATCCCGAAACTTTTTTGCGTCGATTTGTCACCTTGGATGAGTCTTGGATCCATCATTTTGATCCTGAGACAAAACAACAATCAATGACGTGGAAGCGACCCAGTTCCCCTACACCTAAGAAATTCAAGGTTGCAAGCTCAGTTGGGAAGATCATGGCTTCCGTGTTCTGGGATGCCGAAGGAATCATAATGATAGAATACCAAGAAAAAGGAACCACTATTACAGGTTCTTACTACGCTGCCAGATACGAAGATTGAGAGAAGCAATCAAGAAAAGCGGCGGGGCAAACTTCGTGCTGGTGTCCTCTTTCACCAGGACAATGCACCCCCCCACAAGGCCGGTGTTGCGATGGCTGCTATTCGTGATGCAGGCTTCGAAGTGCTTGTACACCCCCCATATTCGCCAGATCTAGGCTCCAGCGACTTCTATCTCTTTCCACGCCTGAAGGAAGATCTTAAGAGGTAACAAATTTTTGGATGACAGTGAAGTGATAGCCGCTGTGGAGGCATTTTTGAAAAGTCAACAAAAAAAATTTTTTTTAAAGGGAGTTCAAGGTCTAGGGAAACGATGGTCTAAGTGTGTAGACTTGCAAGGAGACTATGTTGAAAAATAAATTAGGTTTTTTTACATTTTATGTGCCTTTCATTCTGATTATCATTACTTTTGGATCACCCCTCGTATATATGGCGCGGTTTCTAAACGTTGACATAATTCCCCGTTCATAGCAAAACGACTCTAACCAGAAGAACTTTATGAATGGGCTTCAAAACGCTAGGAACATTTTGGAGCAGCTACAGGAAAGCCTGAATGAAACCAGGAAGTGCGAGGAGCAGCTGATGCGGTGTCGCAGCTCGCACGCTCACTCCCACTGCATTTCCGAGTGGTTTGAAAGTGACCAGGAAGAGAAGTATATGAAGTTCAGTAACACAGGTTCATGTTTTTTTTAGCTTTTGGACGCGTTTATACTACGTAGATGGCGCTTTAGAATGGTTCGTCACTTTTCTCTATCATAGCCATTTTAACAATTGTTACGGTATTTTGGTTAACAATTGGCCAAATGTGGCCAATTGGCAGATTCGAATTAGTAAACAAATACTAATTCGGATCTGCTGAATACGAATTTCGATGTTGGAACTCCCAAATTTCAACCGGATCTCAAAATTCAAAATGGTGCCCAAGATGGCGGAGGTTTTCTTACTCGTACGATATTTCCACTTGTTGCAAAGTTTTACGACTACTGGTCAAATTGCAACAAATGACGTCTATTAACATGGACCAGAAACGTCTAATTCAAACTGAGCACTCTGGGATGGACGCGAAATTTAGACGAAAATAGGTCGCCTCGAAGATGAGAAAATGTAACTTATTTTTTTCTCATATTAAGTGAATTTTAAATCTTGATTAACTGCCCTAATTTAAGTGAAGATACCACCTGTTTCGCCATGTCCGTCCGACCGCGGCTTAGCTAGCTTAAGTTCATGACTGAAAACCAAAAAATGCTTAAGTGGCTCAGAAAGTATGGATTTATTTCAAATGCGTTGATGTTTTAGAATAGTGTGGTAATGAAATTCCCTGCGTTATTGAGGATTATGCATTTACCTACTTTTGGATTATTTCAATTTTAAGCCAAGGGAGCCAAAGGTGCCTTTTTTACGGAGAGTAGGTAAATGTCATTATTTAGCATCGTCCCCCCCGGCTAGAGCTAGGGAAGCCAAAGATGCCTGCCTAGCGCAAGGTAGCGTTCTTTGGCAATATACCTAATCTTAAAGTTTCAAAAATATATTCCTACAAAAGTACCTCTGGTAGGCCCGAGATTAAAGATGCTACAGACTAGGCACTAGTTGGCTTATATTTTATAACTTTTATAACCATTATAAATGATACTTTATATTTTTTCTTGTCTAGATACGAAAGTGCAAGGTAACAGTGTGTTAGCGGAGTCTTGGTCAACGATGAGCATCGTGTGTTTACAATATCAGTAAGTTATCAAACTGCATTTACGTATTTTACCATATCTTGTTTTATTGAAAACGATGTCTAATTGTTTGCCCTTGAATCACCGACACTCATTTCATAGAATGTTTTACTTCGCCGAATTTTAATTTCATTGCATGCACGTGCAAGGGTTTTAATTTTTGGCGGTCATAGTTTTAGGTTAAACCTAACCTAACCTACGTATCCCAAGCTGAAGACAACCCAAAAACTATAGGGTTTCAGGAGAAATCAGCTTTGATGTTATTAAATTTCATGTAATTATATATTCGATCAAATAAGTGTAGGTGATTGAAAGGGATCCTGAATTCATGACTTAAAGGCATAAAACATACTTATCTAAGTAAAGGTTTTTATAGATTGACGCACGGCACCTTTGAAAAGATATAATACATAAAATCACCCCTGTTTCCCAGAGGGGTAGGCAGAGATCATTTCTTTTTACCTGCTACGATCCTGACAAATCTCTTTCGCTTCTTCCTCATTCATACATCGAGTCATGCATGCACTTCGGCCTTGGGTTCGGCCCTTTTCCGTATTTCTTTGATTTGATTCGAAAAAGTACGCCTAGGGCGGCCCCTTCCGAAAAGGTATAATTATATGTGTAATCCTATTCTTTCAATATTATTGACGTATATTTTCTTAACACTTGCCATTACCCCTGATAGTACTCGAAATAACACTTCTAAAGTCTAATTAGTAATTACTTACTAATAAACCCTGCCAAGTTCCACTCGGTGAAAAGGAATGGTAGTCGCATATATTTGGCCTTTTCACTGGGCAGCAGGCTGGTCGTATTTATCGCTGTAGATAAAATTGTGGAAGAATATAACTGCTTCTTCACCGGCGAGGCGGCGACGCGAGACGAGGCGGCGCGAAAATTATAAACATTTCCACCGAAGGTGCGCGAGGAAGGAAGTGATTTTGTTCAATACAAATTTCAATTCTCGTCTCCCACGCCCACCTCGCCGGTGGAAAAGCACCTTAGTGTCGTTCATCCTTAGGTTCCTTAGCTTTTGACAGTTCATAAAGCTTCTGAACAGATACGAGGAGTTAGCCAAGCGGTACAAGTCTCTCCTCGAAGCGTACGACGAGCGGTGTAGCGCTGCGGGTGCCAAAGACCTGGAGCTGGCAAAAGAGCGGCAGCTCGCGACGTCGGCGCGCGATGAGCTCGACGGCGCTCACCGGGTGCTGCTGGCCGTCGGCGAGAAGTACATGGCGTTGCGACAGAGAAAACTTGCGCAGGCAAGTCCGTGTTTATATTTAGCTAGACCAGTGCAGTTTTTAAGAATTCTTCTGACATACAGAGGACCATACGGTACCTACACCATCGAAAATTAGAAGGGTGAAGAAGAGGTGAGCAGAGGGTCGTACGAGCAAGTATTTCTAACTGTGTGTGTGTGTTTTTAGGGAGCCCGTTGTTTGCCTTTCAACTCTCCAGAATAAAGACCCTGCCACACCGGATGCGTGCGCGTAGACGTGATGTGCACACGCGCTTTCCACTGCGTTGTATAGTGAAATGTCGTATGAGAATTCATACTATACAACGCAGTGGCAAGCGCACGCGCACGTCACGTCTACGCGCACGCATCCGTTGTGGCTGGGCCTTAACTGGGACGGAGCATACCATTCGAGTAGCTAGCCAATGGTCTCCTCGAGGCATACGACGTGTAGTAAAGTACCACGTGTTGCCGCTTTGGAACCCTTTGCTTGTTTGTTTTGCTTTGCTTTGGTGGTAACAGCTGGGAGGAAACAGCCCGGGCCTACATTAATTAAGCCACCGTTGCTTCTCACCAGCTTTTGTCATGCCTTATATGTCGCGGTTGAGATTACTTACATAAACCTTTCCTATATTATTTCCTATTTTTCAAACGAACTTACTTTGGAAATACATAAAACTTCAATTAAATTACTCTCAGTTTCTTAATAGCGTTCGACTGATTACCGCTGTCACACTTGTACTTCAATCCTACAGTATATTCGTTACTCCACTGAAAAAATAATATTGCCGATCGCTATCAAGAAACTGGCAGTACTGTACTGTAACTACTGTGTACTCCTGTTGAACTCCTAATGATTTTCAAATGATGTCGACCGCTTTGGCTTTTAATCTTAATTTTTAACCGTATTCCATCATATTTATTGCAACCAGGATGCGGCTTACTTACCTGATGGGAAGTAATAACCATCGACCGCCCCTAATCACCAGCATCAGAATAAGTTGTAGGTCCGTTGTCGGTCGGTAAGGAAAGCTCTTTTCTAGAAGGTACCCAAGTCATATACTGGCTCATAACTGGATGGAAAGGAAATACAGCCGAAGGGAGTTCGTCCACAGTTTCGCTCTACGAGGCAAAAAGTGCCGAGTGAAACGCATGGTGGACGAACTCCATTCATCGGAGTGATGTTGATGGAACCTCGCTTTACGATGAGGGGTTCATTGAGGGAACTCAGCGACCGGTAAAAGTCCGAATAATTCTTCAGAATACTCTCCATTACAAAGCCGTTACAGCACACAAAGTGAACTGACGTCTTTACGGATTGAGAGGGAATCCACTCTTCCGTGCCAGCTCAAGAAAGATTGCTCCGGGCAAACTAACGTGTGTGACCCGTGCTGTCATCTGCATACCAATGAATGTTACTAATCTGCAACATCGTTGATATGCAGAGGAAACAGCGTAGGGAACAATTGCCATCCTTGCGGTACTTTAGATTTCACAGGCATGAGTTTTGATCATGAGCCATCGACTGTTACATTAAAGCCGCCCCGCAAGAAGACTGGCTGCCGATTTGAAAAAACTCTCCCGGAAGCCATAAGAAAAACGGCCAACGCCTGGCCCTTGTTGGGAGTGAGGTAAACTAGAACTAGAAGATCACCTGTTCAGCACCCACGGCACCCACGGCGGAAGCCATATTGGTGACCACTTAACAGCTAATGATCGTCCAGATCCCCAGCAGTTGAAGATTAATATTTTATTCTATTATCTTAAGTTTATCTTAGGTCATAAAGATATTGTGGATATAATTATTGATAATCATAACTTATTATAACGCTGAAACTATAAACTTTTCAGAATTTCTGAAATATCTAATGTTTAGACAAAACTAGGTTAGGTTAGGTTTATTTATAAAAATCCTGAAAAACTAACTGATCTTAAAAAATACGTTATGACTTGCGATGATTATGACCTAAAACACGTTATGACTAAAAATAATTATGGCAGACAATATAGACCCATCTTAAGTTAAGTTACTTATGAGTATTATGACGGTTTATTCTTCAACACTACAGAATTACTGGTACTCCAAGCGAGTGTTCCGACTGAGGAGCACCGTGCAGGGCCTGCTGGCGGCGGCGGACCGGGCGCGGCTCGAGCTGGACAAGCGACTGGCGCGAGCAATGAGGCGCGTGCGCACTGGCAGTACTGGTCTATTACTTGCCGAGGTAAAAAATAATAGTAGGTACTATGTATACTATACAAACCTTCCTATTTTAAACCAGCAATGAATCGTTATTTTTAAGCTACTAAGGGCGGCTTTTTTAGGTCACTAATTTCGCGTTTACATAATACTGTCATGTGTGTTAACGTTTTTAAGCGCAAAAGCCGGCAAATCACGTCAGCGGGAATTCCCAAGTTCAAGATAATTTGGATAGCATAGCAAACACAGTAAATCGTTTACATTGGGCCGGTGACCGGATTCGTCGGTTGCATTCGGATTTTTACCTACTATGAAAAAACTGTTTACACTAGTCGGTGACTGAATACGGCCAACCGCGAACGTAAACGCCCCATTATGTTATCGTTAGTGTAATAGTTGATAAATATTGGTTTATTTCACTTTTTTTTAGGCCGTCTGGCTTCTATCTATACTAAAATTATAAAGTGGTAAACAAACGTTGTAAGGGGTAATCCCCGGATCTTCGGAACCGATTTTGAAAAGTTTTACCAATAGAATGCCACGTTATTTATGAGTGTCAACGCTATATAGTACAAAAAAAATGCCCAACGAAGTGGGCTCGGGATCAGCTAGTTATAATAAAGAAAAACAAATAAATAAAATATTTAAAAAAATTGCTAATATTTAACCATTAAGCTACGATTGTTAACTATTATATTACAGTATAGATTTAACCATGGATCAAGAAACTCGGCCATTTCTTCAATTGGAATGCACCAATTTTATTACAATTACAATAAAATACAGTTAAATTTCCAGGAATAGGCTTAATGTCAAGTTGATCGTGTTTTACTTTTTATACAAAATACATCAACGCTTCTGAACTTGACAGGTGTTTTTTTTTAATAGTAGCCAGGTATATTGATTTAGGTGTATCCCAATTAGATACCATAAATGCTCAATTTAATTGGAACTGCAATTAACCCGGAAGACCGACTTAAAAACAATTTTTCCCGAAGATGACCACTTGACAGATCGATTTTTCACCCCCTAAACAGAATAAGGATTGCAAATTTTATCAAAATAATTAGAGCCGTTTTCGAGACCGTGATTATGATTGAGATGACAGCTAGGGATGACATTTATATGTTTTATAGGTATTTCTGTAACATGTATACAAATATTACTCGTAATATGATTTTAGAAAAGACTTTTGACGTCATAGGTCCGTACTTTAGGTATGTAAAAATCAATAGAAGGTCTCGTTTCGACCTTTCGTAAAGGTTAATTATTCAGCCTATCGCCCAACACCCCTAATGATACATTGCACATTTCAGATTCGAAAATGCAATCAATTGTGTCTAGAAAACCTGCGACTGAAGGCTCAAATTCAGGAACTTGCTCCGCCAGCCAATCCGTGGGATTTTGACACCTAACAGTTTTCTATTGTATTGATGATATTTATACAAACTTTAACATATTTTAAGTAAGGAAACATTTTAATTTTATAAACGTAAGTATGTAATTTGTCTTTTATACAAAGTAGAGTAAAGCAATATAATAATTCTTGAGGTAGATGCTTTATGCAGCGGCTACAGGTTGCCAGTCTCCATACCTGTAAAATAAATATATATACAGATTCTTTTTTTTATTCCCGTATGAAATAAAGTAGACTTCAGGCCACCTGATGGTAAGTGGAAACTGTGACCCATAGACACACAAGACTGCAAGTCTAAGACTGCAAATGCGTGGACCAAGATGGAATGCCTCTATGCTAGTCATTACACCGGCTGTGTTATCCCCAAACCGGGACACAACAATGCGAACACTGCTGTTTGGTGGTAGGTAATGGATAAGATGGTGGTAGCGATCCGGACGGACCCAAAGCCATTAATAACAACGATCGACATCACTAGTACTATAATTTGATAGCACACAGTCGTTTACCATGTAGAAGCTATTTTCCAAATGTTTATAGTCATATTTATAGTGTTCGCATTGTTGTGTTCCGGTTTGGGGATAAGACAGCCGGTTTAATGACTAGCATAGAGGCATTTCATCTTAATCCTCAGGGTTGGCAACGCATTTGCAGTCTTAGGCTTGCAGTCTTGTGAATGCGAATGTCTATGGGTCACAGTTTGCACTTAGCATCAGGTGGCCTGTGTGCTCAATTGCCTTACCTATGCCATAAAAATAACTTTTTTTAGCTGAAGGAGCCAATATTTATTGTTGCAAAACAAATAAACAATCCCTATCTTCTGTAAGATAAAATTCAAGATTCCATCATTACTTACTGGTTCCAAATCCATCATCCTATCATTTTGATTTTGTCTTTGAGTATCTATCTATCTCAAGATTAACGACATTTTTAGCTTTTATTGTTACTTTTTCACAGTCAAGATATTATCTATACCAAAATTAATTGATCAATTAAATCGCTGAACCTATAATTATTTACAATGAATTTTGATATGGAGGAAAAAATAGTAGGAAAGAAAGCTAAAAATAAAGAAAAGCTGGCCAGATCTGGAGGAGGCCTTTACCAGGATGAAAAGAGGGGTGGTTACTATATAAGTAAACTAACGAAAAGCAAGCTTTAAAAAACCCAACTGCTGTTTGGATAATGTCGTCAAAGTAATATAACTTAATAATTTTTTTTACGCCTATTTCACATTTCAATAATTTTAATATAGCCTTAGACACTAGTGGTTTAGACAAATGTAACCACGTATAATTTATTAAAATCGGTTTAGCCGTTCAGTAGTTACGAGCGGACATTGAGTCGGGACATAATAATATATACAAGTCAAATGCATTACCGTCCTTTTTTGCTTTGCCGCAGTCGGGTAAAAGAAACCTAGCACGAACGAATTAAGGATCGGCCACACCGCTGCATAGACTATGGAGACGTTGCGTAAACAATAGAATGCGTCATAGTAATTACGTGACGTCAATTTTGACGCACCGTAATTTACGCACCGTTAAGTTCCGGAGTGGTCGGTCCTTCACTAGAGGCTTTATATTGTTCCTATATTTATATATTTACGCGTACCTTTTACTGAAACTTCACAACAAAGCCGCATTTCAAGTCCTACAACTATCTGATGAATTGTCCATGAATCCTCTTTATTTCTGCTACCATGCCGTCCAATATGAGGGCCAGGTGGGCAGAGTCAGAGATCAGTGCCGTGTCGGCCGCAACGCCGAAGCGGAGGACCCCGTCGTAGCAAAGCGCTGTTACTCCAATACCTGGGAAGACAAAAGAGTGGGAATATCTGGTTAAAGCTGGCGAATGGTGGCAATTCCCACTGGTCTGAACCATTTATATATTTCGCACTGTGAAGCAATCGGTTTTTCTTCCAGTCGTCCAAAATGCGACGACGACTGCAACTTTGTGTGCAAACTGGTGGAACGTTAAGCGTTCACAGTGTGAACAAAAGTGAGCGGGCACGTAGGAATAGCCCGCGAGTGGAAGCTCAATTGGCGTCTGTCATCGACCCAGCACCGAATCCCAGCCAGAGGTCCCTTAATTTGGCCAGACAGAAGGCGCACCATAGTAGGAAAATGGGAAGTCAACACAGATTACTTTGGGTATTTTTTAGACAAAGATCTCGTATAGACTGTCATTGGACCTTTTTTTTAAAATCAATAATGGTTTTGTGTTCGACCTCAGTCCCACCTGATTTTAAGACTAGGTTACCCTTTGAAACACTGCTGTTGATGGTTGCCTGTCGTTTGATGTATTCAGCAGGGTTAGCAAATATACACGATTACTATTGACATAAGTTAAACTGACCAGTATTTCCTCTTTGAGGCACGAAGAACATCAGTGTCTTAAGCACGTTTCCCCCACAAATGCTCAAGCGCCTTGGCCCAGGCAAGTTGCTAAACACCATGGTAGCTTGTCTGCTGTACAACAGGGGCTGCAGCATTTGCTTTGGAAGCACACTGTTTAGTACCTTCAGGAGGTAATAATTGGTCTGAAAAGGGAACAAGTAGTAACCAACTAACCATAAGGCACCATATACTTTCTCATTATCAGCATTTCAATTATTACACATAAGAACATTTAGGTTTTTATTTCGAGATCGATTAACTTTTTCCTTACCAGGGGATCAGCACTCTTACGCAAGGCACCACAACGATTTATGATTTCTTCTACCTTGTGATTTTTTACCGGTAAATCTAATATAGTTACACTAAAATCGTTTTCCAATTTGAGGACGTTGTCTACCTTCAGTGTTTTTGAGAATCTAACTGGCAACACTACCGCTACTTCTTCAGGGATACGCGTCTTCGTCTGTTAAAAGCGTAAAGAAATAATTTTTATACGTAGTTATTTTGAAATAGTTTAACAACTATTTCAAAATAATTACGAATTTACATTTGAGCACAATTTACCTCCAAAAAGAAATTGTGCAAACCCCGCGACAAAGCCGCAACTAAAACATCGGTGAATTTCATTTTATCTACATTATTCTTAATATCTTTCACCATTATCAACAAGTTTTCATCGGACTCAGTCCATTTAAATAATCTTTTATTAAGTAATCCTGTCCCGTGCAGCGAGTTGTCATCAGGTTTCCTGAGGATCCCATCAACGAAACAAATCGGAATATCCCACAATGTTTCGATCATGTTTACCAAAGCTTTAGGAGAGTCTGAACTTCTCATCTTATTAGATTCGGGTTTCGAAAACATGTTCACTGGGCAGTCCTCCTGATTATCCGCTAAAGTTTTACATAGAAATTCAATCAGAGCGACTCCGTCTCCAACAGAGTGATGTATCCTGAACACGATCCCATATTCGCCCCTGACATTGTCATAATTGCCAACTCTTTGCTTAGTGATCAAAATTTTAAAAAGTCCCTTATCGTTGTATGGCAAACGTTGGCTAGATATCTCGGTCATCAGATTTTCTAAATCTTCCATATCTGCTGAATTGCGGTTTGCTGGAAGTTCAATTATTTCAACGTATTGATTTATATCTATTCTGCTGTATTTTCTCCAATAATAAAATCCGTATTCTTCATTTCTTCTGAAGAAAATTTTGTCAATCGCATTGTTAGGGAAAATTTTCTGTAGCTTCTCTTTGATGTTATTGGTTAGAGAATATGGTGAATCAGATTCAATGACTCCGAGGACGTTTATCACGCTTTTAGCTGAGTCCTCTTCTAGGCTCCAGAAGACGTCAAAGCTGTCGAGAAAGCCAGCGAAGTGTTTGTCCTTTCTCTTGATAAGAACAGAGCACAAAAGTTTGTAACTGAATGCCACGAGAAGTAACACAATTAAGAGTGGCAAGACTAACACTAGCACAGAGAGGGCTATGGCTCTTGGTAGAGTTTTGGCGTTTAAACTTGAATCACTCTTTAGCTTTAAAGAGGGAGCAGTTAATATTGCGTGGAACTGAAAAAGACATCAACGCATTTGTGATAAAATCAAAAATCTATACATTATACAAGTGTTCAATAGGATATGGAAACCTACCTTTTGATTTAAGAACAAATAAGCCAACACTGCAGTCGCAATCCCAAAGATAGCACCATAGCCAGCAGATTTCGCTACTTCCAAGGGAACACTTACTGACACATTACTTGGGAATAAAGTTTGGTTATTTATCTTTTCTATCACGGTGCACTTTAATAAATAGTTAATGTTCTCCATATTTAACAGCGTATTGTATTTGTTTCATATTACAGCATGCTTCAATTCTACGATTCGACTGAGACGCCTCAGTCGCGCCTCCGACTTGTAAAGCAGTGAAGCCCTAGTAGTCATAAAAAATGTTCAGCCTTATTTAATTAGAATGATTATTAGATTATATTTCAGCTAACACTATGCAATATTGCGTGGTATGTCGAAATTTATTACGTGTGGTAAAGACAGTCAGCCAATATGTGGCGTTTCAATGTTGACTTTCTCGTCGACCGCCGACGCTGTCGCTCATTCCCAAAATACCATAATTTGAAAATAAATTCCCAAATCACCAGATTCCAAATTTTGGCTTAGAACAATAAATTAATCCTTATTTTGAATCTGGTATATTCAAATTATGGTAGGGTAAAGGGTAAAGTCACCAGTGGTCAGCCAGACACCAGTAGTCGACCTTATATGAGTGCGAAGAGTAGGAAATATATCTTTGGTACTCTCCCCACTTATGCAAAGTATAGGCAGAGGCCGACTACCGGCAGAGGCTCACCACTGGTGACTACCTATTTTGGCAATGAGCGGATGCTATTAGCACATGATTAGGAAGTGATTAGGAACAATACTCGCCCCACGAATCATCAAACCAGTTAGTGAATGAAGTTTTAACAAAAAACTGACTTGTGTGAAGTGAGAGGTCTGTCTCAATGTCGTATAAATCTACCAAATTGAGAATATACGCGCTATCCTGGTATCACGTTGCAGTTGTCATTACCCCCTTTCATTCATACCTTTCATGCAAGCTTCTTTGAAACATCATGGTGGAAACAATAAATGTTTTTATTTTTATATAATGTCAAACAAGTGGCTTAATATTGTTCCACAAAAGTAACTTAAGCAATACATAACCTATATTTGCATTAGCCTATGAATTTATTATGAAGTTGAAGTTTACAGACGAGCTCTAAATGCATATGTCACTATGTTTTTACATTAAAAAAACTTGTGATCTATAATCGAAAGAGCAGCTTTCGATCGACCACCATATTTTATTTAAATAGGTTACCTAAATGTAGTTCATTTTTATCAAATAGAAATTACAAATTTACTACTTTGTAATAAGCTTTTTATTTTAAATGTTAAAAATACGTTATGTTTAAAGAGTCGATACTACCATTCAAAAATTGAGCTCGTAAGCGATAAGCACATTCATTATTAAAAATGTATCCAAGTTTCTCAACGCTTTTACTTAGGTCAGATTTACAGTAAGGTGATCGTTTACCTTTCGTACCGAAACGGTCCAAAAGCAAAAAGGTCTGATTGCAGACCTAAGGTTCTATTAGCAAAATAACCCAACCCAAGCATCATCGCCCTAAAATTAAAACATTCCAAAAGAAAGACTTTATAAAAGCAGCATACTTTAAAACAAAAAAACTTAACTGCAAAAGTTACGACAAAAAAAGTTTTGACTGTTTCACATTATGTGCCACCTTAAGCATTTATCTATTTAAAGCAACTTTGAAGGTAAATTAACGAAAAATCTCTTTTGTTACGCTTTTGTCAAAATCAAAACCATTCCATGAATGTAGTTATGGAACAAACCGGGTATCAGGGAAAAGCTACGAAGTCTATGCTCTAAACTAAGGGTTGTTCTCCTTTTAGCATATTAGGCTCTAAAGAGCGAATTAGAATGACGATAAAAAATGCAGAAGTTGATTGCAGTCTCACTTCAACTTCAATACTACAGCAAGAAACACAACTTTGCCTTCTTTTTCTAACTTATAAGTTAGAGTAAGACAGCAGTCAACTTCTGCTATTGTTATTGCTAGTCTAAACCTCGCTTTAGGCCATTCAGATGTTAAACAGTCTGTTTTTTTGGAAATCAGAGCGATATGACCATTAGTAAATTTTGCTAATAGGACATTATTTCATAACCTGTGGAACGTCATGTCATAAGTTACAATATCAATCTTAGTTCGAACCACTCTTGAGTCCCAAATCTAACTAAACTCTCTAAACCTAATCATACATACATACATACATTCACGCCTTCATTCCCAGAGTGGGGTAGGCAGCTCTACAGAATTACCTAATCACTAATATTATTACATAGTAATACCCTTACAAGGTGCCATGTACCTGCCTACACATTGCAACTTCAACATCTTGTAATACTGTATTGTACATGAAACAATGAATTAATGTATAATGGTAGTTTACGTGACGGTTGCGTAATGACAGGCATTACAACAAGAGAGTTTTATGAAACGAACCGTAAGGCGAGTTTCATAATAGATCACTCAAGTGTTGTATTGGCAATTACGCAGACTCTCGTACAATACTTTATCTACACACTTTTCAGAAGACGTTCAGAAGCCGAAAGGCAAATGACCAGCATTACCAGTGGTAGTAGGTGAAAGCGATGACAGCTGTACCGTAATGGAATTACGTTATCGAATATGGTAAAGTAATGAGATCCAAATTTGGAACATCTTCCAAAATTAACAGCTGTCATCCCTGTCAGCTACTACCACAGGTAATGCTGGTCATTGCCTACGGTTTTTGAACGCATAATAGTCGACTTACGATATGTGTGTAGATAAATAAATAAAATCAAATATTATTTTGGACCACCGTCGCGTCGGTCCAAATGACGCGCCACTGGTTAACTACGTTTCGCTATTATCATTTAATTTTAACCCTTTTCGATACGAAGGCAACTATCCGATTATGGTAATTCACTAATCCTTTTATCTATAAATTCTTCGGATCTTCGGCCACCTTCTGTCTCTTGATAAAGCACAGCACGTTGATCCAGAGGAAAGATGCGCAGGAGATAAACACGATTCGCATGTTTGGCGGCATTAGCGCAAAGTTGATGGTCTGACCAGGGATCCAGAAGCACTGGTTGAACATAAACGCTGTCTTATATTTATTTCGTAGCTCACTGTATATGTCTTCCTTGCCCTCGAGATAGCCCATTACTGGAAATAAATTTAAGTTAGGTAAGGTGGGGCGAGTGCGTCAAAGGGGCAAGTGCGTCGAACCAACAATATCTCCTAAACATAGTTATATGTTTTTTTGCCCGTACCCTGTAGACGTACTTGCCCCAACTGACTTTAGTCACATAAATTAAAAGTTTCAAAACCTTCTAAATATTTTAAATTTCAGAACAAACACGTCCTTTTAATAATATTGTGCAGAATAATTATTTACCGGGATTAATAAGTTTTCAGTTTTTAGGGTTCCGTAGTCAAACTAAGAACCCTTATAGATTCGCCATGTCCGTCCGTCCGTCCGCAGCCTACTTCTATGCTGTTTAGGAATGAGGTTTTGACACATTCAATTCTTGAATTGCTTAGTACTACAAACATAAAAAAACAAGTAAGTAATAAAACTAAGCTACTCAAATATTAAAAATTAAAGATAAACACCACTATAAAAAGAACACCCCCTCTAGCAGGTCCGCTCGCGGCATGGTCCCTAAGACACTGGCTGCATTACCTCTCTCAGCCCAATTCTTTGGGAAAGGTAAGCGCCAGCTCTAGGGTCTCCGGAGGTGTCGATGAGCCGGGATGACAGGGCCTTAATAAAACTTTTCATGTCAGCTGACCAAGGTCCCATTGTTTCCACCGCAAGCGCCACAAATTTGTAATTATTTAATAATGATGAATATTTGCGGCGCTTGTTGGTTTGGGCCTGTTCAGCTGCTGCACCGGCCCGATTACGGGTTGTCTGGACGTGAGAAAGGGCGAATGTATCAACACACGTCGCGTCCCACACCAGTGCCCTACCTAGTTTCCACGGCACCAACGTAGCTCCGTCTGGTCGCTTGCCATCGTCTCTATGCAAACCTGCTGGTTCCAGGACAGCAGGCACAGAGACAGTGGCAAGCGAACGACGGATCAGATCATTAATTGTGCCGTGGCGGTACAAACGGCCAGCACTTCTAAAACATGAAAGGACCTGCTAGAGGGGGTGTTCTTTTTATAGTGGTGTTTATCTTTAATTTTTAATATTTGAGTAGCTTAGTTTTATTTTATTTTATTTTAAATAAGTTTAGTTTTAACTTTAACTTTTAAATTTTAATGTAAAGTCCGTATTTATAGTTGTATTAAATAAATGATTTATTACTTAGTAAGTAATAACTATGTTTGTGTTTAAAGTCATTTGGTGCCGTTTTAGATGATTTTAGTAGGTATAAACTCTTTAATCGCTTGTATCTCAAAAACCAATGATGATTACTTAGTCGTGATAGTTTTAAACGGAAACGGAAACCCGCAATTTTTAAAAGACCTATCCAACGACACCCCTCACTATGGAGTCGTCCACTGAGGGGAAGTTCACAATTATTATTTTTTTTTCAAGGTTTTGTTCTACCACTTTGCTGGCGTGACTAATATATATAGGTATTTATGCCAAATTACAGCTTTCTAGTACTAAGACTATCTATCTGAGCTAGGCTGCGGACGGACGGACCGACATCGCGAAACCATAAGGTTTCCTAGTATGACTACGGAACCCTAAAAAGCAAGATTATTTATTAGAACGACTTTTCAAAAAAATACTGTCGTTAAGAGCTATCATCACATCTGAACATTATAATGCTTGATTTTGGTTTACTTTTGAATCGCCGACACTCACTGGATACAATGTTTTACTTCGCCAAATTTACACGTGCAGGCATTTTTTGGTGATCACAGTTCTAACCTAACCTATGTAACCCTTGCTTAAGATAACCTAAAACCAATGAGATTTTAGCTGAAATTAGCATTTATTGAAATGAAATTCGATGAAATGAGATATTCGATCAAATGGGTGTCGGAGATTCAAGGGGATCTCCGTTACGTTAGGGACTTTTTATTTTAATTAAATAGTTTTACATGTGCCGTTTATCCATTCGAATGGCAATAGTAAGCAAGCTATCAATGGATAGTTATCGGTATTCTTTTTGGAAATAACAACCCGCTATTTAATAAACCATTTAGTCCGTTTTGAAACCTTAATGCTATTGTATGTATTGTATTGTAGATTGTGTTGTTGTTGTCCTCAAACACAATTATCAAAAAAAAAAAAAACTTCGTTATTCGTTAAAGCGTTGAAATTTAAATTCAATAACTTACTTATAAAGAATACGGCGAGAAGGAATGGTGTCATGCAGGCCTGGTCAAGCACCACCTTCGTAGCCACGATCCTTGGCGTGTTCCCTGGGAACTTTCCATCCAACACTTGGTACCTGTTCCGGAAAATCCCATAATAATATAGCTAAATCAAATTGAGAGGTGGAGGCGAATAAATACACAAGTTAATTCGCAAGCAAATCATACATTCTCCAACAATAAGGTTATGTTTCCTAAAAGTTACAAATCACTTGACGTATTTCATGACATTGACGACCTTAAGCATATTTTTCTTGAAATGGGTCACAAAATAACTTTCGTGATAGTACTTTTTTCAACGCTGCTCGGAAATATTGCCAATGATGGTCTGGTTTCGGGTCGTCGTTTTCATCGGTCTGTTTGCTGATTGGTCGACAAGATTGTTGCCCAGCCTTGAGAACCAATGAAAATTAATCAATCAACTTTTGTACCACAAAGTGCCATATAAATTAATAATGAAATCAACCAATCAGAGCACTATATTGTACAAAGATAATATACACTGACAGAAAATAACGTCACGAATATCATTAAATGTTAAAGAGAAATTTGTCATAACATACAATTAAAATAATCTGGAATTTTAAATTTTCAAAGATTGATTTATTTTTAAAAACTGTAATTCAATCCATGTCCAAGAATACTTTCGGGATACTGCTACTATCGTTTTTCTTATAAAGATAGAATTATCGATAGATTAGTACGGCTTCGTTTTAGACATTAAATCAGAAAGTGGATTGCAAACATAAATAGGGTTCATCTAGTGATGTAGTGATACAAACAGGGTCTATATCGGAATACATAATGGTTTTTTCGCATAATGTATCATTTGGCATAAAATCGTTTGACTTGAAATGGTTTTACAATAGAATTTTATTTTTATTGTATAATAACCTAATCTACACAATAGACGTTAATTAAATTCTATAATGTCAGCATAAAAGGGCCATATGCAATATAATATATATATGCGAATGCAAAATAATATTATTTCTTTTGAAAAAAAAAGTCGCAAGCCACCCGATACTTGAAACATGCTCACACTAACAAATATTCACGAAACAGAAATCTCTGGAAAATATGAGACAGTTTACGATCATCCCATGAAACCTTAATGAACAGCAAAACTTTTATGAGAATGTGTTAGTAGCGTATTTGTATTATTTTGTTTTAAGGGGAAAGGAGACAGACGAGCAAGCGAGTCACCTGATGGTAAAGTGATCTGATCCCCGCGACCCATAAACACTCGCAATACCAGTAACCAGTACCCTTACCATGAGTTACAATTAACGTACTAGCGAGCGAATGGAAGCTCTATCCCTCGCAGACATCGCAATAGAGTGCGAGGGACAGAGCATTCGACTCGCTAGCGAGTACCTACGGTAATTGTAACTCATGGTAACAGTACTGAGGAATCACGTAGTATCTCTAAGTATTCTGTGGTGGAACCTAATCGCAAGTGCGCTGCCGGCCTTTGAGAAAAGAGTAGGCTTGTTTTTTGAAGGCCCCCAAGTCGTACTTCCTTACTTTCAAAGTAGCTTAAACATTCTACATAGGTACCTATACGATATGGGGCTTTTATTCTTTTGCTATTGTAATAATTAAGTATACCACATTTATTATATGGAAATAGTTTTTATTTATTTCCTCGCAGTAGTTAAGAAAAGCACTATGCTTCGACAGAAGGGGCAATTAATGGACTCGTACACTAGAGGCACTTAACTTCGTTTGGCCCTCTAGGTATATGACTCGTGCATAAATAGCGTATTGTATACCCTCTGTAACAGTCTAGGACGTCTAGCTACTATTGCTTTGTACGTACTAAGCACGTTGAAAACGGATACTTGCCAATAATACAGTGTAGGCGCATATAGAAAACTGCCCACTGCCACTATACGGGCCGCTGCCGTGAAGTCAAAATCGGGACGTTCGGGCTGAAAATAAAAATAAACCAAGATAAGAATAATGTTTTATTATTATATTTATAATATACTTTCTTGGTAAACAACGAACTAGGTATACTTGAAAGAAGCTATAATTAATTATCGTGTTCCTATTGCGTCACGTTATCTTTCACACCCTGACATCACCCGCGACAGCAACTAATGTCAACTTACGCTTGCCACGTCGATGGTAGCGTGGCCGAGCGGTCTAAGGCGCTGGTTTAAGGCACCAGTCTCTTCGGAGGCGTGGGTTCGAATCCCACCGCTGCCAACTTTTTTTTGTTTTTTTTTACTCTTGCTCGTCAAAACGTTAATAATACATGAAGGGTCCACGGAAAGAACATGTCTAGTCACATTAGTAACTTTTTGAGATATCGCGATTTGAAAGTTAGGAACCGTGTCATTTTGTACGTAATTTTCGTTTTAGGTTTTTTTAAGAGTGAAAAAATCCGAGTTATATGAAGATTTATATCTGAAACTGAGTGGTACGTAATAGTTCATTCTGTCCTCTACATTTTCAGATTAAAAACTAATTTTCAAAAAAAAGTGACTAGACATGTTCTTTCCGTGGACCCTTCACATACAAGCTTCAAATCTAGTCTGATTATAGTGCAAACCTTAAATAAATTTAACAAGATCTAAAAACCAAAGTGTGTCGGGTAGGGTGGTGGTACCAAAGGTTCCAGTGTTATTTCGCACTGACATCAGCTTCTTATCGATACCAATCTAACGACTCCAAACTCGGTGGGTCTCACAAGTTAAGAGCAGTAGAGAATCCGTTGCCTCCTTTCGACCCCATCACCCCATGATTTGAGTCAACAATCATACTAAGAAAAACAAACATGTAAGGTTTTTTTAAGAGGACCTAGGTAGGTCGACGAGCATGGCGTTTACCGGATGGGAAGTAATCGCCGCCGCTGTGTCGGTCCGTTGCAAGAATGGATCTCTGAAGTTTTAGGCACTTGTATTTTCTCACCGCCGACGACGAGCGTCATGACACTCATGACCGGGAAGGGAGTAGAGCCAGTCTCTTTTATTAACACGGGAACGGGATCTATATCTTTTGCTTCGACAAACTAGTGGAGAGAGTTCTCGCCGGTAGAGTTAACAGCCAGCGATCAACTAATATATTTATATCTTTTGCTTCGACGACGCGCTGGCCTAGTTGGTAGTGACCCTGCCTACGAAGCTAGCGGTCCTGGGTTCAAATCCCGGTAATGGCAGATATTTGTGTGATGAGCGCGAATATTTGTTCCTGAGTCATGGATGTTTTCTATGTATTTAAGTATACATTTCTCTATATAAGTATTTATATCGTTGTCTAGTACCCATAGTACAAGCCAGAGCTTAGTTTGGGACCAGATCAATTGGTGTAACATTGTCCCCTGATATTTATTTATTTATTTATTTATAATGAGTCTCTTTTATACGGGTTCTATATCTTTGGTTCGATTCTCGAGCGACAAAATAGTCTATAGCTATCGCTTTCTCGCCGGCAGTGGGACAAGTGCCTTAGGGGAAGTAAAATTATCTTCTTTAAGAGCATTGTGATTCGCGTAACCCTCAGCACGGCGTGTACGTTTTTCAAATACCCTATATATACCAAGCTTTAATTTGGTGGTGGCCTACATTTCTTGTATAACTAGTGATCCGGGCGATAACGTTTCTACTACTCTAAACCCTTATAAAATCAATTTTTTGTCTCATTCGGTCCTATGGACCCCAAACTGGGTAGATAGTTTTCCTTTATTTAAAATTCTCTTACGTTTAATTAAAAAATTATATAAACTTCAAAACGTTTTGTAATATTATTAGAATCTCAAACTATGCTTAGGTGAGAGAAATAGCATTTTGTATGAGTATTTCAGATCCACAATCCTCTTACGGGCTATGTTACATAACTATAAGGAATTAGTCAAGATGCAAACTCTCTTTTCGAACGACATGGAAATGAATGGAGTTGACATCAATCCTATATATTTTTAATTTTATAAAATGGCTAACTTAGTGTTCTTGATTAGCCCCCTGAGGAACTACTTTGAAAATCTAAGTTCGAAGTTACGTTAATTCCATCCCTTTCTCTCGATTTAGTCTCGAATGACTAGTGACAGGGATATTCTAAGTACGGCCTCAGTTCCGCAACGTAGTGACAAGAAAGTGCAGTACCGTGTAGTACTTGTTGAAGGTTTGCTGCGACATCTCGGCTGCGGTGTAGAAAGTGGCGTAGAAGGCGACGTTGGTCTGCAGCGGCCACCGCTTCAGACAAGTCTTGAGCATCCTCGCCATGCTGTCTTTGATTCCCTGGAAGAAGCCTGATGTAAAACCTTGGCTAGGTGGAGATCATCGTCATTATTAACATTTCAACCGAAAGACCAAGGCCTCTCCCAAGGTTTGCCACAAAGTAAGTGTTCTGTAACACCCGTACATAAACTACACGTACGTATAAACGTAAAAACCTTCGTCTTGAATCACGCAACTTATTGATGATAACCGTCTTAAAATCCGTTGCAAAGTTTAGAAGTTCTAAGCGAACAGACAGTGGAAGTGACACTGTTTTATGTAAAGATAAAAATGTGCTGACATTATGGGCTTGATTATAAAAGTTATACCCAAAAAGGAGGAGCCTTCACAAGACTTTTAATCACGCCCAAGGAAGAACAGCCAATGTTTAATTAAAACCAAGGATAAAGCCAAACTTTGCCAATAATATACATAATCCTCTTGCAAGAAAGGGAGCTAAATAAGGGTTTCTAATTTGACCACGAAACCCTAAAAAAGAACAATCACCCGAGTACCCTACAAAATCCATCTTATGAATAAAAAAACTACAAGATATAACTGAAGATGGAAGCATAACCTAGTTCTAATATAACTCGTACCTAAAACAAAACTAATTTGTAAATAACTCACTAAATATTGACTGGACTGTTGTAAAACAGGTGTTTTTCAAACATTGTTCGGGTAATGGACGTTGGGTGATAGTATTTGGGGATTTTTGAAATCTGGCTCTGGCTGATCTAGTGTTAGTAAGTGGGAGCCCTCTGGAGTAAAAGACTAAAACTATAAACTTACCTTTACAGCCGACTATTCGACTGAAGTAACAATAAATTCTCAAGTGCACATGGCCAGAAAACATTATTAGTCTACTTTACAGGCACATTTAGGAGCTAGGACCTTACTTTATTAGTAAGACCGTTGATATTTATCACACATACACACGGCACATGTATTTCTATTTGACATTTTCAACTATATTATTATAACTGAACACTGAAAGTGTCAAAAGATGAAAAATGAACACTTTTTAATAGCTATTTATAGGCTTTTATATAAAGAGTTTTCGTAGAATTAAACAAACCTCCTTGTTTATAAATTGACAAATTATACGAAATAGGCTATTTGACAACATTGAAAATATACTACAAAATCGTGGTCATCCTATCAGATAATAGATGACATATTTCACTTTATTTTAAACTAAATTATGTATACAGTGTGTGGCCCAAAACCGGGGCGAAAAAATTAAATGGGGATTCTTTAGAACATTTCAATTAACTATCACAAGAATCTAATAGTACAAAGTCTATAATTTTGGAGAAAACAGCCTACAAAGTTAAAAGTCGTAGGTAATGTATTTTCCCGTCGCGATATCGTCGCTTGGTCACTTGGTACGCGGTATGTCTGAGTACAGGGTGCCATTGACAACACGCGGTAGATTTAGCGGTGTTTGCATTACATTGAATTTGCGATTAAGTTTGTTAGAAAAAAACTGAAAGTTAAGTTTTGATTTTAATTAGGTAAGACCATTATAATGTAATTACCGGTGATCTAAAGAGCCCCTGTTTTTAATATTATCCCCGGTTTTGGGCCACACACTGTATTTCTTTGGAAATTACACGAAATAAATAGTAATATTATAACAATTTTATCTGTGGCAGAAACGCTATCTGATTGGTTTGCACCTGTGGTTACTTGCAGGTGACGTCACACGCAAGTAACCACAGGTCATAAGGGCATATTATCTCTTCAAATGATTGATTATTGTTTACTTGCGTGTGTCGGCAAACTTGATAGAAACAGTGATTTTGAAAATTTAATCTTTAACGTATAATTTTATTGATAATGCAGTAGATTCTCAAAGATATCAACGTAGTGTGCCTTACAAGCACCAAAGAATCATTTAAAAAAGATTTCTAAAATAAGTCAAATAAGTCGGAACCGTGTACTAAAATATTTATATGACGTTTCTTATAATACTATATGTGTATTTCATGTTTGATTGATAAAACTACTAACGGTGATGTTGTAAATTGTAAAGATAGACACCGCTGTACCTATGGCTCGGCTTTTCCTTCGAACTTGGCCGAATACACGTGGAACACACTGCCGATGTCGTTCTCGACCGCAAGTTTTAGTATTTTTTTACTAAATGTCAAATTATTTAAAAATGCTTATCGGATCAGATCGGATCTATAGTCTTCCCAACGGGATCCTATTTATATGCCTACGCTCTACGCTGTCCGTCCGTCTGACCGACCGAACTTTAAGGATTCTTACACACAGACCGGCTCGGAGAGGAGAGCAGATTTTTATGCCGTTGGAAACACAGTTTTGGATGATTGTAATAAGGTTTATTTTTGCATGTACACTTCTTTTCTCAATTCTTAATGACAAAAGAAGTGCAATAACTCAAAACGGTGTTTCCAACGTGATAAAAATTGCTTTCGTCTCCGAGCCGGTCTGTGTGGACGGACCCTAAAGAGCTGTATCTTTTGAACAAATATAGATTATAGTATAGAATAGCGGGTTTATATTTTTTTTTACCATATTTATTATTGCGGCGGATTTCCTAATATTTACATACAAGAAACGAAAATATCCAACATATTTTTATTTTTGTTGGTAATAACGGTAAAACATACGAAAGAGAAACAACAAATACTACAAAATGGTCAAGTGTGAGTTGGTCTCGCTCTGATTCGATTCTAAATCGAATTCAAATTTCAATTGCCAACTTTTTTTTTTTCAATCAGAAGGCACGCGAGCACTCAGGCCACCCAATGGTAAATGGAATCTGAGACCCAATAGACATGTTAAATCTCAAGACTACAATCTCAAAATTGCAATACTCAAATGCGTTGCCAACCCTAAGAACTGAGATGGAATGCCTCTATGCTAGTAATTTCACCGGTTGTCCCGTGGTTATCCCCACACCGGAACACATGGATAAGATACTGGTAGCGATCCGGACGGACTCTGGACAAGGTCCTACCACTAAGCCTACTGTGCGATGGTACGGAACCCTCGGCGCGGGAGTCCGTCTCGCACTTTACCAGTTGTTTATTTCTATTTTGTTAACTTGTGCACTTAATTTATAAAGTTTTCTGGGCTAAGGAGGATATTGCAAAAGGAGAGACTCATGATCATGACGAATCCTTGAGAAATTGCGAGAACTGCCACTATCGAGATTTTCTCTTAGTTGACAACAAAATAATAGGTACAATAGTTCAGATATTTATTAGTTGCATCAAAGAAAGCTAGCTAAAAACCACATAGCAAGTTCCTTTGTAATTTTACTAACATCTTAGTTGATGCATCTAACGTCTTGTTAGGCTCGTAAGTAATCAAGACGCTTCTGCGCAACAATCACAGTCTTCTTGGTAGCGACCATTTTTTTTCAGTGTAGTTATTATATGTTTATCTTGTCTCTAAGTACTGACTAATGAGGTACTGAGGAATAATTTCACTGTATAATTTCTACTAGCCCCGCTTATGCCGCTGAAAACTTATCTACCCCTTAATCTTATGGCGGGGCTTGCTATTCTTACAGCTATTCTTCTCCGCAATGATGATCTTGCCCAAAGCGCTGGTAGATTGAGCGTAAACGAGCCCTGGTGTGGCGAATTAACTGAGTAAATAATTTCACTATATTTTTAATTTAATTTCATACAGATAAAATATAATATAACTATGTATGCTTGGTATTTATCTTTCATTGTAACAATTGAATTGGACAGAAAGTGACATCGCGACTGCGAGTGTACAAATAATGGAGTTATGCTCCACATTTCACATAATGCCTTGACTCTACATATTAATATCAGAAACAGTTAAGTAGGTTTCAACTGACGTTGCATTATAATATTAAATACCTACAAACACACTCTTCAACACCCCACTTCCTATTTACATCAACTTGTGCACCTATACACAGAGTTAGAACGCAATTGGAATGCATTATGATGCATTTGTGTGAGACGTGCTATTACACTGTTTACCTAAATTATTGGGTCTTACTATTTTTTATGACTTGTAGACTAAATAACTAACGTTATTTTTTAATACAAGGTAATGTTTGAACGGTTTTAATCCAAGGCGTTTTAAACGCTATATTTAACATTTGAATCGCAATTTCTTCGTTCCTTCATTATTATTCTCTATTTTCGTAATATTACCTACCTAACTAAGTATATTTAAATTTAAAGGAATACCAATTAACAAGGGTTAATTAATTATGAAGCTGTAGTAAACGTGTTACGAGTACATTGCGCATTTCATTTGAATAAACTCCATATAATACACAGTTGTATTCGGACTGCAAAGCACTAAACGTGCATATGATGTAATTTTCTAATAGTTATGACATGATGATAATTTATCTACTACTATTGCTATAATATTTTAGGGTTAGGTGTGTTGTTATTAAGGCTTCCTCAAATAAATTGAATAACCACTTAGTCAAGCAGCAGTATTCACAATGCTGTCTTCCGTGTGGGGAACACAATCGGTGAAACTACTAGCACCTAGGCATTCCACTTCACTTACCCAGATACCACTTATCTTCAAGTGGCCCGTGAGTTCATTATGTCTTCTTCTGGACATTAATAAATAGTAAATAGTATACATCCCTAAACAGTATAGATGCTTGCTAGTTATAAACTCTTTTACTTAAAGAATAACAACTATACATACTCACTTGAAAAATTGACCGCAATATTTCACAAAATAAATCACGTTACAATAAAACTCGCGCTGTAAAACTCAAGTATGGCAGTTTCTGTGACAATAATGTCGCCTAGTGACACGAGATGTTCCTTGTGTTGTATAGATTTGATTATTTTATCTATAGATTACGTATTTACAGAATGATTACAGCAGAAGACTCGCCTGTGCCGGGAGTGGATGCGCACTGCCCTTCGTTGCTTCGTTTTATTCAATTGGCTTCAATAGAATGGGTAATTTAGTCACCTATTTCTATTTAGTTTGTAACGGGTCCAATCGTTTTGAGGTTACAAGTATTTCGAACAGAGATCGAGCCGTTTAACATTCATGAATATAATATTATAAAGCACTACAACAGAATTTAGAATAAAAGTTATGTAGGTAAGTATTTTTTAGATTATCGTTTAGAGAATATTGAAGTGTAATTTTCGCTATTTGCTGATGTTAGAGCTAGTGTGTAATATATTTACACTAGAGGACACTCGTCCTCAGGTTTCCAGCTATCCTCATACCAAATTTCTTCGAAATTGGTTCAGTGGTTGAGCCGTGAAAGCGTAACAAACAGACGTAAGTACAAAGTTACTTTCACATCAATATTAAGAATGGTTATAAATAAATATGTCTTGCTTTTTTACTACGATAAATAGCGATTGTTATTATTTTATAACACGAGAAATTATCATTGTTTATTTCTCATGTTTATCGAGATCCATAATCGATTATTAATCAACATTGTTTTTTAAGTACGTTCGCTAAGCATAACAGTCCAAAGAAAACGTATTTACTGTTGAACAGTAAATTTCGAGTCAAAGCACATTACGCCAGACAAAATACTCGTACTTACCTCTACTGCACTTTCCCATAAAAAATACTTTAATCCCTTATCGAAAATTAGTACTGCTCGCGCCATCTGTCGTCGAGAAGCCAAATTACATTCGTTAACAGTCATGTTGTATTGATTCATATGAAATCGCATCATCACATGAATTTTCGTATCACGTCCTCTACTAGTGTTGCAATTGGTTTAAACACGAAACGAATAGAAACGCTGGTTAGCGTAGTGCAGATGCACAAGATTGACAGGGCCCTCAGAAGGCAACTGAAGTACAATTCGAATTCGCAATAGCGCTAGCGGCACTCGCTTTCGTAAAATATACTTACTACTCGTTTTAACAATTTCGTCAAAGAATTTTAGCTGTCAATACCGTTGAAACGGTAACACCGAGGGTTCTATCAGCCATTCCCCCTGCTACCTGTTGCGCCCCACTGCAGCGCTGACCTGACCTATCTCATGCCACTAATGTTTGACTGGCCACTAAACACGTAAATGAGGGGTGTTATTCCCTTTAAAAACGGCGCGCGGTAGGTCGAACGAGTGATGATGATGTCAAAAGTTAGTCATTCACGATCAAATTTGGATATCGCACCAAGTTTACAGTGTGCACACGTATTCAGGGGTTTCTCTTAAAAAATAAATAGGCGCTCGGTCGGTCGAACGAGTGAACGAGTGAACGCGCCACAAGGGCGTGTTTAAGTAGTCCCGTCACAGCGCACAAAAAACATTTTAGCGCGAGCATTTTCAATTAGGCAGTAGTGTTTATGTTGGTTGTTGTGTTGTGTGACGTCCAAATTTGATCGTGAATGACAAACTTTTGAACTGATGATATCCCAAGGATTGTTTTGTCCTTTCATTCGTTAAGTTAAGAGCTATTGCACTGTGCTAGCTTTTAGTCATCATGTTTGCTTGTTTGTCAATGTACAAATCTTTCAAGACAGTTGTAAATAAGTTTTTGATATACCGTTTTACATTCTAATGGCTGAAATTTACAATATTGAAAAACCGATAGTAATGCAATAATAATTGTTTATCACGGTGTTATAAGATCTGGTGGAGTTCGAAAGTACCAAGTGAACAGGACCCACCGAAATTGCATTCGCTTATCAGGTGATGTGATAACTTTGCAAAAATATAGAGACGGCATAGAAACTTGCCCAAAAACGAAATCTTTGATAGAAACTTAGATAAGTAAGACCTTTTCGTGGTTTTTAGTAGAGTTACACTATACAGGTTATTATTTAAGAGAGCTACCTCTGTGGTGTTATTCACTTAAAAACGTCATGTGTTCGATGTTTGCTCTGACGGAACAACCTAAATTCGTCGGTTAATAATTCGTCCGTCGACTTGAAAAGTGATTGCAAAAAAAAGTAGAGACAGGATTATAAACCTTTTTTCAAAACATAAATGTCTGACAGAAACTTAGCGATGGTAGAGCGACATTGGGCTTATCGTGACCTTTAGTAGAGTTATAGTTTATACAAAAAGAGCTGTTAGTAAGTATATAAAAACTCTACGTCATTTATGAATAACACGCTATCGATTAAGCCCTGTTGCACGTATAAAGTAACAACCATAAGACACCGTAGAAGTCATACGAACGAGTGAAACAGCTAAAACTTCCAAATGTGATAACGTTTCTCTCTCCTTCCTGGTCCAATTTTTACGATTCTTGAATATGTTGGAGATGTGTGGGAATCGGACTTCATTAAGGGGATGAGACACGTTATGGCCTTGAGCTAAATTTGTATGGACATTTTTGGCAGCTACGCAATTTAAGTGTCGCCTCATAATCCTCTCATGTTAACATGCTATCGTACTGTTTTAAATTCCGCTGCCATTATAGGTACTGTCAAGTAAATTAGAGCTCTCGTAACGTTTACAATACGATAACATCCCAAAAGCAATATGGTTTTGCGGAGTATAATAGAGCCCTAGTACGCATTACATAGTAGTAGAGTAGTATTAGAAGTTTAATCTTGTTATAATATACTAACACACAGACCTACAGAAAGTCTTCGAGCCAACTATCAACCACGCGTATTGCGTAGAGATGATTTCCAGGCGTCTATTTTTTAACATTTTTAATAGCAACTTCAATAATTTCTAAAGTAAAGGCGATAAAATAACAATCTCTGTCATTTCACTTATTTTAGGCTAATTTTCTTTTAAGCTTTATACAACGTGTCCCAAAACTCAACGATAAGCCGGCACCAGAGGATGGAGCTGCTTATGAGTAGTCGAGAAAAAATAAGGAAAAGATATATTTTTTTCGTTATTTTTTCTCGACTAATCATAAGCAGCTCCATCCTCTGGTGCCGGCTTATCGTTGAGTTTTGGGACACGTGGTATATCTAACATAGATCTAAGTAAAGCATGAACAAAATTAACTTTAAGATAAAGTTCTTGAAAGTCTTGTCCATTCTCTGAAGTAGTAAAATTCGAGACGAGGCGCGGCGCGGTCCGTGCCAGGTAACAGGAGGTACGGTCGCACAGTGCATCGGCGCTCGCGGAGCTGGACAAAAATTATAACTATTTATAATTTAATTATTTATAATTTTGATCATAGTTTTTTTTACGGAATATGGAACAATATTACAATTACTTATGAGTTCCCGATATTTCGGTGAAGTTGCGTGTAAAACTTTTTAAATACTTATTTCGTTAATTCACGACGATAATTATAAAGACTACAGTTAGCTACTAAAAATAAAGTGTGTATGTTTATTATTTACTTTGTTAGTATCATAGGCAAAATGTTTTTTTTTTTTAAATTAACAGTTTAACCGGGGCTTAATCAGTAGGTTTTGATACAAATATTTGCCAGATATTATTTTTAACAAAAAACTAAAGCCTATTTCGTTTTTACTTCTTAAATCATCTATATTTTATATTCTTGTTAACTTAAACATCGTATAGCTGCTAAAGTATTGATCTTAGAGTAAAAATGTTTTTTTTTTTTTTGAATGGTTTGTAAAAACTTTTGTCAGTAGTAATCATAATGATATTCGTACAGATATTTGAGATATGAGCAAAAATCGAAAAAAGGTATATCCAACACCCTCAGCTGTGCAGCACACCCTTGAGGACTTTTAGTATATTTATTAATTATGTAGTATAGTATGCCAATTTACACAAATACGCGTATTATTTCCCCTGATTTTATTATTTTCTTGAATTAGGAGAGTTATTTTACTCATGACATGATCTGAAACAGTTTCTACTAAACGTTTAAAGAGAGTTAGTTAGAGTGGTTAGCCGCATACTAATGAAACTAATTATTATAAAAAATATATTTGCAATAGCATATCAAACACATTCTAACAAAAACAGCGACTTAAACAAAAATACTGGTCTAATTAATTAAGGTTATCTTACAACTTGACGCAATAGTTCACGGACTAAACAAAGGTAAAAATTAGTATCACCAGCAATACCTAAGTAAGACCTAAAAATGATAAAAACACATATGTCATTTAGCCCACCGTGTTTGTGTCCCAAATACACGGGATGTGTATTGTTAGATTTTTATGTGCATTAAGTGATATAGGTAACTATTATAGTATCTACCGCTGAGTAATTATAATTATTGTTACACCATTTACAACAAATTAAGTAATTAAGAAGAATCACGTTTAGTTTTATACAAAGTAGTTTTACAATCACTATAAAAGCTGATTAGCCCTGTGATAAAATACCTAAATGAGGCAACATATTTGGGTAATTCCAATAATTTGCGGCAGTAATTATATTTTGTTAACAATAATTCATGGTTTTATCCATTACCAAATTCATGTGAGTTAATTGCGTGCAGTAATAACCATTTCAATTTCTAATTACAAGAAGTAATGACTGTTTAATATTAATGACTAAATGCATTACTGCGTTTTTCGCATTGAGGCCAATCGTTAGGAGAAATGTCGAGCATGTTGTTCATCGGAATTATTTATTCGGTATTTGATGAAAGTGGCCCAGTGTGCGCTCTTGATCCGTCCCTCCCGCGACAGCGTGTCTCTCTCTCTCGCGGCATCGCGCCGTCTCTGTCGCGCCGCACAGTCAGTCACCGCGGAGCGCCAGCGAGTCACAGGTGTGCTGCCCGCGAATAATGTATCACGATCTCGTAAACCCAAACCCGTTTTATCAACAAGTTTAACATAAACTTATTTGATATTAGTAAAGTACAGTGTTTAATAAGAAGTGATCAAGTCTCGTTTGGATAAGTGTGCTAAGTGTTGTTTCGAAACAGTGACAAGTTCTTGTGTTGTGTACTACGGTCCTTGAGTGGGAGGCTTCGCTGGTTCCGTTTCTTTTTCGTTTTGGAGACGATTAGCGCCGAAGGTATGCGCTTTATCTTTTTTCTATGCTCTTTATGCAGCCAGCCCTTGCAACGCGTCCGAGATTTTATATTTTTATAGTTTTTAATGTCGCTTTAAATTCAAGGTAAATATGCTGAATCGTCAATAACGCTAACATAGCGGCAACACACATACCTACTTTTAAAACCTTCCTTTATATATAATATAGCATTATTTGCATTTATTATAATATACACACTTCAATAATTCATATTATTTGGTCCTCTGAAACCGGATATTTTGCTTGAATTTCCAGGCATAAATAAAGTAAAAAAAAGAACCAGTTAAGTTAATAATTATAGGTACCGAAATAGCAAAATCGAAATCCGCTGCGTATTCAAATAATATTGACAACGAATCGGACAGCTTATTCAATAGTGTTTATATAAATAGCATTTACTGCCATACAACTTTAATTATTAGTTTAGACAGCCGATGTATTGACATACGAGGAATATAAGTATTGAGCAACCAAAACATAGCCTTCTAAATAAATTGTATAATACATTAAATTATATCTTGTTGATACAGCGATAAGATTGAATTTTGTTCACCAAAATCGCGTTTGATGAATATCAGGTGCTTCAATTGTGGGGGTGCAGTCAGGTGCAACGGATTTAAAAATAGGGCCCAATGTTTGACAACTACCTGCTGTTTACTAAACGTTTATTTTTCCATCAGTCACCACCATACATATAATTTGGTTACATCACAAATCCCTTCACTTACTTTCTTTAAGCATATAAGGTTTTGTTATGTGGTAATTTAAATTCGGGTGTTATAATATTTTTTTGCGACTGCTTAATTAATTGCATTTGAAAGTATGGTTCGGAATACGGTAATTAGTGCATGTCTTTTTTAAAAGTAAGTGACCGGTGCGGTTGTTTGTTGTAATCACGTGTTTGCTGACGACTGGTCTAAAATATTGAAGTGATGGCTTAATATGATAGCCTACCTACTAAACGCAACGTCACAAGTACAGTTACTGTGGTTAGTCAATCGGCTTAGAGGTTTGTTAAAAATATGTAGAGTTTTCTAAAAATTTCAACGTAGAGATGTATTTAAAATATCAATCGCTAGGACCCACAATGAAAACTTCTAATGTTCGTGCTACTCGAAGAATGTTGTTATACCTAAGTACCTCATTAACTTTATTTCAGAACAATAGATTAAATAATAGAAACATATTAAAACGAAACGTACTGAAATAAAAATAAAACTAAGCTAATTAAATAATAATAATCCAAACAAAACTATAAAAAGAAAACGCCCTCTAACAGGTCCGCATGCCAGAGTATTATTATGTATACCTATATTCTATAAAAGCATTAATTTATTCACATACCTACCTAGTAGTAATGGTGTACCTAAATGATAAGATGGTTTAAAAATAATGATTATGATTTAATAACCTCTTATGTATAATTGGGTAGATAACATCGCACACATACTCTACATAATGAACTGTTACTGCTGGTTAACTCCATAACAAAGCATGTAAAACAAATACAAATATGCTGTCAAATATTCTATTAAAATTTTAATGGCTGCCAAATTCCGATGGTCATCGCCGAACCACTGTGCGGACAACGCTGACTCACCTCGCGTCTCTAAGAAAAAATGTCAGGCGCCATTAACAAAAGGAATCACTTTGGAAATCCTTTTCATTGCATTACATTGTCTTTTGAATGAGTTCGTCGTAATATAGCCAGGTAACCAGGCACAGACCACTACAATAATAAAAATAACTTCTACACGCCCGTTATTAAAACTTTTTTACACGCAATCTGAATCCAACAGATTTTCGGACTGGTTCAATTTAGGTTGATCGTTGGATCATACGAATGCCCGTTTAAACACTGCAGGCAAGTTACATAGTCTTCAAATCCCAATTTGCCGTCGTAAACCGTGAGCATTGTTCGTAATCGATCGGTTTCTTGTTTTTGTTGCGAATAAATGCCAATTGTTGGTTATCGTTACGTAAACGTTGACGATTTCTTTAGACGAAACTGCCTTTTTAGGGTTCCGTACCCAAAGGGTAAAAACGGGACCCTATTACTTCCGCTGTTCGTCTGTCTGTCTGTCTGTCTGTCACCAGGCTGTATATCATGATAGCTAGACAGTTGAAATTTTCACAGGAGATGTAGATATTTCTGTTGCCGCTATAACAACATACAACAAAACGTGTTTTTTTGCCGTTGTTTTGCTAATTTTGGGTTACCTTTGTTTCGTCAAAATATTTTTGGTCAAATGTATCATTTCCCAAATTTTCATTTGCCAAACTGCTTTGTTTTCTGTAACCGTAAATATTTCAGGATTTTATAAAAACTAACCTAACCTAACCTATAGGGTTCTACACGATGGTACTGAAAGGCATTCTGAAAACATTGTAAAACATTGGTTTGGCAAATGAAAAATTGGGGAAATGATACATTTGACCAAAGATATTTTGACGAAACGGCAGGCTCCCGCTAATTTTGTATAGTTAATGATACGGAACCCTTCGTGCGCTAGTCCGACTCGCACTTGGCCAGTTTTTTATTACTAATCGTAGAAGTACCTATAGAAGAGTATGCTATTCGACAGCAGAAGTACCTACATAGATATTCAAAAGCTCCTACTTTTAAAATCGAAGTTTGACGTCACGTTAGCTCCATCCTTTTCGTTCGATTTAGTCTCAAATGACAAGTGAAAGGGATTCGGCACCTAAAGTTTCGAATTAGTGATTCGTGGTAACCATTTCAGGTTCACAGAGTCCGTATTGATAAAGACTTAACTATCGGCATCGTGAGAACGCGGATTATTATTCGGCGTTTTAAACGCCATCATTATTGTCTTCGCATAATATCATTCAAGATAAACTCTATAAATTTCATGTTCTGTTAAATGCAATGGATACTACCCCCGGGTCTGTTGTTTTTGACAACAAAGGTGCAGTGACGGCGGCGGTTGGAACGCTCGAATATATATTTAAAAATATATCACCCATGCCCGATACTTATAGTTCAACCACAGATTACACAAGAGTAACTTCTTATATGGGTAGGTAGTTTGTACCTTGTCCTAAAACTCAACAAATTCCGCAATTTTAAAATGACACAGGTAGAGCACTGCTCTCCCTGTTTAAGAAAGTCGTATGTCCACCTTAAAAGACATAGGATAGTAAGACAAAACTAATAACTATACCATACCTACATAAAAAGAACCCGATAAAATTTTATCAATTTTCATGAAACCTAACTAAGAACCACCGCTAGAAAACCTGCATTCAAATGAAAAAAACCGCATCCAAATCGGTTTACCCGTTTAAGAGCTACGGTATCACAGACGCACGTAGCGGTCAAACTTATAACACTCCTCTATTTGCGACAGGGGTTAAAAAATATCGATCTTTAAAAGTAAGTGGTTTGTGGCTTAGTCGTCTTTTCTAAATGGACGGAATGTCCGCTGTCCTCATCACGCGGCAGACGACGTGCGCGCGCGCCGCGCGGTTTATAAACTCCCGCGCACAATTTGTAAACACTCGGCTATTCTCAACTGAGATGTGCCCGTGTTTTTCAACATGAATGTAACGAACAAGACGAATGCCGAATGAATGATATAGTTTACTGACCTATATTAAAGGAAAAAAATCGGCGGTCTTAGGCAGGATACGAACCTGCATCTCCTCTGGCTATCTGGGCTGGGCCGATGCAGGCGCATTAACACTTATGCCACCAAAACCATACTTAACACGTTCACGGACAGTACGTCGAGAGCCGTAAATTGTGACCCTCATAATATGGCACTACGGCTGTAGACGGCAATTTAAATTACACCAAAACTCGAACTCCGTCCACAGCCGACTATTTCTCATAGCGTTTATAGGAAGCCTGTGACTCTGTGCCGTTTTTGGTTTTAACACAAACTGTTAGTGCCACAGCAAACACCTTTTCTCTTGCACACAAGTTACCTCTGTCACGCACACATTGAAAGAACGCGTGTTGTGACACACCGGCTGTGGACGGGCCGTTTACATACAAATTCGGGCGATCAGTCGCCGAGTGCCACAACGGGAGGGAGGATATGCGTCGTGTTCCGCTAAGTTGCGGTTAGAGATTTTTCGTCAAACGGTACGTATTATTATATTGATAATTTAATTAATTATTGACTAAATAACATGTTAATAAGTTATTTCAATATATTGTGAGTGATTTATTTCAGAATTTGGTGCTGATAAGTGCCGGTGAACCATAAAATAGGTATTTATTATAACTGTCGGAATGCACTACATTTTTCTACATGCGTTCGTTACGTATTGTTTTATTGATATAATAGCGGTTTTTATAAGTTATTTTTACCTACCGCCATTATGTCCTACTTGTTTTGAAGAATGGCATGTGTCTCAAGATGATGAGGTTTAGGTAATAGATATTAAGTTTTCGATACTATTTTATGTTGAATATGTATTAGTTGATTTTATGTTGAATGACATTAGTTGATTTTTCGGGCTTAGCCTTTTTTGATACCTAATACTTGTTGTAAACTTATTAATGCTCAATGGAAGACCGATTAATGTTAACTGACAAGTAACTAGACTGATTAAGGTTATTCGTAACGTAAGATGCTCCAAGTTCCTGTATTTAATTGTGATTTCTAGTGTAAAAATTACCTGATACCTAAAATATGCCGTAATAGACATAAGAAACTATAATATTTGTTAAATGAGAACATTATTATTTTCTATTTCTAGAGGTGAATAAAGATTATGTTGATTATTACACTTCTTTTGAATTATAACCTGACCCGCCTGTGGCCGTTGCTAGCACAGCACGTTGTCATGGTACGCTTGGTGTGGCAGTCCGTCTGTGGACGATTTCGTCTGTGGCCGTAAGTGCCGTAACACACGCCTTAGGAATCGCTTGATATGAATATCCGTCTACAGGCGGTAACGTCTCTGACCGTCAGTGCCGCAACACATACACTCAAAACAAAATAATATGACAATCCGTCCCCAGACGTGATGCCAATTTGTATGGGAAATTTCCGTGCCACAGCACACATTTTTGATTATGGTCCTGTGTCCGTGAACGTGTTAAGGCCCATGAAATTACGCACTTGCTTTTTCATACTCGGAGGGTATGCTGACGCCATCTGTTCGGGTATCATTCTATCACCACATATTGGGTTTAACGCGGTAAGTTGGCAACAAATTATTCATCTCAACATCTACTTATCTATGCAGATTTAAAGATGTTAGAATGATAATGAAAACTAGATTAACCCAATCAGATTCAGATTTTATTACTCAATATAACACAGTATAAATTACATGACATGTCAAATTATATGCAGTTATTGAGGTCGTCAGAAATAGAATTAAATAATAATAACTGGTAAAAGTCAACACAAATACGAAGTACATTAAACAAAACACACCGAGAATCACCGAGTTTTCTAGTTTACGTACCAAACCAACCCAATTAAATTTCAAAACATATTATAAATCTTCATGTAAAGAGTAAGTTGTTTTAACCTCACGAAAGAGGGTTTGCCATACTTGTAATTGTAACACAGACACAGGCTTAGCGACAACAGCTATGCACTTTGATAGAACGTGCACTTGCATCTACACAAGTACACACACAAGTAGGGCCCACCAGCTTTCTTGAGATAAAACAACTGTCTTTCTTTCCTGAAAATGATAACCGAAAGTCCCACATCATCGTCACTTTGTGACTAATACGGCTTATCTTATATTATGTTTTTGGTGGGGTACTTACGGATACACTTCGATCCTGTGGGATCTTTTGTGTAATTACCCCTCTTTTAGAGCTTAATCCAATGCAGCCTCCACCTTTTCCAAAAAGCGGATGGTGGAGTGCAATGGAAGTACCTTGAAATCGTTCGGTTCTGGGTATCCACAACCGAGGAGACTACTACGGCTACGTCCTTCTAGATAGCAATGTAAACAGAAATTATTTTCTCACAGTATGTCTAAGCACTTAGTTTTTAGGTCAAAGCGGTTTGGTTTCAGAACGAGCAGATTACGGGCTGATAAGGAAAACGAAACGCAAACGTTGGTTTGAATATGACTTCAATAAAAAACCGACAAAAGGCTGCGGTATAACAAGGAAACAGTTTAGCAAGCCAACTTTTTTATTGGTCGTTTATTTGTTTTGGTCTTTTCAAGACAAATTAATAAAAGTGCCCTTATAGCCCAACAAAACAATAGTTTAGGTACTGTGAGGGTGTTTTCTAATTAAAATTGTATAATATGTTAGTAAATTTTATTAAAATATAGTTGTGGTTGCGTATTTATTGAAACATTGCATAGTTCCGTTACAAAATCCTTAGAGGTTCTCCTTAATCTAGTTCTGTCCAAGACAGCTATCTTTTATTTTCAGGAGTGCGCCAGAATACCTACAATCTACAAGGGTGGTAGGACCTTGTGCAGGGTCCGCCCGGACCGCTACCATCTTATCCATTAACCTACCGCCAAACAGCATTGTTCGCATTGTTGTGTTCCGGTTTGGGGATAAGACAGCCGGTGTAACGACTAGCATAGAGGCATTCCATCTTAGTCCTCAGGGTTGGCAACGCATTTGCAGCCTAAAGCTTGCAGTTTTGTGAATGTGAATGTGAATGTCTATGGGTCACAGTTTCCACTTACCACCAGGTAGCCTGTGCGCTCGTTTGCCTTCTCTATGCAATAAAATAATAAAATAAAATAAATAAATAATGGCTGGCTTAGTCGTTGAATAATGTCATGTCAGTTTCTTCGTTGAGTAATATAACTTACTTTTATCGCATATCATACAATACTAATGAAGCCTACGAGATTGTTATTTTATTAGATTCTTGGCGCCAGTTAGTCGCCTGTGGAGGCGACAAGATACGACGTACAGAATTATTTTAAACAAATGCCCCCGCATCTTTACTAAAGGAGTATCTCTTTCACGAATTTTTTGGAATACATCTTGTGACGGGACCGTATAATCACCATTAATGATATCCTAGTGTTCAAACCGAAACAAAAATATGGTTAGGGGTTGTACACACGAGAAACTTCTCAAATTCTGAAAGTTTCCAGTGAGAAATTCTTGGTAACTTCTTAAGAATATTCGTATTGTTTGTATAAAAAGGAAATTCTCAATGCTTTACCTTGTTTCCGAGAAAGTTCTCGGTAATTCTTGGAAATAATTCCAAACTTCTAGAAATCTGCAAGTTGCACATTGCTGGCCTAAAAAAAGATTGTAATTAATAACAGTAATTTGAATTTAAGATATTAGTTTTCATACTACCTACGCTCGCATTTTCAGCTCTCTCGCTGAATAAATAAGTTGCATTGCATGCAATGGTGCTTTGAACCCATAAATAAATAGTTGCCACGTTTTTCTGCCTCACGCTTTTCCATGAAACTTTTACAATGAAGTCGTTGACACATGAACTAACGTGACGTACCTAGTGCGATACCCATCGATGAAGCGTAGTAGTACACACAAGCTATGAAAACGGGTCACTTTCTATGGAAATTCTATACAAAGTGAACCGTTTTCATTGTACTTGACTACTTTGCACGTAGAGCCTATGAATAATGAATAGAACGTGCTTCGCAGTATTTTACTTTATTAAACAATACAGACAATGGACATTCTTCGATGTTGACTAGAAATTCATGATCCGAAAGAACTACTTAATTGATCGAACGCGAAACTCAAGTTTGCTGAAGTAACTGTATTTTTTATCACGGAAATTAATTATATCCTCAATGTAGAAGAACACTAAACGCGACTCTTCCACTCGGTAGAACCATTTAGCTTTTGTTTTTAACCCGATGGCCATTATTGTCAAGTAACCGAGCTATCATAACGGTGACGACACTATAATAAGTATATCAAAAATCATAATATGAGTTTAGCGAGTACAAAAGAAGCCCAGTACGTTATTTATAGAGACCTAATAGCCTACGAATGGCATCGATCGAAACGTAAATAATTGAGATGGTATTTTATTTAAAGGTATAAATTAATCGTTACGCTTAAATTAGATACGTCTAATAATACCCTCCACTACCACTGTCATATTTTTTGAAACTTTTTTTATGGCATATGGAAGGCAAACGAGCACACAAGCCACCTGATGGTATAAGTGGAAACTGTGACCCATAGACATTCGCATTCACAAGACTGCAAGCCTAACACTGCAAATGCGTTGCCAACCCTGAGGACTAAGATGGAATGCCCCTATGCAAATCATTACACCGGCTGTCTTATCCCCAAACCGGAACACAACAATGCAAACACTGCTGTTTGGCGATAGGTTAATGGATAAGATGGTGGTAGCGATCCGGACGGGCCCTGCACAAGATCCTACCACCCGCAACTCTATCGAAATTGTTAGATATATTTAAATACAGAAAAACACCACGTATTGAAAGATAATAAGCGTAGGTAATCAGTTCGTTTTGCACGTCTCATGCAGCGCACGCTTGAACATGTTGCGTAGTTTTCTTTCATCTGCTACATTATTAGTTCTTGTTTAACATAAGTAATTATTGTATATTGATGATAGCGAAGAAGCTGTAGTTCTTTGCGGTGAGATACTTCCCATAGCTGATGGCGGTAACAATGAGATATTGTGTTGGAATTGATTGGTTACCATACATCCGGGATGCAAGACAATACACCTCACCAGCAAAAAGCGTTAAACTGCGTGTAAGCCGTTTACACTTGAGATTATCCGTTGTTTAGTTCTTACTCTACTACCAATATACTAACAATAGCAATGCGATTGTTATCACTTTGTATTTTTTACTGTAACAAGATATCTCTATATCCAAACACCCGTTCAATCTGCTAAGTTACCTTCTTTGACAATGACATTCATAATACATACAGTACCTGGAAGACCGACGCTCGAATTGAAAACGAATTTTCCCGAAGATGACCACTTGACATATCGGTTTTTCGCCCCCTAAGCCTCTATATTGCACATCAACATCGTTAAAGCCTCTTTCGAGAACGTGATTGCAAATATCTATAAGTATACCCACAATTAATCCCCGTTTCCCATGGTCACGCCATGACTAGAGAATGGCTCGACCTGTTTCTTTTATATTTATTGTTGTGTTCGTTATCAACAAGGTTTATTAGATAATAAATACACCTGGGAGCACCGGGCACAGACAGTATTTATATGCAAATATTTCTCTCGTTTAATAGTACAATAAGATAACATAAAATTAACGAAAGAATCCAACAACAAAGGACTTAAATTAATTCAGAAACACTTTAAATCAATCGATTCAATTCTTCTTCGAGGCATGCAGGTTTGCCGTGACCGAAGACTGAGTGTAGGAGTGGGAGGCAGTCGACCTCGAGGCTAACAGAAGGTTTTTGGTTAGTAAAAACATATACTCGTACAACCCCGACAAGCGACAAAACAAACAAACAGGTTTTAGTGGTAGGATCTTGTGCAGGGTCCGACATATAGTGTTTGCAATCAGAGAAATTACTAGCTTAATGGCATTCCATGAAAGTCCTCAGGGTTGGCAAAAAAATTGCGGTCTTGAGATTTTCTTCGTAAGATTGGAATCTTGAGATTGCAAATATCTATGGGCTTCAGAGTTCACTTACCATCAGGTGGTCTGTGTGCTCGTTTTACTTCTCGATGACAATACGTAAAAACATATTCATTATATGTTTCTCACGGGCACACGGTATATAGTTTGTTTTCTATCCTGTGAATGATCAGAGGGTAAGACGATCTTCAAGTTGCGCGCTAATAATATTAAGAGAGAACATCGTATTTTTTGAGAAACAACACTATTTGTTAATAACAATCGGCAGGTGGTATTATAACATTACCTATACATTAATTAATTAAAGGGCTTTTTCTTGTTGGCTTCGGATCCATGAACACCTTTGATACGTCCGGCATTCCTATAGTCCCGTGATTGGTAAAGACATACAAACACACCAATATAGTCTCTGTTATTAAAAATTACGTCAAAATTCCAAATGGATGCAATTACTCCCTTACATAAGTTTTTACCTCGGAAAAGAAAGAAACACTTCCACATTCAAACCACAACTTTTTGTTAAAAAATGGCGTTGTACGTTACTTACTGGTTTAGAACCTTAAGGTAGACTCACAATAAAGAAGACAAAAGACTCTAAAGTATTATAAGGAGCACTGTTACGCAAACTGATGGGTCGCCGTTGCACAACCTAGATAGACCCAGTTGCGAAATTAGCAAAACATTTACACTTGATGAAGATCGCGTCCGCATATTTATACATTTTTTATCAGACGCGGAACGCCGACGTGAAGAACGTATTAAGTTTTTGTAGTTGATGTAAGAATTGCTTAAATTTTAAAGGAAATTGAACACATGAACCATCGTATAATAGGCAAGATGGTTACCACGAAATACAATCCGAATCTTCATGTGCTGATTCCCTGGTCTAGTCACTCGAAACCAAAACGAAAGAAAGGGATTGAGCTAACGTATTTAACTTCGAAATTCTATTTTCAAAGTAGGGCTTCATGCCTCAGGTTGCACCCTAAAACAACGAATTATACAAATTACATGCATGATTGATCTTCTTGTATACACTTACCGCCATGCTTAGGCATATTACAGAAGCAATGAACTCGTTCCTATTTCGTACATGTGAATGAAAATCTCACTAAAGAACGACTTAACCGTCATTAACTTACTCTGAGTGCGGCCCTTATTCTTGTTAACACGTGGTAATACTTACCTACCTAAGTCTTCAGTCAGAAATGTAAAACTTTCAACTACTAACCCCCTTATTCATAAACGCACAATTAACTTTTTTTAGTTAAAGTATTCTTCGTCTCCTCCGCCAAATTCAAAAGTCATAATATCAGAAAAGGATAGAGCCTATTTTAGTCATATTTTAGCTATAGCGCGTTTATGAATAAGGTAAAACTTGACATCATTAAGTTAAAATACCAAGTTCACAAACCACTTAAAACTACATAAACTTTGTCCTTAACTACACCTTATTAAATTCCAAATGGTCCCCTAGGAACGTGTGGGAGCCATTTCCCACGCCATCTGTCGTGCTAGGAAGCCACAGAACAAAAACTCAAGTTCCTTCCTCCGTGAACTCCCGTGAATTCACAATTCACACGACAGGAAAGAGTCTCGGAACGATGATCACGGTGTGAAGGGTCCTTTATAGAGGCACAATCGAAAGGCACTTAAATGCTAATTTAACGTTGTTGAAATAGCTTTAGCAGTTAGGTTAGTTACATACATTCATTTGTTAGTTACTTGTTTTTTCTAGAGTACTTTAATAGTAGATTGTGTCACAAGGGAGCAAAATGAAATATTTCCGGCGAGGTCGTACATTGGTAACGCCCAAGGTGGTAATAATTTTACTACCGTGTGACACATACTGCTTTTCGCATCACCTATGAGGAAAATAATAGATGTAAGTGACGAAACGAATTTAATTATTTACACTCTCTAAAAGGCCCGAAATTATGAAATTGAACAAGAAAATTTGTGGTACCTATTTTTCAAACCACCAAAATGTCCTTGAACAGAAATGTGCCACTTTGATCCCTCCTAGCAGGGAACAAAAAGTCCCCTTTCCGAATAGGTGATGAAAAAGTAGATTTTTTGCGCTAGCTAAAACATCCTAATATGCTACCACCTGGCGCGGTTGTTATACATAATGTATAATTCAAAATACTGGCCGATAAGAAATCAATTCTGACACTGTCACCGCAGAACTATACCTATTTTTGAGTTTGAGGTTATAATTGAATATAATTTATCATCATTACTCGTAAGAAAGAAACGGCTGTAGGAGCAAGCAGCCAGCGGGTCGATTTTTGATAATCGAACACTCAAAAATTTAATTCGAATATAAACGTGAAACGGTAAAATTCCAATTTTGAAAAGTCGGTAGTACGTTCCTATATTCAAACTCGACATATTTTCACATTTTGACACATTTTCTACTTAGAAAATGTCAAATTTTAACGAGACGTCACAACTCTATCCACGGTTTTGAATATAGGAACGCACCATTAGCAACTCAAGCTTACGTTAACCAACAATTCAAGAAGAATTGTGAATAGAAAGTATTTTACACATAGTTAAGTGTAACCATCATAACCAAGATGAAGATAACATTCAAACTCAATTACGCAACAGAATAATGCACATATTCTTTATAGTAACGTAATATGTTTTGTTTTGAAAATTAGAAAATATTTCTTCCACAGGGTCTACCATGAGACCGTTACTTTCTTTAACTTTGTTTAGTGACTCGTTATATACTCATATCGCACTAAGTACGAGATAAAAACGGTCAGTCTTCGTTTAAAAGGCTTTCTCTTAAAAGAACCGTAATTAACGTGCATTTCTCTAATTATTTATGCTTGGCATTCGTGATTCGACACACTCGTACATATACGAATGTTTTGATTCTTTTCATGGTCGGCAGACAAGTTACGGAAGAAGGTAGAGTCAATATTATTGGTTTTAGTATACAAAATAACTGCTTAAACACAGAGATTACATTTTAAAAAACCGGTAGGTTCAGTGCAATACCTTCAAAAAGTTTTTCGGGTTAGGCTAGCATAAGGGTGCGTTTTCACCGGCGAAGCGAGGCGAGACCAGAGTTTTAACCATTTCCACCGAAGATGCGCGAGGAGGGAATTGGAATATTTCAAAGCCAATTTATTTTTTCGTCTCGCGTTGTCCCGCCTCGTCTCGCTGGAAAACCACGAGCAAGTTATTTTTTGCCAATGCTCCTTAGTAATTGCCATATCTTATTAAAGTCTTCCGTGAATCTTCAAAACATTCCTTGGGTACCCTGGGGGTGCACGGAAACAGGACTTTTCGGAAATCAAATTCTACGCGTACAAAATCGCAGGCATCCTCTAGCAACATATTGGCAATGTGAAAAGAGCTTAAACTGCAATGCAGATGATTATGATTCGCCCGGGGCTTCTTTTCTTGTTCGTTTAGCCCTTCGGGCAAAAAATCCAAGTATTTTTTTATAATTCATGCCACAGAAGTATTCAAATAGGTATAATCAAAACATTAACCAACACATCGTAGCTCCTAAAAGACAAACATACCGATGAATGAACGAACGGTTTGCTACTTAACAGGCTAATTCAATTTGAAACAATAAGGTCAATGTACGATGGTTATAAGTGTCAATTTGAAGATTAAACAACTTAATTTCTAATAGAGTTGCATAGGAAATTGTATCAAAATTTAAAAAACCTTTACTCGACCGACCCACGGCCTTGTTATACGGAACCAATAAATGGCAACCGCTTTCCATAGACCATAACACATACGTGAACTTGACGTCGGTGACATCTATGTGTAGTCGAAAGCACAATTCAATGGCTTTCTTTGTGACAAAGGAATCGCTCCGACGCTCATGCGTCAGCGCTTTCTACGGTTTCTTATCAAATATCACCCATTGTCTCACTGAAACGTAAATCCCACCGTTAAGGTGAGGCTACACGTGCAATAGTTGCCTAATTCGACATTACGTTGTGATAACGTGTTCTATAGTGTGTTGGATAGGCAATCGAGTTCACGTTATGTGAAATATAAAAAGAAGTGTTTCTGTTCTGAATTTAACTTGGTTTTATCGATAAATACTTAGTGTCAAAGTCAAAGTCAAAGTCAAAGTTCTTTATTCTTCAATTTAGGCATAATATAATGCACCTATGAATGTCAAAAAGCATTACCACCGGTTCGAAAAATAAAACCTTTGCCCCGAGAAGAACCGGCGTAAGAAACTCGGCAAGGTATATTTTTTTCAAGAAAAAGGTTTACATCATTACTACATTAGTGTGTTGTGATCTGCAACATACTGACCACCTTTCATTTAATAACCTAAAACCTCGTTAAAATATCAGTGTAGAAATTCAAAAAACATATGCTTACTACTTACCTATTCATAAACGAGCAATAGCTAGTGTGCTAAAAATATGATTTGTCCGTAGCTGCCATTGTGACATTTGTATCTGACGATAAAGAGTTCTTTAACTAAAATAGGTTAATTGTTCGTTAAAGAAAAAGGGGGTAAAAATAATGTTAAAACAATAGAGGGTAGATTCAAAGTAGTAACAATAGTTGTTAGTGGTGGCAGGACTATCTGCAATTGCCGTCCGGATCACCATCACCATCTCATCATTTAACTTACCACCAAGCACAACTTAGGTTGACATTACATTTGCCGTCTAAGGATTGTAGTCTTGAGTTTGCTAATGTATAAGATTGATACATCCCACTTACCATCAGCCCCCTATTTAACCATAGTGACAATGACAGGTGACAATGACAATGGTAGGTACATGGCGCAGGTTATATGAATCCCGGTGATGTATCAGAGTGTTAACTTTGCCATGTATACAGTAGTAGAGGACGCCCGCGACTTCGTACACGTAGAATTAGTTTCCCGCTACTCCCCCTATTTTAACCCCTTAAGGGATGAATTTGCAAAAATCCTTTTTCAGTTCTCACTTACATTATGAAAGGAACCTTTGTACCAAATTTCAAGTTTCTAGGTACAGTAGTGTCGGCTGTGCGTTTATGTATATATAGATTGTCACCTGTCACCTGTAATTGTCAAAATGGTGAAATAGAGGGCAGGTGGTGGCTGAGATTCTACACGGTAAATCCTCGTTGCTTTTGAAGTGTTTCCGTACCTATTGTCCTAGTGTTAGAGCTCTTATTTAGAATTAAAAACAATCCATAACACGTCAAAGGTTTAACCGAATTCAATTGAGCAGGCTGCTTCGTGCCTTAAAAACAAAGTAGTTAGTAGAGTTGACGGACGGATGATTCTGTCTCACTATAAAACATGCAATCGTTTTAAAAGCGACAAAAACTCGTACGTTTCACTGCACTTAGCAATCATGGGAGCCGTTCATTGAGTCGTAGTTATCGCGAACGAGTTAGTGCCTGAGACTTAACGCTCAACTTGACCTGGATGTGTTACCTTGTTCTTAAATAAGCCGTAGTATTAGCTATCCAGTGGAAGGGGCGTTTGCAAGACGCAGTTGACCGAGTTGTTAGAAACCGTGGCTAGGAAGCTAGCGCTTTTGGGTTCGATTATAGCAAATATTTGTTTGATAAGCAGGAGGATATTTTTCTATATGTTGAATAATCTTGATGTATTCTTAGTACTTATGTATACAATGGTGTTGCCTACAAATATGAGATCAATTTTGACAACTAAGTAATAGAAGGTCGGAAAATGGCAAACGCTCCTAGTTATATGTGGCCACAATGGTGTTGGACCCACATAATACGCTTACCCGCTTAAGACGCGTTTTTGGCTGAATCCCTTCAAAATCGTCTTAAGCTAGTTTTACTGTATAAACAAACATTAAACATTTTTTTTTTTTTAGTACCGATTAATAATAATTTAAGGCTTAGTTTAAGACTAGGTTTATAGGTTAATTCTAGTATGATTGCCCTTGATGTTTATTCATTTATTCATCTAATATACGTGTTTCTGTTCTGAAACGCGATCAGAGGGCGGAGCTGGCCTGGTGTTCATCCTGATTGAGTTTCATTGATACTTTCGTTGTCAGTAATCGATGCTACATTGTTTTGGTGTTGTTATTTGACGCTCAGTGACGTCACCCAATTGGAACATCAATTTGTGTACCAGAACCAATAATTCAATTGATTTGATCATTCTGGAATGTGTAACATTTCGTTGTGATTATGTTCATACATACACATATATGATATAAAAAGGATATTCACGAAAGCAGACAAGTACAAACTATAGTGCCCCGCCTAAAAGTCAACCCTGACACCTATCATGTACCTACCAACCTACACTCAGGAGCAAAAATACCGGGTCAGAGTGCGTTTTTCATACAAACGAGACTATTTCGAAGCCTTGGTTCTTTGCCAGGGGTTGTTTCGAGTGAGGTTTAATGGTGGATAGGTGGATACTCCGAGGTTCAATAGAGGAGATCAAAAGTTCTTAAGATACCTAACTGATCGCACAATCAGTTAACACCACAGCCGGACAGTTTGGGTCAGCACTTGGATTTCCTTACATTTTATTGCCATTTTAGATGTTTTTCTGAACATGCACAATTCCGGCGTTAACGGCAAATTCATTCAGTTGGGTATCCTAGGCACTCTGGAAGTCCTGTATCGATGCTCGCGGTATTCATCATCAGAATTCACTAAAAGCATTCCCTGGCGAGGAACCAAGGCTTCGAAATAGCCTCTTTAGTATGAAAAACGCACTTTGACCCGTTTTTTTTGCTCCTGAGTGTATTTTAAGGTTTGACAGGTAATTAACATTTGCCCATTTCAAGAAACAAGGGCATGCTAGTTATGTAGAGTCGAATTATACCTATTTACGCATATCGACCATGATAGTTAACATCTTCTTACAACATCATAATAATACCGAGTATAATACATAATTACAGACGTACAAGTCCAAGATAATCGTATAAATATTAACCTCATTCATTACAGCGAAGTAAGCTTCCGATGAAAAATATTAGTGTATTCCATTCCAATTACAATGCTACGGTATTACGTCAACGGCTGCTAAATCACAAAAAGAAACAACTGAACGTCGTCACGAAAAACTGCCAACTATTTCCAACTAGCGCTGGTTTGCTCGCATCAACGGACACGGTGCCACCACGGTACCCACATCCGCAGGCACGGAGACACCCGGACTACAGCACGTCGCGGCGTGATCTTGCCTGCCTTACGCAAGACGTTTGGAAAATAGTCGTTTACCTAATGCTCAAGTTTTTGCATTTTATCAGCTGAGTTGCATTTATTCAACTTGTAATTTGATTGATTGACAAAGTGCCTTGGAAATGTTTGTTTTTGGTTTATCTTGCATATCGGCCCAAGCCCCAAACTGGAACGTCTATGTAAACTAAACACCGATAATCTTACTTATAATATAACTAGAGGACACCCGCGACTTCGTACGCTTAGAATTAGTTTCGACACCCCCCCCCCCCCCCCCCCCTTAGGGGTCGAATTTCAATAAAATACGAAACACGTCGTCCATAAATTCTGTTAAAGAATGTTTATGCGAAATTTGAAGTAGATTGGACCAACGAATCAAGTTGTCCCATACAAACTATGCCCCCTTTTTTACCCCTTAGGTAGGTAGGTAGGTAGGTTTAGGCTGTGCGTTGATCCGTCAGTCAGTCAGTCAGTCATTCAGGACAAAGCATTTTATATGTATAGATAAATCGCTGCCCCAATATTAAAGAGTTCTATGTTGTACTTCTATCAACATGAAATTTGAAGTTTGTCAGAGTGACACTAGGTCTAAATTGGAGTACCCCGACAATGTAACATAGAACCCTATAATATTCATCACACAAAACACAAGTGTTTAGGGCAAGCCCTTACTAACCATTTGTAAATAAATCTCTCATATTTGACTGACTGTACGTTCAACTCTGTGGCGTGTTTTGAGAAACTTGATCAAGCGGCGGCGTCGCTCATTGTTCCGACAGTTGTTACTGGCATATGTCAATAAACACTGTTCGCCGAAAGACAATAGCTTGAAGAAAACGCTTACGCTAACAAGCTATTGCTAGTAAATGTTGGACTGACGTCCCCTAGAAATAATCCTGACCAACCTGCAAGAGTGTGCAACAAGTGTAAAAAAAGAAAGAAATGCATGTATTCATGACATAACAAAGGACACATTAACACGCACAAGAAGAATGTAGAAACAAAATGGTCCCAACACTCCCAACTCAGCGTAATGCTGGTATTAAAGTCAGCGTTGGTCTTCCGGTGGAACCATCAGGTGTACCCACGGAAGCACACAGAAGATTGAAGCATTTTAGACAGTATACGAGGCAGGAGATATGTTATGTGACTGCTATAGTGCTGTTTCACTGCCAGAAACTTGGCTGGTAAAGTTTTGGCTGGTTAAACCTTAATATGGCTTAAGGGCATACAAGCAGATTAGTGTATGCGATCCCGGAATTGGTTTGTATGTAATACCTTAACTAGTTACTATTGCATGCAAAGCAATTCCAAAATAGCATGCCAAAATGCAGACCAGATAAAATGTAGCCCGTCAACCTATAGGTAAGTAAACCAGAAAAGGTAGGGTTTAAGGTTTTTTGGTAAAATAGTAAAGACAACACAATAATTATTCTGAACAAAATGGCGCGCGCGTCACGGTGATTAAGTGAGACAAGAAGTCCATTGTGATGATCATCACAGTCATCAGTTATGCATGTTTTACATTTACAACTGCAAGTTTGAAGTGTTTCAGTAATTAATACCAATACCTTCATTCACTCTGACTTGACTGAAAGGATTTAAATATTTAAAAAAAAGGATCACACAGGCTACCTGATCGTATGCGGGATCTGTGAATCATAGACTACAATCTTTAGACTGCAATCCTAAGACCGCAAATGCGTTGTCAATCCTGAGGACTAAGATGGAATGCCTCTACGCTAGTAATTTCACCGGAACACAACAATGAGAACACTACTAAGTACTTGGCAGTAAGTTAAGGATAAGATGGTGGTAGCGATCCCGACGGACCCTGCACATAGTCCTACCAACACTTAACTATTGTACTTTTTTACCCTCACACATACCAACTGCTTGGTTAATCAAACATTTGTGAAGAAATATTTACCATTTTTGAAATTTACAGATCCTATTAGCATCAAAGGAAAGCAAACAAAACCGTGCTTCTTTTGTTCATCACTTTTAGTATACCAGTGCATCTTAACATCCTATTTCATATTTTTTACACGGCAGCTTCTAATCGCAATTCCAAGCAATATCCCATTAAAGTCCGCGTCCATCATAAAATCTATTTCAGTACAAGTAATTAACTCCCTGTTACAAGTTAATGTCGCTGAAAACCGCTAGTTGACGTGAGACATCCCAAACATTTCTCATTTATTCCTCGTCTCCTTCCTCTTTTGTGATTAAATAGCCCCATATATCAACCTGATGGGAATACTTAGTTAACATTTAGTTATTTATATCTTAGAAATACCACTTATGTTGTGAATAACTTTAGCTATACAATTGAGTATGGTTACAATCTTGCAATCCTTATTTGCACGACTGCTGTAGATAATGTTCTCTGCAAAAAAGTCAATATTGATACATACCGCGGTGTTATTCGTTTCTGAAGCCAACGCTTTACATCTGTAGAACAGTTTAACTTGATAAGTTAGCAACTTACAGCCAGTATTTTTCCATTTCAGACCATTGTTTATTAAATAAATAAAGTAGATTTGCATCACATGCTAGGTCATGCTGTTTAGTAACTGGTTAGTATATTCCCGCGAACTGAATGGAACGACATGTAGTCTGACCTTCATCAACACTGCTATATAATTCGCTTTTAAAGTTATCATGTACAGCGAAAATATGAATTGGTTTCTAGCCAAAGCTAATTCTGTACGTTTGTTGCACTGGTGAGAGGAAAATGTAATTATTGATTTATGTTAAGGTTATTATCGTGATGTGTGAAAATATAAATGACGTTTTTCCGGCCATGAAGCGACATTGAACTACACCAAAGACCTTGATCTCATAGACGTGTCATGATGACGTGATCTGACGTTGTGCGGAACGTGCCAAATATATCAACAACGTGATGCACATACCTACACACATATTTAATTAAATCCTAAACAAAAGCCAAGAATTATGACGTGGGCCAGCGACCCGAAAGCCAAAACAGTATACAATAGTCTTTGAGCCAAATTCCGACCCACCAACGTTGTTGCTAAAGTGAGAGCGTAGGACTTCATTTTTTTTTGACAGCATCGTTGTTTTGTACGTTTTTCTAGCACCTAATGAAAAAAGTTTGCCGACCTCTAACGAAGACTATTAGTCAGTGAATATAACAGTAAATATAGTAAATATAACAAAAGCAAAAGCCAGTCATTTTTAAACCGGTCGTCGTCTTTCCTCCCCGAAGGTTACCGGAATCTCTTGCCATCCAAAAAATATATAGAATCCAAAATGATCGCATATTATAACGTTACTTGACTCATCAAGTCATCAAGTATGCAGCCAAAACCAATGTACTTTAGAAACTCGATTCTGAATGACGTAAGCTATCCTTTCTAAGTAATTTGTTTAAAATAACGATGACCTCACGACGCAAACTGTTAAAATGCGATTGCATTCAACAAAATGAAACCTTCAGTACTGCAGTCGGTTAAATACTTTCATAAATATTTTGAAGTCCATCGTGTTTTATTAACGCTTTGAGTGGTTTTCATTAGAATAGACAAAAAGCTTTACGTCAGCATAAAAACATTCTGTTTCTGATTTACCTAACAGACAACGCGCAACAGAAACTGCTCAACGTAGAAACGAGAAATTCTAGATATTATAAATAATAAATATTCCCATGGAAAGGATTTTTAATATGGTTTTTAAAAAAACAGAGGTAAAACCAGGATGGATACAGTACGGGTACATAATGGGAAGAGGAAAAACCAAGTACCCTTTGAAATTCCCATAATAGGAATTCCAAAGTGACAGTTAGGCCTTAAGATACGACGCATCGACTTATGGATTGGGTACGCCTTCTTGCCCTAGAATGGCGTAGAGCCGCGGTCCGTTTCCGTCTGCCCTAGAAAACTGCCTCGCCAATCGATATAAGTTCAATGGCCCAAAAATAACCCCATGCATGCAAATTATCACTCGCAATTATTTGACACGTAATCTGTATTAACTTGAAAGGGTTGTCGTGTTGGGTTGACCTAGGTCAAATCTTTTGTTTACAGATATTTACAGAAGCAAATTGTTTACAGATATACGCTGGGATTTTAACACGTTGGCTGCGGGAGAAGGCACAAAAAGCCCCATGCGTGGCCGTAATCCTGTGCGGCACTGAAAATAGTGTACTTTCGTACGGTGCGGGGAGCGTATCTTGTCTTGGCCAATCGTTGTAGTAGGACAGAGACAAATATTGTTTTCTGTATTGCTCTTAAATTTTGATAATATGGCATACTTAGTTTACGTGGGGGCACATTAGACCTCTCCCGCACTGAATGACTTTTTTTTCATTTAGGTGCGGGAAGGGGTCCAATAGACCTTCGACCCATCACACGCCCCATCCGCACTGGATGTTGACAATTTCAACGGGTAGTGAAGCACCGCACACGAACCGCGATAGGCGATTGTTTTAATTACCGAGGTATTGTTTGTGTTTGTAGTGAAAATTTTGTGAAGAAAAATGAGTGCACCATCAAAGGGGCAAAACGAAGCTGAATTTTTTATTTGACTCTGAGGAAGAAAATGATACCGAAGGATTAAGGTATCAAAAAGTATACCAAGTAAGTCAAAATATAAATAATGAGAATGTGACGGGCGGTATAGATGTGAATACGTTTTTTGATTCTGACAGTGATGAGAGCGTTTTTAACTTAAAATGTCGTAAGGTAAAGAAAATTCATAATGACAGAATACAAAATCAGGTTGCAACTCAGATTGATGCGTCATTATGTTCTTCGCCTTTGTTTGCATTATGTTTAGAGTGTTTTAATGAAAACCGTTCAAAATAAAATAATTAAACTACTATTTAGTTACGAAGGTTTTTATTTTTCTGGTTTCGTCGGGTGAGAATACGTTTGTGCGATGTCTAACAACCTTCTTTAGGCAAACGTATTCTCTCCCGATAATATAGTAATCGTTTCCCATCCCTAAAATGGCTTAATTCGGTCAATTCAGTGCGGCAAAAGGTCTAAAAGACCGCACAGTTTAATAAAAAAATGTTTAATAGTTCTAAATGTCTGAGACCGGGGCGAAGCCAGAACCATATTGCTTAACAGATGTAGATTGCTTGGGTATAAATTTCTATGCAGTACGGTAAACTTCCACGGAAAAATAACTAGTTTTTTTTTTCTTGCGAGGTGGGGCACAATGGACCTAGTGCCGCACTGAAGTTTAAGTAGGGTAGGGGCTCTTTGGACCTATTAACGCACCAGAATAACAAACCTGTAAATCAATCCCGCAGCCAACGTGTTAACGTAGCATGCTTTCGAAAAAAAAAAACTTTATTATTTAGGAACGGTAGACGATGAATCATTGTCTGTGTTATGATTTTTCTGATTATTCACGCAGTTGTTAATTGAGCCTGTGTTATGTAAGTTGAGTCACTCGAGGTCAGCTCAGTATAGTAATACGGTGGGGTAGCCTACATTACAACTGCCTTATAGTTTACTTCCTATACACAGTTCACCCATCTACTCTTCACTGTTTGCGTAAAAAACACATAACTAAAATGCTATAAACATATGGCTTGCCGTGTTTTCATCTTACTAGAGACGAATGCCATATTTATAAATAAAGTGTCCTTCAGAAACAGGTTCGGTAAAGGAAAAACCGTACTGTGTTAAATAATCGTGCTGACTCCAAACTTGTTGTGAACTTGGGAATTTCCCATATTTTACTGTTATAGTTATAGCAAAGTCAGTCAACAAAGTAAGTATAACGTTTCTCTTAATCGGAACATGTTTTGATGTCATGTCGAACGTTTTCATGTGCCTTTTTTAAACTGAAAAACTAGTCAGTACGTACACGGAACAGAATATTTCAAAGTATGATAAATCTTGTTGTCATGTGACTTTATTATGTAATCCCTGCAACCTAAGACAGTTCCTTTGAGCTTCTTTCACCACAAGTCTAATTACTTAGCGTATATTTTCGCATATCACTTAACAACGTAACAAACGTATGCTCAAAGTTCTGGGTTTATTATAAACCCAAGTAAAATTAGCCGCAGTGTACAGACTATGGGACGCCTCGCTCCAGTAGTAGACATTAATAGTACACTTTATATACACAACTATTTCGCTTTGAGTGAAATACGAGCGAATGTGTCTCGGCTCTGGATAGCAGCCAACTCCTTCCACGGAAATAAAATGGGGTTGGAAGAGATTACTAATGGATGGCCTAGCTAGACTATCCATCGAAGACGTATATTTATAAGTTTGCATTTATCTTCCGGATCTTCCCCACCAACAGCTATCTCGTTTAAATAGTTCTTATAAGTATAAGCCTTAGGAATAAATAAATAAAATGGCGATATACTTTTGAATGGCATCGATATTTTAAAGTAATGCAAATACGTGTACGTGAGACATTTCTTGTATTTTTAAATCATAATTTGTAGCTTGTTATGTTCATAAGTTCCAATACAAACTTAGTTACCAACACCTAGTTATTATTATGATAATAAAGGCATATCTTTTCCGTAATATCAATCATTAAAGCGTCCTTCTTTAAATCCATTAGCAACAAAATTTATGCTTCCCAAATCAAACATCTTTATCCGCATCAAATGAACAGTTTATACGTAGTCATTCGTGTTTATTTATAGGTACCTACATCTACATTTATAATTTGATCTTAACAAGATTTATGCTTTAGATCTCGTTTCGCTCCTACGAAATCGATTTCGTACCCATTTAACAGCCTATCTTCTTCAAAGGGCATTGCTTTCTCAGTAGTCGCTACATTTTTACAGCTAAATAGTTTTACAGATTAACGATCAAAGTTGTCACATCAAAGCTTTAACCACATCGTATTTCCTTTAACGAGTTGTTTAATTCCTATTCCAAATGTAGGTTATCTGCCGCTGCGGTCGCTATAAATTGTTCTAAATCGATTCTGTTGAAGACAATTTCTAGACTTGAATGTGTTTGTGAACCGTTAAAGATTAATCTTTATCCTGCTTTTTCTTGTCTGGGGGACACCGTTGATGCAGGAAAACATATCGAAACTTTTATGTGGTCATCTTGCACCATCTCATATAAACATATATAAGTAGTTGATTCTATTTTATTCTTTTCCTTGTAGCTTTATATAATGCTAGATTAAGTTAAGTTGTACCATTGTAATATGAAATATGAAATATGTTTAAAAAATGACTGACTGCTGAGTTTCTTGCAGCGTTTCTTCTCAGCAGTGGTCTCCTCTTGGGAAGCGCTGGTAGTATCTTGACGTGTAAAAGTGCCCGAGCAGCCTACTTACTGAATAAATTTATTTTATCTTTTTTTTAAATCTTATTTTAATTGTGTGAATGTTAGTTTCGTGGTTTAAGGCCATATGTCACAACAAAACGTATTATGCTCATATACGTATGGACATTTAAAACGAGTGCTAAAATGTGCTTATGTGGTCCAGCGGTTCTAGCACTCGCTTATAGCGTTTAGAAACTTGAATGTCAACAACTCCAACGCATGAAAGACTAATTATGTGCACTGAAAGCACAAATGGCAGATAGTGAAACTCAATGTCACTGTAGTTAGCTGCAACAAACAAAGTTAATGACAATCACCTTCGCTACATATATTGCCTTAAAATAGTCAGCGCCAAGAAAATTGGCTACGTTTTCTATGAAATCGTTAAGCCTGGCAATGAACATGTCATCACAATCAGGGCCATTGACACGCATGGAGTGTTCACAGTTTATACGATTTTAAGTTTGTGGTATTGAATTGGTTTAGTCAAATAAGGGCCGATGCGTGGACGTGGGCGCCGGTTGCCTTTTGTAATAGCTTTGGAAATGACTAATCGAATAACCAGTTATATAGGAAGTTTATTATTATGTTGTTACAGGCAGGTTTATAACATGAGTGCACCTCTACATAGGATGGTTTTAGATGTGGTGTTGTAAAGAAGTTTTAAATAAAGTAATTTCTCTAATTTTGGCATTACTTAATTAACCCAACTTGATTGTAATCGTTATACCTACAGAAATATCCCGCACAATCCCGAAATAACCAAATTTCAAAACAACAGATTCCCAATATACTGAAACTTAACATTCAAATTAAGTTATTGTTGGTTATCTGTAGGTATAATTATATCAATTTTGAATCTGTAGGCGTAGTTAGGAAGCTAAGGTTTCTGTTTTCTATCGACTCCAAATGTACGGAGTTGACATAAGCGGTTGACAGTTCTCTCATCAGCTTACGTCAATTCTATACACTTTGTCGATTTTCTAAATCGCTCTTAACCTACATCTTGAGCAGGCACACGGGTGTTTTGGGATTCACGTAAAGAGAGAAGTGTTCAACGTTGAAATTCCGATGTTTTGGGAGCGAGCGAAATAACCGCTCGACTCCTAAAACAAGCGCATATCTACTACATCGTAGTTATAACTAATAACAGTAATAACACACTGAAGTATACAACGTGATCGGTAATCAAACAGCACAGTACAGAGATATTGATTAGAACAAAATGCCTATCCATTCCGTTTGATTGACCGGCCTCTGCTCCGCTTGCTACGGACAGTTGCTTTTAGAGGTCAAACATTTCCTACTTTCCTTTTAAATCAATGGAAATGCTTAAAGTAATATACAAGTGGACCAACGATTAACTACTTTTGGAACTACATCCGGTTTAACAATAAGTAGATAGTTATTAATGTCCAGTCTACGGAGTAACAACGGCCCAATGATCATTCACTAAATTCTCCATATGAGGGCTCTTTTACACGTTAATACAGACTTAAATATGCCCATATCTATTACTAATCCCAAATTATCAAGTCATGTTTTCGCACTGTCACGTAAATTGGCTTTTGATATCGTATCATATTTATTATCTGTGTTGTCTGCACCAGTCATTATTATCAAGTAAAACAATATCTAAATCAAATATTAACTCACTATTTAAGTGGATACATATGGATAAAGAAGGTTCCTTATTGTTGCAATAACCTCGCTATTGTTAACAATAATTCTGTATTATACCAAAGCCAGTCAAAGAGAACTCCATAGACCTAAATTACCACTTTAATGCACGCTCTACAGAATCTTTTCCGCTTAAATAACCTACTGCAATAAAGTCTGTATTTAGGCTACTTCCATAACCATACCCTTATGAACAGTTACTGGCTAAGGCGTAAAATTAATCGTTTATTGCGTGTTCAGTCTCTTCCCTGTCGGTATCAGTAAAGCACCGTTAGGCCGCGAACCGTACGTAATGACACCTTAGCCGTAATGCGTGGGCAATAGACAATCTAGACTGGTTTATTGACGAGCACTGCGTTACGTAGGCAGTGCAACAACCGTGTTTGAACTCTAGAGTTGATCACGTTCTTGAAATAACAAATGCGCCTTGAATGTTTAGGTAGGATAGATATACCTACTGGGATACACTATAACGCTAAAGCTGCCGTGAATTTTGTAGCTTCTTGGAGTTCTGTACGAAATAAACCATCAAATATTATCGAAAAAGGTAGGCATGGGATGATAAGGCTCCGATAATACAGACTGAGCCAAAATACCTAGGCAACAATGAATATCAAATCAATGTATGCTTTACAAATAAGCGCAGGAATAAGTATTCTGTGCGTGTAGCAATTCGGAAAAGCCAAATGTAACCAAAGAGGAAATAAAAGCGGTAGGAATACAAATTACATTACTTATAAACCAAGAATCATGCGTATAATCGAATAAACTCAATGCCGGATTTGGTAGACATGTGCCAGTGTCTTTGCACGCGTTTGCCAATTAAGACAGACGTGGCTCGAACGTGACTGCAAGTTAGGCAACACGTGGGAATTGACGTCAAACAAAGTCAAACTTAAATCTAATAACAGCGATAAGTCAACGTTAGGTACTCGTTATTTTTTAACAATTCAGATTTGTGCTGGCCTTGTGCAACTATTATTTTAAATTGCGCCTTGCTACATAGGTCTATAAACAAGGGTAACTAAACATAAACAATTTCTTTTGAAGCGAAGCCAAGCCTTATCCAATGTTACGGGGTGTGGCGAATCGCGGCATGACTCTGGTGTGCCAAAAGGCAATTCTGTGCTTCCCTGACCTTTTAGTCGGGTACGTCACGAATCGAAGTTATGATTTTCGGATCGGTAATTTAGTATTGCGAAACTTTAACTTTGAATTTCCAGTTCAAATTAAATGATGTAGTATTTTTTTATGGATAGCAATTATGTATCTATCTACCTTTTGTTTAGGGCTTAAAATATTTTTGTGTAAAGTATAAAACGTATTAGGTTCTAACCTTCTTTTTTTGTTTTCAGACGTGACCCGGGAGTTTAACAAGGAAAGCAGACTTTAACTTTCGGTAAGCAAGTTTTTACGACGTCTCTCGGCGGTCGTTACATCATTACGGAGCTGCGGTGTAACGACGGTATGCGAACCACGTTCCCACATCCGTCCGGCTGAACGGGAGGTCTTTAAGTTGGTAAAAACTGAGACAAAAATGTAGTTTTTTCTTTAGGAATCCTTTATAACAGTATATAATAGGTGACCCGCTAGCTTGTGTGCCTCCTCTCGCATAAAAAAAACTACTTCTTCGTCGTTAAATGAGGTCGACCGTTATGGTGTTTACTTAATGTATTTAAGTTCAATTTGTTTTTTTTTTTAGGGTTTCTTTGCCAAGGATTTTTTTTTTGCGCATATAATTTGGGTTTTGCTACTAAAATTACGTCTAACTAGTATTTATGAAAAAAACCGTCTTAATTTTTCTTCATAAAACGAAGTTGAAAATCATAATCATTAATCTAAACCATAGTTTTGTAAATCTAAATAGCTACCATTAAATCTGAGATAGAGCTTGAATAACCAATTATAATAAAGACTCTATTGATATTTAAAAGGTCACAATAGATTTCGAAACCGAATAGTTCAGTGGTTAGGTAGATTATAAGGCCATTTGTTTGGGGTCCATTTTGAATGAAAATCTGGCCGCTGGGCATTGAACTGTTGCTGTGTTCAAAAGGTATTGTACAGGCGGTCGTGCGTGTACACAGAATTTTTAATAATTTAAATTACATCTGATTTTTTTCAATAATACTTTGTCCGTGTAACGTATTCACTACTTTTATTTAATCCACAGTTTTATAGTAGGTACCTCCCGCCTAGTAGAATGCGAGTTTCGTATCGATATAATGGCCCCCAACTTTGGCAGCTGACATTTCGTAAACGGCCTAACTTATTTACGTTTTACGTAAAACCTAGCCACCTGACTGTTAGTAGTTCAGTTCCTTCTTTAAAAAACCGGGCAAGAGCATGTCGCACCATGCTCAGTGTAGGGTTCCGGAGCCACCAAGTACTACAAAAATAAAAACAATGAATAATTATTAATTCTCTATTTAAAGTCATTTGGTGCCGTTTTAGATGATTTTAGTAAGTAGGTATAAACACTTTAATCGCCTGTATCTCAAAAACTAATGATGTCCATGTCATGATAGTTTTTCTTTTAAATTCGTTATATGCGCTTTCATTAAAGATATTTTTCAGATTTTTAGGGATGACGAGAAAAAAAATTACATCCCAATGTAACGTGGGAGGTACACAAAAAAAAAGAATTTATTTTACCACTTTGTAGGCGTGACTAATATGTATTCATGCCAAATTACAGCCTTCTAGTACTAAGAGTCTCTGTGCTAGGTTGCGGACGGACGGACGGACGGAAGGACATGGCGAAACTATAGTTTGACTACGGAACCCTAAAAACCTACGTCTAAATCGTTCCATCCTCTTGTAAGCTAGGTGCTACAAACAGACACACAGAGACACAGACACACCACAGATACATTTGCTAAACTTTATAACACCCCTCTTTTTACGTCGGGGGGTAATAAAGATGCGGCGATTGCAGGAAGGCCTAGGCAAAGGGACAACAGCGAATGCGTTTAATTCCGCTCAAATGTCTTTGATTTCAATATAAATCTTAATTACCACTAAATAACTCAAGGCCGGTATAAGTAACAGACTTGCATGCTTGTGAGTAAGAATAGCGTGTGTTCTCGCTCTATTTGGTCAACTTTGCATTTCTCAATACTGCGACCTATTGGCCAAACCCACCGTGTCAGTCGAGAGAAACGGCGTTGTAGTTTGTGAACGAGAATAAATTGGTAACAATTTGCATGGAGAATAAAGGAAAATTGCGTACGATAATATAACCCTGATGCATTGACAGGCTACGTCAATCAAACTTAAGTGATTACCTCATGTCAACTTATTCATCATGTTTGTCAGGATCCGTCATCCGTCTTCGTTTTCCATACCTTCAGGGTTTGCAGTGTGGCTTAAAAGAAGATTGCCTAGTCCTACACAATGACAATTTCACTTTACCGACTCGTACTTTCTGTTGTCTAATTTTAAACTTACTTATAATAAATTCTCAAAACTATAGAGCTGACTTTACGGTGGCAGTATGGTCTCTCCGTCAAGCACAACCCATGGTAACTCTATGTTTGGAGAAAATAATGTCACGAGCGAGGAAATCTTAGTTTTCCTCCTTTTACTGGTTTATCGGAATGCAGTAGTAGCACACTGTAATGACGTGTAGCAAATTGTAATTTCCTTCTCATAAAAGTTGTGCTTTCTTCCTCTACGTTCCTTCCTATTCTAATTTTGCATGTCGCCAGATAGTAAACATTTTTGTTTAAAGTTTTGTCTGCCAATCTAGGCGCCGAAAGTAAAACGTAATTATTATTTTCAAACGGGGAATGACCTGTTTGACTGATGTCTTAGCTTCGGGGTAGTCATGCTACATAGCCAAGTTGCCAAGATTGTAGCGCAATACTTCCGTTGGTTGCATTTTCGGTGTTAAACCAGACACTACTGTAACTATGTTTACCACTTGTTACATTTGTTATCAACTTTCGCAACTTGGCACCAGTTGCAATGGCTTTAATATTGCCTTTTTGCCAGCTTCTTGTGCGATTGTTAGCTATAATAGCGATTAGTTGCATAAAACAAGCAGTGAAGCGCTGCAGGGCCAGTTTGCGCCGGCGGGCGGGCGTCGTCGGTCTGGCCTTTAATCGAGAAATTACCAACTATCATACCTATTTAAATAGCTTAAATAATACTTGAGAACCAGTTAAAATATCGGTGACTTCATATGTCGTTATCAAGTGTGACAAAATATTATTTAACTTGTGGATACGTACGAGAAAGTTTACACAACTGCTTGGGATCTTGACATTCCAATGCGGTGATGTGGTTTATGGATACGAACTGTTTGTTTATCAGCGGCAAAACATCATGTTATTTATTTATTCTTGAGGACAATGCATTTGATATTAACAAAAGACGACCAGAGAAGGTTTATTGAAGTGTCGAATTCTTCTTCTTCAAGTGCCCCTCCATCATTGAGCATTGGAAGTGAATATATTAAATGTCTCCCTATCCATCGCTTGTGTAAAAAGCTCCTCGGATTTGTCTTATTTGTAATTTTCTGATTGCTAGTTTTATATACATAAAACTGAAGAAATAGTTCTCGAAGGCCCAATATCAACCAATCAGCCTGGAAACGTTTGTCGGTATTTTCACTTGCGTGTGTGAAATCTTAAATACACATACATAAACGTACTTGCAACGTATCAGATTGCTATCAGAACCACTGGAGCGAATGTGACAAGGTACCTCCTCGTTTACGTATCAATGCATCTGCTCTCAAATCGTTTCACATGCAACCGTGTGCAATTAAATATTTCGAGATAACTGTGCAGATAGCGTGAAGTGTACAGATTTTGTTCATAATTGCATAGGTGTAACTGTAACCTTAACTGGTCTATGAAAGTGACACTAGATTTGCGTCATAAATATAATACGCAAGGTTTAATTGATGTGGAAACATATGAAGACATTAAAACCTTATCAATATATTATCAGGTTTAAGCCATTGACTTGTTTGATGTAGTAGATCGACTGTGTAATGTAGTAGATCGAAATAGGAAACCTGACCGCAAATGAATCAGGTATATCTAGTAAATCTGGTTCAATAAGCAGGAACTGAAGCCACTTAAGTTCCGTCTCTTACAAGCATTCCAGAATGTTTGAATTTCCTGCTCGAAAACCTCTCAAACGACCAAAATAATTCAAAAGTTGAGATACATGATTGTAGTAGTTTTATTGGGACCGTTTATAAAGCAAAAAATCGAAAGGCTAAAACCCATTCACGCATGATAATTTACATAGTAACGGCAACGCTGCGTACCTCGTGGTACCGCTAGAACTACTAACACCATTCTCTTATCACATTCGCATAAGCGGAAAACAATTAAAATGCCTAGAATTTTAAGATAAGGCCCTCATACGATAAAAATAAAAAGTGAAAAGAAACTGATTGAAAAAGGTTATACGGAAACCGTTTGGAAACGCATTGTGAAATCTGTTTTGTTAGTTTATGCTGCAAAAATGATGCGATAACATGTTTATATGGATTCCAAGAAGGAAAAGCGAAGTAAGAAAACAATCAAACTGGAAATAGAGAGCGCGCAAAAATAGCAACAATCCTAGATACCTTCTTCATCATTATTGATTAAATAGAGCGTAATAAAACAACTGAATCTTGTTTGAATACGAGTAAAATTAACAGGTACAGACATAGATAAAACTCAAAGCTTCTTGGCCTCCAAATGCCAGATATCCAGAACTTAAGGTTGTCGGAGGTGGTAGTGGTACTGCGAAGCGATGCTTTAGAAGCCATCCGCTTGGCGGAGGGTTGGTGGCAGGGAGCTCTGCTGTTGGCGAGGATCCTGATGTGCTACTGCCGGTTGCTTCAGCAGGCCTTATATGGTGGGATTTATTTTATATTCTAGAATTCATTTTTGATCCTTTAGCGTGGAAAACGAAAACTTGACGATTCATGTTATACCTTATCTGCAGAATTTCGATTTATGAGCCATCGTCCAGCGCCCAGTATCTTAGCGATAGGTACCATAAAACAAATGATTCCCGTAAAAAATATATATTATTTTTTGAAAAGGGTCAAAACACTGATTTGGTAATAAGTATACATTATGATGATGAGTGAACAGAATGTCTATGAAAGATAATATTTTAAGAGATTCTGTGCGACCCGACGATTAATAGTTTTAATCGCGATTCTGCGATGCCTTTAATTCTAGATGATTATTTAAATCAACCTGCCGTCAAGCGGCAGTGTTAATTAGTATTATGTTTCGATGTGGGGGCAAGACGATCATAAAGACACATTTTATCTTAGTCCTCAAGCCAATAACAACGCTACTTTGATGTGTTTACATAGTCAAAGGATTTTTTAGTACATACCACGCTTATCTTGTATTTATGAAATTCCACCGTGGATAACGTTTCGCTAGCTTCGAGGAATGCAAATCAATTACCGACACCATTGTAAAATTATTTCTAGGAATTCAAGCGTTTGTTTTACTGCACAATAACCATCAAAGCAACTGGCTATTTTCATGGCTTTAGTTATTGATTGGAATGAAGTTGTTAGGAATCTTGATACATAACTTTCTTCATGTGTACTGTTAATCTCCGATGCTGAGCCAGTTATGAAAAGGCATTTTATTTTGCTCATAGAAAACCGGAATATAATTTGGGTTATAAAATATAATATTTCTTCGAAGCTTAGTCCAGACATCAAACAGGATTTTACTTTCATTGTAGACAAACATAATAAGTAGGTATGTATAACAGATTCCGGTTTGCTATGAGGAAAATAAAGTCCTTTAATGTTGGAGATAGCCACGAAGAAATATTACGTCTTAATCATAAAGAAAAGTTAAAACTATCAAAGTTACAGATGGGTTTTACTTCGAATAAAATGTACAAAGTATAACTATGCTTATCATTAAATTAAACCTTTAGTAAATTGTATTTTTGAGACGTTAAAATTGAGATCTATTGTAACATGAGCAATCAAGAAATGAATGTAGATTCAGTACTCACCTTGTAATTAAATTAGATCCTTTATGATTGTTGATTCTGTGAAATATCTGTAGCATTGTGCTTTCTCTATTTATTTACAACCGCGTCGATGAAAACATAAGCAACTGACGGGATAATACATGTTTTGAATTCTACTAATATTTTGAATTCTTCTATATGTATGGCAAATGTATCGTTTCCCAACCGTTTCATTTGCCAACCCAATTTTTTTCTGGCAACTGTAAATATTTTAGTATTTATTTCAGTACCATCATGTAGTCTATACGTTGGGTTAGTTTTTATAAAAATCCTGACATATTTATGGTTACGAAAAAAAAAAGCGGGAACTTCATCGTATTGAAATAAGTTTTCCTTTATCTTTATCGCATACTCTACCACTGACAATGTGATTTCACGTATTAATTCAAAAACGATGTATTTGTTTTTTAATAATAGAATTGTTTTACTGCTCAGGACTCAGGAATGACTTCTTATCTGCCTAGTATACTACAGGTATTATACACAATAGCTCTCATTCCATCTTATTTCTATATTAAAATTATATCGTTGACGTTATAATGGCTCTTAAGCAGTTAAGTGAAAGGTATGTCGAGAATATGATGAATGACAATATAGCAAGCAAGATGAGCTAAAACAAATTGGAATAAAACGCCAGATTTATCCACGCCCCTATATCTCTTCTATTATCAGTCATCCTGGTTTCTAATGATTCTATTCCGAATGGACACCCTAGCGGGTCTTTGGTATGAAAATCTTCATCGTAAAAACATTCCAATGTGTCAATTACCCATAGAATTGAAGTCATGTGTAAAACAGCCACTTACGGGTTTCCTCGTGCATCTACGCCACGGCAATTTCCATGGCGCAACATTCCAAGCCTCTTCGCCAAATGTAAGCTCTTGGAAACGGATTGAAGTCACGACTTGTTATGCTATTCTCTAGCTTGTGTGAGAATTAGAGGCAATCTGGTATTTTGTAGGCACAATGCGCCGGGCAATATTAGAATTTGCAAATCTAGTATAGGCGCATTTCGAAGTAGTGTTTTATAATCGGGCAATGATCATAATTATGTCATGTGGGTTATAAAAAAATGGGACTAATAGACCATTCAGCCTTTTATAATTGGCAAAGTAATAACAAATCTATTCTTTTTAGTCCATAATAGATTTGAAATGGCGATTGTAATGTAAGTACCTATTAGAGTCGTCATTTCTAAATATTTGTCACCTCAAAAATAATAACCTACATAATAGCAAACAATATTTGTAGTTTTGCAAATACACCTTTATAAGGTACTGTGTCCCACGCTCGCAGCAAAATTCAATTTTGCTCACATTTTTGTGGTGCTGAGGTGAAAAATATGTCTTCTCTCTACACTCTTTTTCCAAGCTATGCAGAGTTCTGATTTTTGATGATGAGATAACAGCTGTTTGACGGGTCCTTGTGCTTGTTTCCAGAGCTGAAGGTGCCGGCGATGATGGCGCCCAGCGTGCTGCAGCGGACCAAGTCGCCCCGCTCGCCCCGCTCGCCCCCCGTGGTACCCCGCAAACTGCAGGTAAAAAAACATTGCCTTGATTCCATACCAGCCTAACAATGTATCAACTACGATGTTGGTTAGCCGTTACAAAGTCGAACTAAAGGAATAACTTTGTAGAGAACTCTGACTATCACAATAGTTTTGTGTCCCAAGTGTAGCTTTACATAATGCTAGACTAAGTAGTACCATTGTAATATGAAATATGTTTAAAAAATGACTGACTGCTGAGTTTCTTGCGGCGTTTCTTCTCAGCAGTGGTCTCCTCTTGGGAAGCGCTGGTAGATTCTTGACGTGTAAGTGTCCGAGCGGCCTACTTGCTGAATAAATTTCTTTTATCTTTTATCTTTATCAAAATTGATTTAAAAATCGAAGGAATGCATTGATTGTGGCATGGGGACCTAAAACTTCGGTGTTCGTTTTCATTGAAAGCCAGCTATAACAGATAGACAAACACCTTCTCATACTTGTTTCAAGTGAGCCCAGTTCCAAAGTCTAAGTTACCTCCAACCAGTTTATTGAACTAGTTTTGTTACAACCAAATGACTGAAATTATTGCAAAATACCGAAATCGCCAATTCGCTTTAAAACTTATCTCTAAGTGCAACTGCTTTTCAGTTGTAAAGATAGACGTACGAGCAATATCTGTCGTGGTTTAAGGCCAAACTTGTTCGACAAGTTATATCTCTCTTCACACTTAACCAGCCAAAGCTAACCGTATTCTTTTAATCTTCCTTTCTAAGCAAAGGTAAGAAGTAATTGCTCCAACACTTCGAAATTTTCTTCTAATTGGGTTAATATTTTCGGCAGTTTATCTATGTTTGTGGGACTTATTGGGACGGCATCAGCATAATAGGAAGTCTACTTTCTAGTGAGCTAAAGCTAAATCACTTTGCGGATGCACTTGTTGGTGTGCGTATGTTGTGTTTGCGATAGCATGGTGATAGCCCACTAGTAAGAGAGCATTCCTGAGATCAGATCCTTAGGTAAGCTGAGGCCATAATCTTTTATTTTAATCGGCTCTTCGACTTCGTTTGTAAAATATTATGCTGTCTCTGTACTGCGAATATTTAGAGATCGTACCCATACATTGTTAATACAATCCTTGAATCACAGGGTTTTGATAACTTAGTATAGTAACCTACACAATTTTTTGGAACCATTTTGACGCACAGATGTAACAGCACTTATGTTATAAAAATAACTTTTGTTTTTTTTTATTCTAATTCGATTCTGTACATTGAATACTACTGAACCGATTTTCAAATTTCATTTCATTTGCGTAGAATGCTATATCACCTCTAAGTGTCGCAGGTAGCACTTAGTTTAAAACAAAATTATTGTAAATTGCGATTGCCATATCAATTCATACACGCATTTACAAGACCATCCTTGAGTTGTATTGTCATCAAATTACCTTTTCCGTGTCAGGTTCATCTAATTTTAACTCATGGTTTAATCGAATGTTCTCGTACGTTCCAGAACGGGTCAGGGTCCAGCCAGGAGCCGGCTGACTCCAGCCCTGGCAACTCCATCTCCGACGTGGAAAACTTCGAGTGCTACGGGGAGGCAGACGCCGATGTGTCCTCTAACACGTCAGTATACATCGATGAAATAATTAGAGTTGGGACAATGCTGTCCGAACCATAAAATAGCTGTATAATTAAGTTCAGTCGCCGTCAAATATACTAGAGTGGTGTATAGTTATTAAAAGGTCTGATCACGCTCTAACTGTTTTAAAAAGAGAGTCGAATTTAGAAAACAGATGTTCCAATATACATTGATGGTAACAGGTAACAGTACCTTGTCGTTATAACGCTTTCAACAGATTTGCGAGGCAGTTTTAAATGTAACGTTAATGTGACAGGGTACTAAAAATGCACATCTACTATATGAATCGTATTGCACTTCCAACCTTATTATAAACGTTGAGATTTGAATATGCTTTTATAAATTATTTGCACTTGTGTCTTTTCTCCGAGTAGGGCAGTATACCTACCATCAGGGACTTTAACTGTTAAGCTATATATAGTATGAGTACCTACGAGTCACACTGAAGCAATGCCTAGTTGTTATAAATAAATTTTGTCATTTTTCTAAACTAACCGAGGTAAGATAGTGGCCTGTCAAAGTCCATGACCGTACAAGATGGGAATTGAGGACAAAATGGTGTCGAGTTGTAGCAATATATATTAATTTCAAGTACCAACATTATCGTAAAATTATATATAAAGATTAGTTGCTCAGCAGCTATAGTTTAAACTTCACGAGCCATACGTCACTGTTACAGCCATATTATTAGTTAACTTCTACTTTTCTTGCTGCGTTCTAATAACAGACAGACAGTTCTAATAACAAAAGATTTGGAAAAAAAAAACCTTTTCGTAAATAACGTACCAAATATTTACCAAAAGCCATTGCGTTATACACGAAGCCCAGCCCTAGTTTCGACAATAAATCATTAATTAACCCTAACAGTTAGGTTAGGTAGTTAATCTCTTCTGAATGAGAGATAATAAATTGAATGTGCGATAATTAACGCACGTTATATATCGCTGTAAACGCGCGTGCACTGATTGGCAGATCGTCAGAATTGTTGATGATTGCGTGTCAATCAGAGATTCAGAGCACTAGGATTATGTGACTGGCTTCGTGGAGATTAAATAAACGACTGGATTGAAAGTTGGGGTTGGTCATAATTGTATAACTAAGCGGCCGACGAAATAGATCGTCAGCTGACGTTATATTAGTTCCTTAAATGTGTATGATACCTTGCAAAAGTTCGGCTAGATATCTCCCATTATTGAACATGTATGGATGCCTTTATGAGTGATTCAAGTTTTCAATTTTGGGGTGATTCAATATATAATGTTTAAGTTTTACAGCAAAATTAACAAGAGTTAATGAGCTACAATTTTTGTTTTAAATCATTTCTAACTATAAACTTAATAGTTGCTGAGATACGACATTTCGAGCTATGTGATTTTGAATAAAGGCCTCACTAATATGTCCATAAAGCGTACAGTTTGTATGCAACTCTTTAAAACAAATATAAATTATTAACCACCTATTCATACGACGCTGAAAGCCGAAAACTGCATATCAAGATAATAAGTGAAATATTAATTGTTGTTATTACATAAAAAATTAAATAAACAGGGTAACAATAAAAACCGTTTGTATCACTTGTGCAAAAAGTGCGATAGAAGCTTTCAGTCTTTTACGTAAGCAATTTAGTCTAAACTGCATACCGTGACAACTAGGTATTGTCCTAGTTTCTGACCTAGTCTTTACCTAGTGTTGTTTGCGGACCTGACATCAAATATTCAAGTCTCAACAAATATTATTTTGCAGCTGTTTTGAAGTAACCCGAAGCATGAAACCAGTCGGCACCGCCTTTCATTGAAAATGTTTTTACGTATGTAATTTAGAATTGTATCAATGTTCAATCTTTACTGACAGTATAGGGAGTAAGACACGATAGTGACCTAGCCCCAAACTAAGCTCTAGACTTGTACTATGAGTACAAGACAACGATAAACTTACATGTATATAGATAACAAAAAAAAAACAAAAAAAAAACGACGCGCCGGCGCCTGGAAATTCATAAAAATATCCAAGCTTATCTTTCAGCAGATTCGAAATTTGAACCCGCTGGCTTCGAAGACAGGGTCACAAGCCAACTAGGCTAACGCGTCGCTAAAATAAATAGTAATATTATAAATGAATTAAACATTGTCTTGAGATTATCCGATCTTCCTATATCGTCCTAATGATACGCGGGCAGGCGCGGCTTATTTTTAGCCTCGATCGATACCGGCAATGTCCACGCGTAGGACACGCCGTGTATCAAACTGACTAGCTTACGAAGTAATCCAATAAGTTAATCCCAGTTTAAACCCTATAAGGGAAGAAAATAATCGTGTACTTATTATAGTGGCCAATAATCGATTGTTATACGATCAATTTAAATTAAGTTAACGTTGTATAGGTGATCGCTTGTCGATTTAATGTCAGGCTTGAACTTTGTAAAAGGAAATATCTGACAAATAAAAGTGATAAAGATAAAGTAGACGTAAAGGTTAGTTTTTAACAAAAAGCGAATTACTTCTTTTACCATACTACAGGTACTCGTACACGTGTATCATTAATTAAGGATACCTATAGAATATCCATAACCTATTGTGATGTTTTAAAACCCAATACGAATGTAACGCGTAATAAATAATCGGTTCTAAACAATTAACATTATAGTCGTATAGAGACATTTTGAACACTTTATACAGTGTTCTACACTCACCAGCAAAAATACTCGCCCACCTGTCTTTTGTTCGTACAATTTCTAACAAATATAACTTCTTAAGATAGAGAGTAACTTCAAAAATACTGAACTAATCTCGATGAAATTTGTAGTGTTTTGCTAATTAGCTAGGTCCATAATGGCAACAAAGTATTATTTTTAAAGGACGCAACTCTTTCCAAAGGAACATTTGTACGCTTGCTTGCATGCTGAATACAAGTGCTAAAATTTTATAACTAAGACCATGTATTACTGTATTCTGACAAATAAATGAATTTTGATTTGATTTGATTTGAACCCAGAAGATCCATAAATTACCTGTTCGTAGTAAATTATTGTGTTTTGTACGACTTTCAAATTTATGGATCTTTTGGGTCCCTGAGGAAACACGCCATTTAATTTTTGTGTGCCATTTTGGACCTAGGTTAATTAGCAATAAAAAACTACAAGCTACATCGAAATTAGTTCAGGATTTTTGAAATTACTCTCTGATTTAAGAAGTTAGGTTTGTTAGCAATTGTATGAACAAAAGACGGGTGGGCGAGTATACCTATTTGCCGGTGGCTGTAGAACAATGTTTCTTGAAGTGTTTGGAGTCTAAGACCGTTTTTTTTCCTAATGATCCATAGAACCCAGGTATCAATGTGAAGACAGTGAATTTAGTTTGTGCTTCTCTATGGTTATTGACACGTTTAGAAAAGTTCATGTATAACTGAGCCTCTATCCTACGACGACAAAACAATATTACTTTTGACATGTTATCGTATCGTATTGTCAACGTTTTGATAGCTCTGTCAAGAGAAATATTGTTTAACTTCATATAATAGAGGCCCTGGATTCATGTTACTCCCATTCTCATCCAACCGTTTAAACGGCTATAAGAGACCGCCCCTTTCATACATGCAAGCTCCTTGGAAAGTGATGTGGCTTCATGCACGAGACGAAAATTATAGTGATTGTAGATCCCGCGAACGGTGCACTGTATGTCTACACGCATTAAACTTATAACACCCCCTCTATATGCGTGGAGTGTTGAAAAAAGTTAGATCAATAATATTTGCAACTTGTATTATGAAGTTACGTTAGATTTGACGAAGGACTCGTGAACAAAATCGTAAATTGCATTTAACGTACCATAATTATATTATATTCAATTGGTCATTCCACACACACAATCAAAGTTCACTTTTATACCACAGAAATAGAGAAATATATACTTAAATACATAGAAAACATCCATGACTCAGGAAGAAATATTCGCGCTCATCACATAAATATCTGCCCTTACCATTTGAACCCAGGACCGCTAGCTTCGTAGGCCGGGTCACTACCAACTACTTAGCCCAGCGCTATACTTATCCTAAAATTAAACCCAATAAAAAAGTAATTAACCCGTTTGTACTATAATCATTACCTTTACGTTCGTCTTTCAGTTATTATTCCGTCAACAAACATATTTTACTATCTGAAATAAACATCAAACGGCTTTACAAGCGTGATCATGAAAAAACGAATAAATAAACATTAAGTTCAACATTACAAAAGTACTAAAACGGGGTCGTCGGAACTGTTAAGTTTAAATAATGTAATATAACATGTATAATGTATTAGAAAGTCTTTTTAAACATCAGGAACCAAAACATTACGGTTCAATACCTCAGTGTTCATAACAAACTATATATAAAATTGGTTTTTAAAATTCAATTAAAAAGTATAATTATGATGAATTTCCCTAAGTGACATTCTAAAAGAGACATCTATACCGAAGGCCCTAATACATAATTTTATCATCCCTGGGCCTGACAGGGATCTGGCTGGAGAGTTATTGTTGGAGATTGTACTTAATGATAAAAAAGTTTGGTTAGCTGGTCATGTCACTGACTTAATTACTTAGACTTTGTGGTCCCGGAGTGTTTTGAAATGTAGGGCCACCGTACCGAAGGTACCGAAATTTCACGGAAAATACCTAAGAACAGGTGACCAGCTTTCGTCTTTGCTCTCCAAAGCCAAATAGGCAGTATCTCAGTTACCTTCTGATACTCCTGTGGTAATAACAACCGTATCACTAACAAAAGAGAATTTAAAATGGTTTGGTAATTGAATTTGAGATACCGCTCATTTTGTCCTCCTTAGAAAAAGGGCGTAAGTGTCATAGAACCGCGTAGGTATTGGTGACCTTATTTCTTAAGATAAAATTAAATTTGCTTTGGCTATGAAATTGCGCATGCGTCCTTATTATTTATTAGTCTTAGGAGGGCAGTTTGGCCACGTTTGCTGTGACGAGAGCTTCTATTTCAACAATAACTCTTGTTTCAGACTTGAGAACGGCTCCCGGAGCCCTGGCAACTTGAACCGGCACTCCTGGACCAGGACTAGCCTTCGGCGGACGCAGCCAAGGTTAGTGCACTTGATCTCACTTCACTATTGCATGTTTACGCGACGGCATGCACTTGAGTCAAATTAACATGAGAGACATTAGGACTTTAATGCTGATTCAGAATGACTAAAAACCTGCTGAGAATTCTGGCTAGCCTAGAGGACCTAGTCTAGGGGACCTTCAAGAGACGAGCATACTCATTTCTCAAAGGCCGGGAACGCAGCTGCAATACCTCTCCTGGTGTTGCACTGTTGCATGGGCAGCGGTGATCACCTCACATCAGGTGACCCGATAGCTCGGTGTGCCCCATCTAGGTTTAAAAAAAACATAATTGAAAGTTCCGAGCCCTCAGATAGTTTTGAGGATAGTCAACTTAGCCATTACTTAAAAGTAATGGTATATACCATCAAGGACTTTAAATGTTGATCTACAATAGAACCTTGTCATACTGACAGCGTCAAGTGACGGGATAGAAATTACACATGAATTTATCGTTGGTTTTATGCGACAAGGTTCTATAGTGGTTTAGCACAACTATCATCGTCATCGTCATCATCATCATTCCAGCCGCATGACGTCTATTGCTGGACATAGGACTCCCCAAGGTTTGCCACAAGGACCGGTCCTGCGCCGCTTGAATCCATCAAAATATAGAATTTTAAAAAAACGGTGAATATTCGCTTATTTCCAGCGGAAAAATATATGAAAAGCACTGTATTTGCGAGCGTAACTAATAACTCTCACAGGGCCCCGCCAAGATGCACTACGGCTAACTAGCGTTTCTATTCGTTTTGCTTTTAAACCAATCGCTTCACTGGTAGATGACGTGATACGAAAAGTCACGTGATCTACCAGTGACGCGATTGGTTAAAAACGAAACGAAAAGAAACGCTAGTGAGCGTAGTGCATCGTAACAGGGCCCACGGTTTAGCCCCGAAGCGATTCTCGCGTGATATTTACCGTAAAACTAGATAAAATCGTGTTGAAATTCTTCACAAAGTATTTTAGGACTACGGAACACGAGGATAAATTAGGGACTAACCATTTATTTAATTAATTACAACGTTGCCTTAATTAATGTACTTTTAGTTTTATTTCGTACGTATTATGTGTGAATAACGCTAGACAAACGTGATGATGGTTAAAACGAACTGACTTAAACTTACTTGTTTTTTATAACGATGTTTAAGATTTGTTATTTATAGCATTGTTTTATATATTAAGTACATCCCGCTTTGACATCGCTCTCTTAAGGTGTTAACATTACCTATGTGTTGCTTATTTTTTATTATTATTTGAACGGATTCCATAAAATGTCCCTATTTCATTATCTTTAACTTTAACCAATTTAGTGTCCCACAACTCTTACAGCTGGGCAATGGCCTCCTCTCCCTCATTTCTCCACTCGAAATTGAACAAAATAATACAAATCGTAGTTACAACTTACAACTCAGAAGTACCTAGTCGTTGTAATACCTTGTCTCAGTAACGCATCAAGGCGAGAGTGGTTTTAACATAGTATACTAATAGCTGCGACAAGGTAATTAAATGTGCAGCTACTTTAGAATTCGACTGTACTCGTAGGTATCGTAACTATCGTAAAGTATTGCACTCACAATCCATTGATATTTAGTTAACACCATAAAATCCATATTTTTTTCCGAATATTCATTTTTCCGAGAGCTATGTTATGCTGAAGGTCTTTTAGATTAAATGCATAATATATTGCTAAACGTAAGGTTAGGTTTGACTTGTAAGCGATAACAAAAAAAAAATATTGTCAAAACAGTGCATTCGGGATATTGTACAATTCGGAATTATGACTTCGGAATTATGTAGAGTACCCATCTATTTGTCTTTGTCTACCCATAGTAAAACCCAATAGCTCAGTCTGCGACTAGGTCAATTTGTGTGAGAATACCCCCTGATATTTATTTTATTTATTTATATGGTGTATTTAATGGGACTCCGTATTTTCTCGCACTTGCTTGCTTACACTATGTTTTGTTTATAGCCACCAGGAGAACTTGCCGCATCGGCGCTGGGGATCCATGAGACAGTAAGCTTTTTCTTTTATGTTTGTTCGCTTTGTGCAACGTGATAAATAAATGATCATGTTTGTATCTTTATCAGTTTCGTGTACAGTCACCACACGGGAATGTTAAGCCACTTGCTACTCTTCGTAATTTAGCCGAGTTATACCTACTGGCTACACAAGTATAAACGACTAAACCAGATTGGCATTACACGGCCAAAATAAACAAGTGGCTTAACAATCCTGTGTTGCGACTGTACAGTTGTTTCTCATGAATGCGTGAGGGCCATACTTCTAGTTGTACTGTGTATAGACACGCACACTACGGCGACGATTAGCGACGACAGATACGCACTATGAGACAACGTCCACGTGCATCTACACAAGTACACACACAAGTAGGGCCCACCAGCTTTCGTGAGATGAAAACAGCAGTATGGCGGTTTAAAGACGATTTTAAAGTGACCGATACACAGGTCACCGTCTTCTTTCGAAACTCTATTCTACTCTGTAAAACCTAATTGCTTTTGACGTGTTATCGTATCGTTGTTTTAAACTTACATGATTTCAACACAGACTAAAACTATAAATCGAAACTAAAAAGCGTAATATTTACCTCGATGTTTATTTATTTTACTACGCCATTAAGTCTCATTCATAAACGCATAATAGCTAATCTAATCTAATTCTATGTTTAATGCCTTTCACTGGACTTAATTAGAGAAATAAGTCCATCAATATGACACGCGAGAACAAATTGTTAAGAGTATTTTCCCTTGACGCGCTGCTGTCAAGTCGCACAATAGCTAAAATTATGCAATATGTATGTATTTATGTATCTATGTAAACTCTTTATTGCACATAAACAATTACAAAACATTTTGCATCACTATTGATAATGTACATAGGCGAACTTATCCCATATGGGATCTCTTCCAGTATATGCTTTGTCTTTATTAATTATTTCATTGTGACATTTGTATTTGACAGAAAGTGACAAAGTATAGTACTTTAACTAAGATAGGGGGGGGGCATTTGCAACGTCAAAAGATGGCGGATGTGTAATTTTTTATTTTTTTTATTTTTGTGTATTTAGGTGTTCAAAGTTCTTTTGTGTTAGTGATTTGTACTTTTAATGCCTTTGTGTTGCACAGTGATAGAACACTTGGACTTATTTCGTGTATCCTGGCATCTTACTTCTCGTTTCAAGTGGACTCGCAGTGGTACAGAGGTTAAAACTATCATAGACTCTGTCCTACATATCACCGTACAACGTTGCCACCAATCTTCCTAGAGAAGATTGGATTGTGTTTTATTACTATATTGATTTATACTTATATATACTTGACACTGGCGAAATCACTTCATAGTGGAAACGCCATATTCCCGCGGTAGTAGCTGTTCAAGTCGCCGCGGGCAAATAAAAAACTAAAAAAAACTAAGAAAGGTTAATAATGTCAAAAGCAAAATGGTTTTATCGGCTAGAATAAAAAGCCCCCTCATCACTTAGGTAGGTACTTGTGAGTCTTATGACGTTGACTTCCATTGGCTTTTGCTTTTATTAAATTCATGTAGAAATTGTTAATTAGAAAGAAATTAAGCCGCAAAATTCTTCAACTCAACAATTAAAGTCGGTTTTTGTTCTAAAGCTGGTAGGTACAGGTACTTCAGTTCAAAAACTTGTTCTTTGAGTGTTAAGCGAGGTTTAGACTAGCAATTAATATTGCAGAAGTTGACTGCTGTCTTACTCTAACTTTTAAGTTAGAAAAAGACACAACTAAAGTTTAAGTATGACAACTGAAGGGCTTTGTCGCTGAGTGACCACGACCACATCGGCCATTTTGCAATTTTTATCGCCACTATTGCCAGTCTAAATTGCGCTTTATAAACATTTACGCAGATAATGATATCAATTTGTTGTGCTTTCTCAATCATACCTAATGTAAATAACAATCTGAAGTGATTTACCTTATATTACAAATATTACAATGCGTCGTTGCTAAACAAGATGCGATCGTAATGAAATAAGCATCTTGATTCCTTACAAACCGCGTCAGATACATCAGCTAAGATGTAAGTTGAATCGTATATAAACTTGCTGTTGTTACTAGCACCCATAAATATACTCGTAGCTAATACTATATTAAAATTATGTCAACTAACAGAAAAACTACCATCTTAGTGTTGTCACGAGTAGTGCGCAAGCAATTGAAAGATATGTTAGTGGCGCCATCTAGTCGAAGTGTCACAATTGTATAGGAAGTTAGATCAATTTTAAACCACCACGTGTTTTTACACGCTAGAGTAGATACGGCCTGCAATATAAATTATAGAGCTGCTTACGAGTATAACCACATCATAATTATATGACAGCGTCAACTCACGAGAAAAAAAATACGTCAAAATGAATCACTGCTCGGCTTAACAATTATAGTTATATATTTATACAATGTCCCATTGTCGGCAATGAAGCGATTAGCTATAGACTACGAGACACACATATATATTCGCTGCTTGGATACAAAAGCGCCACAAATCAAAAACAAATATAGTTTGATTTAAAACTAAAAGTATATAGCATTACGATTTCAAATGCAACACAGACACATTTTGTTTTGCGTCGCTTTTGTATTTAAGCAACGTATTAATAGTTGATTGCTGACTGTTCACACTGCCGACGAGAACTCTCTCCACTAGTATGTCGAAACAAAAGGATATAGATCACGTTTCAATAAAAGTGTCACTTATTAAGATTTACCTAATGAGTTTTTAAAAAGAATACGTATTTTGAAGTTATGGTTTTCTATAAGTAACTTGTTTTGTTTTTTCGATGCACATATTTTGCAAAGCGCAGGACGCGTTGATGTCTTCAGGACAGCACAGCACTAAAGGTGAAATAAATATCACAAATGAAAATACCAATACAAAGTTCTTCTTCTTTTCTTCTTTCTTTTAAATCAAACGGGTGAAACTATAAATGTGTAGGTCACTGCCTAATCCTCGATATGGTTATGGTTATACGATATCATCATGTCAGCCGAAAGACGTCCACTGCTGGACATAGGCCTCCCCCATGGCTTTCCACCCAAACCGGTCTTGTGCTTTTCGCATCCACCGCGGTCCCGCGATCCTGACATTCCTGACGAGGTCGTCACTCCATCTTGTACGATTACACGATATGGTTTTTATATATTTATATAGCAGGTAAATACAAGCCTAGAGCTTAGTTTGGGACTAGGTCAATTAGTTGAGACTGCTCTTGATATTTATTTACTTACTCTCTTCAGCAGATCCCCAAAGGGCCAAGATCAAAATATTAATTGGGGAATGTTAAGGTATTGTTTAATGAAATGATACCGTAATTTGGATGGGACTGGGAGCCAGTTGACGTTCGACCGAAACAAAACTATGCATCCCACGATAGTATTCTTCATCTTTTTCATTTGTGGCCCACCGCGGATTCTCAGTGATTCCAACAATGTCAAATAACTGAAAATATAATTAGTTAAGATAATTAATCACCACCTTTTTCAATTGGCCATCTTCTCGCCCCAAAAATCTATGCCTAGACAAATTATAGAAACGATCAATGTATTTTGTACGCAATCCAAACGAGTTCTGTTGACGCATACGTTAACTGCGACTTGCTCAAGTTTAAATGGTACCTAGAGTCGCTATAGCAAGGCCAGGTTACCACAGACAGTCTTTGGAATATCATTTTAATAGTTCTAGTGATTTGTAACAATTTTGATAACATTCCGTGAGATTATGACGCATTTAATGGCGATAGTCAGTAGTGGCCCTTACTACAATCTATACAAGTAGGTATGTATATTGTTGTCTAGTATACATACCTACAATGGCTATGGTACAAGCCCAGAGCATTTATAATTCAAGACTAGGTCAATTCCATCAAATCAAGGACTAAGTTGCTAGTTCAAAAGCAACAGTATTCTATCGTCTGTTTTTTTAAAGATCTTCCCAAGACGTTGAATATAAATCTTATATAAACAAACAACCATAACGAGCATTATTATCGTCAAAGTAAGAGTACAGTTAATTTAGCAATAACATTAAACTTTCACACTGCATTAACTCTAATGTAGGAAGCTAACAAAACTATTGTTAGACAACGACTCGCAAATAGATAGGAGAGAAGTGCGTGTCAATCGACAACTCGGACCCGTTGACTTATACCGCGATACTATTACCAGCTCCAAAACTAATTGCCTAAGCATTCTAGACTTTATATTTATATAGCTAAGTGTTACCTGTAAATTAGTTTAGCTATAAGTTAAAATGGCGGTATGCCTTCTACCAGGTTTCTATTTACAGCTACTAAAGCAATCGCCAGAGCATTCTAGACTTTATACCTAGTACTCTATGAGTTAACTGTGACTTGGCCAGGTGTAAAGTTAATTGGTAGTAGATACAATTGTCAGTTGGAACAATGCAACTATTTTCAGATTGTCAATGAGTCACCGCGTCACGTCAGATTTAGAAGTGTCCTCGAACAAAACAATCATAAACTAGCTTGTTTAAAACGTGTGGTTTCTTACCTCCGACCCAAAATAGGGGGTAATATTAAACATATATATATGCCCAGCCTGTCTGTCGCAACGCCTAGGCCTTATAGGATAGACCGATTACATCACTATTGTACAATACGCTTTTTTAACGTTTGCATTCCACCAGTGGTTCTTAGCCAAGATTATAAAAATCTGTTGGGCTAATCAAGATTTCCATTTCATAGCATTTTAGGGTTCCGTGGTCAACAAGAAACCCTTACAGTTTCGCCGAATCCGTCTGTCCGTCCGTCCGTACAAAGTTGGAAATATTACTTATTGTATTTAGCGTGGTTTTACCTACATGGTTATATTATAAAGCGAGTAGACTTGAATTGTTCTTGAGTTACAAATTGACAATTAACGCGTTCCTTTTTCAAACTTGTGCATGAAAAATCGTCACAAGGAACGACTTAATCGTCTGACCTGACTCTGAGTTCGGTCGGTAAACCGACCAGCAACATTATTTTTTTTCAATAACTTTTTCTGAATAGTGCGCATGCATGCATATCTTGTTTTTCATACAAAGGCGTCCGTTAATCTCTCAGGTAGATCCGCAGGTTAGGTAATAATTACGGTTAAATTAATATACAGTTCTCATTAAAAAGCGCTTACAAGATTTAGATCAGGTTTCTCTGTGTGTTTAGAAAGTAGATACAATAATGTGCTATCTTATTGTTGTGAGTTATGGCCATAAACGGGCATGAAGTACTCGACCATGCCAGCAAAACTTTCAAGTGGTTAATATAAACATAATTAACGAGTTAATTACATCTGTACATTTTATATCGACATTGTTCAAAGTTTTTTCTTATGGCATAGATAGAGAATACACAATCTAATCTGTGGTATCTGTGACCCATAGACATTAGCATTCTCCAAGCGTAACAATCATAAAACTGCAAATGCATTGCGAATCAAGTGGACTGTGTACAGTCACCATCAAATATAACGGAGCTGACAGGGTGCTCGAAAACTATATTGCTTTTGACATGTTAACATATTGGCACTGTCATTACTCCTTTTTACTTGACAGTAATGGCGGAAGTTAAAAACAATACAATGACATGTCAAACCAAAGAATCATCGATACCTGGCAACGTTTTTACGACACTGGTCCACCTAAATAAAATTATTTATGGTATATTCTAAGCACAAACTACCCATGAGTAGTGACAGCTCTCATAACAGTTTTATTGTAACTTGACGTCTGTTTCCATTCGGAATATATTTGCATGCAAACGCATCTAATTATTTCAATTCGCTTTCTTCCTTTGAATAATGCTGATTGCGTTTAACGGAAATATTTAACAGAATAGAGAAGCATTAATCACATGACATTCAATAACACAACTGGATAAAGCTGACTTTTCTATTATTATTTGTTACTACTACTACCATAATATTTAATTTAAAGCATACCACATTTACCTAATTTAACTAGTCGTGTTAGGTACAGTCAACCAATTTTATTTCTAGGCCACTTTAGACTATGTTAAAGTGACGTTGTCAACTAAAAAGACTTCCTATGATTTGGTTTACAACGTCACATTGACAAAGTCCATAGTGGCCTAGAAATCAAATTGGTTGACTTGTACCTACTTAATGAGCATTAAGTAATTTAACATATATATTCTACAAATAAAACTTCTTGCAACTATCAACAACGCTGGCCCACACATTCATTCTAAAGATTTAGCACATTTCAAACAGCATAATTCGCTTTTCACGTTGTATCGATAGAATAATCACATCTGTCACGTTAACGTCTAAAAACCTGCGCTTCCAATTTAAGTGCCGGCTCGGTTACGCCACTTTCAAGTGGCATGCAATTGTGGCGAACTGGAAACTCGCTAAATACCGCAACAGTAGAGCAACAAACGTTGCAAATGTAGGGATTCTAATTTTGATTTGCAGCGAGTAATCGTCAAAAACAAAAGAGCGACGACACGCAACGATTTCTATCGACGCGTTTCGAAAATATCTGAAATCAGATCTCGCAATATAAGTTCTTACTGTCCTGGGGCTCTACTATTCGAGTTAAACCTAGTTGCTTTTGACATGTTTTCGTATTGTCAACGCTGTAATAGTGTTAGCTCTTATTTGAGGGGCGCCCACACCGTCGCGTAAAATACGGCGAGGTTGCGTATACCTTTTGTGTTTCTGTTTCTTTAGTTCGTTATTTTCTTTTTGTGTAATAAAGAGTTTACATAAATAAATACAAAAGAACGGGTGGACGACATGGCTCCGGTGTGGTTGTAGCCTTAGGGTCTCCCCAGACCTATCGGCGCGGAATCGCCTTGAGCCGGTAAGAATAAGTTTTATGTGCATGGAATAACAGCGAAAACCCGATTCCGCGTCGATAGGTAGGTATGGGGAGACAATGACGGCTCGGTAAAAAACAATACGATAACATGTCAAAAGCAATTAGCCCTAGCCCGAGTAAAATAGAGCCCCAGTCCAGTGAAGTTGTAAAAGGAAGTTCCTTAAATAACATTATATTAACGAGACGCACTGGCCTAGTTGGTAGTGACACAGAATAAGTAATAGTACAAGTAACCCTGCCTACGAAACTAGTGGTAATGGGTTCAAATCCCGGTAAGGGCAAATATTTGTGTGACGAGCGCGAATATTTCGTCCTGAGTCATGGATGTTTTCACTTTTAAATAAAAAAACAAGTAGAATAATAATAAAATATAACACAACTAACCTATAATATAAATCCCTTCATTACCCCCACTTGCGGCATCGTGCCGAGGACACTCGCAGCGTTACCCCGTTGCACTGCGATGCTCAGTCTTTCGGCAAAAAAGGAGCCTTGCCTGTGGTCGCCAGAGACACCTATTAATTTAAGTATGTATTTAAGTATATATTTCTCTATATAAGTATTTATATCGTTGCCTAGTACTCATAGTACAAGTCTAGAGCTTAGTTTGGGACTAGGTCAATTGGTTTATTTATTATACCTACATAATATCATAATATGATTGCAAGCAAATTTAATCAGCTTTCTTTCACAAATTCTAATAACTGTGGTCGTAGAATCGAAAATGGTGAACCAGGGCATTTCCAAAATTTTGAAAAGTTGTGATATATCGTTTTCCGTGCGACTGTTACAAAAAATGATTTATCATATTTTCAACACTTACAGGGCTGGACAGCTCAGCTCAGGAGTCCACTATATCCCGGACATGATAATATCATAACATGATGTTATTTAAGAAATTTCCTATTACAACTTCAATGGACTGGGGCTCTACAGATTCATCAAATTTAACTTAATTTTGTTGAATCAGATTAAATAACTAAAACACCAGTACCCATCGCATGTGTTTGTTTATTTGTTTTTGTTCGTTAACGTCACAACGCAGTACCCACCACAGATTCCTCACGCTCGCAGAGGTGAGCGAACTTAGGATTAACATTTACAATTCGTGACATGTATCGAAATCGTTCAACGAAACAATAGAGGAAGAATCGCTAGAGCGCCCAAAAATCAAAAAAATAAAATAACGTAGCGAACTTTACATGAGTTACCGTTGGATAGGCACAACATTACAGTACTTAAAGAAAGCACCTATAACGCATCCAATTAAAATTTAAATTACTCTTCTAGTTTTCAAGTGTGATTAATATGGATATAGAGCAATTTTACAGGCTTAGTATCGCGGATTCTCCTCAAGAAAGTGAACTGGTGTTCCACCTGGCTGACGCTGCGTTCCACAGTTGCCCAACAGTGAACACGCGGCCAGCCTCTCATTAAAGTAATAGTCTGGTAGATTAAATAACCAATAGACAAATTGAATCTTCAGTTAACAGAAACATATCGTCTACATAAGCGAGAAATTCCCTATGAATCTTCGAAAAATCATATCAAATCCTTAATTGGAATAGACTAGGAATACGTATAGCTAACCGAAAAAAAATGTCAACGATCATCGAACTCAAATTTATTACGTCACGACTAATTAAAGCGAGATTTAAAAAGTTGAGCACTTGATACGATTTTATTGTTAGGCAACAAAAAATACACGAACTCCATCAAAACAGCGAACACGCATCAAACTACTTACGTTTTTATCTCGACACCTTGAATTCGAGTAAAAAGGAATCGTGGGACCAAAAGTTGTTACCACACAAATGTAAGATGAGCCCTTAAAAGTGTATTTCACAAGATTAATTTGGTAAGGAAAGTCAATTTTCATGGTGGCTCAGGTAACGTTGGCCTGAGATGCCAACATGACGTAAGTCGTAACAAATCACTCGCGCAGTCATTTGTCGTGAATTGCCGCCGTGTCGTGTCTTCGGCTAATTATCCTGTCATTGACTTCGGCTAAGCCGCTGTTTATTGTTTTATCTCGTGCTGTGAGCTAGACTTTAAATTACAAATCACTCGTATACATCACCAGTTCACTGTTCTTAAAACATTTGTAAATTTCTAATTCTTTAAAATTTAATGAAGATGTCGGCTAAAAAACGCAATCGATGAGCATAAACGTTGCTGAGTTCCTTCTTCATGACTATTTATATTTACGCCGTTTATAGCGTATTGAATTATAAAGTTATATCTTTGTTTTTTGATTCAGTATGTCTCCTTTTATATTATTGATCGTTCTTTGCATCCACCGACCACACGTAGTTTCCATTGTTTTCAACGATTGCGAAGCAAAATTCATGAAGCCTTTGTTCGGTACAATTTATTATCCTTTCAATTTTACTGGCATCCTGTCTGTGTGAATCCTATGCATTTTCTTTATTTACGCGATAGTGTGCGGTCCGTGCATTTTCATAAGTCACATGTGAGTTTTATAAACCTTTTGTAATACAATTTTAGAAAACAAATATTTTAAACTGTTTTTAGGGCATCCTCAACGCACGTCCAATTGGGATGATAAAAATATATTTAGAAAATGAAACATTTCTAGGAAATTATTTTAACCATTTTGAATATTTTTTTCTACTACCTAGCCAATTTAGGTACGGACGCTTCGATGACGTTGACGTCTTTTGTAAGAAAAGACTAAAAGATAATTTCAGATCAGCAGTTTTTTAACCGTAATAAAATCGACTACAAATATACATGTTTACATTTGTGCACCGCGTTCCAATAGAATTAGGTTTACTAGCTATCTTTGTACTTGACTGTACTATTTGGATTGGCGATTGCGAACCGTGATTTTAGACGTCTCATAAATTTCTTCGGTCAGTGTTAACTGGCCCTCAATCGCGTGCATTTGTTTTTGGTTTCTCCAATATCTATTCATTAGGTTAGTAGTGTGCCTAACGAATTGACCCAGATGCCATAACCGATAGCAGAACATACAGGATGTCCCGGGTAACGGACCTACACGGATGTACACACCTCGTTAAAATGGTCTGTCACCGTCACCACATTAGTTCGACCTAGTAGATTAGACTAGACTTTTTCTTTTTTATATTTTCTGACCGACCCAGCGCTAACGCTCCGGCTAAGCGGAGTCCTTTTTGATCTTACACTACGGCCAAACGTCTCCAAATTCTTTATCTGTTATCTTCATATCTATATGTTCTTTTTAATTTATGTTTGTTTGGTTGCAATGTGGTTTATTCAAATAAAATGTTGTGAGCTTAAATTTGATTTGAACGCATTTTACTTTTGAGACTCGTTTAATCGTTGGTAAAATATATATCTTATTCGTTAATAAATAACCTAATGGGTATGCTAATTATCTTGAACCACAAACCGCTATTTCATAAACCCCATGCAAATTGGTTCCATTGTCGCAGATGCGCTAATTCGCCAAAACCCACCAAATTTTGAATTACATAATTCAATAAAGGCGAATGTTCCGCGGTTGGCCATTGTGGATAATTGATGGTTCGCGGCCGCTGCGAGCCCGCTGGCCCGCCGTTGCGTTTGTTGATGCGTCAGTGCCTCGCCGCCACCACTCGCGTTCTGCCGCCCGCGCCAAATAATACACGCGTGAAAAAATTCCAATTATAAATTTAAAATTCGAATCTCGAAAACAAACAAAAGTCAAAATAGTGATGTGCATTAGTTTGATATTTACGATTCAATCGCAAGTATGTCGATATACCAAATGTGTTTCATGTGACCTGTGACGGACTACAGTGAAATTGATTAAATGCTATTTTAATTAGTAAAGCTGGAGCGAAACGGTGTTTACATGCATTACAGAAAGCGGCCGTACAGGTTAGAAAAGTTAATTTTGTAATAATGTGAAATAAAGACTACTATAACTTTATTGAGTCATCGAAACATTAAGGAATGTAAATATACTTACTTCAACATAAACAAAAGTAAACAGGATGCATCTTGCCGAAGTAAACCTCTGCAGAAGTTTGTTAAGATATATGGAAATAACATAGGTAAATGCCGACAGCTTAGCTTTACTTATACCCCCGCTTACGCTAGTTGGCAAGATTAAACTTGTCTAGTCCCAATGCCCTGTAAGGCTAGAAAAGCTGCGATTATAAAGTGAAAATAAAGTGGAGGAAGCATAATCATATAAATACAAACAACAATTGATTTAATAAAGCCGAGTCAAGTGTAGGGTTACTACAAACACATAAAACACTAAAAATTTAAAAAACAACAAATATGAATTTAATTTCTTTGTAGTACCAGTCTCTAAGTTAAGCCGCGGACAGACGGACGGATGGACAGACCGTTCTGGCGACTACCTAAGCGTAAGCTTTACTAGTTTGACATCCGAACCCTAACCCTAACTTAACCCTAAAAAAATACCTACTTTGAACTATCTCGTAGAAACAAAAAAATCAAAAAAGCAGTCCATCATGTCAGCATTTACGTTTGGTCACATGGCATTGTGTTAATTTTTTGAAAGGCAACCTTACGTAACTAACATAGTTTACAATTACAGAAAACATCCTTGTAAATTGACCTTACAAACACCAATTTTCCGTTCCTAGGTTGCACAGTGCACACACAATTTGCACGCAAATTACCCTAGTGACGTGATAACGTTACCTAAGAGATAAATAAGCATTATAATTATCCGATTGTTTAGATACACAGCTATTTTATTGTCCCAGCACTACCGTACAACAAATGGCATACCTACGCAATGTTTCTGGCCAGTATGCTGGTATTCATTGTGTCCAGTGTGTCTATTGTAGGTATGTTATTTACATCACTATGGCCTGCGGCTTTGTTGTTCCGCTTGAGGGTAAAATGGGTCAGTTAAAGTAACATCATTACCACAATAACCGTTATCGGCGCTGTTTGAGTTTGAGTAACATAATAATCATTGATAGGCCTCAAGGAGTTAGTGCTTTAGGAGGTATATTTTTCTACATGTGTGTTCCAAATCGCAGTTTAGGTAAGTATTTTAATTAACTACTTTAATAGCTCACTTTGTTGCAATTGCGGAAAGTACCATTTTACACTACACGAGTCCAAAGGTAAAATAACAGTTCCGCACGTGTATCAAACGACGTTTTTTAATATATTTGTGAAACCAAACTTAAATTAATTCTTAGTCTGATAAAAATCACAGGGCAATTTAATCAATTAAGGGTAAAGAAATCCAAAAGTAAAAAGCACTAGTTCGAAAAATTCAACTTTCCGCACGATATGCATCTGTATTAAAAAGTCATATGTCAATATCATTTTCTGCAGGACCTTGAGCAGGGCCCGTCCGGAGCTCCGGATGGCAGCCACCATCTTATCTTATCCCTTAACCTACCGCTAGCAGCAGTATTTGCATTGTTGTATTTGGAGTCTGAGGATTACAGCTTTGACATTGTTGTAGGTACAGTCACGAACTTTAATTGTTATGCCATTATGGAACTCTGTCAAGTGACCAGATATCGTAAAACCTACGACAAGGTTATACAGTGGTATATCAATCATAGTCCGTGACCGTACGAGAAATCAAATGCCTCGTCCCTGTAATAAAGATAAAATGGTTTCTTTGAAATCGTCGCAATTCCGAAACTGCGATTCACAAGTGACTTGGAATTTGAATTATAAACCAAATACCACTCAGCAGATCGAATACCAAATAATTTAAAAATGAACATTATTATCCACAACATGCATTAACCTAGTTATTTCTGTCTTCTTTACATTATTATTCATGGCAAATAAGAGACATTAGACGTCGGAAGTTGTGCAATTGAAGTAACAACTGTTTCGCAGTTTTACTGTAGCTCATTAGTTGGGAAACATTTTATATCCAATGTACAGTCAGGTAACATTCAAGGTACGTACCTATATTCATACAAAATGTATGGCGCAGAGAATTTAAACGAGCACACAGCTGAAACAGGCCATCTGATGGTTAGTCGGACCTGAAACCCAAAGACATTTGCATTGCGAAGTCTTCAATCTACTCTGGCTGCTTAAGATGGATTGCCTCTATGCAAGTTATTTCACAAGTAGTCTTAAGGTGTAGTTCCGAGCCAAGCGACACTGACACCACTAACGGCACTAACGGCGCGTTAGAATCGCCGCGACAGAGCAATAGTGCAAGGTGTACGAACACGGCGATACTTGACGCGGCGTCACTGCCTGTCAAGTATTGCCGTGTTCGTACACACCGTCATGTATTTATACTATAGAACGTTATACTATCGCTCTGTCGCGGCGATACTAACGCGGCGTGATTGGCGTCAGCGTCGCTTGGCTCCGAACTGCACCTTTATGCCGACAACAACACATTCAAGGATAAAGGGCCTAGGCAAGATGCAAACGCTACAAACGTATTTCCATTATATCGGTCAAAATGTACGGAACGACATTCCCGTGCGTTACGATAAACCACGTGGTCAACTGTCATCATACATATAGTAGCGTTTGCATATTGGCTTGGGCCCAAGATGGTTGTAACCAGCATGGAGCCTGCATAAGGTCCTACCACCACTATGCTTTGGTTGCTATTGCTACGATAACTATGTTCTATTCAATAAACAAATGTCGGAATACCTTCTCTACTAGACCTAAAAAACCTATTATACCCCGTATTGAGTTCTTAAGTGCACAGATAGACGTATTGGCAGTAATGTGATGGATTAACTCCGCACACGCGATTTTTTCCCCGCACGTGCTAACTAGCAAGGCTATACTTATTTCTCAGATCATTTTCTCTGCGATATAAGCGTTTAGTGGTAATAAAAGGAAAGGCCATACTTTCTTTACGCTCCAGTTAACTGTTGATATTAGTTGGTATTATTGGCAGTATGAATGACTAGATTAAGTGACAAAGGTTCGTTGTACCTACATTCAAAATAAATGAAAGCTTGTCGTTTTAAACTAAGTATTACTACATGCACGGAGCCTGCCAATTGGCCGAAATATGTGTAGGATTTATTTCAGCATCATCGTGAAGAACCCTATAGTTTATTTTATGTTAGTTTTTATAAAATCCTGAAATAATTACGATTAACCCCTCGATGAAATCCCCCCTTTTTGTGCTGATATTTTTTAAACGGCCCATTCGATTATTATGATAGGTACCTAGCTATTTTTTGTCTTCTTATAGTAGCTATTCCGATTAAACTAGCTTTCGTTCCTCATCGTTCCATCAGTTTGGGAGCTATGATGCCACAGATAGATACATACATGTACCTACACAGACACAAAAAAAACTAAGAAGCCGCATGAGCAAATTTTTACGTTAACAATCTACTAGCGCTTCCCAAGAAGATATACAAATACCTACACGTTTTAAACTTTTAACACCCCTCTTTTATGTCGGGGGGTGATACACAAATGTTACTACTCCCAAATTAAGAATTAAGCTTGTGCTAGTTGTGCTATAGTTAGGTTCGGTAACATTGACACAAGTAATAGACAAGGCCCAATGTTGGACACTTGATTAGGTACATTTCAAGATCATGATTTAAATACCATTATTGGTGCCGGGCCAAATGAAACTGTCTAACACTGGTTCTATTTCTTTACTAAAGTCTTATTCATCTTAGACGTCGTTATTCTTATTCGTCTTAGTCTTAGTCTTACCTACTCATTAAAATATGGGTTTTTAGCAACGATATTAGTACTAGTACTTAAAGTATATTATTAATCGAAATCACATAAACGGCCTACTTACTATGATCTAAACATTATTGACTTGTAACTATGATCTAAACATTCGTGTACACTTTTTACTACGCCTGTTATGCCCAACAATCTGTTTATTTGTGATACGCAATCCGTGACAGAAACCGCAGATCTCGGCGCTTTCTCAAATCAAGGGTACACGGGCAAATTATGCGCAGCTAAATAATAATTGTAATAGCCGCAGTTATGACGAAAACAGACTCGTGCTAGTGATTAAAATTAATCAGTGCTTAAATTTCTAGGTTACATTAATTTTAACCAACACCGATGATTCAAATATGATGAAGGATAAGATATACAATACATCACCTAAACATAATTATTACTTCAGGAGAAAATGGCGTCCGCCGCTGGACACAGGGTACTACGGACATCGAACGAAATACTTTTTTCGTTTTTAGCAACACAAACAGTCATAATCATAAACATAATTCTTAAAAACTATTATGAAGTATAATTGATCATCGACAAACAGTGTTCGCGGTTGACATGACAAACATAATATTAACAGTCTTCCTAACCTACTGAGGTAGGGTGCTGAGTAGACCAGTAAAAATTTGAATTATAAAAAAGAACTAAACTGCCCTTTATTGTGGCTTGTATCTTGTATTACACGGTATATTCCTTTATATTATAAGCTGCCGACACTTAAATACATACATATATCAATTTTGTCGAAATATCTATTGTAGTAATCACATGCACGTGGAATATAAGAGTGGTTAGTTGTGAGTACCTACCCAATGGCACAGTAAAAATATTTTATTGACGAAAGTTCCGGTTGGAACATCGGAAATTAATTTTATTCTAAAGCTCACCAAGTTCAAGCTATTTATAACATTATTAAGAAGATTGTGCAAAAATCCTGATTCGTAACCAGACATCTGTTTGTTAAAAACTTTTATTAAACCTTGAAACATTTGAGACTTAATTGTTAAACAAAAGAACGCCTCATAAAATCAAAGAAATGTATAGGATTGATGAATGCTGAGGCGTAGCCGCATCAGTCAATCGCCTTTGTCAATTCTATTTTTCAGTATTTTAAAGTCGTTGGCGTAGAGTGCAACTTGTCTAGGCCTGCAAGGTCTTCCAAGAATTGCCACAGCTACCTACTGTCCACAGCCACACCACAGCTTGAATATTCCACTGAGTACCAACTATCCAGGTCTTGGATAGTCTATCCCCTGCCAGTGCTTCATATAGAAAAATCGTAGGTCATGTCAGGTTAATACGTTATTTTGATTTCGTATTATTGCTTTGTCATTCCACGCACTTCTTATGTTGAGGCCACATCCGCGAATAATTGTGTTTGCGTCTCTTCCTTTTTTTATGTTGTAAGAAACGCCAACACGAATTTTCGCCGAATTCCTTAGATGGGGTTCGTTATTATAAATGTACGCAAGAGGGCGTGGCGCTAACGAATATCGGAACAAGGAAAACTTAATTGGTGGTACGTGCTATTACATTCACTTTTCGTCATTTTATATGCTATTTAAAATCTAAGGAAGTTTGAACCCATGACTTTTTTATTTTACCAAATAAAGGGTTAATAAGACTTTAAGAAAAACGAAGAAATCTTTAATAGAGCAAGGGATTCTTAGGTAGAATTCTGAGCGTCGACAGCTAATTTTATCATAGGCACATACTGCTCACTCTACCTTTTCAGGATATCTCCTCCATCTACACTACACCTATAGGGAGGTTGCTTCCCTCTGTGTCTTTTACCGCATCTATCACGGAGAGTACTCCGAGGAATTATTCGGATTGATACCAGCCGCTGGATTCCACTATCGTGCAACCCGCACCAAACTATCATTTCATCAACACCATCTTGATAGTTGGAAATCTACTAGCGTGCGTTTGTCGAGGGCTTACTTGCCACGCACCTTATCTATGTGGACCCAGCTTTCGGCGTCTGAATTTCCGAACCAATACGACTTGGGGGCCTTTAAAAAACGAGCCTACTCTTTTCTCAAAGTCATGCAGTGCACTTGCGATTCCTCTGGTGTTGCGGGTGTTTATGGGTCGCGATGATCATTTACCAACAGGTGACTCGCTTGCTCGTCTGCCTCCTTTTTCACATAAAAAAAAGAAGAAAATATCTACCAGACGGTTGGGTACCGTTAGACAACGGAGATTGGCTAACTTGATCCTTCTTTTGTTTTAAGGGATCCAAATCAGTTACTGTACAAACACTTTTCAAGTGTGTTTGGTAGCCTCACTGGCGAGATTTCCGCACAGCCATCACTTTCAAAAGCGTCACGGCTCGCATCGCGCTCTCTCCGTCACTCCCCTCGGACGTCCTGCAAATTACATGGTATTGTCGATGGTACCGCATGAGTTTCCAATCGATTGTGGCTGGGACAGTCCCCGCCAATATCTTATCAAATATTAATATAGGACATGTCTCTACATATTATTGAGTCATTAGAGAATCTCGGATATTTTTAAACGAGATGTTGAATAGGTTTAAGAGTGAGAGTTCGTTAAATCATGTGACGTAACTAACTATTACCTACTCTACATATTTTTTGTTCATGAGACCCATAAAGTAAAAATGATGTTAAGTTTTCTGATTATATTATAAGAACATTTAAAAATTAATTAGTAAGAACTTTAAATTAGGTCCCTATTCACCTACGCATAGGTATGCATATCATATACATACATAAAAACGCGGAACAGTTGCTGAATATGCTAAATGAAGCTAAATTAAATAAAAAAGTTCCTTTGTAAATTATCTCGTCCATTAAAACTAACTCGAGTAATAAAACGATTCATACATCCGTTATGTGTATAGAGGTAAATATCTACGTAGTTACATATTTCCTTCTTTCCCCGAGAGAATGCGCACTAAACTAATCAACATCCAATCTAAAAAGGCGTATGTTCATTAGCATCGCTACCACGCATAATACCTTTTAAGATTGGGAAGTGAGCATCCGGATACGCTTTAGTAATGAACATAATTGGAGTTATACTAGTCGGATGGTCTATTTAATAACTAAAAATGAGTACTGCTATTAAAATTATTAAAAGATACGAACTTTTGGTGATGGGTTTACCTTTAAATTTAGAATGTATAAATAACTAAAACTGTGTTGTGTGTCGAGTTATTATTTATACGCAAAAGGGGCATAATTACAAATGTCATAGATCCCACTTACCATTACGTGGCCTGTGGGCTCGTCCGAATTGCCCACCTCATAAAAAATATATAAACTAAAGACACAAAGGTGCTTAAAAAATACCCTTTAGAACCCTTTTTTTAAAATTTAAATATACATTTTAGCTCCCCATATAAATAGGGTTAGGTTAGCACAAATTCATTGTTGGTTTGGTGTGCCACTTAACGAGTACGAAGTCCGACATATCCATAGACCATCGAACAAATACTTTAGCCTCTGTAAAACACTCGCGCGTGATCGTAATGCTTTATGAACTGTACGAACATTTGTCATAATTTGCACACGCACGTTACATTAGCATGATACAGTACTAACACATATATAGAGTATCATTAATAATAATAACATGCTCATTTGCTGTTTTTTTGTTTCAGCTCTGGGAAACGACAACTCGGGTCAAATGTCTTAGCTAGGTAAATATTTTACTGATAAGGCAAAGTAATCAGACCATAAAAATAGCTTTTTAAAAATTACTAGTTTTTACACTTTACTGCTACGACGTCGAATCACCGAAAGTAAAGTGACGCTGTCAGCGCCATCTATTGACGAGTGGCAACACTGCGCAGAATAAAAGCGAGCGTGGCACGAATCGTGCCTCTGTTGATTAGTGCGCTGATGTCTCAGTACTTTCGCCATTCGTTTTTAGATGGCGCTAGTGGTATGCTTGGTAATATAAGTATAACATTATTAAATTTATTGCAATTAAATTGAAGTCAATTTATATAGTTTAGCGAGGAATTGTTTGTTTTGTTTTAGCCAATTATACCGTTCGTCCTCATTTAACTCGTCGGGCTGCGGCTCGGGAGGGGAGCCTGCTGATGACATGTACTCCGATGTGTCACTCGAAGAGGATGTCCAAGGTCTTAATTATAAGGTCAGTGTCTACCTACTTGTTTAAAACGATAATATGTCTTTTGACTTCGCGTTTTAGTGCATAACATTAACACTCAATGGCAACACCGATAATGCTAAATGACTCAACTATTGTTTTTGGGAAGGCATTAAAATTTGACTTAAGTTTTACGCTCTGTTCAGAAAAATCTCGATTATTCACCAACCTTCAAAAATACCTACATATTTTTTTTTCATTTTTTTTCAAAGGTAATAGAAAGATAATATTAGGAACGTACTCTTGGAACTCAAGGATTAAGTCAACTAAATTTCCAGAAATCCAGGGAGGTACCTATAGATCTTAAAGGCATAGTTAAATGATAAATTAAAGGAATTAATTCAAATCTTTGACCTTCCCTGAGGACAGCAACAAAAAAGAATACCTATGCGTTAGCCCTAGTACCTAACACATGTGGTATTAAAAAAAACTATGTACCCACATAACATACAGTCGCCGATTGGCAGCAACTATAGTGTCCCAACGTAATGGACATGCTTTGGTCAGATCGCAATCATGAATGTAACGTGATTCACCATGACCACATCGCACCGCTTATTCAATACTTTTAGTGACAAAGTGATAACTAAGTATTCTAAGAATATTGAACCGACTTTTAAGAAAATTACGTTACGTATCTTCGGTTTAGTAGTCAACAATCAGTCATTGTTTGCTTTTATTATCAGTAAAACGTCCACTTCCTCCCAGCATTCTCACATTTATAGATTATCTACATCTGTTACACGACAATGTTTCCAGATTTGGATATGAACAGCTTATAACGGGGTCGATTCCACTATTGTATTAACTAAGTGATGGGTTTAGAAGATAAAAGAGGTACATTTATGTAGGTGAATGACAGTTGTTAAAACGAAAATACAGATGAATTGTGTAGATAGGTTAATTTGAATCTTGAAACTTACATTTTATAATTTATGGAGTCCACGACAGGCTTATAATTAAAATATGACGATGCTGTTCGTATAAATACATTTAATTCATGATGATATCATTTGGCAAGACGCCAATATAGCTTTTATCTTATTTATACAATATGCACACGATGCCTCAGGCGATGGTTGGTTTGGCGAAATATCCCGCAGCCGTTACTCATGCTCTCTGAAATAACTCTGAGTTCACAAACAGCCCAGTAAATTTGATTTTCAATGTAAAATACAAAAGAAACCAATTGGTCAACTCTTTATTCTTGTCTTTTGGGGATGAACCTTATATAATTGCAGAACTAACGTATCCTCTTCATTATTTGTTCTCACTCACGGGTTAGTTTTCACAAACCTCTTCATTTTTATATTTCCTTTGCCCTGTCCTAACCTAAACTAAAGAAGCAGCGAAAGGGTTCTGCAGTGACCCACCTACCGGACGCAATTTTGGAAACCTGCGGAATACCACGATGGACGGCCGACCGGTATTAATAAAAGAAGAAGAAGAACGTTTGAAACCTCCAACAAGGTGGACCAACGATCTGATAAGATTCGCGGGAAACAGCTGGAACCTCTTTCCAGCAGTAGACACTTTGCCTAACATGATCATGACACCCCCTCGATGGGCCGGAATGGGCAGGTACTATATCTAGTAGGTACCCAGAGACAATTAAAACCAAGGCCTTAGATTTTTGATGATATCTGCCATATCTTAAATAATATCGTAAGTTACAGGATATACTACCTACTTTAACTCCCAGAAGAACTTCCTTCCGGCAAAATATTTATAAGTAAATTCTACATCTAGTTATAAACATGTCACGTGTTTGATATGTTTCTTATCATAAGATCAAGGTCAAGTTGGCATTCAACCAACTGCCCATAAAAACTTCTATTATTAAACTTCGGAGTAGCTAACAATAGTCCGATGTTTCCGCTAGCATCTTTCATCTTGGAAGATTGGAATACTTATAGATAAGAACCTTATGCAAACATGGCATCTTTCCATATCCGAACGAAGATTGCGGTCGATTTCTTAGAATTAAATAATCCATATAATACCCAAAGGAGGCTATCATCATCATCATCATCATCATGTCAGCCGAAAGACGTCCACTGCTGGACATAGGCCTCCCCCAAGGCTTTCGACTCAGACCGGTCTTGTGCTTTTCGCATCCACCGCGGTCCCGCGATCCTGACGAGGTCGTCACTCCATCTTATTGGAGGCCTACCTACAGCTCGTCTTCCGGTCCGCGGACGCCACTCCAGAACCTTCTGACCCCATCGGCCATCGGTCCTGCGAGCAATGTGCCCCGCCCACTGCCACTTTAGTTTAGCTATTCTTCGGGCTATGTCGGTAACCTTAGTTCTACTGCGGATATCATCAAGGAGGCTATACCTACTCGTATATCTCGTTCTGTTAGTAATTTAATTTACCTTACTTTACATTATCGTATAAAATACACGTTAAATAACACGCTTATTCCGCACTGTCACCATTCCACGTCCACCACAAAACTATCAGGTAGAATTCACCCTAAATAAAGTATGAAATACCAGAGTAAAGTAATCATGACATATGTATCTCCTGCAACCAGGATATTAAAACAAATCACAACTAGGATCAATCATATCAATTCCTGTCCAATGACCCTTTGTATGGGCACTGGGGACCACGGACAATAGATCGTGCCGCGTCATTTATTAGTGGCTATGGCCGGAAATGCCCTTAGCGCGTGCGCATCCGGCCATGATAGCTCCATCTGAATTAATTTAGGTAATTAATGTTTAAGACGTGACTAATGAATAGTTACTCTTATGAATAAACCACGCCTTTGATGCGTCGAATACTACTAAACCGACTGAAGGTACAACTTACCATAATATGATGATCATGAACGTTAGAAATATATTTGAAAATCATCTAGTTAGCCACAACGCAAATACTCCGTAATCAATATACCTACAAGCAAAATTATCAAAAATATTGAACAAATAAACATCTAGGTCAGATTATAACCGTATTAGTAGACTTCCGTCCTGATTCGTTCCATTTACGTCAATAGTTTACACCAAGTGCCAGCAATGTTGACTGGACCAATGGACGCCAAAACCAGGCAATCTATCTCGCGTGGGCGGACCTATGTTCCAATTGTATTCCCGAACAAACTTACACATGCACATAACACAACCCTTATCTACCTGAAATAAGGAGCAAATCTATGGTCTCAAGCTCAGATCAAGTTGCAGCACTGCAGATAATGCACAATGGGTGTCAAGAGAAACTGCATGCCAATCGTAGTTGACATTAGGAAGGGAGTCAGTAATCTAGACTTCTATACAGAATTGGTAATTCTAGGGACAATAGTGAAAGTTAATTAGAAACCACCGTAAACTTGACGTTATGTAAGGGCTTGCTCGTAATTACTCTGGGTGTGTTAGGCTGATTGTATATGAGTTGTCTTCCTCGTACATTCAGCTTTCATTACTAGACCGGATTCCCATGGTATGATAGCGGCTTAAAGTGTTTTAGCACCTTGTTCGGTCAACTTTGGTCGTGAACCGTATATATCAGCCTCCTAAAGCAGGAGTGACCGCATTGGATGTATAGAAGAACTAGTTTCAGACCGCAGCAGTCAGGCCTACGCAAATCATTTGAGTATTTACGGCTACTTTACTAAGTAAAGGGACCGAGTACTTATGTAAAATCTGAGTCAATCAATTGGGATTCAATTCTAATTTATTCACATTTTGAAAACGGCATTAAAACGTACTATTTCTCGAAAGTCAACAAAGATCTACTACTGAAGTATAAGGCAAACCATAACGTAGCAGTTGCTTGTGAGTGTGACCTTATGCAATTACACACTTGCACATATTGCAGCGTCAAAGTGAAGTCCGAATCAACATATCAGTGGGTACCAGCGAACAATAATAATCTGCGCAGTAGGCGGGTATAGCGTGGGGTAACTGTGCCAAGGATACGGGAGCTAGCTTCTCCTACATGTCAGCAATTATTGAATCAATTGCTACTTTGTCTCCTTCAATCTTGTCGGTCATGCGTGATAGGAATTTCGCAGAGATTTTTCTCGTTTATTTCATCTGAACTATTTTAAACTCTCTGAACATTTTTGTTACACTTTTTGAGCTTCCACTTGATGTTCAGTACTACGCAAATGCGAGAAAATTGTCACAGAAGAAAACAATACAAGAGATGAGATAATAGACTTAGCCAATCCTAAAATATTTAGAGGGGATCTTGGGATCCCCTGACTTTTAATCAGACGAGACTACTTTTTGTTAATCTCCTTCAAACTTACACAAATATGTTTTTGAACATAGGTACTTAGAATAGATAATCTTAAATGATCAGAGATAGGACGCTGATATCAGTGTCTTACCAATCTTACAATGATGGATGACCCGAATAACAACAAAGTTATCGTTGCGTAACGACCCAACTAAAGCAGGTCTCAATGCGTTACCTGTCTTAATCACGGGTTATTTCTTCAGTACGTCGTGTCAGTAAAACGTCAACATAGTTATCTAACGCTAGCCACAAAAAGTTTTGTAAAGCGAAACGGAAAGTGGTGCGAACGAACGCGTGCGAAGAACAACATATTGTGTGCAGATGAGGCCGATACAGATGTAGTGCGTTTAAATAACTACGCACCTAATTTCCGTATTACGTCAACCATTTAGCGGCTTTGCCGATTATAACGATCTTTACTTGCTTTATTTTTTACTATAAGAGTGTCTATATAAGACTTATTTTCTCTGAGCGCTTTCCGGAATAGCATCGTAAAGTGTTAAAAATCCAGAATTGTGGATTCCCACATTCAATAGTTTTCTCAAAATTCATTTAATTATAAGGTATCATAGGACTTAAAAATAATGTTGGCCCAATAGGTAAAGCACACACGGCTATGCCGTACGTCGGGGACACACCAGTATTAAGCTGCCAGTGAAAGAAATGTTCGAATAGTTTTTAGGGCACGAAGATCAACGCGTTGGGAACGCTATATTGGGAGATCTAGACCAGATATTTTTAATTGTAATTAATACCGCAGTAACTATGGCGTGAGATGACACCGCGGGAACCCAAGAGCCGTAAAAAGACTTAGATGGCCTGGATAACGATGATTACTGCTCTCATAACACGGCTATTATACCTACTAATACTACCCAATCAACTAGGTACAGTATCTCACAGATAATTTCGGAAATGTGACAACGTTGACTTATGTTTTTCTATCATATTTAACATTTGAATGATAAATGACAAAAGTACTCACTCTAAGTAAAAACAAAGGATACTGAAAATGTTCCCTAAAGTTGCAGTTTATTCACAAAGGTGAAGGAAGTTTATCCTTGCTACATCGCCACTCAATAGAATGTAGTTGTTTGTATCCGTGAATATGGATATTTCCAACCACACTAGGCAGATAAGAAAATCTTGACATAACCATGAAGTTACCGAATATTGGTAACGCTGACAGCAGTAAAACAATGCTCAAGTTATGTGTTGCGTGTGAAGGAGTTAAGTACAGCATTGTTTTATCAATATTAAAAAAAACATTAGAGAAAAATATTCTATGTGTCAGGATTGAATTGAACATTATTTTCAGTATTTGCTGATAACAACAAGACATAGCATTCGGTGAAACGAAATTATAGTGAAATAATGCATTCTATAAATCGTTTGTCGGTTATGCAAATTAATAGAATAGTCCCATAATGCACACAATCCACCAATAGCATCCCAAATGGGAAATGTTTTTTTTAAACTAATGTAAATATTCACAACACCAGTATAGGGTATTTGAATATTTTAATTTAGGCAACAAGTTCGCCTTGACCCTGAGGGTCTGATCTTATATACGGTTGAGTGCGGAACTGTCGCATGAGGGGCAGTTATCATCATTTTGTCATCACTGTGCCCACGGCGCATGAACCCGGCGATTTGAAACCGTACCGCTTGCGCATTTCTTAAGGCAGTATTTAGTCTTCAACATGATCAAGAGAGCCAGCGTTACGTAACGATGTCAGTATCCCAGCTCAAGGGGATTTGAAGACATTATTTCTCAATTAATTTAGTTTGTTAATTGTATTTTTTATAAAATTTACTTTGACGCTCGTGGTGGAATATTGTGACTTAATATGAAATAAGAACTTAGTGCTAACAAGAATAATTTTACAATCCATTTACCTCAAAATAAGTTATGAAACTTTTCTTCCTTTAGTTAGTGGGTTATCCAAATGTTAACTTTCTTATTAGATGTACTTTGCGCTCTAGGCTAGGCTCAACATCATTTATAAGCTTCAATTAAAATACTCCCCCGCAAAGTTTTACTCAAGAGTACATCCCTTTTAGTCCCACTACTTAACATAGCAATTGTTTTTATTTGAACACGCCAGGTGTTGGATATGTGGAAATGGTATCATGCCTTGTTGTGAGACCACGCCCAGCTCAATTAATTCCATTATCCTTCCCATTCGTATCACTAATTTCCTAATGAATGAGTCTACTGTAGGGAAACATCTACGAAATGGAAGCAAAGCGTTGCGTGTTAGATGCTGATAACGCCTTTGTAGAACGCTATCTTGGAATATCTATGGAAGTAGATGACCCTCTTTTAATAAATTACTTTGTGCCAGGACGGAACATTTATTCTAGAGTTTACTCTAAAAGTAGCAATGCTTGCTACTTTGTTAGTAAACAGGCATAAATGTCAACTAGACGTTTTAAATTCGTTCAGCTTTCTCGCACAGTATACAAAACGACTTCTCAAAAGTCTAGTGGAGCTAGACTAAAGAAATTATACTAACAATAACGCGTATGGACATTTCGTAATTAACTGTGTCTGTTGTCATGAAACACCGCAATTAGGCTTCTTGTTCGAATTCCATTGCATATCGAGTGGCACTTGTTTGCGAGCGATTTACCATTTTACCACGCAGGCGCGGCACAAAAACAATATTAAAATGTATGAGATCGCATTGTTCCTTGCTCGCAATTGTTTGAATAGCTCGTTGTATAACACTGTTTTGCCTATTTTTAGTTTATCTCAATGATTGAATGTTTATTATTTTCTAAAGTTTTAATTGTCTTTGGACAAAGCCTTCAGTCAGAGTTGTCTTAGACGCCCTGTTGCGTTAAAATTTAGCACGCTCCTATACCCGTAGTAGCATGTTCTTAACAGCTGACAGTTTATCTATCATTGCTATTACGTTAATAAAAATAACGTTTCAATATCATTCCGTACAGCGTGCAATCTTAATGAACGCTTGAACTCGTTCTTAGTAGTTTATTTAAAAATACCATATTAAAGAACAAAACAAGCGTTAAAAATATAGGTATGTTCCTTTATGTTCCTACGTAGGTACTTTATCTATTTCAGTTTCCATTGAAGATAAGGTGAATGGCATCGTGTTTACAAGAGCTGCGCCTGCGCCATATGGGATCTTTACGTAATTAAGCTAAAGATAAAGCATTACTTAAGCACTCGTCTTAATGCAATGCAGAGAAACTTCTTGTTCTTTGACTACGGCAGAGATTTATGTTGCGTTGTCCAATACTCTTAGAATTTAAGGCTTAGATAATGTGCACAGAAGGGGAAACACGGTCATAATTATAATGATTATTATGTTACTCAAACACTACTTATACTATTAGTGTTTGAGTTTTAATAGTTTGTTATTGTATATATTATGTTATGATCCATGAATGAGGGAAATTTGTAGTTTGTTGTAAATTCTCTTTGTGTCGGTTTCAAATGAAACAGTATGAAATGTTTTTAACCTATATCGCTTCCCATCTGTCTGGCGGCAACCGACCAACGCAAAATGGTAGGCCTTCATCCATTAAATTACGAGATGCGCCCATGCAGTGGACTGGGGGAGCTCTGAAAGGGGTTATTGGCTTGGGTTTGGTACCAGACGTTGCATACGAGCGGTGCAGGGAGCGAATAAAGTTTATTTGTATTTTGTATACGCGGCGGGCGCCTGATAGCAGGCACTCTGGGAGGGGCGCGCCGCCGGTTAGCTAGTTCGAATCGCGACTCAGCACCGGCTCCACGCGCCTCGCCACACCGCTCCTCTACTACAGCTGTTAGCGTTACGATTTCGCAACTAATTCCGACATTCCGATTTTATCAAAGACGCCCAACATTCGCCCTCGCGACCCGACACCACAGACAAGACGATGTCAACGCAACCGTTAGAGAATTTCAAACTCCGCCGAAGTTTCGTCTTGGTCGACATCATTTTAATTCTCCTGTATGATAACAATTAAGATCTGACTTGCCCCGGCGTTGTTCCAGTGAAGGACTCGTATTTGCGAAGCTTATGTGAACGATGTGACAGTGTCCCGCAGTGTTACGTGTATGCAGTGCAAATTTAATAATAGTCGCATAATTACGTGTAAGTGGAAGTCGATACTTGGAACTTCATTCTAGTGTGCCATTTTTATTAAAACTATTTTGATACGAAACTTTTGTCATCGTTAAATATAGGTTAAAGGTTAAAATTTGCGCACACGTTAAGGGGTAAAAGTGCGGCTGAATGTTTAAATCGGGCCTTTTTAACCGCTCGGGCGGCGTCATGGAGCCAGTGGAAGTCGAGGACAGTCTCGAGCTGGAGTACGATATGTGGGATGGGCAATTTGACTTCGTGGGGCCGCAGGGACCGCCACCGGAGCCCCGCGAGCGCATTACCTCCGACACCAGCATCACTGAGGATCTGTTTACTGGAGCGCCTCTCACCCCTCATTTGCCAAATGGACTGAACGGAGGAAAGAAAACTGTGGCTCATCAGTGGTGCGACAATCTATCTGATCAAGTGAGATTGGTTTTCCATTTAATTTGCCTACGTATATCACAAGCAAATATCATAATATTTTCTAGTTTAGAAGCGCACGTCCTCCTAATTACTATTGTTTGTTTGTCATTGGAGTTTCCTTCAAGTCACGTTCAATTTTGCATCAAGTCATCCTCCTTTTGTTTGCTCTACTAATATTAGTCTGCCACAGACTGTTTTTGGAGATTTACGTAATAAGCGGACGTTTAAATCATGTAGATTAAAAAATCTAGCGTTAATGAAATTCGTCTAGCGTCACTCCGGGTGTGACCAGACGGCGCTGGTTCTGTGAATCGCCATTGATAGTTAAATTCGTTTACAATGATCTACATTTCAACAGCACTACAGTAGCCGGTGCGTAACCGACTCCGGCAACGGAACTCGATCGAAATCAAGTGTTTTTTTTACTTGGTCGATTGGAGCGCTATTCCGCGGTCTGCCCGTGCCGTCGCCGGCAGATTTGTATGCGAATGTCACGCGATCCGGTACCCACCCCGCTTAAATCATAGGTATTACATCCACGAAACTTCCTTCAACTTCGTGTTTTATTACAAAGGTAGTAAAGTCAGTTGGATTATCTATATCTGCTATCTCTTCGTGATTGTCGATCGTTTATCAGTATCGTCTCTGGTTTCAAGTCAGAATTTCAAAGTCGGTGTTTATGGCAATGTTATTTTTTTACTTTGCACCAATTGCGTAATGCTCATGAACTTAAATTAAGAAATGCTTATTAGTGTCACATAAATCATTGTTACGTTCTACTAAGATAAACCGCCATAATCTCGAATACGTTGTTTCACTTGTTTCTCACATTTACGTTTGTATTTCCAACTAAGATTAGCATGGTAACAATAGTATAATTTAATTTATTCCTGCGAACAATTGTTAGAGTTAGAGATACCATGCGCGGTTACCACTTCTTACGTGTGCAGTGAAAGCTTACTGTCTTATTCAACAAATTCTCTAGAATTCTCTAATCTCGTTTAGTTGATTTCCCTAACGATCCCCTCGGGATATGCCCCTCCCTATATCCAATTTACAACTTTAATAGCCTTCCCTTATACACCCCTGGAATTAATCACATTTAAATTCTCTAGCCCATTTATACGCACAACTATATATACCTACCACATAATTATGTCTATCAATCAAGTCAATTTTGTAGGTAGTATGTAGGTATTTAGTCCTTAAAATTGTCACTTTCTGTATTGTTAATTTGTTATAAAGCTATCATAAAGCAATTTTAATGTCCACACTGGCGAAGTAATCGCAGTAAGTACAAATTAATTTCATAGTAATTTCACGCTATGATTTAAGGCGTTGCAAAACCAGGCGATAGATTACGATTGATTTCATTATTTTTCGCATCTAAGGCTTGTTCCCAATATTTAGAATGCGGATAAATCGGATTACGGTCGGGTTCAAATTAAGACACATTCTATAGGCCAAAATTTGACCCAAAGTAGTAAAATATCTGTGGTTTGTAATATTTCAAAAATTTGAAACGTTTGCTCTCAAAAAATATTCCATAAGCATTAATGACTAATGAGTAATGCTCATAATTTTAAATGTAATACTCGTACGAGTAGAGGTACCTATGTAAATAAAAACAGGTGTTTCTATATTTGTTCAACGATGTCAATTAAGGGTATTTGCGAACTGTGCCACGGCCCTGCGCGTGAGGCATTCAATAATTAGGTTAACGTGTGCAACTACACTTGCAATGCATTTATACTTCCCCTATATCAAGTATTCAATGACGTTAATACCCAGCCCTGAAGTGACTCGTCGCTCTTAAACCTTGGCGATAATTTATAAATATGTCATCTGTGGACCAAAGGCGTTAATTCTGCTTCGGACATTTTGTCTATGATTCAATCACTTGAGGAACGCGTTGTTTTGGTCGTACCTAGTTATAAATAAGGCCATTACCACAATGATTCAGAATTAAAGAAAACTGACACATACTATTTACATCACGGTGATTTCATGAGGTAAAATTTCATAAAATCCTATATATTTATTTCAAGACCAAAACCAGTTTAAATTTTAAAACCAATGTAGTATTTACTACAGTTTTTATGGGTGCATTATACATTATAACAGTATACTGTTTAATAAAGTCAATGATTGTGCATGTTCCAAGTGGACTGCAGTTGACCGTTAGCACTTAGGCATAATTGGAAACAGTATGACAAACAAACGTATCAACTGATAGGTACAATGCACATTTATATTTGAACCGTAAAAGAACAGACATAGAGTCTTAACGAGGAAGTGTTTAATAACCGCAAGCCGACCCAGTAGCTCATGCCTATTCAAGTGTGACATATGGGAATTCACAGTATTCAGTGACCCAAAGAATGACAATTAAAAACGAATAAAAAAACAAATAAACAGACAAACAGGAAAGTGTATGTACGGCAATGCAAATTAACGTTTAAAATTCGCAGGGGAAAAGGAAGCTTTGTTACATACGGAAGGATTTGCAAAATGCAACAAGCCGTTAATTAGTTCAAATCTAGAAATAATTATTAGTAATTAAGTCTAGAGGATGTTTCGAAATAAAATTAGAGTAGATATGTTTATCATTGCATCCGTTCATGTTTTGTTGTTTTGTTTTCGGCCAGTGACACTTGTGTTTAAACCTCCTTATCGGTGTTGTTCACTTTCAAAAATAAATAGCTGGCCAGTAATAATTTGTACCTTCTTCAATTTCGGAGATACTACCAGTTCTTTTTTTCCTACCTATTTCCTACGGAAAATAGTAGGTACTTGTTTCTCCGTGTTGTACGTGAGAGAGTTTTCTATGGTACCCAGTAACAATCCATCAGTATAGGTCAACGTAACGTTGTTTACAAAAGCTGGAAAGTTACAAGACATGTCTGCGGGCCAAGAAAATGTTCTCTAGGAAGTCACGCGGCTCGCTATTCAACTCAAGTGGTCATTGATTGCTCCTAACGATCACAATCTTTTACCTAAGTAACTACCGTAATTATCGCTTGTCTTTTTATGTTTAGTTGGTTTAGTCGTGATGATCTAGTCTGCTTATTTATACCACACTTAAAAATATAAAATTAACAAACAGCGTGATCTTAATGTTCAAAGTCTTCTGCACATTCGGTACACACTATAATCCTGAAATCGCTCATTAATGAGGTTATCGAAAACGATCTTAACGGGTTTTTTTTATAACAAAGAAGCCTGAGTAAACCTTTAAATTTTCAAGCAGTATTTTAAGAACACATATATTGTTTTATGTTTATTAGATAATTCAAAATCACCAGAGAGATTAACCACTAACACGTTACACACTAGTGACGCCTCTTAGGGGTCAAGGTCAAGTGACATTCCAAAGTAGAAGTAGGTATTTTATTTCTAGCCAATACTTGACCGGTTCTGCATAAAACATCAATGTTGCTCATATTATGTTCCTTTGAGTTTATGCAACGTGCCAGCATCAAAATTTCACGCTCGAATTTTTACGGCTATCAATATTAATTTTCAACCCAGAATCGAATAGATAATGTCTCAAGCAATTAAGAGAGATGCAATCTGCTAAATCAATTTCACTTTCACCCATGTTTACTGCTTCACACGTCTTGGCTTTTTCTGATCTAAACCGGCTTACGAGGCCATTTATAACTGCCAGAGGTTGTCTTTCTCGAGCTTCTAGTCAATTGCAAAACGTAATCCATTTCTTTTTGTGTGTAACCTGAGCAATTTGTTTTTTATTAAATGGGCTCTGGAGGCGGAACGCATACGGTTACATAATCTCAAGTCGCTATAAGAAAGCTTTACAGAACCTTTGATCTCATAATAAAGTAGTAAAGCTGGCTAAGCGGTTATTGCGTTTCTGGGATTTCTGGTTGAATCAATCGAGACGGTTTCATTTGAGTAATCCGTATTTTTAGCCTGTATTAGGACTGCTCCCCAAAGCTGTTTTGGAAGCATCAGCGAAGATCTTTGTCTACTGAAAACCCAAGTGTTTCTTATATTCTGTTCAAAGGGTAATGAGGAAAATGTTAAATTTACGAATTATGTTCCTCATATCACTTAATTTCGAGAATTCGATAATCGTTGTGGTATCGAAACGTGCCACAAACCATGACAATACTTTAGTCGCATAATAAAACCACTTAGGTGTACTTGTATAGTACCTATATATACAAACATACGTAGTGTTGTAAAATGACTTTATAAAACGTGTTGTAGTATTAAATGCATTAGCTGAAACCTTACAAGGCTAAAGACGATATAAATACATGATTCGACCGCTATGAAATGTACAATAGGGCAATGTCATTTGTAAGAGTTGTACTTGAAACGTTTCAAGTGATATCGATATCTAATGTTTAGTCTATCAACCTCAAGGAAAACGAAATAGAAAGCTTTCTATATAAGGAAATACGGCATTCTAGCATGCTCTGAGTTTAATAAAACCGTTTATTGCCAACTACAAGCACAGCTTGTTCTTTAGCCTATTGGTTTTGTCCCCCTTATTACAGAAGAAGGAAAGGAGCACATTTCTTAGTGCAACAAGAACCGCTAACTACTATAAACTCAGTGTAATAATAATTTGAATGTCGCCTTAACTGCAGGCGTTAAAGATTCCGTGGTTAGTAATACATTAACAGCTGCTCTCGAAGTGTGCTCCGCCGCGGAGCCCTCGGACTCCGTTAACGCTTCAAAATGGTTCCATCGCTAAAAAAAGAGAACCCCATTAAAGCATCTCCATTTCGGCCTTCAATTATTGATCAATTCATAACAAAGCATAATATGTTAAATAAGTTCTTGTACACTCAGGAGCAAAAATACCGGGTCAGAGTGCGTTTTTCATACAAACGCGACTATTTCGAAGCCTTGCTTCCTCGCCAGGAGTTGTTTTGAGTGAGGTTTAATGGTGGATACTCCGAGGATCAATAGAGGTCAAAAGTTCTTAAGATACCTAACTGATCGCACAATCAGTTAACACCACAACGGGAGAGTTTGGGTCAGCACTTGGTTTTCCTTACATTTTATTGCCATTTTAGATGTTTTTCTAAACATGCACAATTGCGGCGTTTACCGCAGATTCATTCAGTTGGGTATCCTAGGCACTCTGGAAGTCCTGTATCGAAGCTCGAGGTATTCATCATCAGATTTCACTAAAAGCATTCCCTGGCGAGGAACCAAGGCTTCGAAATAGCTCCTTTAGTATGAAAAACGCACTCTGACCCGTTCTTTTTGCTCCTGAGTGTATTAACCACTGTATTCCGGAAACATTTTAGAGACAGTTACCTTAACTGGTACCTTTTTCAAACTTGTGCATGAAAAATTGTCACTAACGAATGACTTAATCCTCATCATGTCATCAACTGATTCTGAGGGCGGCTCTAAAGTGCCTTAAGTTCAAGGAATGTGCAAGGACTATAAGTACGCGTACTCATGCAAATTCATTATTTGCCACTAATTCCACATTGAAATTTACCCCACGCACTTGCCGTGTTCGATTTAATAGCATGTTAATCGTAATTCTTCGTCAGTAGTGTGCAGAGTTTACACGCATCGGCCTAGGTAGGTACTCTGTAGCATTTTCTACGTGTCTAAATATTTCATAATATCCAGGAATCCGTACACTGTCGTTATCAATATCTACTTTCCTAGTTTTATTTACTTTAGTGGTCAATTTTGTGTCAATATAGATCAATTTATCCTTTAGATACTTATCGAATGTTAATCTTGCTATAGGTATAATAATCAATATCAATTCTTATCGTGGCAAAACGAATTGAACTTTTATGAGCTTTATATAGAACGTTAATCGAATAACATATAGGTACGTTTATTCTATTCTCATTGACTATCGACATATTTATGTATAGCTTTAAATAAAAATATAAAATGCAATATGCTTATTCATTCGTCTACAACTTTCCAACGCTACTTATTTACTTCGCATTAGCATGTTTATAGAATGTCGGTAAAATTATAAAAACCTGCTGCTGCTGGAACAAATAATTTCAAGCCTGAAACTATTATACTCGCACTAACTTTACATATACATCGTTTATGTTTACAAAGTGTACTAAATAATGTACCCTATATCTTGATTGTATTGGTAATAGTAATCATCCACTTACTGGAAATGGATGCGTGTAAGTCGATGAGAAAGTGAATTCAAGCATTGAATTGGAGTTTTTGCAGATCTGTGATTATTTACCAAGTAGGTTACGATTCGCTACGTTAGTATGCGTTCTCAAGAGTTACAATTTATTTTGTTTCATTCATTTCATTCGCTTCTTATAAATGAAACAGTATTAAGATTATAATTACATTCATCAGGAGTGTATATCAATTGGCGAATAGGTTATTAAAATCGTGATGGACAAAGACGAAAGGTCTTTTCTTGAATATCTGTAAACATAAAACAATTGGGGTACCTACTTACGTGTTACCTTCCTGAACAGAATCGTGTCATCGCAGTTGTTCGAAAGTCGAATCATTTCTTGGCGTACGTTCAACTTTGTTACTTCAAATATTTTTTCTTTTATTATTTCAGCTGCCGTTACTCATTAGTTTTTAGTGTGGCTATTAAATTTGACGAAGAGCAGAAACTTATGAATGGGCGGTGTTGTTTTTTCTTTATCATTTTGATATTTCATGCCAATCGAGACGTTAATTCTTGACTAATACATCTTACTGTAACTAAGATCTTTGAAAACGTATGAATCATGCTTATTTCCATCCCATCATTTAATATCGGGGCAAAGGAAACAATTTCAAAGCGTCTGTTGAACATGTTGCGAGCATGTGTCTGTGCGTCTTGTCTCGGTGTAATAATTTTATTAGTCTTAGAACATTGAATTAGCCTTTCCTGTTTGTCAGTGAGCTCCTTCCTGTGGTGATGATACCCCAGAGCTGTTAGTCACTTTCGTATGCGTAACAGATGACCAGCGCGTAACGATCTTTGCATTTGTCACACTGTTATGAAATACACATTAATTGCACTATAATATAAGGCGTGTAGTCCGCAAGGCCTCTGCAAGGGCTCCTTCGGAAACAAATCAATTCAAAGGAACATTTTTTTCACGTAAAATATGGGTGTCGCTTAATTTGGGGCTCCATAATAAAAATAATTACAAAGGGTTCCGTAGCTAAAAAAGTTGGAGAACCACTGATATGAGGAATGAAATAAACCCTTGAATGTACAAATATTGTTATTAGGTACTGTTCGGTAAACGAATTTAAATTGCCATAACCATAACATATTAAAATACTAAATGCACCCATTGTTCTTTTTGCAATAGAGTAGGTAAGAGATAACTCGAATCGTGCCACTGATATTGAACTTGAAATGGTCGGAGAACAAAATCCAAGTTCATGTTATCATGCTATTGGTCAGTTGACTGATGTGATGCTGTTAGTTGGAAAAAATAAATAGTACGGAAGGAAGGAAGTAGTAGTTTGGAAGGATTGCGCCTACTGGGGGATGCAAATATTTTCAGCATTATTTTCAAACCCAAGCTATAAATAGTCAATATTGGACTGCAATTCGTCAAAGCTGTTATTACAACACAATCTAAACTGAAAGCTATGTATATCTGTTACATAGAGTTTCAACTAATCAAAACGGGTAAGCATCGGTGCATAAAATAATGCAACTGCGTGCATTACCTGAATGAGGTTTCGAAAATTGATCTAATTGTTTCTACGAATGGACATTGGGAACGCACCAGTAATTCTATTCGTTTATTTAATTAATTACATAATTGGTCAACTGATTATCACGTAATCTAACAATGCAGGCAGAGCTCAAAGTTATTTCGTAAAATTAACAAGCTAGAGAGCATTAACCATTTCTGAAAAAAAATCTCGACTGTCGTTGTTTGGTTTTGAGTTTTGTCTCTTTGCAAGAAACGATTATTGATTATAACGTCCTTTAAATGTTTACCTACTCACATAACTGCTCACGATTGAACCACAATCTGTACTTTTCCTCGTCATCATCATGACGTCAGTCAAAACATGTCCTGCTGGCTAAAAGCATCACCCATAGATTCTTACCACCATCGGTGTTGTGCTATTCGCATACAACAGTTTCCCGCGACTCTTATCAGATCGTTGGTCCACCTTCTGGAAGGCCTGCTAACATTGCGCCTTCCGGTGCGTGGTCGACACTTCAGAACCGTTCCCTATTGATTCTACCTTTGAAAAGTTCGCATTGTTATGTTTCGATTAGACAACCGGTGAAATAAAGGTAGTACCTTTATTATGGCATAGAGAAGCAAACGAGCACACAGACCTGATGGTAAGTGGGAACTGGAACCCAGAGACATTTGCATTCTCACGGCTTCAATCTTAACACTGCGTCCTAAGGCTGCAAATCCGTTGCCAACCATGAGGAGTAGGATGCCTCTCCGCTTTATTTCACCGGTTGTCTAATCGAAACATAACAATGCGAACTTTTCTGCTTTGCAACACGTTAAACTTAATTAAAGGATAAAATGGTGAGAGCGATCTGTACGGACCCTGCACAAGATCCTACCAGTGCACCAAATTTACCCTCTTCTTTTTCGAAATAAATTGCAAAGGAGTAAATAAGACAGGAGGCCTAATCAAGATGCATACCTACCGAACACTAAGTTAGCGATTTTCGAAAATCGGCAACATGCAGGATTGAAGTAAGCTGATGATGACAGATCGCGTCATGTCAACTTCATCTATTTCGAGTCGATAGAAAAAGAAACGTTCGCAATGTTTACATCTACTGAAAGTAAATTCGTTGTGAAACGTTTTAAATAAATTTTGGCGTCATCCGCGAATCCGCGTGTTACAAGGACGGGCGCGAAAATAAATATGAATCACTGATCAATAACAAGCTAAATCAATCGCAATTAGGTATTACAGACTATCGCTACTTGATAAATTGATCGATCACGATAAAGGTGAAATAGGTCTGATAACTGGAGAAAGTAGAAGTGAATTGTCTGGATTATAACATGCTTTCGTAAAGTCTCGTCTTACTTTATACTTACAATAAACTGAACGGTATAGGTGTTAGTTAATTACATAAATAGATAACTACTTTCGTATCTTATCGCTTTCCTCCGTTCAAAATCAATCGTTAATCAGGTCAAACGACATTGACTGTACCAATCGGAAAGAGTAGATAGTTATAGGTTAGTGCTAGAACAGTTCAGTCAATAAATATCTTACTACTTTTTTAAGTATTTAATCAAAACGCCCTACTTAACGTGACAATTTTGGCATCACTGGTAGCATTTGAAGGTTTTTGATAGGTACTGACTGACACAGTTTATTATTCAGAACATAAGTAGTATACTATAACGGTAAGCGGTAACTTGTAAGTAGTGAGTTTCCATGGATTGGTAACATTTAACACTATAATTAATTGAGTATGGTACTGCTTACATTAGTTAGATGTAGAGGTATGTACTTCACGCACACAATAAAACAGAGAACACAATAAGACAGGCGAATATTACGTAATAGAGTAGAATATAATGGAATAGAATCAATTATTCAGCTATTAAATAAAAACAAAAAACATAATTACATTTAAGAAACCAAAACACAAAAGTATAAAGCATTTAGAAGAGATTTATATTTCCATATAGGAACTTATGTTTAAGTAAATAAATAAATATCAGGGGACAATGTCACGCCAATTGATCTAGTCCCAAACTAAGCTCTAGGCTTGTATTATGACTACTACACAACGATATAAATACTTACATAGAGTTATATATACTTAAATACATGGAACATCCAACATCCATGACTCAGGAACAAATATTGCCGGGATTTGAACCCAGGACAGCTAGCTTCGTAGGCAGGGTCACTACCAACTAGGCCAGCGCGTCGTCAAAAAGAGGGTGAAGAGTTTCATAACAATAAACACATATTTCTTAAATAATCCTAATCCAACTTCCTTTGGTTACAGGTGCAACTGTTGCAGCAACAGGTGACGTCACTAGCTGACACGCAGAGCACGGCAGATGACCGCTACTCGCGCGCGAAGGCTGACAATGCGGTGCTACAAGCGCGGGTGCACATGCTCGACGAACAGATACGAGAGGTGCGTTGCGCGTAAAGTGACTTGTAACATTTAAGAGCTAAGACTTTTATTAGTACCCACAGCCCTGTTATTATGGTTGAGACAGCGATAAACTCGATAATGATAGGAATCATCGATATTTTTCATTCAATCCGCCATAAGTTGCGTTTGTTTTTTTTAGTCTAGTAGGTAAATAAAGAAAATTTTGTTTCGCGATTTTTGATTCGATATCGATATGATATGATATCGAAAATTTAATGATAAAACGCTTTATAATTGTTAGATCAACATCAATTATAATTTTTTTAATTGCCTGAGAACAGAAGTACTTAGCTATTTGTATAATTACAAGTAAAGATCCACTTTTTTTAAAAGTACTAACTTCAATTGACAGACGATGACCGAGCATTTAAGATCGCATTGATATAATTGAACTACTTGGCTGGAATCGGAATAAGTGGAACTGATTGGTTGCTAGTATTCGAAGTATGTTACGTATTTGGAATAAGAAGTTGGTACATTTAAATACTTGCCATTGCACTACCAATCCATATTAAACGTAAACCAGTAGCTAACTAATGTAAGAAATGTTACTAACTTACATTCAAACATCCGCTAGCACTTTAAAAGATAAGAATTTGCCGTGATATTTGGATTATGTGATTGCGCACACTTAAAAGCCATCATCAAATGCTACCGCCAAGGTCGTCATAAATCCTTGCCATTTTTCTTATTTCACTCTTAACCGCCATAATTATTTCTATAATAAGACATGCTTACTTACCGGTTTTAAAAAGATAGCACGGACAGTCGGACACTGCTCTTATGATCGTTAAACCACGACCCTTAAGTCTATAAATAGTAGATAACTGAGTCAAAGGAGACTAAAGGGCGAGTCTTGAAAAGGACATGTTGATTATGTATCAGGTTACCTACGGTAAAATGCCATGTAGCTTACGTACCTATGGCTATTCGCAAAACCGTCCATTTCGCAATAACCTACTTCAACTTCTTGGTATAATTAACTGATTGAACTCAAGTTATCAGAAGGTGACAGAATAGGGGGCGGCATGGCAGTTGACGACTTTAAAGTGAAAAAATTGACTTTTATTAATATAAAAATAATAAATAAAAATAAAAACTAAAACAAATTACACATCCGCCATCTTTTGACGTTGCAAATGGCCTCGAAAGTTAAAGTTACCATTTTCTATTTCTTTAGATTTACCATTTTCTATTTATTTAGAAGACCTGATATTTTTTTGACAGATATACAGTGTTATCTGGTGACTGAAAAGCAGCTGTGCGTGGTAGCTAAGCGGTGTTTCGAGATAGGATTATTTTGTGTTACTAGCTAGCCTCGCTATCCTATTGGTGCATGGATTTGTCCTCGCACACCGCTTAGCTACCTCGGTGGAAACTCAGACTTATTTATGGTGGAGTTTTTTAACCTTTTTGTTGTTTTCCGCTAGATCGAATGCCGTTGCGAGGAGCGCATCGCCGAGGAGCAGAAGCGGTGTCGGGAGGCGATAGCGCGCGTGGAGCGGGACCGGGACGCGCAGCTCGCGGCCTTCGGGGACCGCCTGGCTGCCGCCGAGACGGAGGCCTCCGACCTCAAACAGGAGGTAACACCATCCATCCAACAGTCTGTATCTTAAAATGGAAAACATAGCAGTCCAGCATTATGGCTTTTTCGACTTTTGGAATGATTGAGCACGACGGCGCAATAGACCTTTCAACAACACAGTTAACCCGTGAATCTTGTCACCTTACAACAAGGCCGACTATTAGTTAGTCAACAGTGATTTTGCAAGTGCCTCCCGCAGAAATCGTACAAAAATAAATGAAAAACAGTAAATAATGTAGCAATTAATCATAATACCCAGGTATTTTCCTATTTAACAAAAGTCCAAGCTTAGTCGAGCGCCTTAGGGAAAACCTCATGTTTAACGCGGCTTAACGTGACGTCGGTCCTACGCGCATCGCGGTTGAGCATGCCTCATGTGTTATTGTTTAATATCAGCACTACCTACCCAGAAGGCTTAAATAATAGGTATGTTTTACATAAACAATAACCAATCTGAAAAGCAGTTACTGGATCATGCTGTAAAGACTGAACGTGACGGGCATATAAACACCGCAGTGTATTCCCCGTGGCACAACTATTTGGCACTACTGGTCATTATTAGTATCATTAATAGGAGGTAGGTTTAGGTTATGTTAGTTCTTTAGCAGGCCCGGAGGGCCAAACTACCCAGAAATAGGAGCTCCGTCGACTCTATTAAATTTGATTTTGAAATAGAAATCATTGGTCAGTAGTGCCACGGAGTAGTGCCACGGGCAAGAAACGAACACCGCCGTATTACGTTACACATATATATATACACATATTTTTTACAAGTTTTAAACCTTTTCAACTCCATACATCGGATATATCACACCAAAGGTTCAACGCCAACGATGGGTAAATCCGTCAAGGTTGCCAGCTTAAAATATGTCTTCGCTATATGACCACAAGGTTGACAGTCACGTTGCTTTTGTGTTTGACTTTAATTTTAATCTAATTCCTGTAACTTATTTGAAGCTAAAATTATATTTTACAATTTTACGCTCAACGGTCCTAACAAGGTTTTGTATCTTGGGTAACGCATACAAAAACACGATAACGACCGGACCTCAAAACTTAAAAAGCAGGTCATTACTCCCTGTTTTAGTAGATAAGCAGTGTAAGCAATCAGTAGGCCACCCATTGAATCATTAATATCACCTATAAAACATCTTGACGTTGTTCTTCAAACATCTGCATTAATTCTCCAGGTGGGAAGACTGCGTGGAGTAGCAGAAACACTGCGCGCAAACGCGGAAACAGCGCAGCGGGGGCACCGCGAGGCCCAGGAGCAGGTTGGCGAGCTGGTAGCACAGCTCAGCGCAGCGCGGGAGGCCGAGCGCAAGGAGCGGGAATCCGCGGCCGCTGCCACCGGCCTGCTGGCCGCAGCCAAACTGGAGCTGCAGAATATGAGGGAGACGCCGCCGCCGCCGCCAGACCCGCGGCTGGATGAGCTGCGGCAGGAGCTGATGTTGCTCAGGACTCAGAACAAATGTAAGTGTCTAGATAGTGAGTGGTAATAATAGTGGGCCTTAATATTGATAATTATAGATAATAACTTAGAGACAGGTAACAAACGGGTACACTACATAATTCCAAAGAGTCAGATTTGCTCAAAAATCCGAATACTCATACTTATGAATGCAATGTTTTTATTCGGAAAAAATATGGAATTTGAGGTAATACCTGACAAAATATACTTTGCTTCTTGAATTTCGCCAGATATATACAATTAACACGATTTAAACAGTCAGTCGCGATCGCAGCGCCAAGTTCGACACACGTCTCACGTATCGAGCGAAACAGCTAAGCTATACTTAAATACTTTTACGAATAACGATTGTGATAAAAATAAATATTTCTCCTGGATATTTAACTATGTTAACGTGTCCTGCATGTAATGTGAGCTTTACCGACGGCGTGAAGTGCGGTGGCTGTCTATCGGTATTTTGTTTCGGTTGTGCGCATATTACGGAAGCTAACTACAGAAAGCTAACTTCAATCCGCGTGGCCCAATTACGTTGTGCAAAGTGCAAAAACCTTCCTCGTCAACAACAAACATCTGAAGCTAGTTTCAACATGAGTGCATTGAGTATTAAAAACGCATCTTCAGATGCTGAGCTACCTCTTGCACAGATATTGGCGAGTATCAACGAGAAACTCGCCGTCCTACCCACTATCACCGAGGAAATCACGATGCTCAAGGAAAACTTCACGTCGTTCCAGAAATCACTTGATAACTTATCCACAAACGTGCAAAATCTATCTATTGAGACTAACATAGTCAAGGAACGTATCGATGTTTTAGAAAATCGTGATATCTTATCCAGCAATCATCTTTCTGAAATAGAGGGTAATCTGCTACAACTTCAGATCGATATAAACAACAAGGAACAATGGCTTCGCCAAAATAACGTCGAGATTAAAGGAATACCTATGAAGAAAGATGAAAACCTGCTCAATATGTTATCCAAGCTTGGCTCGGTGTTTACTATGAATATCTCACTATGCGATGTCAATTTCGTGTCTCGCGTTCGTTCCCGGATCAACTCTGATAAATCGATAATTGCTTGCTTCACAAATAGGTATTTGAAAGAAAATCTTGTAGCAGCGGCACGCAAGAACAAAACGTTATCGTCAGCTGACCTTGGCTTCGACGAAGATAGAAGAGTCTACATTAACGATCACCTAACCCCTCAAAACAAGGATCTGTTGAAAAAATGCAAGGTTATGGCGAAAGAGAACAATGTTCAATATGTTTGGGTCAGGAACTGCAAAATCTTTGCTCGGAAGTCGGACACCAGCCCAATTATCAACGTATCAAGTGAAGTCGATTTGTGTAAACTTACCCCTAAGCAAGGCACAAATGGTTCAAAGTGACTTTGTTTTGATATACTTGTTTGTTTACTTATTTTTCATAATAACCTATTTTTGTTTGTGATTAGTGCTAAACGTTACTTTACTTCAATACATGAAAGTTTATCCTGCTTGGTGATTCCTTTTGTTTACCTAAGGAGTTTATTAACTTATAAACATGGAATAAAACCGATCATTACATTAGGTGATTACTATATTTACGATAACTATCCAATAACATTATACTTTTTAAACCGAATATTTGCCGTGTATACCTTTCAATTGAAAGCTACATTACTTAAACCACTTTCCAAATCGTGTAATTATATACATGAATTATGCCGTTGCATTCGAAGTAATCATAACGCACTAATTCCTATTGCTTTTATGGTTGCACTCAGTTTTGTTAATCTATCACGATCTACAGTGATCAGCTGTTTTACACTCCCGTGTCGTCTACCTCTTATATCTATAGCTATAGCGGCTGTATACGAGCTGCGCCGCCTCCGCGTAAGTTGTAACTCGTTATATGGTTATGATGACGCACCTTGTTTACGCTTCAAACTTCTTTTGACACGTTCGCAATCCCTTTCATTTATTATCTTTAATAAGTCCATAATTTTTTACTTATTTATAACTTAATGTCGCTTAACTTATATTATCAAAATGTAAGGGGATTGCGAACTAAAACAGAGACATTTAGAAGGAGCGTCGACTTGGGTGGGCATGATATTATTATTTTAACAGAAACGTGGCTGACAGACGGAATTTTTGACAGTGAATTATTTAGTGATACTTATGCGGTGTGGCGGCGCGACCGTGTCTATGCGCGCACGCAGCAAACTCGTGGGGGCGGCGTACTTATAGCTGTGCGTAGGTATCTAAGTGCTGTCGAAAGACCGGAATGGTGTTCCTCTGCTGAGGACTGCTGGGTTACAATATCCTTGCAAACTAATGCTCATAATTCTAATGCATCGAAATTACACTTGGGTTGTCTATATCTCTGTAATGAAGGTGGTAATGGCTTTTCATTTGTTCAGCAACTAATAAATTTCGGTCAGAAAGTCTTTCAGATAACTACGGAATATCCCAATGATAAGGTTTTAATAGTTGGGGACTTCAATATGAGCGATATCGATTGGAGATATAACGCCGACACTGAAAATTATGAACCTCTTACGTCACTTGTTGAAAAGCACGCTGAATTATTAAACATTTTTCATACTTGTAATCTCCATCAATTCAATGGCGTAGTAAATGTCCAAAATAGAATACTTGATCTGGTGCTGGCCAACGTAAACGAAACGGTTACCGTGTATGCCTGTGCTGACCCTCTAATAAAGGAAGATGTGTATCATCCCGCGCTCCTCATTAAAGTGGCTAACACTAGTATCGAATATTTGCCCACCCGCCCCCGAACTAGATTCATGTACGATAAAGCTGACTTTTCGCTATTTACGGCCGAACTCGATAGTCACGACTGGAAAAAACTCTCTGCAGGTACAGTTGACGATGCATTATCCACCCTTATTACAATAATATGTGATATAAGAGACAGAGTAGTTCCTCAAAGAGAATCTAAAAGCAATACTTTTCCAGTCTGGTACTCACCTGCACTTAGAAAGATTCTGAAAGAAAAAATGAAATATCACCGGAAGGCAAAGACGTACAATAACCTCGCCGACAGAAACGCCTTCAATATTCTTCGTGATAGGGCAAGCGCTGTTGAAAACACCTGCTATAACCAATATATTAGGCATGTTGAATGGTCTATTCGTTCTAACCCTAAAGCGTTTTGGGCGTATTTAAAAACTAGACAGCAGAATAATGCCTATCCAAAAACATTAACTTACGGTTCTAAAGTAGTGACCTCCGGTAGCAATATCTGCAATGCTTTCTCAGTTTATTTTAGTTCTACCTATCTTAGCCATGATCAAGTATCTCCTGGTGATGATATAACCTATAACTCAGCCATGTCGTCTGGTACGGGACTAGGGAATATTGAAATAAATGATTCTTTCGTTTTTCGCTTGTTCAAATCACTAGACACCAATAAATCTGCTGGCCCTGATTCCATTCATCCAGCACTAGTTGTAGGGTGTGCGAAGAGTCTGGTTAGTCCGTTATGTATACTGTTTGAAAGGTCTTTGTCAGAAGGTATTATGCCACTCCAGTGGAAGACAGCATTTATTACGCCGATCCACAAGAAAGGGCCTAAGCGTAAAGTTGAAAACTATAGGCCAATCTCAAAACTATGTATCTTTGCAAAGGTTTTTGAGAAAATAATCCACGACCAAGTTTATAAGGCTCTTATACCTACCTTCAGTCTCAGGCAGCATGGATTCCTGCCAGGCAGATCAACGACTTCTAATCTTTTGCTTTTTATAGACCATGTTACATCAGGTATGGAACGTGCGGGCCAGGTAGATGCTGTTTATACAGACTACAGCAAAGCCTTCGACCGCATCGACCATGCTATACTCCTACGTAAATTAGCAGTGGCAGGAATTCATGGTGACCTTTATAGATGGTTTTCTTCTTATGTCCAGAATAGGTCTCAATGTGTTGTACTGAATGGATTCACTTCTACTCCACTCCTGATTCCCTCGGGTGTCCCACAAGGCTCTATACTTGGACCCTTGCTTTTTATTATATTTATATCAGATATTGACAATTGTTTCCATCATTCAAATATACTATTATTCGCAGATGATATGAAGATTTTTAAGCCAATTAAGTCCCTACAAGATGTAAAATTGATGCAAGATGATATTGATAGGTTAACCCAGTATTGCACAGTCAATAAGCTAGACCTGAACATTGAGAAATGTGTTAGTATAACCTTTACTCGTAAAAAATCTCCAACATTGTTTAACTATACTATAAATGATACTAGTCTTGTAAGAGTCAGCGAAATAAATGACTTAGGTGTAACGCTTGACAGTAAACTTACGTTCAACCAGCATTTCACAAAAGTTCTAGCCAAAGCAACCAGGGCGCTAGGTTTTATCTATCGTGTCTCAAAAAATTTTAAATCTGCTAAAACTATAAAAATCTTGTATTGTGCATTGGTGCGCAGTCACCTAGAATACTGTTCGCAAGTTTGGAACCCCACATATGTCACATATATAGATATGATCGAAATGATTCAACGTAAATTCATGTCGTATTTAAACCGAAGATTTAAAACAAATCTTGATAGTTACTTAGATAGATGTAAACATTATCATCTACTGCCCCTTAGTGAGCGTCGCGAAGCGGCCGATCTGATGCTATTGGGCAAACTTTTCTCAGGCATTCTAGATGTGCCTGAACTGCTATCGTGTATAGGTCTCCGGGTTCCTTCTTCAAGACCATCTCGTCACGGAAAGTTTCTGAAACTGAGTGCATCTGATTCCTTCTTAAATTACCGGCAACATTCGTTTACTCATCGTGTTTGTAAAACTTTTAATAGTAATTACACTATGGAATTAGATATGTTTTTGAGTAAACCACAGCATTTTAAAAATCTCATCAATAAAAAGTTTTTTGGTAACTCCAAGGAAGCATCGAGTAGTAGTAGTAGTAATCAGTGAATTATTTTTAAACAATACATTGTTCTGTTTAGCACTATTCAATTTTGTTAAAACTTATTATGTAAGCACCTAAGGTTAACTCTTTTACTGTGATTTTTGTTCACAATATTGTTGTTCAGTACTCGTATTTGTTTGCTTAGTTGTTCGATAGTTCTTTGTAACGTACTCATACAATATTATGTTTAGGTGAAAACTTGTAATTGGCCTTAGTTATCACAGATTGTAAAATTTATATAGGGGCATGAAGGCTGTTAGTTTTCCGAATATAAATAAAATAAAATAAAATAAAATAAACAACAAATATCTTCACGATACCTTCACTATATTTTTTGCGTAAAGCACAAAAAACGTTTAAGTGAATCGAAACGTCAACATCAGCATCATGGTGCGCTGTGCTTTACACGAATTTAAATTGAAGCTACCGTGCGACGAGTTGAGAATCTTCTCCTTTTTTGAAAATGGTATGTAATGTAGCTGACCGAAACATTGTAGCGTACGGAAGAGGGCTAAGAAGTCGTGGGGGAGAATATCAAAGTTTTACTTCCAATATCTGCCAACATCTTCAAACCCATGTGTTTCCATTGCAGCGTTGTCAGAAGCGCAAGAAGAGCTGCAGGCTCAGATCTTGACGCGCGGCGTAGAAGAGGGTCGCAGCCTGCTGGACGGAGTCAGCGGCCCGCTGGTCGCCAACTCGCTCGCGCATGAGCTCTCGCAGATGAGTGACGACCAGGTAAACACAACCCCTAAACTTTATTTGGTTATATGAACTCAATTTTAACAGAACACGGTTGCAAAATGACAACATAGGCAGGGTAATGTAATGGGTAGGATAGGTTCATTAAATTACTTCTTATGCCCAAAAGGTAAACCGCTGACGGTAAGGAGCCCCAACCAACAGCACTGTCAAATTTATAAATTCTTAAATGGGTGATATTTTAATGGCTAATCGGGATACATTTCGGTCGGTTTTAAACTCGATGATCACTTGGTTCCTGTTAGTTGTGTTCCGTTAAAATTGTGTCTATGAGTACATGGAACCGAACTTTATGTTAATAGAACCACGCTGCCATGATCATTGTGATCAACCACTAGTCGTAGCACAACCAGGGTACCATTCTCTCACAAAACTTCAATGTAAATGTGATCATTTATTTAACTCGGTCCCAGAAAGTTAATACCTGTTATTCGGGTGTGTTCATTGCTAGCATTGTTCATCATGTGACACGTAATGCTCATTTGTCCGCCTTTTACATTACTAAAAGCCAAGCTTGAAAAACCATCATAATATACCCTAAAATCATGTTCATACAACTGTATGTTCATACAACAGACCAAAATAATTACTTAAATAAACGGTTTCATAGTGTTGAACACGTCGGGAATAGAAGGAATATTATCATTTTTGAAATCATAAGATATATACTACTTATGCCTTTAAGCCTAGATAAGAACACTCAACTGCTTTTTAAAAGGCTTTAAAATGGTTTTGTTTGATCACTGTTAGATATATAATGTGTAAGGCCGGGACTAACGAAGCCTAATATGTAATGCATAATTTTCCTCTAGGATACAAAGTTATTTTTCCCGCCCAGTCATTGTTTACTATTTTAAAATCATTTGAAGGTTTTTTTTTTGTTTTTGGCTTTTACTAATGTGCCACTGACTGCTGGGCAAAGGCCTCCACTCTTTTCTGCCATTTGTCCCTATTTAGTGCATGCTCGCGCCACTCGCTTCGAAAGCATAATTTGAAGAATATTGCAGAATAAACAATATTTTGGTATTGTATCTCATCGTAAACTTCAAGCTTAATTGGTGAAAACGATAGATAGATATAGAACTAGAACGATAGATAGAACGCTATCGCGTTGAAATTGAAAAAATCGTATTTCTCTGCAAGTAGGAGCTAACCTAGTGTTTTCATTGCTTAGTCATCAATATTACCTCCGTTGAATAACAGTACTCATTAACAACACAACAATGTCCTGTTCTTATGTTCCTGTTCTATACCTTAACTTAAATCATAGTTTTTTGTATGAATTGTCATAACCGTATCAATAACCACCTCGCTGCGATTTGTGTTTTATATACATTTCACCAGAGTTTAATTTCACTGTGTGACAAGTTGCAAACTTCTCAAACTGATATCCACTAATTTAAGTACTTTTCTGACGTTGAAATTGACATTTTGATTTTAATTTTGTTGTAAAAAGAAACAAATTTGCAACTTGTATACTCTTTCAAAAAGAGCCGCTGAATCTATTTCGCTTTTCGCTTTATTTGCGCCGGAACTTATTTTTGTTTATAATCATTTTTACAGCTCGATGATACACAAACTGATCACAGCATAGAGTTGGAAAAGGTACGCATATTTACTAACTGTGTTTGATGCATGCTTGTTACATTAACCTTCATCTAATTTTCTGCTTCTGGGTTGGAATTTGTACCTTTTTCAAACTATGTTTCCTTGTTCCATTTTTCCCTAACTTAATGACATTACAAAACACCATAATGACTCATTTATAAAGTGGTGCTAGACGTTTGACTACTAATACAACTGGAATAAGCTCTCAAATATTTATTCTCACACGATCGCATAACTGTGTTCATCGCATCGACACACGACACGATCGCATTCCTGGTGACCATTGGAGCACTTGTCTATCGGAGCATGGGAGTTGATGCCAATAACGTATTTGCTTTATACGGGTGAACAATAGGTAAATTAAACACACTCATAATTCGAATCACGTCATCCTACTTTATACTACTAACAGTAATTGGGTTTCAGGTTTTCTTAGATATTAGCCGTATAGTTTCGATTTAGTTAATTCATTAGGCCCTCGCCCATGTAAATGTCCACATGATTAACAATAACTTTACATTACAGTTGCAAAAGGCGCTGAAAGAACAACAAGACGTCAACTTTCAACTGAGAAACTACATCGACGGTATTCTCCTCTCGATAGTCGAGAACTACCCGCAACTACTTGAAGTAAAATGCGCCAAACCTATCGACATGAAATCATAACATAGGTGCAACTAGTATTGTTTCGTACAGCGCGGATACTGTTTTAAAACTTTAGACTTTTCAAATAAATATTCTGATTTGAACTTGATTTGATAATGAAATACTGTGATAAACAAAAATAATATTTTATCGATTTCTTCAAGTGACAAATGAATTTTTGATTCGGGCACAGCCTGTGCTAATGTTTTCGATACGAAAGTAAACTTTTTTTATTTTATTGACGATTAGAACGCTGAAATTTCTGAACGTGCTCTTCCACTTTTTGGTCATGCCATGAACGCAAGTATAAATTTCATAGCGTATAACGTGTAAATATTGTATAAAATATATTTTAAGATAGGTATGTAATGTATAGGTTATATTTGTTCCTGTCTCTAAGATAATTGTGTTGAATCGACATAAAGATCTGTGTTACATTTTATTAAATATTATAATTCGAGCAAGGCCAGGCCGTCCACGAAGATTTTATACTAGTTAATATTCAAAGCAATTTATGAAAGACTGGAGTGTATGGTAAATGGTGCGATTAGTGTCCTTAGTTTCATTTAACTTACTTTAATTTGTATTTGAAGAGATTTCTGGAGAAATACGCCATGTAATAAATTGTGTGTCTTAAATACCGCAGGGCGTCGATAGAAATATTATATGTAACCTACTTAAAAGATTGTGTATTATATTTTTACAATGAGATATTTAAATGTAGTGTAAGTTAGGGAAATTAAGCTAAGCATTTGTGTACATTTTGATAACACGATTAATAATGTAAATCTAACAGATGTTCATGTAACAGTCATCGACCTAAATTAAATGAAACGTAATATTTATTCAGTCTTTTATTTCTCAGTTTGTAAGAAAATCGCTGCTTACACTTAAACTATTCCTGCTTGTGTTCATCATCCGCTGCATCCGTATGCTCTGTCTTGTTTTGGTCCAAATTGCTTATAACTTGTTGGACATCTAAGCGTAGCATCATGAATTTTGGATCCGAATAGTCCTGGAAACGATATTTTTTTCTGTAACTCACTACGAATACGCCTTGACTCAATACCAGCATTCAATACAAGTTTATCCGAGATACAAACCGCTTCAAGCAGTTGATTGATATGGGTGGGGGAGGGGACTCCGGGATTGGTTAACAGGAAACGAATTATTTGAATGAACTAATAATACTCCAAATACAAGGCAATAAAATATTTTGCAAATTTCTAGTAAAAAACCATCAATCCCGTAAAAGGAAAACATAGCTACTCCTACATAACATACTTCCCTGTGGGTAAGTATTGTTTAAGTTGCTGTAAGTCTGGTCTGCATTATTCTGTGTGAAGGAAACCACCAACTAAAATCACATTGTTACTAACCTTAAAAGTTCCAGAGGTCACTAGCATAGGATGTATGCTTTCCTCTCCATTCCTACCATTGTTAGCATTAAACTGTCTTTCCTCACGACTTAAATTACTTAAAACAGGAGTGTGTCTGAGACTAAAATTCTGACCCATGAAATGCGCCATTTCTTGCTCAATCGCGTTCATAGCAGAATTCGCTTGTGTACCACTAAAGTCTCTCGAAACCGGAACTTCTAGAAACGTTTCCGGCAAAAACGCTTGATCAAAATTATATTGAGGCACATTTTGGACAGATTTGCATAGAGAACATTGTTGTTTGCCTTCCATTTGCTTTTTTTCATTATGAAGATTCAGTCTTTCCCTGGACAATGCAACTTTTTCCTTTGCAATCTGTTTCTCTCTATTGTTTAACGAAACCACGTGTTCTTGTATTCGGCGAATTCTTTCTTCGTACTTTCTTTGAATAAATTCGGCTTCTGAATACTTTTTATCGGCCTGCGATTGCTTTTCTATGGCCGTTTTTGCCAGTAAATCTAAATCCCGACTCCTGAAATATCCAACGAACATTAGTATGGGATATATAAAAACATAAAACGAGATAAGGTACTATAATAAATGTACGGAGTCGAAGACAGCTCGTGTCGACTTATCAAAAAGATCACGCATCCTTGCCTGAAGGATTATTTTTCATTTTGGAATTCGTTTAGTAAGTAGATTTTGGAATTTGAAAACAAAAAAATCTTAGAAAGAACCCAACAAAAAAGGGAACAATGGGTTTAGCATTGTACAATGTTTAAGACTAAACTAATCCTACAAAGGAGAGTAATTATTTCCTTACTTGGCGAGTATTCTTTGTTCTTCCATGTGCATTTGCTGTTTTTCTACATTTAATCTTGACCTCTCTTCAGTAACTTCTTCTAATTGAGCGTGAAGATCAGTCTTTATTTTCTGAAAAACACAAAATTAAACATAACGCCTTATTATTTCGTAAATTTGTTTTTTGCGGTGTTCAATTGCATACTACGGAGCTTTACCTCAATTTCTTGTTTTAAACTTTGTGTTGAAACTTTTTCTTTAGCTAACAAAGCAGTATCCTTTAAGGCCTTCTGTTTTTCTTCTTCTATTATGGAAATCTTTTCTTTGTATTCCTTCTGGATATCTTCTTTCAGGAGCTAAGAAAGTTGTGTAAGTAAGTATATAAAATTGAACTACAAAAGGGTGTAACAACATAACAAACTTTGAAACTCTAAATTCGTCGGTCAAGTCAAGTCGTCACTTACAACCTTACGCAAAAAGAGATGTATGAAGCTTATAGTGACTTGTCTTCAAAACTTCTCAAGTATTAGTTGTACATTTTACCTTTATTTCATCGTCCTGCCGTTTAAGAACATTTTTAGCGAATTCCGTTTGTTTGTTGAATGTTGCTTTTTCAAATTCAAACTCCATCCTCTTTTGCTTTAAAGTAGCGGTTTCATCCTCAATCATCTAAATTAAAGCAAATAAATGGTTCGAATTGAGTATAAGGAAATGGTACAGAAATTAATTGTAATGCAGCGTATGGAGATATACTTACTGCAGTCATCTGCTTGAGTCTGGACTCCAGCATCTTGACCATATCTCTACTTTCTGACTTTTCATTATCAAAGTTTTCTCGTTCCTTCTTCAATTGCTGGATCATCACTATAAAAATATTTTAAGATGAAATACAAAAGTACTATTCCTCCTACGGAGCCAACAAGAAACGAAACGCATGTATACATTGTGCCTACAAAATTAAAGTTAAGGTAGGTTCTTACCGTCAATTTGGGCTTCCCTAATCTGTAAACTCTTTTCACTGTCGTGTTTGGAATTATCTGCCATTGCTTGAACTTTTTCAACGAGCCTCACGCACTGGGTTCTACTTTCCTTCACATTTATAACCAATTCATGCAAATCTGACGAGAACCCAGCAGAATCTTGAATAAGAGTTTGTTCGTGTCTTACTGCGTTCCTAAAAGAAAACTAATATTACTCTTCTTTATTTACTTTGAAAACTAAGGATATGGCATTCACTGACTTTATATTCTCCATCAATGATGAATGATGTTCTTGAAGAACTCTTGTATTTTCCATATGTTGCTGTCTGAGAATTTCATTCTCTGCCTTATGCCGCTCTATTAAGGAGTTCAGATTGTCCTCAGCGTGTTTCTTTTGAAGAGAATGATGCTCTTCCAACCAGCTTATTTTATCTGAATAGAATTTGATCAGTTTGTCGCTTTCGTCTTTCATTCGTTCCTCAGATTGGCTTACGGATAACTCCAAAAATGCTAGTTGTCGTCTGAAAGTATGCATTGGCATTTGTAGTACCAAGAGCAAAGTAAATAAACCTACTTTTTAAATGTATAATGAGTCTGGTTGGGCGGGTTTATAGAAAATATCAAGAAGGAAAAGATTTTTTTAATTACCAGCCATTGTTTGCATATAGCATTCATATTATGGTAAGTATGTAGGAAGCGATGAAGAAAATATGTTAAATATTCTCTAAACATAAAGTATAGACCGTTATTTACAAAATAAGTACCTGTAAGACGTCTCCATAAGGTCTATTTCTTTGTCGTGATTCTCTTGTAAGGATTGCACCAGTTGCAGTAATTGCTTCTTTTCCTTCATGTGCGGGCTCTCTTGTCGTACAGTTGGATTAGTTTCCAAATCGCCTTCCGGTATATCCATATCCCTATCTTCTGTGTTTATGTCAGCTGAACCTAGCAAAGACTACTAGGAATGTTAAAACATGACAAAATCTGTTTGAGTTGACTAGATAACGCAAACGCAAGCCATAAGTCATAACCAGCCAGAGATCTTCTTAATGGCGACTGAGTACCAAACCGCGCCGGGTAGGCCCTCAAGACGGTCCGTTGATTTGCTGTAATGTACGGTATGTACCTAAGTGGATTTTTTCAATGACATGATGTTGGCAAAACGACGACATACGCAAAGTTTTTTTTTGTTATTTTCAATGTTATTATTTTTTAATATTCAAAGTATAACTGGCATAATGGAACCCTGAGTCCCAGACCCACCATAGAACTGTATCACAGTAACAATATTAAACAATTAGTTTGAAACTTCTTACAATTTAATTTTAACGACACTCTGTGACACCATTCTATGGTGGGTTTGATTTTGCTAAATGTACACCAATCTGCAAACCACTACATTACAAAATAACGTCTCGACCCCGACTCGTACACACAGCAACACACTTAACTGCCCATTAAAGACGGAAGTGAGAAAATGTAGAAAGAGATGAATATAGATTTTCCATAAGAATGTCATGCGCACGACAGAGACATTTTCGCTCTGTTCATCTTCAATGGTCGCTCAGCTGTGTGGGCGACTGTACGTAGATAAAAATATGAATATAAAGACAGCTGCGGATGGCCTATCACAATAGTGCAGTAAGCATCAGGCTCACAGAAGAGACGTAAGGCGGGGGCCAGAGAGAAGAGACGGCCCGCGCCCTAGGATCGTTATTGATTTATGACTTGGGTCTTGCAAACGATATTAATCCATAATGTACTGTACATGACATTCAAATTGACGTTGCCCCATTGCTTCAATGTACTATCAGCCCATTGGAACCCTGACCCACCATAGAACGGTGTCACAGTGACATTATAAAACAATTTGTTAGACACTTCTTACGACTTGGATCATACGTCACTGTGACACAGTGCTGGGTTCCAAGGGGCTGATATTACCTAAAACTAAGTAAGTAGAAGGGCGCGAGTGGGGAGACTTTGTGGATTGAAAACACATTAGCTACTAGTTACCTGAATCCGCTGTGTAATGCGATCCTGGTGTGCAGCGATGACCGCCTGCATCTGTCGGCGGTGCTCGGCCTGGCGCGCCAACATGGCGTCGAGCTGAGCATTGTGCGCCAGCGCAGACTCGCGCTGTACGCGCTGGGTGTCCTTCTGACGCACTGTCAGAAGTGGGATTATTTAGTGATACAATACCCATAGGTAATCAATAATCATAACTCAAGCGCATTTGATAATTCGTGAAGCGAAACCAGTGCCCTCGATTACCCAAGTAAACGGCGCCCGCCGTTTTTTATTCGATGGTAGGCTTACTTATTATTTTTACAGATCGACCACACCAAAGCTGGCCTATACTGGGTCACATTTTTAACGCGTCTTTTAGTGGACCGGTGGGTCACGTCCAAAAGAACGCCATGTACATACTTAATATTTTTTTGCGATTTTGCCGCAACTCAATTTTCGAGGCTTCGTATTTTATTTTTAATTTAAATTTATTTTTAGAGGCTCGATTGGACAGCTGTCATCGCTGTACAAGCATAAATTTTGTGCAGAGACACTACTTTGATAATTGAAGTTCGAAGTTACGTTAGCTGTATCCCTTAATCTCGATTTAATCTCTAGTGACGAGTGACAGGAACTTAACACTCCAAGTTTCGAAATTAGTGGTTCGTGGTAACCATCCTGATTTGAGAGCCTTTTAAAACGGTGCGACTATAGTCAGTATACTATAAGAACATAGCGTTACGAACAACAACCACAGTTGTATAATAGTAGGTAATATGCACCTCTACAATAATACCTACTTACCTACAATAAACCTAACTGACTACTAGCAGAAATGTGGGCCGCTTTGTGTGTCCAATAATAATAAATAAATAAAAAACTTATTTTCATCATCTAAGTTTGTATTTTCGTAAGTTTGTAACGAATTAACTCAAAAACTACTGGACAGATTTCAAAATTATTTTACCATTAGAATGCTACATTATGCCTGAGTAATAGGCTACTTTTAATCCCGGAAAAATGAACGATTCCCGCGTTTGATGACAAAAATACGAAATCTACGCGTACGAACTAGCGGCTAGTTTAAGATAAATATGGTAGGTATGCGCAAGCGGCGTGATCGCTCTCATATAAACTTTCTGGTGAACTCGGCGACAAAGATACACTGATTGATTAGGTATTGGCCTTATTTTCGAGATACGCTCGATCATATAATTTGTACTCGCTATGAGTCCATCCCATTTTGGGTTAACTAACCCAAAACTATACAAGCTAGGCACTGGCCTTGTCAATTGTTTTAGTCTGAAGTACCTACTCGAAAAAATCTGCTACCCCTTCATAATGAAAAAGCGTTCGAGAAGTAAAAAATAATAATGCACCAATCTTACTCTGCATTGCAGCTAGTTTTTCGTCTTGCGCTTTCAGTTGTAACGCGACCATTAGCTGCGCTTCTTGTTGCTGCAAGTACATAGCCGCCCCTTCCGCCGTGATGTCCTCGCTGCCACTCTGCAATATGCTATTACTCGCCACCGTCTTAGGTAACATTTCAAATTTTGGGTCGAGTTGAGGAACAGGAGTAAAAAGATGGTGTTTTTCTACTTGCTCGTCATTTCTAACTGGTGGCTCTTCCACTTTCTGTTTCGGTTTAGGTACTGGTTTATCTTCAGTTTTAACGATTTTCTTCTTTTTTGTTTCCCCTCCAGCGAGCCAGGTTGGCATTCCTGGGTCATTTTCTTCATCATACTCATCTTCTTTTTGAAAAATGCCAAGCCAATCCTCACTAGTTTTTGTTTTTTTCTGAGGTTCCTTCTCAGTTTCCTTTACAATGGATTTTGGTAAATTAGTCTTACTCGAAACAATTGTTTGTTTCGATTCGCTCTTACCAAGAAACGAGTCGAGATCAAAATCTTGACTTTTCGCGGCAGTAGCTGGCCGTGTTGTTACAGTAGAACCACCGGTTTTCGTCGAATTACCCCCGAGAATATCATCTAGAAGAGATTGCGAGCTCTTCCCTCTCTCTAAAGCTTTACTGGTTTCTTTTTTTGTCTCTGGAATTAAATTACCTAGAATGTCTAGTGACTCCGCACTTGTTGCAGGTTTGGCCCTAGCTGGTGACTTTCCAAAACTTATTTTATCGTTATCCGACTTACTTTTTGAATCTTTAGAAACTGTGCGAGTAAAAGTAGCCGGACTCGAGGGTTTCGGTTTATCTGCCTTGAAATCTGAAGTAGGAAATTCTTTTTTATCATCAACAGACTGTGATTTCAGTTTATCGTTAGCCCCTAGATCAAATAACGCATTTTTCTTTTCTGCTAAAGGAGTAGTTTTCTTCGTGGGTTTTTTTTTCCCCAGAACATCGTCGTCAAAGAAACTATCATCGCTTCCGTCACTAAGGATTCCCGCTAATGGGTCGTCTAGATTAAAACTCATTGTAAAAAGTAAAATAATTAGTTCACTTTTCTTTATTTTTGGAGTAAAATCATCACTCTGTCTCACAATTAAAAAACCACGCTCGTTTGTTTACAAATTAGCCGCCATAGAAACAATAATACCACAGAGTACTAAATCTTTACTTAAGACGGGTTATTTTCATAATAAGCTAGATTTATCGTGTCTGCATTATCAAACTTCAGCATTTTAAGAAAAGGTTAAAATAAGTTAATATAATTTATCCTTCAAATAAGTCACACACATTTTTATTGATGTTTTCATGTCTCCTACACAAACAAAAACAAATTATTTCCGAACGCAGCACAATGGTGACGAAAAATTTGTTGCTTCTTGTCACTCGGTCGGCTCTATTTTAATTATTTATCAAAACAACTTTAGCATTTTGGTGATTCTTATTCATTTACAAATCTTATATAAATTATGGATTATATTGGTAAGTTATGAAATGCGTCATTAACTTAAAAATGCAGTTGATCTCTTTGTTACAAAAATGCATCGAGCTTTTGTTCTAGAATTTTTGCAAACTCACGTTTTGTTCTTATTTACCAGCTTCCGAAAAGGGAGATTCTACAGAAAACTGTGATCCTAACTCTTTACTATCGAATGGCGCGAAGACTGCTCTAGCAAGTAAATCAAATGCTGACCAACCGCTCATGGAAGCTCCCGCGGAGAGCGCCGCATGCTCCTCGGAGAGCACGGACGACACGGGGCTCTGCGAGATCCCCGAACAGATCGAATTTACCGTATTCTTTAACAAAGTTAAGCATGACATTACCTTCGCATATGATGCCTCAGTGTTAGAGTTAAAAGCCCATCTGGAAAGAATATGTGGCGTTCCACTGTCCGCACAAAAATTATTAATAAAAGGAATGGCACGCGACGACATGACTTTGAGAAAAGCTGGAGTGGTCAAAGGAGGAAAAGTGATGCTGGTTGGGTCTAAGATGGATGATATTTTAGCAGTAAAGAGTGTGCCAAAGGTGTGTATCAAAACAATATGTTTCTTATTGGGATTTTTCCAGCTGAAATATTGGCTTATCATTTTTTTTTATTTAGGAAATATTAGAAGAGAAAGCTGGCAGTCAGTCAAGTAAGGAACCACTATATTTGCAAAAATTGCACACTAAAGTATTGGACAAAGGAATTCCACCAGATGCCATGCCAGGACTCAAAGGGGCTAAGGTACATTGCCAAGTCTAATAATAATAGTGTTTTCTACATGTACAATGTGTGTGTGTAAATTCCATAATAACTAATGTTTTTTTTTAGGTTAAGCCTTAACATATGTTAAATATCGGCATACAGGTCATTGTCAACGTTCAAGATTCTTATAAGATAGTTTAAGTGTTACACAAGGAGTTGTAATTAACAATAACATAAAAATGATAAATTCTAGGAGCCACTGCCGCCAGTGCCTTTGAGTGGAATGCTTAATAAACATGGAGGCAAGGTCAGGTTGACATTCAAGCCAGAGCAGGATCAACTGTGGCTTGGCACAAAAGAGCGCACAGAAAAACTTGCCATGACTTCCATAAAGAGTAAGTATTCTCTATGTATGGTTTTAGATCATCTTTCAGTGTGTCTCTCTCTAATCTTCGACTTTTTAGAATGCTGGGCCTGAGTAAGCCATTAGAAATTATGGTATCAATACAAATATATTAACATGTACAACAATCAAATTAACAGTATGAACCCATGGCACATATTATTGTACTGTTAAAGTGACTTGCCAACTTTGTAAGTTAAAGGTTTAATATAATTAAGTAATTAAATGATTATATTTTTTGTTTTAGGCATCATTTCTGAACCAATCAAAGATCATGAAGAGTATCACATAATGGTAAGTTACTCAAAATTCTATCTTATCTTATACACATATTAGGTGTTTAAATTTGCAGGTTTTGTCATGAGGTTTTTCCTCATTGGTACATGGTGCCAGCAAGGGTGAACTCAGTACCTAATGATCATGACTGGACACCCAAAGCCACTAGGCCACTGACACTCTAATCATGCTCTATACTTCCATAAAACAACTCTTAAAATAACGTTACAATTGCAGGGTCTACAACTTGGACCTACTGAAGCTTCTAGATATTGGGTGTACTGGGTACCTGCACAGTACGTAGAGGCAATAAAGGATGCCGTGCTTGGTGTGTGGCAGTTCTTCTAATCACGCAGCCAGAACCCCCTGTCCAGTTGATGTCTACCTACCCGTTAGCCACTCGGGCAGTTGCAATATTTTAATAATGTCCAAATCCTTGGTACTGATGACGTACCATTTCTTTTGTGACATCTAATGCCATGTCAATTAAAATTGTCCAATCAAATTCTGACATTCATCTGGTCAAAGGTATTATTTATTGCTATTGTAAGTTTGCATTTCATGCATTTGGGTTTACTACAGCTGCACAGTGCTTAGATTAAATTCTTACGAGGTGATACTGCTGACAGTAAGCCCGCTACGAGCTTAATGTGCCCTCGAGTTTCAAAACTGATCTCTTTATGTGAAGTTTACAATAATCAGTCACTTGAGTGAAGGATTGGATAAGTAACTGCTACTCATTGGTGTTTAGTGTATCTCGTAAATGTTAGTGGCTCATAATAATAAATTGTGCAAGTTTACAGTCAAGCCAATCCTTCACAATTTTTTGAACCTAGAATTAGAAAATACAATGTTTTAAACTAATGATGTTTTTTGATGCCTCCTTAACAGTGAACCCCATTTGTTCAACAATCTTATTAATCATATCAGCTATAAAGGTAATTTTTCACCAAGAAGATTGAATTGGAGAGTGAATAGTTTTGTTTGACAAAATCTTCAATTCTCTTGAACGTTTGGTAGAATGGTCTGAATTCGTGAAAATGTGATACGAGAATTAAAATCTATGTACAAATTTTCAAAATCAAAATCGGTTCAATCGGATTTACCCGCAAAGACGTAACACATGCACCTAAAATAAATTACTGGATTATTTGCAGTAGTTCCTTTTTTTGGGGTTATTCCCACCTGTTACCACCAATTTATCACTGGTAACAGCTGGGAATTTTTTCCCACCTGTTACCACTAAGGTACAGTCAACAGCATAAATAAGTGATCATTTATGTACCTTGTCACTGACGTCATGTTTCAAATGTCACACAAATTTGTGAAGCGGTTGAAAGCGACAAGGTACATAAATGATCACTTCTTTATGCTGTTGACTGTACCTTAGTGGTAACAAGTGGGAATATTTTTTGGCAGTACCTACTGTGGATAAGCCACCAGAGTCACTGTCGCATTTCTGCTATTTAAGTAGGAATAAGTAATGAAACTACACCAGCTGATAAAGTTTACAAAAGTTTATTTAGAATATAAAAAAGAAAAGAGTGTAAAATTGCACTAAAAACAAATATTGCAAATACCTTAGGCTAATTTGGCAGAAGACAGTAGTTGCACTACATTATTAAAAATGGCACCTTACAATAAAAAATAAAGAAAGTAATAAATAGTTTGTATAAATAAAAACATTGTAAAAGTTTGGCATATCGATATGTAAAAAAGAATGCTTATTTTGTACTTATGCATGACTTAAATAAATTGGTCCTTTGATTATCCGTATTCAGATTGTACGGTCAGGGAGAACTGACCCTTGGGAATACTTGTTGCATGATACCAGAGTCTGGTGTCTAGGAGCACTGTAAAAAACAAAAAAATAATATATCAGGTCACTATCAGGATAAGGCCAGCACGTAATCAATGTAACCATAGAGTCCATGGTAAAAACAGATACAACAAAATATCGCTAACTGCTGTTAGGATAATGTCGTCAAAGTAATGTTACTTATGAGTTATGATGATAAGTAACATTACCAAGTATCGGAAAAACGATCGTCATTTTGAAAACATAACCCTGTTCCATAGAGCAGAGACTTCCTTCATGTTAATGAAAAATATTATTAGGAATTTTATAGATTTATTATACAATAATTTATATGTATTCAGCGATAATTTCATTCCGGGACTGAGTCGTCAACGTGACAAAATGGCCAGTGGACGAATTGTTAAATGGTCATAAAGTACGAGTGTCAAAACGTACAAATGTCAAAACGTATAACACAAAATGGCCACAATGTTGTGGTGACAAATAATGTAATTGCTAAAATGTATGCGGTTTCGAATGTGTATATGACAAAATGTCCAAAGCATTAATTGTCTCATGGTCATAAAGTAAAAATGTCAAAATGTCCAAATGTCATAATTATTCAGTGAGAATTTGAATAAGTGCCCAAATGTATATATTACTTACCGTGCAAATGACAAAATGCTTGTGTATTTCCGAAACTAAACGTAAGAACGTACTATCCGTTTTTGGGATCAAAGTATTAAAAAAAACATTTACAAACTGTACATACCGTACCGTGTGACATATCAAATGAGAGGGCTTATTGTGAGTGTCTCAGTTTATAAAATATTATGTTTTTTTAAAGTTATTAAAAAGGTTCAAACTTAAACATTGAATAGTACCTAATCATACGGACATAGGTACCTATTTGGATTAGGTATACAGGGCGTCCCACGGCCATGCCACATGGAAGGAAAGTACCTTAAATATTGTAGATGGAACATTTTACTGAAAGATTTTATTCAACAGGAAGGGACTCATTTTGAGCATTTGATAAATTGATTAATTTTGTATTAAAAATGTTAAAATTCATGGTCTTCCTTTTATTTCTGACACTATGTTATTTAACAAAAAATAATCCTTATGATGAAGCCTTTCGATCGGTATGATAAAGCTACAGGGTAATTATTTTTCTCGTGTAACGGGTTCGATTCCCGGTTCAACCATGTAATTATTTAAATATCTATGAATGCAGTTTAAATTGTTTTTTAAATTCAAATAATGTCTTCTTTCAGTAAAATGTTCCATCTACAATATTTAAGGTACTTTCCTTCCATGTGGCATGGCCGTGGGACGCCCTGTATTTTGACACCTCTTTATTTTGAAACTTGTACATTTTAACACTTACACATGCTGTCGCTTTTGCATTTTGGCACTTGGTTATATTTACACTTACGTATTTAAACCTCTGTACGTTTTGACACCTATTTATTATGAAACTTGTACGTTCTAACACTTACACATGCCGTCGCTTTTGCATTTTGGCACTTAGTTATATTTACACTTACGTATTTAAACCTCTGTACATTTTGACACCTATTTATTATGAAACTTGTACGTTCTAACACTTACACATGCCGTCGCTTTTGCATTTTGGCACTTAGTTATAGGTATTTACACTTACGTATTTAAACCTCTGTACATTTTGACACCTATTCATTTCAACACTCGCACATTATGACCATTAAACAATATATCCATTCGACATTTTGTCACGTTTACGACTCAGTCCCGGAATGGATAATTTTATTAATGAATGACATCGGAATGGTAATGGGACAACACAAACGCACACACATACACAAAGTGGGTAAGTCCTGTATAATTTGACACTTTCTGGTGATTTTGATACAACGCAGATTCTTTACGGCGGAAGGTCGCGTATTCCTAATCATCGCATAAACCCCGAGCTTTTTGAAAAATATATTTTTAGCGTCAAGAGCAAAATATTGCGTTGCAGGAAAAAAAATCCGTAGTTAGTTGCCGATTCGCCGGATTCTTGTTTTGTCGGATTCTGACCTATGAAAAGATATGACCTATAAACCTAAACCTATTCCGTTTTTAAGGTTCCGTACCAAAATTGTAAAAAAAGAACCCAAGGAAGGTTTGTAAGGAAGGAAGAGGAGGTGAGACTTTCGGTGTCTGTGTCTGTCTGTCTGTATGTCACAGCAGTTTTTCTCTGAAACTAGAAGTTATCAACTGGAAATTTGGCATACTTGTATAACTTGCCCGCATCCGTTTTTATTAAACAATAAGAAAGCTATTTCCTTAATTCCAAAAAATGACCATCCCCTTTATTTGATTGACCAAAACCACCTGAAAAATTCGTGATTTAAAGATAATCATTTAAATGTTACGCGAAAAATAAGATGTAGTTACAGTTAAATTGTCAAAAAACGAAAAATCTGTATTAAAATTTAGGCTAGACAAAATGGACCTTATTGCTTAGGTAATAAAGTTCTTCTCGTGTAAATTTATAGCAAAATGGGTATATTCTTTTGCATTTTTCAACTATATTATCTCAAATACGGAACCCTCGATGCGGGAGTCTGGCTCGCACTTTACCAGTTATTTTTAACGGTTTCTACGTATTAACAAGGCGTCATACACGTGCCGCGGTGCCATTGCCTGCACAAAATAAAAATAAAATTAACAAATACATAGTTAACTTTTGCCCTTACCGACATCTCCTGGCTCAACATAATACTCGAGTTTATGGCAAACATCATCACATTCAGGAACAGGGGCAATAGACCAGTTTTTGAGCCCTTTCACTTGTCCCTGCCACATCAGTCTTGAAATGTAGTCTAACTGCAATAAAGAAAACTGCTATTTCACTAAAAATTTAATAAAGTATGTAGAAAGTATGTTGGGCTTGGATTATGCTCTAGGCATTCAAATCTGAGGCATGTAGGGAGAGGGGGACTTTCTCAACATTTTGGTGGTGTACACTGCACAGTGGATCCAAATCGGAACAGTGTGATTTAAATTCAGTTCTATATTTTTTTAAATAGTCCGAATCTTGGTAATAGAGTGACATTTCTATAGTATTAATGAATATCAAAACGATTAAAAAAAACGAACTTGCATCCAATTCACTACATCGGAACACAAATATACTGACTAATAAACATATGTTACATGACTGCTCAAATTATAAATAACCCTGTTTTACTATGCCATAGAATAGAATAGAATCATTTATTTCGAGTAAATTTACACTCATATGTTATTAGTAGTATAGTCAAGTCAAATTAAATCTTTTGAAAAAGGGTAGGGACTGTTTTTCTGTGCATATGCATATTTCGTTGGGTAAACAGGTATGTATATAAAATCTGTTGATGCTTATGAGTATTTTATAAGGTTTATTTACATGCATAACAGCTCCAATTTCATATCCAAAAAATATGTTTTCAGTTGCTGGAAATTCTGCATCCTCAGGAAGGAAATCTGGTATGCCATAGTATTGCCTCACTTTGGCTAAAATATCCGGATGGCAATTACCCCTGAAAAAAAGTATTTATAAAGTCATAATTATTTTGAATTAGGCAACTAAACTGACTTGGCACCTGGCCAATGCCTGCTCAGATATTATAAAAATTATGTTGTTAAGTATAATAATGCACTTTTCTGTAATAAAAAATATTAAATACATGGGTTAAGAATCTATCCTGTTAAAAATAATTGCGTAAATTTTCAGAATGTTTTAGGCACAACACTATTTATATTTCCTTTATAACCTTCAACTCTCAAAGCAAAAGTCAGCCAACTTATGCATCTTCTGTAGGACAAGGGCACAATTGCACTTTGTGTCATTGTACATTGTGCCTTTGTTCTACCAGATGAGTGTATGACTTTTATTCATATTAGAGAGTTTAATTTCAATTTCCAAATATTAAAAATAAAATATGTCAAGAAGCATACGTACCAACCAACATACCAGGGTTTTTGCCCTGGTTGGTTTCTAGCTCTAGCATCAGGCATATTAAAAACTTCTTTCAAAGTAAACAAATCTGTCTTGAAGTTCAGGAATTGGCAACCCTCATCAACACTTTCATAGCTGCCGACAGTATTTTCATAAAGCCTCTTAAATGTGTAAAAATTTAGATTATTTGTAGCTCTCCAATGGCTTATGGCACCCTTTATGATGATAGGTTTAGATGAATAGGCATAACTCTGAAAATATATAAGAGTTTCATAAAGACATAAACAAAGACTTTAGACAGGTGAAAGATGTGATATGAATAGCTTTCTTACAGCAAAGTCTCGGCGCGACACGTTCCGTAGTATACTGGGTTTCGTAACGTTGGCGCAATAGCTACAATCAGCCAGCGGCCGCGTCGCCTCCCACACTAGGTAATTATTAGGTAATAAACATCTCACACTTAAAACGCTATTCCTCAGACTCACGCTTATCACTACTGATAAAAAAACTATAACTATCGCCAACACCAACTTTCTGTTCTTTGCCTTGTTTGCAGCTTCATAATTATAATTGCAAACGTAATTATACTGTTTTAGTAAAACCCCGTTCAATCCACCTTCTATGGCACTTCTTTGCGTATTCCTCAGTGCTTTTCTTAAAGCTCTAGTTCTGAGGGGCACTTTTAGCATTATTATGACAGAATTTTAAAAACTTTCACATATTTTAAAATTGTTTAGGAGTAAAGTTTGAAATGTAAAAATAGTTTGCCCAATAACTAGTTTTGTTTACGCGACTACGCGACATTGACGTTTCTTTCTATGAAAAGTAGGTACTATAATATTCTTAAAACACTAGTTAAGGTGTACCGATTTTTAACAGGTCTCAAATACTTCCATAAAAGGCTAACATTTAACCTAAAGCCGGGAAACATATTATGTCGTTATTAGATTATAAAGGATAACCCGATGACATAAAATTATGGTAGCTAAGAGATTTTGTTGTTTTATTTTATACATTCAGCAAAGTTAAAATATATTTTGATTTCTTCTAAACCGGAAGTAGAATTCTACAGACGCAGTAAGTGTGACACTACCTTAACAAATTGTTTATGATCTCACTGACGCTGCCCGCCCGCTAGCTATGTCGACCACCTGTCAAATGTCATGTATGTTAGGCAAGTCAACGAACCGATAACCGATGATCTTGGCGGTTTCGTTAATAATTAATTAAACTAAGCAGAAATGCCACCTAAAAAGCGCGATAAAGACAATGATAGTACTAAAAGCTGCAAGATCGATCATCTTCAAGCAGACCATGAGTTGTTTCTGCAAGCATTTGAAAGTAAGTTAGTGTTGAATAGTAAGCTTTCAGTGATGAATAATATTTGTTAGTAGATAATGATTTTTTGTGTTTTGCAGAACCAACCCAAATATATAGATTTCTGCGAACCCGTAACATGTTATCGGTGAGTACAGTACATATTTATATCAGAAAGACGTTAAATGCTCAAATGCCTTTCTGGATAATGCACGTTTCCCTTTGTTTCCAGCCGATTTTCTTGAATAGAACACTGTCTTACATGAAGAGGCGGATGTCCCGAAGCAACAAAAGCCGCGTGGGTTTTAAGGTTGATTCTTTATTGGAGAAAATCACTTTGAAGAGAAGTATTGAGGTGCAGCCAAATAGCCTGGGAGGGTACATGACTCTGACCTTCCTCGGCTTCTATGACAAGAGCCTGGTGGACTCCAAGGATTATCAAGTTAAAGTAGAAACATTGCTCCTGAAAATATGTCACAAAAAGAGGAAAGAGAGCTCATCTGCAATTGTGGAGGTGTCTGTGAGTATCAGGGCTTTAAGAAGTAATACCAATCAATAAATAATAGGAGACATTGTACATAGAGGTAGAGCATTACGAAGTACATGTAGGCTTAGAAGGGATGTTATTTCATCATACAATTAATTGGGTATAAATTAGTCCAATTAAAAGTTGTACTGTATGATTAACACAAATTAGTTTCTTTTATTTACTGGAAATCTAACTACTTTCTACTTTTTTGTGGGCAATATTTATTCATTTGAGCTCATGCTACTATATATCTTAACTTATTGTTCTTTATTTTGAGAGTGCTAGGTCAGCAATTAATTTGTAGCTTACCATATCCTAAACATTTTACTAACTATTCAGTTATAAAAGGGACTACTTTTTTTCAGAGCTTGGATGTTTATAAGTGTAAAATACTGCAGAATAATTTACATCTTTATTTATATTCTCTTAAATTACATCCTTCATATTTCACTACAATTAATTATTTTTATTTGTGCAAGTTCAAGACAGCCAAGTTTATTTCCATATCCCTTTCAGTCAATAGTCATTTACCAGGAAGTATTTTTAAAACATTTATGTACATGTAACACAATTCATCCCCATTCCTCTCTTTATGCATAATATTTAGTAATAACCATCCAAATAACTTAAAAAATTAAAAAATATAGATACTTGACAGTCCTTGGATAACATGGTATCCAAAGCGATGGAGTTGCAGAAATAGCAGCAGTGTTTTACTGTCAGTATCCATATGGTTCAAATAATTCCTAATGACACTCTTAGTTCCCGCACTCCTTAGCAAGCTGAACTGACAAGTGGTGTTTGTAATGTATATTTATGAATGGTCCAGGTCGGCAGCTGCTCACTGCCTCTCAACCCGTCCACATCAGAGCCACCAGCAATGGCATCTGCTGTCAGTATCTCCAGCGAAACCTTCAGCCCGTCCCAGGGCCCCAACGTCAAGTCCTACATGCTCATGCTAAGAGTCACAGTCACCAAGAGTTTGGGGATCAATGTGAATGGTTTAGGAACTTCTACAGATATAGTGAATGCTGAAATTGAAGGTGAGATAGACAATTATGTATATAATTAGGGCACTTGTTTTAAATAAGTATAGTAATATTATTTAAAAAAAGGAATAAATCATGTCTGAAATAAATAAAAAATCTGGCAAATGAAAATGATAATGCAAACTTTTGTTTTTAACCTCATGCGGCCAAGCAAAATAATGCAAGATCAGCTAAACGCCCAGTGCGCAATGTAATGTTCACTGGGCATTTTTTTTATTTTTTTTCGGATTTCATGAGGAAATAATGTTTAGAATATCTTTAATTTTTTAATTCTTGTTTTAACCATGCATTTGTCTGTTATTTGTATAAATATACAATCAGTGGCCATGTTATGAAACTCACTTGCATTTTCCATACTATGCCTACAAATTCACAATCACATCAAATTCGACCACCAATCAAAAAGTTCTTAACCAATTTTATTGCTAATTACAATTTAGTTCTGATCAGTATATCATTAACTAAGGTTTAAACTGATGTACACACAGCAACACACTTAACTGCCCATTAAAGACGGAAGTGAGAAAATGTAGAAAGAGATTAATATAGATTTTCCATAAGAATGTCATGTGCACGACAGAGACATTTTCTCTCTGTTCATCTTCAATGGTCGCTCAGCTGTGTGGGCGACTGTACCTACCATGAACCTCTGTTAAGAGATAAATGCATTTTTGTACTTTTCAAAAAAACTAAAATTTTGGACAAATAATTGATCATTTTCTTCTAGTCTGAAAATTTAATTTACCTAAGTTTATGGCTTCACATGAAAGAACAGATCCGGGAGGTCCGAATATTTGACCAAAACTATGTTTGACAAACTATATCATATTACGAACTTTCATTTTGCGAAAACGTGTTCATGCTTATACCATTACATATTACATAGGTAACATGAGCTTATTAAATAAGTGAGGTTAGATTAAGTTAAGACTATTGACCACAAAAACAAAAAAATGGCAAGAAGTATCTCTTTGTGAAATGAAAGTTTGTAAAATGATATAATTTGCTAAATGATGATTGAGTAATACATTAGTCAAACAACCCTATTTGAATGATGAAGCAAACTTTTAAATTACTTTCTCTAAATGTCACAGAGCCAGCAACAAAACGCTTAAAATCATCGGATCATCACAACTCAACACCGGACAGTAAATGGACCAAGCTTTATGGCAGTGAATTAATTGTATATGACAAACATAACCGCTGCTTGTTGACCAACGGAGAGTATGATCTGGTGCTGCATGATGCCACTCCTGGAGGCCGGAGCGCCACTATAGCTCGGTCTCCGCATAAAGCCCTGATGGCTCAGTGGGAAACTATACATAATGTAAGTGGGCTAATTGTATATTGCGCTGCCATGCAATTGATTGAATAATTTAAAGTAAGATCAGCTTATCCAATTAAGTACCTTTAATACATTGTGCATTTAATGTAGATCAATATGGCCCTTTACAGCATGTAATTTAAATGAATATTTGCGAAGATATTACAGATTTAAAATGCAGGGACATATTGTGGCCGAGCGGGTCGCAGTGTTTGATTGGATGCAAAAAAAAACCCTCTGCTGTTTATAGTATTAATCAATCAAAGATTCATCTAAAATGCATGAGTAAAACACCTGGGCATCTATTTTAAATACTTTTCCTTAAAAAAATCTATGTTGTATCATTTGACCTAAGAATGAAATTGTGTATTTCTCGTAAAAGCCGCAATAGTGGAACGTGGTTTTTTTTATCAGTGATAGGCCTTGTTAAGAGCAATCTTTCTGTGCTAGACAAAAGTAGCACTTTTAAGGTATTGCGGAGAAGAAAAAAAACGAAATTCTGAAAAAACATAATTACTCGGTATCCAGAGACGCTTTTCCAAAAATGAAAACTGGAACACATGCGCCCAAAGATCCTTTATTAAACTATATTTATCAAAAAAAATATCTTGGATAGTTATGTTTCCAGAATTTATTTATAAGTATTTCATACAAGCTCACATAAAGTTTATATATTTTTTTTAGAAAAAGTGTATGAAATTGAGTCCTGGGTGTTTTACTCATGCATTTTAGATGAATCTTTTGTCGTTTAATACTATAAACAGCAGAGGGGTTTTTTTTGCATCCCATCAAACACTGTGGCTCGCTTTAGGTAATATTATAAACAAGTAAAGTTTGTGAGGTTGAAGGGGAAAATGTCTGGATCTACTGAACCGATTTTGTAAACTCTTTTACCAATAGAAAGCCACGTTATTTGTGAGTGTCATTCAGGCATATTTTATTACGTTCGCGTCGGGTCGCTAGTAATAAATAAGAAATAACAATATATCTGGGGACAAACAAATTGACCTAGTCCTAAACTAGGCTCTAGGTTTGTGATATGGGTAAAAAAGATAAAAAGATAAAAGATGTTTATTCAGTAAGTAGGCCGCACGGGCACTTTTACGCGTCAAAAATCCACCAGCGCTTCTCAAGAGACCACTGCTGAGAAGAAACGCCGCAAGAAAGTCAACAGTCAGTCATTTTTTCGGGTTCCGTAGTCAAATTAGGAACCCTTATAGTTTCGCCATGTCCGTCCGTCCGCAGCCTAGCTCAGAGACCCTTAGTACTAGAAAGCTGTAATTTAGCATGGATATACATATACGTCACGCCAACAAAGTGGTAAAATAAAATTTTGAAACAATTTTTTTTTAGTTTACTTCTCCTACACGTAACTTGGGGATGTATTTTTTTTACTCGTCTACCCCATAGCGTGGGTTTCATTGGATAGGTCTTTTAAAAATATTGCGAGTTTGAATTTTTTTATCGATTACAGGGATCCGATTGTGAAATATTAAGCTTTAAGAATACCTTAAGTGAAAGCACATAATTAATTTTATAGAAAATCTATCACGACTAAGTATACTTCATTGGTTCTTGAGTTACAAACGGTTTAAATGTTTATACATTTGCGGTTTAAATATTTGCGGTGTTGGTAAACTGACCGCAACCTATGTCGATGTATGGTGATAACAGTTTTCCAAAGGCATTGTTAACTTTGTCGCTACAAACGTGATTGTACTAACGGCTTCGGTACCCTACACTGAGCATGGTCCGACATGCTCTTGTCCGGTTTCTTTTAAACTGCTTATGATATTATAAAAGATAAAAGATAAAGGATGTTTATTCAGTAAGTAGGCCGCACGAGCACTTTTACACGTCAAAATCTACCAGCGCTTCGCAAGAGACCACTGCTGAGAAGAAACGCCGCAAGAAACTCAACAGTCGGTCTTTTTTTTTAAAATACTACTTATGATATTATAAAATTATAAAACTTAACCTAGCATTATATAAAACAATGAATCTAACATAGATTGAGCAGGGAAATGTGTCAAAACTAATAATTTTCATAAGTACTAATAAAAATAAGTAGTAGTAATAAAAATAAAAATTATACTTACCTATGACGGTGCAAGACAACCACATACAAAGTTTCGATACATTCTCCTACAGAACCCGTGTCCCCTCGACGATACAGAGTTTACATTTTTTTTTATGAGTAAGTTATTATTAAGTTATTTAGGTGTTCAGTTTAGTTTAGGGCAAGCATTTAAATAAGCTTTAGACATCAACAACTTTTTCAATTAAGTTTTAAGTACTGGAAATGGTAACTTTAAAACTGCGTCAGGTAATTTATTATAGAAATTTATGCATTGACCTACAAATGATTTATAAACCACGAAACTTTTTAATGGCAGTTTTTATATTTCTTGTATTCAAGTTAAGTATATCACAATTCTTAAAAAAAAAGATTTTTGGTTTTTAATGACATAAATAATATTCTCATAAATAATTTGTGACGCTACTGTCAAGATACTAATTTCTTTGAAAAGTAATCTTAAGGAATCACGAGGTTTAGGTTATATATAGAACGAATGGCTCTTTTTTGTAACACGAATATAGTCTGCATGTAGCTTTTCCCCAAACCAGAATACCGTACGACATAACATTACACTATGAAAATAATTATAGTAGTAGTAGTAGTAAACTCTGTTCCTATTCAGACTGCCAATGACAATAACAAGTATACCTGACTGTAATTGTCTTTAGATAGAGGATGAAATAGTGATGAATATAATGTTACCTCTAATTATTTTAAGAAGATTGATTATATATTCATCATCATCATCGTAATCTCTCTTATCAATCAAATGTACAAAACCTCAATGTTAAAATTAGTTCGAATAAAAATCTATCTATTGCCGATTGGGATGCTATGCTGGGGATCGCATGTCAACGATTCCGCAGATCATTACAAACAGAGGAGTTAGTTAAACCGAATGTATTTTTACTTAATTGCAATTACAGTTAAATAGTTTTAAAGTATAAAATATAATAAAAAGACAAAACGAAAACTATCTTTAGCACTGCCTGCCCCATTTCATCTATCTATTTTTGACAAGAGTCGGTCAGACTAATGGTTGTTATAACCGTAAGTGCTTTTCACCATAAAATACAATTTTAAATACAGATTACTAACTTGACATGAAGACAATGATTAAGTGTATAAATAAACAATATGACTATGCTCAACCTTCAAAAGTACGCGAATATGGAGTTATAATGGTAAATTTTTAGTTTATAAGAGTGAGGAACTGAATAGGAACAGACTTTAGGTAGTTTTTTTATATTATATGTTGGTTGTTTATATTATCTTCTGTGCCAATCTGTGAAATAACACAATAAACCTCTTCGTAAATACGGTAAGCGATAACTAATAAGGGAATCCCATTGAGTTCCGCTTAATCACCGTCTTCGAACCTACCTGACAGTACAGGCAAGCTGTGTCGTTTGAGCCTGCGGTAAGTCACACTCCCAGTTTGCTTACCAGCTCATTGATGTCTAGATAGTCTTTTCTGGTAAGATTTTAGCGAGATAGCTGTCTCATGCCTGACGATGTTGAGGTTTAGATCCAGATGTATTAGTTGGTTACTTATGTAGAATAAAATGTCCAGCATTATTATGATAGTCCTATTCTTGCAGCATATACAGCAACTTTGCTTTCATGTGATAATTTTGTGATCTATCTCCTGTCAGCCAATACATTTCCCTGAGCCTAGCATCTAGTTGCTTGCCTTTAGCCCAGATATGTTTTTGCCATATTAGTCATTGTTCCAAGTGCATGACTAGGTATTTTGCATCTTCCGCTTGAGGGATCTCTTGATTGTACAGTTTTATTGATGGGCAGGTTTGCCTTTTGAGAGTGAAAGTTACATGTGCTGAATTGTTTTGATTAGTCTTAATTCGTCACTTCTCCATCCACAACTCAACCTTTGACAAGTGTTCTTGTACATTTGCAGAAGCTGTTTGTGGGTTGTTATGTATGGATAGGATGGCAGTATTAGAGTAAGATCATTTTTGAAGAAGTCGAGTGCATAACAGTTGAGTCTACAACGTTTTCAGAGTTTTTCGACCCTGCTTATTACGGATCTCCCTGTCGCCATTGCGAAATTTCAATCGGAAGTACGGTATACCGCAAAAGGTGCCGCCGATAGAAATATTTTCGTCATACATTTAGTAAATCATTGTTCCGGTACCTTAAAAGAGCTCCGATTGTTATGGTTTTTTGATATGTTAGATCGCAAAATTTGCTGTAACTTTTGGGTTGAAATATTTTTTCCACGTGCGAATATATGGAATTATTCTATTAAAAAAACATGCAACAGTTTTAGTTTAGGAGCCCTAGTCAACGGTAAACTTTCTTATAGTATAGAGAAATAGATACTTGAATACCTAGAAATCATCCAAGACTCGGAAACAAATACTAACGCTCATTACACAAATATCTAGTCTTCCCAGGATTTGAACCCGGGACGGCTACCTTCGTATCATTACCAACTAGGATAACGTGTCGTATATTGTTATAAACTTTCGCAGAATGCATCTTGGTTAACTACAACCTTTGTATTACCTTGCAGAGTTGCATATGGCTCTTAGATAAACTTGTGTTTATTTATTCATTAAATGCTATCAGTAGTTTCATATTCACTAATATAAAGGCTATACAGTATCTTAATTACCCGACTGCGCGAAGGAGGGTTATGATCAGGTTATAAATTTTAGAATTAGCATACTGTAATATCAATATTCTGTTTATTACATTAATTCATACGCAAATATTGTTAATTTATCATTTAACTTGAAAAAATATATGAATATTATATTACGTATTTTTACTCAAATTTAGCAAAATGTGTCGTATAAATATCCATGTAAGAGCTCAGGCATTCATATTTTTTTAATATTTCTGACCTAGGTTCTATTACAAAATGATGTTTCTAATTAATTCCTAAATTATACAATTCACACATTTATTGTTCAAATATTGTAGGAAAACGACATACAAACAGACTTAAATCCATTCGACATATTCAAAGTAAGACCTCTGCTCAAACTGAAGCTGAGCTGGAGTCAAGAGCCCACCAATGGCCTGGTGAACCGCCCCAAGCTGTACCAGCAGACGGAAACCAACGGTGCAAGGAAGGACAGCGTCACTTGCAAAGAGCGGCCCTCCGGCAGTAAAAATAATCACTTTATAGATGTAAAACATCGTAAGTTCAATCTTGTGTTTTTTTTATTTCACTATAGCATGGGTTTTGTGTGTGTGCACGTGAACGTTGTCTCAGAATGCGTAGCTGTCGTCGCCGTAGTGTGCTTGTCTATACGCATTACAACTACCAAGTATGGCCCACACGCTTTCTCGAGATAAAACACCTGAGACTTAAGTCAGTAACAGTTAAATACGCTTCGATATTAAATTGACAATACAGTTTTGCCAAGTAGAATAAAGCCCAAGTTCAAAAATATTCAACAGCCTGGTAAAACCAACCGTTAACTTTAATTATAACATCCTCAGTCAAAAAGGATGCCTCAGACGAGAACCGGCAACAGATCATCTACCAGTTCCTGTACAACAACAACTCCCGGCAGCAGACCGAGGCGTGCGACGACCTGCACTGCCCGTGGTGCTCGCTCGACTGCGGCGCGCTCTACTCCCTGCTGAAGCACCTCAAGCTGTGCCACTCCAGATTCAACTTCACCTATTTTGTAAGTGTTTTTGATTTTGTTGAATTACACTTCGTCGATTGTATAATTTCATCGAATGCTATTTTCTGTTGGAACCATGATGTTTTCAGGATGTCGAACATTAAACCTACATTCGAAGACAGCTGTTGTCATGTTAAAAATATTTGTTTACAAATAAATATAAATACTATGATATAATTAATATATTAATGATACTACTTCTCTTTAAGTTGTGTGTGACATATATGTTAATAACTGAAGTGCTGGTTTTTCAATAGGTTCAGCACGACGGCACCAACATCTATTGTAGAAACTCATGATTAGAAGTATAGAATTCCCTACCAATAAATTTAATGTGATTGTGATTGTGATCAGTAATACTACTCTAGAAACAAGGTTCTCGCAGGAAGTGTTGCATTAAAAGTCTAGGTAATAATTACGCTTGGGACTTTTGGGTGCATACCATGGTTCTAGAATTCACAGAGTCGTCATATGTTAAAAAAAAAGTTTTCACTTCTCATACTCGTTAAGTCTTTCTTTATGCTGGGTATAGACTGCATAAAATTGCATTTTATGGCCTAGAGCATAAAGTGTTGTCGTCGTATACACTCAGACAATCAAGCCGGATAGACAAGGTGACTGCATTAAATAAACTCGTTATTTGAATACACTTACTTTAATTTATGTGCCTTCTATGTTACATCTAACAAAAAATAAATTTACAACTATTAAGAACAAGCATTATTAACTAATCATTACAAAATCAACGTATGACTTGGCAGTATTGCGTTCCATCTAAGTTATAAATCTCATGCGAAAATTAAAAAGGAACAGTGGCGGGAAAGAGGTTAAGGTCTCGTTTTGGACTATTAATTAGTTGCTTTCTTTGCGAAACTTGTTGTGGTACGGAAGTTACATTATCACTGTTTTATTTCCTCGTAATCGAAGTGAAAAGCAGAGTGTATAACTCGGTCTTAAAACCCATTTTATCCTCTACTTAATTATCCACCCTCGCCTGCCGGCTCGCTCTTGTTGTACAATCTACTATTTCGCAATGCAATGGCCGAATACTTACAATAATCTGGATTAAAAAATATATTGTCTTACGATTATTTGTTTAAATTATCAGATCACAGATAATAAAAATGATCTTTTTCCAAAGTAGCTCCGAAGTAGGCGAGGTTACTTTTATTTAATAAATAAGTTTAAATATCAGTACACCTTTAAATCAAGAAATGTTTTGAAATTTGATCCTTATAAAAGGTTATTTTGTCAAATAGAAATGAAAAAGCAAGCAGTTTTTTTTAGCCGTATCCCAATTAAATGTCCAATACCAAGTAAAATGCTAGTGAATAAATAATTCATTTGTTAGTTAATTCTGTGTTAAATATGCTACAGAGGAGGATTGAGTAATCTTATATTTATGTTCTTGGACGATAAACACCGAAAGCTTTCTTTCCCTATAGACATATTTACTGTTGACTTGTTAGATCATTTTCACAGCAGACATTTATTATAGTCGCCGAAATGTATTAGTAGCATTTTGTCCCATGCCAAAAAATTTGACAGGGTTGACGGAGCTCCTATTTCTGGGTTTTTTTGGCCCTCCCTCCGGCTTAGAAATAAATACGAACCTAACATAACCTACCCACGAATAACGAGGAAATTACTATTGCAAAAAATTCCGATTGGCGAAAATTAGGAAAAATTCGCTACTATTAAAAAAATGTCTTCTGTGAAAATTATCTAAACAGTAAATATTTTATAGGGGGAAAAGACAATCGGATTTTTTATCGTCACAGTGGCGTGCTCAGTCCTCGCAGATCGCAGAGAGCGAGATTGACAATTATTGAATATTCCAAATTGTATTGTTTTGTAATCGATGAGACTATAACTACGTATGCTTGATAATCTAATTCAAGTCACAAAGTCTGACAGTTCCCATCTGGATTATTAAGTTATTTTAACATTATTGCATAAAACATGAATGAGAACTCGTGTAACCAGTAATATTAGGGTAAGTTTTATTGATAAAAATACCTACACTTAAACCAAAATGAAGTAATTACAGCGAATGTTCGCCGGTCGACGTTACGATTTTGATTATGAATTGTAATTTCGAGTATAGATTGTAATCAATCTGAGAGATTGCGTTTTTGTTGCTCGGCGTACTACCAAAGGCGGCTAACTGCATAGTAATAGTAAAAGCATATTAAAATTAATGTGGTTACCAATACGGTATAGAATGCTTCGACTACTACATCCCTCTGAAGACAATCGCCTCGGCTTGCTAAATTCAACGCCATGTGAAATGTATTGTTTTACTTTTTATTTGTTTGTTTGTTTTTTTGTGATCCGACATTGGATCTTTTTTAAAATTTGTGTATGAGTTTAATAAATTACATATATTACATTCTTTTTATTCTACATGGTAGTTAGCTTCCTTGTTTGGTATTACGGCAGCAAACATATTAGTAATTTTTATTCACATATCCGTATCTATATTCTGTACCACATTAAATTGGCAAAGATGTCGAGGTTCACGTGAAATGTAAAATTTCAATCTATCACAGGCACAACCTCGAAAGTTCATCAAGGATGTTTTTATTTGAAATTACGCATAATTAATAGTTATTTAATCTTGAACTCTATATGAAGGTGATGATCAAGTGTATTAATCATTGTAAAGATCTCGCTTGATCTTTAAAAGTATGTGAATTGACACAGACTATAGTTGTACTTGTATAAATGGTTGATCGTATGTTCCCGTGGTTTATGGCAGCCGATCCCGGGCGGCGCGCGCATCGACGTGTCCATCAACGAGCTGTACGACGGGTCGTACACGGGCTCGCCGCACGACCTGATCGCGGCGCAGGGCCGGTCGGCCGCGGCGGGCCCGCGCGCCGGGCCCACGCGGCGCACGTCGCTGACGCGCGTGCTCATCTGGCGGCCGCGCGCGCGCCGGCGCCCGCAGCGACACAGCCTCGCCGAGTTCCTCGAGCTGGACGACAGCGAGCTCGTCGAGGCGCAGCGCCCCTACCTTACTGGACACAACCGGTAACTTTACTCGGCACTAGCTGCATCCGCGCCGGGCCCACGCGGCGCACGTCGCTGACGCGCGTGCTCATCTGGCGGCCGCGCGCGCGCCGGCGCCCGCAGCGACACAGCCTCGCCGAGTTCCTCGAGCTGGACGACAGCGAGCTCGTCGAGGCGCAGCGCCCCTACCTTACTGGACACAACCGGTAACTTTACTCGGCACTAGCTGCATCCGCGCCGGGCCCACGCGGCGCACGTCGCTGACGCGCGTGCTCATCTGGCGGCCGCGCGCGCGCCGGCGCCCGCAGCGACACAGCCTCGCCGAGTTCCTCGAGCTGGACGACAGCGAGCTCGTCGAGGCGCAGCGCCCCTACCTTACTGGACACAACCGGTAACTTTACTCGGCACTAGCTGCATCCGCGCCGGGCCCACGCGGCGCACGTCGCTGACGCGCGTGCTCATCTGGCGGCCGCGCGCGCGCCGGCGCCCGCAGCGACACAGCCTCGCCGAGTTCCTCGAGCTGGACGACAGCGAGCTCGTCGAGGCGCAGCGCCCCTACCTTACTGGACACAACCGGTAACTTTACTCGGCACTAGCTGCATCCGCGCCGGGCCCAGTCGGCGCCCTTACGACACTAAATTCTCTTCCACGCCGTACTGGTGATAGCCACTTTTGCTATTACCTCTTTAAGCCTCCTGCATTATTGTGTCAGCCGAAAGATGCCCACTGCTGGGCCTAAGTCTCTTCCAACTTCCGTCGCCGCCACCTTCTAGCACTAAAGCGTGCATTCCGTCTCACATAACCCAATTTCCGTTGTTCCAGCCTTTACCACCACACAATCACATGCCTGCCAGTGTACCCCAACGAACTTGATATCGACTCGGAGGACGAGACGGACCCGCTGTGGCTGCAACAGAAGACCATGATGATGATCGACGAGTTCACCGACGTCAACGAGGGAGAGAAAGAACTCATGAAGATGTGGAACCTACACGTTATGAAATACAACTACGTCGGGGACTGCCAGATTCCGCTCGCTTGTCAAATGTTCCTACAAATGAAAGGTAAGGAGCTGTTAGAGAAAAACTTGTACAGGAACTTCATACTCCACATGTCTTCGTTGCACGATTTCGGACTAATCAGTCCCGTCGCGCTGTATCAGACGATGCAGATGCTCAACCAGATGCTGGCGGATAACGCCGAAGCCAAAGAAAAGATGCGCGCGTCGCTCAAAGCGCAGCTCGAACACTGGAACGCCGTCGGCAAGTACCACCAGCCCGCGGTCATCGAGCCCAAGCCACAAACCACCACCGCCAAGCTCAACAACGTCGAAGCCTCGCCTTCCGTCCGCCGGAAGACTTCCAACCTCAACAACACTACACGTACCTGTACGAACTACAACAAGAATTCTCCATCAACTTCAACCAATGGTGACACCAAAAGGAAAATGTCCTCCGGTAGCATCCAAAGCCGCAAAAGATCGTCTATATCGGAGAGGAAACGATCCGTATAGCGAATACTCACTCGTTCGTTGATGAAACGATGACCTCCGCGATCGAGGCTTAAAGTACAATGTCAAAAATGATAGAAGATTTATTGAAAAGTGAAATTCCTTAAAGGTTGAAGTTCTATTGTACGTAGATAAAATTGACAAGACTGGGAACGATAGAAACTAACAACTTATGTCGGATTTACACTTTTTAATGACGTATTATTGATGATTGTTATATTATAATTGGCGGATGTGTAGAATTAAATTGATCTTGCATGTTCCTTGCGTAATTTTAAAATTGGCGCCATATCAATTGATGGATTTATTTTGACAAAAATTATGTGTTAGCGCTCTGATTAGGTATATAATTTTGTTACTGCCTAACGGATGTAACTGATAAGTGTTGGTCAATGTCCATAAAATGGATGACATTGTTGTTAAGTTGGTTAAATGATTTTGCACGATTCTGAGCGTCGTTTTGAACTAAAAAACAATTCCAAAAAGTAAAAGTTTGTCACCTTATCAAGTCAACCCAAATATTTGAATGCTCGTAAAATACGCTTTCTTTAATCTGCTTGTTATTTTATGTTAATAACATGCAGTGAGCTCTTTTTCTCTTGTATTCATATATAATATTAAATACTGGCTGAGTTATATACAAATATGGATAGCAAAGTATGCATGTTAAAAAAAATTACCTAGGTATATCTGGTGATACAAGATTGCACTGCCTGAACTGCCATGTTCGATGTTAATTCGAAATTTGAAAGCGGCTAAGGACTTTGTTGTCTTAAATATTTACCTGGATTGTCTGTAGCTGGGCTGAAACCGTGTGGTATATTTTTCTTTTTCAGCCCTCTTACTCTTAAGTACTAAAAATATACAAAAGGTACTTTGAAGTCCATAATATTATTCATAAGTGAATAAAGGCTGTCAACATAACGATCATTGCCAATTTAGGGTTATATATCATCGTAAAATAAGTTTTCTTTGATGACTATTCATCAATTCTTCTGTGATGATTCTAATAGCACCTCAATCGTCTTAAGATTTAAATAAACTTTACACCATTTACTTTTAAGGCCTATATTGGCTTACAGGTTTTCTGCTTTGTGCGGTATTTCGTTCACTGAGTGTTGTAGATTGTATAGTGTTAAATTATTCTGGATACAGTTATAGTAACGCAGTTATAGGTATACCGGCGGTATACATAATTGGGAAATTGTATGTAGCATAGCATCTGCGTGTCTTGTTAATGGAATGTATAAAATCGGAGTGTATTCGTACTGTTAGTGAAAATATTAGTAACTAAGTGATTGGAAAAAGCTGGCTAAACGCGATATCCTGCTAACTCTATGGGCTCTACTCCCAAAGTTCGAAGTTACAATCGGCTGATAAACAATGTGAGAATGTTTATAGTAAAACCAGAGCATTAAAGCCAGGGCTTCACTAGGGGACAAATCTCCCGCGACGTGTCGGGGATTATGTCAAGCGATGACGAGCGAGACGAGTGCCGCCGTGATGTGGCGGACCAGACACCTGTCGCGCTATGTCGCCATATAATATGTCGTGCGAAGTTTCGCGAAGTCGCTCGACTTCGCCTGACGTAGCTTGCTGACACCTGTCGCGGGATGTTGCCAAAAAGGTCGTGCGGAGTCCGGCGACGTTGCGCCAATGCACCGGCCGTCGCTGGCGACACGTGTCGCGGGCTCGCGGGACATTTGTCCCGTAGTGAATCTCTAATACTCTGCTTCCCTGTACTTTCAACCGTTAAATAAATATCCAGGCAAAGTTACAAAAATATGTATAAATTAATTTTCTTGCCAGAGGAATAAGGTCTGTACATATTTTTGAGACTTTGTAATGCTTACATATTGGTGCCCTTGGTGATGTCATTGATATGCTAACTATATTTGTCATGCTAATCGTATGTTCACGTTGAAGTTTATTTCGACAAGGCCTCTTTTAGTGCCCTCATAAGTACAACTGCAGTCCGAGGGCTCCAGCCGTATGGCCATGCCGGATTTTCGGTATCCGGTCAACGACTATCCAGTGCGTGTCTTGTGTTTCTTTCTTTGGAGTAGAGTAACCCACCAAGCATTGTATCAGCTTATTAGTGAAATGCTCCAGATTTAAAAAAGCTAATGAAAGAACTGGCCTTAAATATTATGTAAGCTTTGTAAAATGTAGCATAAGTCAATGACAGTAAGCATCAATTAACTTCTACTGCTCTTGGGTAAGCTCGACGCATTGCGCTGATCATAAATTAATATACAGCGCGGTACAAAAGAGCGTCTCCACCTTTCTGCTCAAAGAATTTGCTTGAATTTAGAAGAAAATCTGTTTGGAAGAGGATGTTAGCACGATAACAAAACCTTAGCTCACTATAGTAGATAGAGTATTACCTAGACTGGGCTCGAAAACATAATACAACGAGTGAAAGAGAGGAAAGACATATAAATTAAGAAAACTGCATCTTTATTTTCTTCCTCTCTCGACGTGTACGTTTTTTCAAGGTCGATTTTGTTTGTCACAAGACCTGGTGCCAAACGATGGAGTAAGTTGTTGCTTTGAACTATTTTATATCGTGTGTTTTTGTAGATTTCGTAGGCATGTGATCTGAATTGTTATATTTAAGGCTACCAAAGATGAAAACAATCACCGGTGATAATTTCTAATGATAAACCACCGTTAATAAGGTAGGCACACAATGACAAAAGCTTTGTCTGCTAAAGGTGATATCTGATTTGGTCGGGTTTCTGTATTCTGAAAGGTTATACGCGAGCAGCTTGTCTGGGCAATACTCTGTCTCTGTTTACGCTAACTATAGTCCAACGAGTTACGCTCGGCAGACACGCGGGACGGTGGCGGGGGCAGGTTGCAGGGTCTATTCCCACTAGTTCCATTATTAAGACTTTAGATAATAGAACTAGTGGGAAACAACATTCCCGCTAGTTGTTCCACGTAAAATCAAAACTGCAGGGTGTCCAGTTGCCTTAAAACCACTCGAAATAAACTCACGATGTAATTATAAATAGTACTTCGAATACATTTAGAACAAAATAGACTGTTACATCTTGTAGCTACTATAATAATACTGTTCATTATTTATATTTAGTCATTACGAGGTTTAATTCATTTATTTGCTGTATTTTACACATTTCACTGTTTTTTTTTTAATTTCAATGGAATAATTTTGTTATTCTATATCGATTCTACTCGTACTTATGAAATGAAATAATAATTATTTTCAATACTTTTTGGTTTTATTTCATAAAAAAGGCGCGCCTGATAAACCTCATGTCGTTGAAAATATCAAAATTGGAATGTCAAAACTGTAACAAATAAAGAGAAAAATGGGAAGCCATTTGACAAAGTTCACAAACTGAAATTTGTTGTTTAAATATGTCAAACTCGAAGAATGCCCGCAAAATACCCGATTTAAGTAAACTAACTATACAGACCGACAAACATGTTGAGGAAGGTAACAGTGCATTCTATCGCTTATCTGATGTGTTCAATTCTGCATTCAGTTTTACTTTAACTTATGTTTCTTTGTAGGGGAAGTAATTGCTTGTAACGCCACTGAGAGTTGCACATACGCTGGTAAGATACATTCAATTACGTTGCGATGACACTTTAAGCTTGTCTTTCTTTGAAATAATTAAAACGGAATGTTTTCAATTTGTGAATTTACGAATGTTAATTCTACTATCAGAAACTCCCAGTACTTCCGTACGTGCCCAAAGAGTAGCGGAGCCCTGTTACTTAAAAACCTTCAATGCAATCCCGTCCATTTGTCTGCGGCTCTCTGAACTGGATGTTATTGTAATGGATGAATGTCGAAGTGTAAAAGACTGAATAATAAACTACCTTTCAAAATGTTACGTAGGTAGGTTGAAGGAAGAACCCTTGAAGATGCTTAAACCAGAAAATATTCAAAATCCCGATTTGTTATTGACTGTGATTCATAATTTTGTGAGTGTTATATACAGTTTTGTAAAAAACAGTAGGACAAATAAGACGTTTTTTAGTATACGTATGTATACAAATACATCACAACTACCTCAGTTTTGAATCGGACCAAACCGGCAACCTGGCTTTTCAAGCAACTACCGGAACCTGTTACTGCTAAAATCCTTTTTCAGTGACAGTATCTAAGAAGCCTAACTCAGCAGCCGAGGAAGAGGCCACCCTCTATTCGGGACAAAAATCCTTCATCAGCATACATTCCACCGACCAACTCTGTCAATTGGCTGACGTCGAAAATCCTGCCAACCTCGAGGAGTGCAACGTTGAGGTTATAAGCCTCAACGAAGTATTCCCTTCCACGTCAGAAGAAAGCTTGTCTAACGAAGATGAGCGACCGGCTCAGAAGAAAGAAAGGAACCGCAATAAGAAAACACCCGTGCCTAAATGTACACCAGAAAAGTCTACGTACGCTCCGACCAACAGTAAGTCGTCTACGGGATCAGGGCGTCCGAAGGAGACAGTAGAGGGCCAGCCATCGGTATACTCTGACTTTGATATACCAAAGAACACGATGTATGTGGTGGGGAGTAATCCGGGGGAGCCTAAGATGTCCTACCAGGACCCGCCGAAGAAAATATCTAAAACCGTAAGTTGTTACCACCTGTGTATCTGTCCAGAAACTTTTTATTCTGATTTATTTGACAGCAGTGCCAAATCCATCTTAGTCCTAAGGGTTGGCAACGCATTTACAGTATTGAGATTTCAAATGTGTTTGAGCCGAAGGGCCCTGCCAAGATGCACTATGCTTACTAGCGTTCCTATTCGTTTATTTTTTCAACCAATCGCGTCACTGGTAGATGAGGTGATACGAAAAGTCACGTGATCTACCAGTGACGCGATTGGTTGAAAACGAAACAAATAGAAATGCTAGGCAGCGTAGTGCATCTTGGCAGGGCCCTCAGAGCCCGCTTTTAATCAGGCAGCATGCCTATTCGTTCGCCTACTCCGTGGCAAAAAAATGCGGGCGCTCCAAACCGAACGGGCCGTCCGCGTGCGGGCCTCCCGCAAAAGAGTTAATCAACTTTTTTGGCTGTACCTCGTGGCCATGGTAACGTCTCTTAGATCACTATTTAAAAGTAAATGTGTGTCTGTCTGTCTGTCTGTGGCACCGTAACTCTTAAACGGGTGAACCAATTTGGATGCGGTTTATTTTATTTGAAAGCAGGCTTTCTAGCGGTGGTTCTAGGGGTAGCTAGGTCGTATAAACATAGGTTACCGTTAAAGAAATTTCAGCTCTGAAAGAAAGGGTCACCATTATAAAAGGGTATTTTATTAATATTGGCAATTACAAACCCGTTCTTTATTGGGTTTTTTCCTGAGTGTGCTAGAAGTATATTTTGTTGGCCTTATAAACTCCATGTTAAATTCTGTGTTTTACTAGAAAGAGACAAGGAACAAATCTTTTTTAGCTTATATTTTGTTTATTTTAATAGCGATTCAAAAATGGTATTTCTCAGCTGTTTGTTACATGATTCAACTTTTATTGATTCTGTGAAAACAGTCATGTTTATTCCCCATTATTAAGCCGCAAACGTACAGACGCGGCAACGGTGAATATACATTACTATAAAGGATCTGGCAAAAGATGTTCCTTTGTCCACCCATGTTGACTGTCCGTTCGGATCCTGCTGTTTCAAAAGTAGCCTTAGCTGATCCAAAAACGAATCTGGTTATGGTACAGTCAAGGGTAAAAATAAATATCCGCACAATTTACAAAAATATGTACGGACCTAATTTCCTTGGTAATGAGACTAATGAGGTTAGGTAATATAGTGTATAAATATTTATGAACTCGACTGTACATATTTTGAGCCCTTGTGGTGTATACATATTGGTGCTCTTGACTATACTGCTAATACTCTATTCCAGTCACCTAATGAAAGATGTCAACGTATCGTAATAAAAGGCCGTAGTCGGACCTCTATACTAGTGCGGCCCTTGAATCAAATGTTCTCCATTTTTACAAGATTTGATTTAACTTGCATTGCACTGTTCGTAAGTACCTCAAGGGACTATTATTTTTACCAACTTAGTTAGGGACACGTATAGATTTTTTCCTAACATTTTTTTCTTTTTAAATTTTTGTGAAGCTATGTTCAAAAACATTTGAAACATCATGCATGAATCAAACTGTCGAACTGTCGAAATTAGGAAAAATAAGACCATTTGATCCAAGGGCCGACTATGGAAGCCCGACTATAGCCTTTCCGGAGGCTTCCTTAGTTTATAGTTATGTATGCGTAACGCAGGTTCTACCTACCATGCAAAATCATAATGCTTTAAATGGCCCACTGTATCTACATGGAATCTTAGAATGTAAGTACCTACTTCTAATTTTGTATTATATTAAACGTCTTAAGTAGATAATCACTTTAGTACCTTGTCGCTTTAATGTCAGATTTGACTAATAACATGTGAAGTTGACTGTAGTCATGGTGTTACGTGAGTAGGTAAAGATTATCTAAGTTGAAATGACAGGCTCTCCTCTGGAACCTTCATTGTATTATATATAAAGTTAATTGGGGGGGGGGGGGGGGGATTGCCTGTCTTTGTAACTTAGACAGGCTCTACGAATAAAAATACAATGATCCCGGCGCACTTCTAAGATTCCAAGTAATTAAAAAAGCTTGGCAAAAAAGAGTTAGTGGTGACAAGTAGAACTTGAACATTCTCAGTCAGCAATAGTGCCATTTTCCCTTAGTTTTCCAATCCAAACTCTTTTTTGCGTTGCTATAGATTGCCACTGTCGCGACATGAAATAAATTCACACTTTACGTCTGCTAGATGAAGAAATTCCTCCGCAACATCGACAAGCACAAAAGCGAGCAGGGCAAGAGCAACGAGAAGGCGATCAGTAAGTTGACGACGATGCGAGGCATCCTGAAGGACGGCCGCTGCGGGCCGGAGTGTACCGGAGACTCCGTGCAAGGCCAAGACGAGTTTAGCGCACGTGCGTTTCTAATTTAAGCCGGGCTTAGAAGTGTTAATAAAGATGTTAAAAGGACGGGTTACAGGTTACTTACCCAAAAAATGGCTTCCGACAGTTTTCGTTTGCGCGGGAAAGCGGCATGCCGGACTGACAACAGCCGAACGAGTAAAAAAATGACCCACAATCCGTGAGCACTTAAGCCTCAAATACATTGAGCGCGTTTACCATAGCCACGCCGCAGCTTGTAAACTGCTTACCAATCAAAAATGAAATCAAGCGCTGTGATTGGTCGCAACCTAGTCTCCAGTGCGCCATCTTGTCTTGTCCGATATAATCCGCATGTCCAAATAAGCGGAACAGTTATTATAAAATTAAAAATATTTATTCAGTTAGATGGCTCCATGGGGGGCTCTTTTTCACGTTGGTAATATAGAGTGAATCTACCAGTGCTTCGGATCAGACCATTTCGCAGAGGAAGCGCCGCAAGAAACTCCAGCTGAAGTGCATAGTTATAGAAATGCATAGCCACAGATTCTAAATACATAGGTGGAATAAAGTGCATAGGTTTATTTATTAATTTGATTTTCCAAAAGATATAACAACATTAATGAATAGTATATATACATAAAAAAAACATGTATTCATTCACTATAGATAATGCTGTATATTTAACACATTCACAGCCCAGTGGCAATGTATTTAATACGTATCGTACATATTCTACCCCCATAAAATGGCATGATAAACACAATGCACGAAGGTAACCTACCGGTGCCTTATTATATTATTGTATAAACCTTAGCGTATCCGCAGGTGAGCCAGGTAGGTACTCCGGCTTTCAAAAATTGGATATTTAACTTTGTAGCTGCTTCACTTAAAGCAAATGATTTATTTTCTTAAGCAATAAATATTGCCATGGCGGATCCATATCTGTCCAAACGCATAGCGATATCCACTTCCCATTTACGTTTTCATTTACAGTTGAAGACCTAACGCTGCCCTGCACTATGGATTTTGGCCCGCCGACATCTTATAGCAGCTACGCAAAACAGAATCCAGACAAAAACGTGACATTCAACACCCAAGTAGTGATCATACACTTTACCGGCGACCTATGCGTCGGCCAAAGCGTTGAGACCCTCAGCAAAGAGAAGGACCAGCAGGCTCGCAACTCGGAACTGCGGAAAACCTTCCTCACCAAGTACAATGAACACTGGCCCACGCAAAAATAATTGTAAGCTTAGATATAATTGCACAAGTTCTTTTGTCCCTAGTGATAGTTGAGCTGTTGCACAGTTTTCGCCCTCGTCAACGCAAATTATGTCTTGACGTTGCCAGTAGTACCATTAACAAAGGCTCTGCTAAGCTCTCAGACGTGCAATCCAGTTCATCGAATAGGCAACTTTTCATGTGTGTGCTGTATATATAATTGGTGAATTTGACTATACTAGTGAGTCGTACTACTGATAATGCCTTTTTTGAATTTGAATTGTCAATTTGTCAATTGATCTTGTTGATGGCTTTTAAATAAAAACGTCCGGGTTTGAATTTTTGAAATTTACTGTTCCATTTTTCAATAAGAGGCTGACTATTATTTAATAAGTTATTCTAAATGTTTTTTATTAATTTATACAACTTTTGTACACGTTCATGGTACTAATGTTAGTTTGTCTATTTGAAACAATTCGGTTAGCTAAGTATTTCTGTACCCTGTAGATTCAGTAAAGCAAATTTAAATAGAGATTTACAGAATACATAAGTCTTTCTTTTCCAAATGAAACTGCTGTAAACAAAATAGATATTTATTATTAGTTATCACAGAAGTTTCTCTCAATTAGGGTTAGACGATATTTTCCATAGCACCAACTCCTTGACACGGTCATACGTAAAGTATTTAGGGAAGTCTAGAGGCAGTTGTTCTACGGTCCAGTTGCAATCGGCTTTAACCTTGTCCAAGAGAATGAGGAATGTCTCGTAACAGGGAGCGACAGAGTCCATGTGCTCTATCGTGAATACGAAGCGCTTTTCTAGAGCCATGTACAGAGTTTTGGGCGGGTTCATATTAAGTATCTTCTGTATGGTCGCCACGAAACCAGCTGTGACATCGTCATCGTAAACCACTAAAAAGCAAGGAAAATAAACTTGAATTAGATTATTGCTACTAAGAAACTCATATGAACAGTCAGCGTCATATAGTTGATAGCATCCAAAGTAGCCAAATAGTTACGTTACACGTCATTATTACCGTAGTAACAAGGGCGTGTAACGAACTATTTGGCTACTTTGGATGCTACCAACTATATGACGCTGACTGAACCTTATGCCAATCGAATAAGTATTTTTTTAGAAGGTTAACACTTTCCACGCCTTTTCGATAGCTAATCCACACGCCTATGGCAGCTAGAAATTGGTAATTGGCTCAGATTTTAGTCTTACCTTATGGGTTCGACTTACCTACAGTCATAGAAATGTATTCGCGTACCTTTATGACTCTTATTGTCATTGTGACAAGAGTAAAAAGGTACGCTAATACATTTCCTTGACCGTACGTTGTTTTTGAGCTTTCAGTCGTGACGGATTTATTTGTCGTTGGCGGTAATTGAATGCTTTCGAAAAGGTCAAAATACCTGTATCCCGAGATACATGGCTGGCGTTAAGTGGCGTTAGATAATCTGCTTTTATACGATGCTGATATGGTGGAATAATCGGCATCGGGTTTTGTCCAGTAAGTTCGTGTTTATCTCGGTTTCTCAGTTAACTTTAATACATCCATAAGCTAACTGAAAAAGGAAGATACAACCACACACCCCACATAGATATAGATTGAGACATAGCTATTCTTCATCTGGGGCTCTATTTAACTCTGTAAAACGATGTTGCTTTGACATGTTATCTTATTGTCAACGATTAAACGATACGATAACTTTTATGTACTTGACCTACCAATAAATGTCAAAAGCATTAACTAACGAAGTAATTTTAGATTATCTAATATTTAAGAGACGTACCGTCAGCAGCAATTATGATGTCGACGTCTTTTATGTCCTTAGTAAGTTGCTGGCTCCAAGCAGTGTCGAAATTCAGCGTGCATACATTGAAATGCGATTTGATCAATTTCTGGTTGTACTTCGCATTTAATTTAATGAGCTCTATTATACCACCAAGATCTATATCTGTAATAAAAATATGTATTGGCAGATATAATATAAATGTATATTGATAACGTACATGCACATATTTTCTGTAATTTTATACATGATAATAATATCATGTACCTAATTAAATCAAGTCTTGCAAGATTTTTTTAAATAATATTATAGTAAGTGTTTAGCAAGTATGGCAAGCAATACATAATAAATTATTTGAATAGGTGATGAAGCACAATTAAAAAAAACGATGGATAATACACGTTTACTAGAGAGATGAAACCGGGATAAAAAAGTATGATTTCTTAATAACAACAACTTGCTTACCTGTGCATATAACTTTCTTGGCATACATTCCAGCTATGAAGCTAGTTACACCAGTACCAGCTCCTAATTCTAATATTGTTTTGCCTTTAAGTTCCCCTTTAACTCCTAAATGGATAAGCAAGTCCCCTATAAGGAACGCCCCTCTCCATACTTGTAGCCCAACTAAGGCAATTTTGGTCTTAGAGCTGTGTTCTGAAAATAAGGCTTTTTTTTAACTTGGTTGCATGGTTGTTGAAATTTGTAATTAAATGTTGCATTAAATTGAAAACAATTATATACCCAGCCTTGGTAAAACAAAACAGAATTTACCTATAAAGTTTCTTTTTTTATTAGCATGTAATAATTCTGTTATTGGGTTACTTTTTTTCATTTCTAGAAAATTATAACTAACTGTAACTTTCATACAATTTTGTTTTGGCCCTTGGAAACTTTGCCCGTCATATTTTTTGGGGTCTGTCTGTAGGTACCAATAAGGTAAAACGGGAACTCTTTCGGTGTCTGTATGTCCGTCTTTCACAATTAACTTGACGTCTCTACACAAACTGTCGATTTAAAATTGAGAAAAGTTTTAACCAAAATATATACAAAAACCTAAAAAAGTCCATATTGTATTATTGTCATATTCTAATTTTAAAGTGAAATGGCTATACTTACTCATTTTTAGAAATTATACAACAATTATATCTAAGTACATGTTTTTACAAAATATATTTTTATTTTTTGTGCCACAATATTTTCACAAAGAAAAATAACACCCAAGTCCATATTAACTAACAACTAAAAGAATTGTGAAACAAAAACTTTCATTACTCTTGTTAACAATTGCTCTATTCTAAATAGATTTTATTTGAAAGATGATAAGAATTATTCAGATTTCGAATCGCACTTGACTAGTTTTTTATGTTTGTTTTTTACACATTTGGTTCAAAGTTCTTATTAAAACAAATCATTATTTATTGATTACCTGTCCTTTGCGCTGACGCATCTGTGGGTCAGCCATTCTAATTAAGATTTAGAATTTAATTTTGATTGGCAAAAGATTAAAAAATTTTTTATTAATGCTTCATTTAAAATCTGCAAGGTACACAACCGGTTAAATAAAAACAATTACCTACCAATTCTTATCACTTCCTTCTGAGGTCTTTCAATGTCCAAGTCACTATCTTCATCAAATTGAATACGGTTTTCACCCCTTGGTAGAAGAAAAGGGAATTCCGAGATGACATCTGAAATTTAATTTTATAACAATGTACTTTAAATAATCCTATCTCATAAGTAAAAAACGTATTTATAGGTAGTTTAGTAGACTTACTTCCTTCAATACTAGGTGCAATTTTTGTGTTATAGTTATATTCCCTGTATATCTCTGACGTCACTGTAAGCTCCGGCATCTAAAAATTAAATTATAAATTAAACTGAATTACTAGAACTGCACCACCACTTAGCAAGAAGTGAATTTATCGTTCAGTGATAGATAATGTTCTGTGGAATAACTAAAACTGTCTCAAGGAAACTTTATTGTTAGATTCAATGCAGTTGCCAAATAAAAGGAGCCAATATTAACTTATAATAAATATGAATATTCAATAAAAATTGCTAAAAACACCTTTGCTCTATCACTTATGTATGAACTTGTTTCTAACTGATCTCAATGAGGAAGGACAGGGGCATAAAAATTGGATGGTATCCAATTTTTAAACTTTTAAAATAAATGTGTATAATTGACGCGTGTGCGCGTGCCAGCATTCGTTGGTAATAAATAAGTTTGTTCATTTGTACATTAATTTGGTACAGTCATCTCAAAGAAAATGTATAATACTTATTTATCTGTAGGTACCTGCCTTAGAGATACACATTTTGAAAGGGACATAGGCTAAAAATTATCAAGTACCTACCTCCATTATATCATTATTTCAGTTGCTTAAAGACTTTTTGGGTAACTGAAAACGTAGTAATCATTTTCATGTTGCCCACTGTAGTAGAACTTACGTATCCACTCCCTATTTTAGTTAACATATTTTATAATGAGTCTTACGTCAACTGTCGATCGAAATTATGAAAATCTACCAACGACATTGCTGATGCCAAGCATCAACCACAAAACGAGCTATTTTAGATTAAGTTAGTTGATAAGGTCACATTATTATAAGGTATGTCTAAAGAGATAAGGTCGAGGCAGTTGAACGGTTAAATGTCAAACAAAATATCAATACCAATAACAATAAGTGTGTTCTTGTACACCTGTCACATCATTTTAACGTTGCCGAAGTAAATAAAAAATGTTACTGAATTATTTAAACATATGACTATGACTATGACTAAATTTATTGCAATATGATGCTTTTTAACAAATAATACTACAGTTATAACACAATTTTATCGTAGACTATAGTGTCCTTTAAAAAAAGTTATTATTATATGCAGTAGGTTGAATGAAATGTTTTCATAGTCTTGTTTGTTGTATCACATGAATTAAAACAACATATCAACCAATAGCGGCCATACACAACGATCGACGCTGCCACGTCAAACGTCAAGTCGGTCTCAGTGAATGAAGAAGCATAAAATTTCGGCTTTGTCGGCATTTGGTAGTACCCCGTCTTCCGAGTAGGTTTTAAGTGACTGACTAGTACAAAATGCGATTTTTATTACTTACCGTAGCGATAGCCCTACTGGGTGCCGCTCTCGGAGACGATGTGCCTACAGAGGAGAATGTACTCGTGCTGAGCAAATCTAATTTTGACACCACAATCCAGTCCAACAACTACATCCTGGTGGAATTCTGTAAGTTTTTATCTTAAATTCTAAATTACTTTATGGTTGAGTACCGCGTGGGAAAATAGTGTGACATTTTTTTATCATTTAAGTGCATCGGGGCTATTGACACGTCAATAAGTCAGCCGGTACAGTTGCATGCGCGTATTGTGTCGATAATGTAAACGTGTTTTTTGTCGCCATAGATGCTCCATGGTGCGGTCACTGCAAGTCGCTCGCGCCAGAATACGCTAAGGCAGCCACTAAACTCCTAGAGGAAGAATCTGCCATTAAATTGGCGAAGGTTGACGCCACCCAGGAGCAGGAACTCGCCGAAAACTACGGCGTCCGAGGCTACCCTACCCTTAAATTCTTCAAAAATGGAAGCCCCATTGACTACTCAGGTAATAACAAAACTCTTATAAGTAATTAAATAATTTCATGCAATTAAAGTCGACCTAATCTGATTAGTTCTACTTGTGATATGGTAAAGTGTGACTAATTGATGATTTAATCAAGTTATGAGCTTTATTATGTTGATTTTGAGAAACTTGTGAACTTTAACAGGTGGTCGCCAGGCTGAAGATATTGTTGCCTGGTTGAAGAAGAAGACTGGCCCCCCGGCTTTGGAAGTTACCTCTGCTGAACAAGCCAAGGAGCTCATTGCTGCCAGCCCTGTTATTGTGTTTGGTTTCTTCCCTGACCAGGAGACTACTAAAGCCAAGGCTTACCTGAATGCTGCCGGCCTCATTGATGACCAAGTCTTTGTCATTGTCACTGACGAGAAGGTTATCAAGGAATTGGAAGCACAAGAAGAAGATGTTGTTCTGTACAAGAATGTAAGGAATATTTTTATCTACATTTATGTGTCTAACTACTGAACATTTGACACAATTATTAATTTTATGGCAACTGATTTTGACAAAATTTGTTAGAATCCATGATTATACAGGGGTTATTGTGTAAGAAAAATGATCTGAAGTTAACTGATAAGACTGACTGATAACGTGACATTGACCTGGAGATCAATTTTTTATGCAACTACGTGGCTGCATTTTAGTCATGTGGCAAATAACAAGTTATATGCAAATTTACCATTTGACTATATTCAGACTACTTCTATCACATTGTTATTTGCTACATTCTTAATCACCATTGAGCCAGTGAAAGAATGTCTATGTTACTATTTTAAAATTTAGTGTGATATAAGAATGTAGAAATACTTAACACACAGGTAAACCTCAAAGGAAGACTCCTAACAGGTGTTAAATCATTTGTGTTTAGGCAAAAAACTGCTAGGATCTAATTATAATGATATTGCCATTTACTGGGCTATTACAGAAGCATATTTTGTCTTAAGAGTTTTCCTTTTTCATAATGAGGGAAATTATCAACACTATAATTTATATTCCTTATCCCTAACACAACCTTTTTCTTTGCCAATAGTTCGAAGAACCCCGTGTTAAGTACGCAGAGGAACTGTTTGATGAGGATCTGCTGAAGAAATGGGTGTTCGTCCAGAGCATGCCCCTCATTGTTGAGTTCTCCCATGAGACCGCCTCCAAGATCTTCGGAGGACAGATCAAATACCACCTCCTGTTGTTCCTATCCAAGGTATGATATTTCATGGCTTTATTTTTTATTTTAGGTAAATATGGTAATTTTTATACCTGGGTCAATGTGGGATGATCCCTCTGATAAGTGCATTTTGTAATGTCAGCAGGTGATTAATCATTTTAATTCCTTAGAAAGGGTGCAAGGTTTGTAAATGTATTGTATAAAAAGTCGAAGAAACAAATATAAAACAAGTGTGCATGCTGGCCTATGAGATTGTCTCAATATTTATGTTTTTTTTAAATGAGTTTCTTTACCTCTGGCTAAATAGATATAAATAAATTCAAAGACATTTTATTATATGATTGAACTGCTGACCTTGTTACTAGCGCTACACATTTTCATAGTGCTCTTTTATATTAAGTACACGCACATCCGTCGCATCGGCCGCAACCCACACCCATGGAAGTTAACCTTAAACCTTTATCATATCCTCCATACAGATGTAAAAGAACATTGATACACATATGAGACAATTTTTTAAACAATATGTATACTTACATACATACCTTTATGCGTTCATTCCCTAAGTGGGGTACGCAGAGCTATAGAATCACCAACAATTCTAAAAACTTGTTGTTAATTGTGTATCCACATTTGGCACAAACAGGCATTTTGCAAGCCCATCTACTAACAGTACTACAAGCCTTTATTCCCTTAGTCACCTCTTACAACTTCCACAGGAAGATGTGGAATGACACTATTTAAACAACTCTAGAAAAAAACCTGTTCTCTTAATTTGATATAACATTATACACTACTTTTATTAACCACAAAGTTATTAAAATCACAGCACCCTAAATGTATTTCTCGCATGGAGATAATTTGATTGTATACTTTACCAACCTTATCAGTTCACTTTGTACAGAAACACACTGTTTCCCTTTGATAATTTTTAGACTACGAGATAAGTTAACGAATAAAATACGTTCTCTGATACATACCTACAATAAGTTTTACCTATTAATGTAGACACAAAGATCTGATTTGAAGTAAGATGTAACAAAAAAATTCGTGCTAACGCGTTTATCCAGAATTCAGCAAAACGATCGTTAAAATCGGTATTAACGAACTTGTTTAATGTCTGTCCTATTTTTCCGGCATATTTTTAACACGTGGTTCAAATAGATACACGATAGTCTTTCAGTATAAAGATATATTTACTCGGATTCATAGAGATCCTCTCCCGACACGGCGTGTGAACTTCAATGAATGGTGAAAGTTCAACTTGGGTCGCCGAGTGACCGTGGCTCCACGTTGCTCGTGATTCTGTGAAAGTACTATCAGCGCAAAAAGTAAATCCAGTTTGTTGTGCACAAAAAAAGTGTACCGTGTTCTGTGACTGTATCTCGTTGATAAGTAGGTCAGTGGGTACCGTTAACTTCACGTTGGGATAATTGTGTATCGACAGTTTATTGTTAATTAAGTATTTAGAGTGCTGTTGGTATTTAAGTTTGGAAACTGTCTGAATTATTTGCATATTGAATGATCATTTTGGAATATTAAAAACGGTATCTGAGTAGGCATTAAATATAACGTTGTACTTTTTGCATGTACGTAGGTATGTAGTCATTTCTCGTATTCATGGAATGAAAAAAGTTCATTAAAATGTATTATACTTTCCGTTTACAGCGACTGGATGTAGGTATTGTGTAAATTATTTGCGTTTATCGCGTCATCGATCGAATTTGGCGAAACCGGTTTTTGGTTTATTTAAATACTCGTTATTGTACAAGGTAACTCTAAAAAGGTGGACCATAATCAATTTCCGGCGCAATTAAGATTATGAAAACTCTTTTTAAACATTAATAAAAAAAAATATCTTGATGCCTACACACGGTACACACCGGTCATAGAAAGTTCTCACATGCGAGAGTGGTTGTGGATATGAGACAGCTAATCTTCTGTTAACTTTGTGCTAGAAAAACTAAAAGGTCATGCTTAAATGTATTTTTTTTGCATATACTTTCTGACACTTAGTAATTTCTAAGCATTAAATAATTATTCAACTGCATAGGTAGGTAATATAAAATATTTCCATAAGAAATATAACAGAATGGGAAGTCTTCTAAAGTGATAAAGACAATCTATTAAACAGACGTAGTGAATAAACGTATGACATCGTATTTGTTGGCAAAGGTCGTATTTATATCGATTTTTCAGACGGCTTCAGTATCCATCGGTGGGGTAATCGGGAAAGTAAAATGAATACGAACTTATATGACAAAATATGATGTATTGTGATTATTCACTACATCAGGGTCTCTATTCTACACGATAAAAACAATATCGTTCGCAGTATCGCTCTTATTTTCTTGACAGTAATGGCGGCCGACTTAAAAACAATACCGTGACAGGTGAAATACTATATGCATTTTACCGCCTAGAACAGAGGCGCTGTGTGTTGCTTTATCTCTCGAAAGCGGATGGCCCATACCTACTTGCATCTGCTTGCGTAGATACACGTGCACGTTGTCTAGTGGGTAGCTGTCGTGGCTAATCGGCCCCGTAGATACACATACATTACTACAAGTATGGCTCAAGGTTGGGCAACGGTTGAATGGAGTCAGGTCATACAAAGTTTCGAGTTTGTCACCACTAGATTCACATAACGACTAGATCCAGTAATCTAACCGTACCTAGATATTTTATGCAAGGCAGGGACCACCACGCAACTCAATTAAGTCAAAAAAAAAACACGTAGACGTCAGTTAGTCTTGAATTAAAGTCAAGAAGACAACTTGACCGTGGTTAAGTTGCGTAGTTGTTTTGACCGTGTAGAATAGGCTTTATGTGGAGTGAGGTGACATGCTGATTGTTTGTTCTAGAAAAATGGCGACTTTGACAAATACGTGGAGGAGATCAAGCCTGTGGCCAAGAACTACCGCGACAGGATCATGTCTGTGGCCATCGACACCGACGAAGACGACCACCAGAGGTAACAATGCTTCCACAATTGATCTAATGTTAGCCGAAGTTTTTCTCGCAGCTTGAAGCGCGAAAGAATCTTTTTCTTTTTAAATACACCGCACGGCAAGTGTCGAAATAACTGTGGTTTTTTAAGAGTTCTGATTAATACGCCCTCGCATCGAAACTTCTTTCAACAAAATAAAAAACGGTTTCTTCTTTTGGAGCATTTTTCAAAATATTTAGAAAGTACATTTGCAAAAGTTTTCTATTCTTTCCGTGCTTTGTTCTTTCTATATTAAACATATTATCATAGGAATTACTCACATAGAGTACATTTAGTCTTAGATTGAATGAACATGCGTTACTATAGTTTATTGACCTCGTTTTGGCTGGTAGACTTATTTCCTAGTCATGTGCCTGGAATTTTTGTAATACAATTTTAACATCTATCTGTCAGTAGTAAATGTTGCTGTATATAACATATTACTACATTGACGTGTTTTACAACTTCATGCCTTTTTATTTCTAGGTATCTAAATGCATTCTTACATAGTTTTGTATCATATTTCTTATATAAGTACTGCTGAAATGTCAAATACAAACAATAGTCTCTTCCTATGTGGGCATTGAAAGTCACTTAATATCGCTAATGTTCCCAGAATTCTGGAGTTCTTCGGCATGAAGAAGGAAGAGATCCCCGCAGCGCGCCTCATCGCCCTCGAACAAGACATGGCCAAGTACAAGCCTCCCACCAAGGAGCTCTCTGCCAACGTTATTGAGGCAAGTCCCTTCTCTAAAATACATAAGGAGTCACAGTAGCCTACGGGACCGCTATGGCGCCAAAACGTTGCTACTTAATTATGTCCTGCTCCAACTGACGGTACGGCAAGGGATTTTTAGATGACGAATCGAAATATAATGCTATATTACAATTATGGCCCTTATTAGTAGCTAAGCCATGCTTTGTGCTTATCTGTCGACTTCAAATGTCACAATGACAGGATAGGAAAAAAAAGCATGGCTTTCCTACTCTGCGGTTAATCCACGTTTATTAATGGGCATATGAGTTTACATAATGTTACAATTTTAAATTTTCGTAGCAATAATAATATTATTATTGGTATTAATTAAAACAATTGGTCTGTAAAACTTATATAGTATGTTTTATAACATTACTAAATATCTATAGTGGGAGCCTATACAGGTTCCACGAACACAGATTTGCAATCACTAGTGTTATAACAATTCTCATTATGCTAGATCGGGCGCTTATCCGGTAATAAACGACAAGTCGAGTACGTGTTTTCAAAACACATTACTGTCGAATTAGGAACGCCCCATAAAATATAACTTTTATATGGTTTTGCTACAATGCACGTACAGTTAAGTATGTTTTGTTTTAAAACAAAGTTTAAAGCATTTTTTAATATAATTAAATGGAATTATTCAGTCAATTGTGAACAAAAACAATAACAACGCACAAAACATCTGTGTACAAATAATGTTATTGTCGAAATGGTAATTGAGGTAAATATTGTTTATGTTAATTTACATGTTAGACAATAAAAGTTCAAAGAAAAGGCTGTTAACCGTGTTATTGTTTACAAAGTCAATTATTATGCATAAATTGAATGAGTCAGTCAGCAATAAAAAAAAATAGATTTGTATGATAGAGTCCCAGCAAATCCATCAAGGGGACTACAGTCCGCGCGCGAGCTCCGAGGAATTGGGGATTGGGAAGACGGGTGTGCGCCGCGCCGGACATTGCATTGTACCCCCCTCTCCCCGTACGAGGAGTTGGCCTTATCGCCTTAGTTCACTGTCATTAATGTATTATTGACTTAATAACTGTACTAAATCCTGACGTCAGCTTTTCTTGAGATTCCTTGGAGCTCCCGCGGGAACGATACTTGGCTTACCCATTAGGCATTTGGGTATGTTTATGTCTAGCACTTCCCGCGATTTGGTCCGCGTAGTACTCTTTTAACGTTATTCTCACGGCAACAGTTCAATTTTCTGAGATAAAAATAGCCTATATTTGATCCAAAATATAGACTGACGGTGTTCCAAATTGGTACAGCGCCTTGTGTGTTTAAAATACATATCTAGGTAAACTTTTCTAGTTACGCATCCAAAATCACTTTAGCAATTGCAACCTTATTATCGTAATGATATTACAATTGTTACAATAGCTCTGTATAAATTAGTAATTATATTAGTATTCACTACACGATGTATCATATTGTAAGAATCAATATGTTCTTTTTTCCTCAACTTTTTAGTTTATGTTTGTTAAATAGTAGGCTATAGCTGTCTTATCTATAACTAATTAAGGAAACTATAGGTTTAAGTTTACTCATATTTTGTGTAACATTAAATGTATACAACCGTTTGTTTCTTAATAAACAATAAATAAATAAATAAATGCCTTTTACCTTAGCAGGGCAGTACTAGGACAGTAGAATTAGTAGGCCGTAGGATATATTCTAAACCCGTTCTGCTGTCCCCAGGAATTCGTGCAATCGTTCTTCGCTGGTAACCTGAAGCAGCACCTTCTGAGCGAGGAGCTGCCCGAGGACTGGGCCGCGCAGCCAGTGAAGGTCCTGGTCGCCACCAACTTCGACGAAGTCGTCTTCGACACCGACAAGAAAGTGCTCGTCGAGTTCTACGCGCCTTGGTGAGTCTAAGGAATTTTTTTTTTGGTTTCTGTAGGGTCTGACCACTGACCAGGAAGTGGTGATCTTGAAATTACTCTCGTCTCTGTCGGATTCTACCTGACATTCCCCCTAGGACGTCGTCGGCGATTGATGTCCTTGTATCACGTGGGGTATCATTAGAAGATTTAGAAGGCATTATATGACAGGATTACAATTTTTATTTTTAGCGCAGTTACAATACTAGCCACCGTCCCAGTGTTTTTAATGTAGAACATATGAATATGCTAAATAAGTAAAGGCTCGGTTTCATTGAGTAATCCACCAATAAGACCAACACACTGATTGTTCGACGTTATCTGATTAGTCATTTCTGCTTCAGTGTAAATTCTTAAATATTTTCAAGTCTTAAAGATATTATATTGATTTTGACGATTGTAGCAGGTTTAAAGTTAAATACAAACATTCACATTAGTGTAAAAATCGACAATAGATCGTTTTCAACAATCTCACACTGTCAGTGGAATATTAAACAATTTAGGTCGCTTTTTTGGTTGCAACCGTTATTTTATCGTTGATCGATCAGTAACGATATTTATTAATACGTGACTTTTAAAAACGAATTACATACGACGCTGTAAACGTTTTACGACAAGACAGTGAAATGTATTTTTAAAACTCATTAAAATAGTTTTATTACTTTAGCAGATAATAGTCAAGCTTCTGAACGTTTAGCGTTTGGTTACACTGCTTGACTTTGAAGATAAACCCGAGTTATTATTAGTTGTCTATTTGCTTTGGGATTGTCCTGTGTGTTATTTAATCCAACTCCGTTAATTGGCCGCATCAGAGCAAGTTTTACACGTTGGTAATATCTGGTGAATATGGCGGTCACCCATCCTGTTTGGGGCGTTGTGTTATTTTATCACTCTAGTCTCATTACAATAAAGGTCTACTGTGCTTAATTGAATGACTGAATCAATTAAACATTTATTCGGGTATTACAAAATACAAGAATTTAATTAAAATAAAGCAAACGGTAGAAACTTTAGAACGTTAGATGTAGGAAATAGGTCAAAAAAGTAAAGAATATAGCCCAAAAGGCTTAGCCAGCTTAGCTTTGCCTGGGCAGAGTTGGTTTTCAATTGGATCTTAAGATGCTGGTATTTTGTACATAGTTATTTGATTAACTCATTAGCAAACTCCTGGTTTTATTGACTAGCGAGAGGTGTGCTATACTTAATTGAGAATGCACGCCCAAAAATGTTGTTTGTACGCTCTGACGGGACAACTTAAACTCGGCGGTTAATTCATACATCAAGTTTCTAGTTCTAGTTCTGGACCTCTATTCAACACGGTAAAACCGCCATTACCGTCAAGTAAATAAGAGCTATCAAAACGTTGATTATACGATTACTGGACAAAGACAAGATGGTTTTTACCGCTTAGAATAGAAGCTCTGTGGCCCGTTTCACGAAGCTACAAGTTAAAAATTACAAGCGTAAGTCTCTTTCTAGCAATAGGAGTTAGAAAGAGACTTCCGCTTGTAATTTGTAACTTGTAGCTTCATGAAACGGGCTTCTGCTTAAGAGAACCACCAAAGCTTGTTAGATGAAAACTCTTAGGCCCCTATATAAACTGATCTCGACTTTAATGCCAGTCTCAAGATACGTACAAAATGTAAGTTCTCTATGGCTTGACGTTTACTTTGACCAATCTTGTGACCGTAACTATAAATTAATTATCCTGCGTTGTCCGACATACGTCATTGTTTAGCATCAGAATTCAGCTAGCGCACTCGATAGCGTAATGGCCGAAACGCCTACGCGCGGTGTCATTGACTCTTTAACTGTTCTTAAACTTGTCCGGACAGTTATGTATACATACAGCCGCGAGACATTATAGATCGCCGATATCATACCGTGTAAAAAACCCAAAGGTTATACAATCTTTTTCTGCTTATGTGGCGGCAAAGACTTGCGAAAAAGATAACAAATACTTCGGTTTAAGAGTCTTCGTGTTCGTTATAAGTATCCATACGTTAAGATAATGCGTTTGATAGTTGTTATCGTCTATCGTCGTTTTCCGCTCGTGGCCATAACACCATAGTGGCGAAATACCAGATTGCCGGATGCACCACATTCATTTAATATCGCATTCCCATAATACCACATTTTGTTTTTTAAGTTATTACAGTAATGTGCATTTTGTGATTAAATTGTCTTTCGAAACGCGATATAACTGTAACGTATCGCGCGATCATCATTGCAAGTAAAAAGATAAAAGAAATGTATTCAGTAAGTAGGCCGCTCGGGCACTTTTACACGTCAAGAATCTACCAGCGCTTCCCAAGAGGAGACCACTGCTGAGAAGAAACGTCGCAAGAAACTCAGCAGTCAGTCATTTTTTAAACCTATTTCATATTACAATGGTACTACTTAGTCTAGCATTATATTTATATATATAGCTTTAGCTACAAATATTAAATTAAATATAATATCAAATAACATGTGTAGTTCAGCAGGAAAACATGCCAAAATCTTACGGGAGAGATAGAGAAAAAAGAAAAAGAAAAAATAGAATCAACTACTTATGTGTATATGAGATGGTGCAAGATGACCACATAAAAGTTTCGATATGTTTTCCTGAATCAACGGTGTCCCCGAGACAAGAAAAAGCACGATAAAGCTTTTGCATTTGAAAAAATTATTATTGACTAAGTTTCGGGTTTAGTAATTAATCATGTTCCTATAGTCGAGCCGGTGACAATTGGGCAAGTAAGTAAACAAATTAGTACTGTATGACACGTCATAATTTTGAATTTCGAAGTCATCGAGAGAAAGACCTCACTTGATCTTCAAAAGTACGTGATTATGGAGTAATAATGGTGAATTCGTTCGTTTGGTTTCGTTCGCATCTTTGCCCGTGTACACATTTAAAGTTTTATATGTTTTGCTTGTCGGTCGGTACTTAGTAGTCAATACAAATTGTACTAAATATTTTCCTTTTAGTTAACAGTGATATGTGGCAATGTGGTTTCAATTCATAATGCCTACCTATTTCATCATTAATTTTCCTTACGTTGTTTTTTCATAAATTGCATAATACACCACATTGACAAGGCCGTACACGTGTTTCTGCTCTGTAATTTCATAACTTTGCTATGAGCCGGGTACACGTCAACCGCATGCGCGATCAAAATATTTTACTTATGGAACTTAACTTATTTCTCCTTAACACTTAACTTCGTGGCCTCGTGGGGTAGCAAGGGTCGTCTCTTAGTGTCATATTATAATGAGATATCTCGCGTCTAAAACAGTTCTGGCAACATTTTATTAAAGCAAATTGATAATTTGAATGAGTTTTCACTCTTTCGAAGTAAACCACCAATCAGATTGTTGAAATGGGATACTGGAACACTGGCACATATAGCCTACGACCATTGTCTTTGGGATTGCAACAGCTTTTTTCTTGCTTGCTTTATTTGCTTACATAATGGCGGCTGAGTTGAAAACAAATACCATAACGGATTTTACCGCCTATAATATAGGCATTGTTATCTAGAAAATAACACCTCTGTAAGGTTAGTGTGACCCCGGCAATGAAAGCATGACGCAACTGTTTGTCTCGTATAATTTGCACAAGTGTCCCATGAAGGCGTTCATTAGGACTCACTGGGCCGCAATTAATACAAATATTCATGTCAAAAGTCAATTCAATGGTTTGGAAAAGCATTATGTTAATGTCGTTGCCAGGTCGGGTGAGTAATCGGTTTGACAGTGCAGTGACGTCAGCATTTCAGCCCCACGTGGCGTTATAAGAACAAACATTGTGAGATGGATGTATACGTGGCTTAAACTTGGAACGTCCTTGAAACATCTGAATGTATTGTTATTCATTGATATGATAGTTGTTGTATCTATGATAAGGTATGCGTTGTTTCTAAATGTTATAATGTATTTAAGAATATATTTTAAAGAAAAATAATCTTATTTAAAGGTAGATAAACATTGACACTCCTACTTTAATTACTTACATTGTAAACTTATGTATGATTTAAACTTTTTTTTGAAAAAAATATTCCTTGCCGAGTTTCTTACGCCGGTTCTTCTCGGGGCAAAGATTTTATTTTTGGAACCGGTGGGAATGCTTATTGACATTCATAGGTGCATTATAATATGCCTAAATTGAAGAATAACGAACTTTGACTTAAACAAAAAACCATAAATAAGCGTTATATAAGATAAGATAAGATAAGATAAGATTTATTTATTTGTAATAATCATACATAGTCATTTTTACATTAATAATATTATATTCAATAGCATAATAAACTATTTATCATTATAAATTTAATTGCATTATGTCATTGGATTAATTAACTAAGTTACATTTGTGAATACATTTATTAAGTTACTATGTCATTTGGTACTTAAATTATTTAACACATTTACCTACTCAACTGTCAAAAAATTCTGTGATAGAGTAAAAGGCTTTTTGGCAGCAAAATGCCTTTAATTTACATTTGAAGATGCGGTCAGTTTTTGAGGCCTTAATCGACTCAGGAAAATGGTTATAAATGCGAGGACCCACTATGGAGAGGGACTTTCCCGTTTTCCTTAGTCTGTGTGCGGGGACGGCCAGTCCCGGTTTCCTCCTCGCAGAGTAGCTTCTACTGGGTGCAAACTCATCAGGATTGCTCCTTACATATTTTCCAACCTCAAATATGTAAAGAGAAGGCACTGTCATGACTCCCAGGTTTATAAAAAGCTGCTTTGCCGGCTCATCGTGGGGAACTCGGCAAATTAGGCGTATGACCTTCTTTTGTAGAATGAACGGCCGGTCTCTGTCAGCCGCCCAGCCCCAGAGGTCGATTCCATACGCTAGATGTGCATGGAAGTAAGCAAAATAGGTCATTACCAGATTTTGCAATGACAGAGTTTGAACCAAGCGGGCCATGGCGTAGTAGGCCGAATTAAGTTTAGTACATAGAGCATCAATGTGAGGTTGCCACTGCAGACTCTTGTCGAAGACAAATCCTACAAATCGAGCTTGTGCCACGGACTCCACCTGTATACCACCAACTGATATGTCTAAAGGCGGCTGAGGCATATTATTCAGTGAAAAATAAATAAGATTGGTTTTCTCCATATTAACCTGCATACCATTCGCAGTAAACCATTGCAGCAACACCAGGATGATGTGATTGATATTCTTGCGCAATTCGTCGGTATTATCTCCGTGAATAATAGCGCAAATATCATCCGCATACATAAAAAAATCTACAATGGGACTGGGAAACGGTAGATCGTTCATCAAGAGCGCAAAAACGCTATTTCCGACATTCGAACCCTGGGGAACAGATCTGTCTCCGACCAGACTCGGCTCGGACCTCTCACCCATTATGTCGGTAATTTGGCTGCGATCAGCTAAAAAGGATGTCAAAATGTCCAGTGCCATTCCACGTATATTTTTATTGTAACTGATATAATTCCTTACATAGTATAAAACAACGTCTTAGATCGACGTACGCTTAGATCTTAAAGATTACGCGACGGATTTATTTACGGTTTTCATCAATAGTGATTCAAGGTATTAATTTTAATCAATTCTCGAATATGTACTGATGTGAATGAAAACTGACATGAATTGAAGCGAAGCGAGTTTACTGATAAAGTGTTCTAGATGTTAATGTAAGACGATCGCCTTAACACGTATTACACTTGTTTCTTTGACTCATAAATACTACATTGATACAAGGCCTGTTGCCATCTCTTGCTCGCATTCGTTGCCGGTGACGTACCGCGTGTATCAATAGTGTATGCTTTTATATGTAAGGCAGCAGTGAATCTGGTAATCGGCAGGTCTAGACTTTATAACCGGTATTACAAGTTAATGTCAATACTATATAATGTACCCCCCTACTATCTAGCTGATATCTATTGAACAGCCCAGCTGAATTTCAGAAAAACACACGTTAAACTTACATCCCTCTTTTCCCGTTGGGGGTCAAACATTGACATACTAGTCTCCACCGTGTTTTTTTTACTAAATATTAATAAAACCCTAATCACCCCAGGTGCGGTCACTGCAAGCAGCTCGTCCCCATCTTCGACAAGCTGGGCGAGCACTTCGCGTCCGACGCTGACGTGGTGATCGCCAAGATCGACGCCACGGCCAACGAGCTGGAGCACACCAAGATCACCTCCTTCCCCACCCTGAAGCTCTACACCAAGGACAACCAAGTGCGCGACTACAACGGGGAAAGGACGCTCGCCGGCATGATCAAGTTCGTCGAGACTGACGGGGAAGCCGCCGAGGCTACGCCTAGCGTTTCGGTAAGCTTTTCCCGATGTCTATTGAGGTCACCTGATCAGAGGGGCTATTGCCTAACGCACTCGCAATCGCAATCGTTTTCATTTTGTAAATCGAAGGCACGTCTGCAAACAAAATGAAAACAATTGTTCCACTTTGGAAGCCAATTGCGATTGCCAGTCAATAGTGTCCCTCAGGTCATATAAGTAATGCCATATATAGATGTACAAGGCAATATTGACAGCGCATTCCAGTATACAGTGTGATGTTTTTCCTGCTTAGGTTTCTATATTCAGCGAATACATATTATGGGTATTATTATTTTACTATTACTATAGAGTTAGCCGCCTTTTATTACGGCAGCATAGATATAGTTTTTAACTCTTTCATAGTATTTTCTTTTACGTTGGACCTTGTGCAGGGTCCGTCCGGATCGCTACCACCATCTTCTTTTTTCTTTTTTTGGTAATCGCCTGAGGGGCCAAAGACAAAAGTCCTTGCTTTTGTTTGCTTAAGAAAAAGGGGCAGAGGTGAAAATCCCTTCCGGAGACCTGGGAATGGAGGGCCCAGGTACTGCCGGGCTCGCACCGGCTAAAAACACCAATGCCCCTATTACCAACTAGATTTTAGACTCCCGCGGATACTACCCCAGCCAGTGCTGAAAGGCCGGAGGAGAAAGTCCTTCCTCCGTTACTTATCCGCGGGGTTTTTCCAAAAAAAAGGGGGGATAGGAATGGGGGTTGGGATGGGGGGGGGGCTACCACCATCTTATCAGTAGAAACTGTGACCCATAGACATTCGCATTCACAAGACTGCAAGCCTAAGACTGCAAATGCGTTGCCAACCCTGAGGACTAAGATGGAATGCCCTTATGCTAGTAGTACACAATTAGTTAATGGCTACCACCATCTTATCCATTAACTAATTGTGTACTACTAGCATAAGGGCATTCCATCTTAGTCCTCAGGGTTGGCAACGCATTTGCAGTCTTAGGCTTGCAGTCTTGTGAATGCGAATGTCTATGGGTCACAGTTTCTACTTACTATCAGGTGGCCAGGGTGCTCGTTTGCCTTCTCTATGCTATAAACAAAAAAACCAGCAACTCGAATAGTTGCCGAAGGAATAGCTTTAAAAAAATCAGGCCATCGATCGGAGTCGTAAAGAAAAACTTGTTGAGAGTTATTGAATAAATTAACGTAAATATCAGTTATTAATAGAATCAAATTGATTAGCTTTAGGCTCGGAGAAATTGCATTTGCACTAGCTACTTCTGATAAACTTTGAGGTAAAAACTACATACGACTTAAAATTGAGAATTATTCACGCCTAAATTTGTTTGGCAGTTAAAATTCGATACGCTAAGCCTAAACTTTAATGGAGTTTTGATGATTCAGCTAAAAGCCAGTCGTGATTATGCTGATAAATCTCTCTCAGTTTTTCAGCAATAAAAAAGCAATACTTGCGATACTGATTTGACAGTCTATTCAACATGGTGAAATCGTATTGCCTTTGACATGTTATCGTATTGTGAACGTTACGATAGCTCTTATTTACTTGACAGTAATGGCGAAGGAGTTAAAAACAATACTATAACATGCCAAAAGCAATATCGTTTGACTTTTTTTTTCTTTTTTTTTATTATTTATTTATTAATCACAAAAAATACAGTATGTAACTTATAAATAATGTCCCGCAAAACCGCTTGCACGGTTTGACTGCGGAGGATAGAGGCCCAGGTCAGATTATATTATAGTTACCAGAATTGAATAGAAACACAGAGCCATCTATAAACAACATTCTTGTAAATAAAAAAGGTTCTCTAGTTTAGTTAAATCTTTCAGCACCCTAAATGTCAATTTGTATGGCTTTTACACAATCGGCGTGTCATAGGCGTTATGCTGATTGTGCCGAAAGTGAATGGAATTAAGTGATTGAAATGTTGGTCACTCTCTGGTCTGTCTCGTTGTTTTCCCGACTATTTTTAGACAAGTGACTAAATTAACTTTTTATAACACCAATATTTTTATTTTATTTCAGACCGAATTCGATGAGGAAGATGAACTGCCCGCCAGAGACGAGTTATAAGCGCTGGCACCGCCAGGGCATTCTCTAGCATAGTCTGTATAGATTTATATTTACTTTTATACTTAATCTAACTGCATTTCGTTTGCTAGACTGTTACTTTACTTATGAAGAACTCTAAATTATGTTGAGGTTGTACTGTTTACACTCTATTCATAATATACATATAATAACTTTCATGCCACTCAGCGGGATCTCTTTCGAGTTTTGTATTTATACAATGCAGAAAGTAATTTGAGTAGATACCGCGTTCTTAGTTAAGAGGTTTCAGATTTTTAATATACATTATAATAAAGTAGTCCCAACTTCCATGTCATTTAAAGGGATCGCTTTCGAGCTTTTATTTATTCAATAAAAAAGGTAATTTGAGTAGATACGGTGTTCTTAGCTAAGCGGCTACAGATTATTCCATTATGTCCAGTGTCTCCTCCCGTTAGAATCGTATCAGTGGTAAGCATAATTTATTGAATGCGCTGAGCAGCCTTTTGTAAGTGCATATACAACTCGCATATTTATAATTTCTGTATCATAATCATATGTTATGTAAACACATTCCTTCGTCCTACTCGTAAGTGGGACTCATTGAACAATCGTTAACTTAAGGGACTTATTGGCGATATTTTTAATATTTAATTCATCACAAGAAATAGAGTTTGTTGTAAGGCGATCTTATTTTTGTAACAATTTGATGTATTTTTGTACTTGTGTTGTGCGTTATCAGGAAGGTGCTTTACTGTCTATTGGAAATCGTTTAAACCCTGCTGTTTCGATTAATAGTTGTTCGGTATTTTATTACGTGGATTCTCGGTGTTTCTGTTGTAAACCTGTAAATATTATATATGTATAATCGCCTTCAATGGCCCGGGTACATATATGTATTGTGAAATACTTATTGTCGATACAGAAATTGATAAATAAATGAAATAATAATTATCTTTTGTTTTCTTTATAACGAGCCAGTACTAACAGCAACTTGCACATTTACTGACCACTAGTGAGTCTTATTGTAATGTGACAAGATTCACATTAGGTCGGTTAAGTATGTTGCTGTTAGTACTATATTTTATACTAACAGATTAAATTAAATTCCCAGATAAAAAAAAGGAGTCAGCTAAACTCTTTTTCAGGCCGCACCGATATAGACAATTGAACAAAAAGAAATGCAAGTTATTTACATATTGGGAATACATTTAAGAGCAATTCTGGTAAATTCAATCACATTTAAAATTAAAATAGCGTCTTTAATTTAAAAGGACAAAGTCCCTGGCCATTACGCTTTAACCTTTTAACCGACACAGACTGGCCATCAACTAAAAGTTAAGTTCAGTTGTAAGTTGCATAGCATAGCCATGTTCGGCGTGTGAGTGACACATTTTGTATCTCAAAATATTACAGTTCCATCTGTCACCATGTTAATCTCTTGCCTAGGTATTCATAGTATAGATACCGCGTAAATATAGTCAGCCAAACACCCCTAAATAACTCAAATACTTGCGTTCATACATACCTTCGTTTCTCTAATGGGGTAGGATAGACACCAAGGGACGCCAGGTGCACCGGTCCAAATATACCTCTTTCGCTTACTCTACATTCATCGACCTCTTCATGCACGTATGTCGATTAACTTATTATTAAAAATTATTCGATTACAAATAAAAAAACACATTATCATAATTATTTTTTTATTATCTTAAATACAATGATTACAAAGTAAAATAACTTTCAAACAATTCATTAAAGACCTCGAGTAACAAGCCCCATCTAATCAAAAATAAATATTTATACATAAGATTATGAACTACAGTGTTTCAGATTGCGTATAGGCAAGAATAAGGGGATTTTCTATAAATGTTAATAAACATTTGTGCTCGGAGTGCTTAGTGACTAAAGACTGGGTCCAGAGTTGTGATAAAAATAAGCACGCGACTTCATTTTAGACGCTGGAAGGCCATATTTGCTTACTTCTCAAGAAAATTAACAAAATCTTGATTCTAGCAAATTGACCAGTAATGTACAATGACCAATGATGGACACTTAATTCTTGTTTTAAATAAAATAAGGGTTATTCATTTGTTTTGCAACAATCATTTTGTGACCGTATGCTCTTTGAATGAAGAGTCAAGTGTCCATTATTGGTGCCTGTCAGCTTATAAGTGTCCAACACTCGTGTTTAATTAACTTTGTTAAATTTACCGCACCACCGGACACAGTGATTATTTGAATAGTAAGGACTTGTTAGATGACGACCAATACTCGGTTTGTTCGGCTTGTATAGTATATATCACAATTATACCGAATAAATCCAGATAAACATGGAATGTATACATACATTAGCGTTTACTTTGGTACAACAATAAGGAGGTAACTTTAGTCCATTAAAATTAGTCAATATGGCCCAATAATGTTACACTACTCGAACTCACGAGTAGCACATTCCAATCAGGCGAGTTCATTCCAATCTAACCTTAATAAGTTTATTTTCGAGACTAATAAATATCAAAACAGTCAATAACTTAAATCTTCAATAACCAACATAAAATTTCAAATGCAGTCTGTTAGAAAAATCTACAACAAAGTAAAATATACTATGATTCGCTTTGATATACTGACTGTATTCGTATGAGAGTTAATAAGAAAGTACTTTGATGTTGTAACTTTTAAATAATAACGCATAACGTATGAACAGGCCGGAGTGAACGTACGCAGTTGTAATTATAACTAATCTATTTCTTGTCAAGACATCATGTTGTGTGTGTGTATTCACACATTTTACACACGTGAAACATGTCTTAGGGTACAAAATAACCTTACACGGATATTATGACACATACCAAAAAGTTACCATTGTGTCAGTGTACGTTAAACTGTTCCCAGTTCTTGATCAAAGATTTTCTGTCTTTTCGTTTGGGTTCCAATATTAATTCTATTCGTCTCAAGGGCGTCGTAAAATAAAAAAAATACTAAATAGATTTTTAGTTGGTGTTTGTTTAGAGAATTAAATATCGGAAATCACAGTCAATAAAATAGACAAAATAATTAGGAGAATGTATTTAAAAGTTAATGAGCTTATGAAAGTTAATCAAACTAACAACTCTCTCTGCTTAACTGAAGATTGAATATTGGTAATGGTTGTAAAGATATATTAAAAGGTTTTTTAAATGTACTGAAATAAATAGTAACAAAAAGTGTAAAGATATTCATCCTTAGACACATTTGACGTGTGTATTTACAAAAATAACAATATTTTATTTCGAGCGCGGTGAACAGATACAATAGTTGCGTTCCATTTAGTTTCCGGACCTGTAAAGCATCCGCTGTGTAATTTATAAAACGACTCAGCGGTGTTTCTTCCCGTGATCAAACATATCAAACGAATCTCCTTAAAATTTAAGTTATTCTAATTAAAATTAATCCATTTGCAAAAAATCGGACGTATCGCGCACAATTTTGGAGATGGTTCGAGTACTTATTTAGATCGAATTACAATCATTTAAACTAGTGAAATAAAGTATCATTGTGAAAATAATTAAAATTGTAATTCATTTTTAATATACGAGTAACAAAATAATTAAACAAAAAGTATATATTTAGTTTATAAAAATAAAACAATACTTATTATCATTTCACTACGACGAGCTCGATTTGTTTGCAAAATCAGTGTAATGGTGTCAAGAGCGGTCAAGACCACAAATATGTATCAAAATATTTATCGACCACGTTAAATTCAAAGAACACTAATTCCAAACTATCATAGTGTTAATCAGCTTACACAGTAAATCTATTAAAAGCCAGGCACCAAACGGCATGAATACTAGGGGGATAGTAATAGTACCACAGAATATAAACGTCGCGAAAACTATAGATTATAATAGATGATCTGATGCCACAAATGAGGATGTAAGGTGTGTCGCGTGTGTGTGGGGTCCCGCGGCGATCAGAGCGCGAGCTCCCGGCCGGGCTCGTCCTGGCGCGCGGCGGGCAGCGCGTCGGCCGCGGCGGCGCGCGACGCCAGGAACTGGTCGAAGTCGCTGCTCGTCACGCTCTCCGTAGCGCCCACGGCTTCCGACGCGGCCTGACCAACTCTTCGGTTACACTCAAATAATACGGAAGCCCGCTGCTTTCGATATTAGTTTCGATCATAATGTCTAATAATTATTGACTCATTATTAGATATCAGGATTTTTTAAGCATCTAACATGTACTATCACGAACTTTAATTTGTACCCATTTCAAGAAAAATATGCTTGAAGTCATCTATGTCACTAGAGATGTCAAGTCATTTGTTACTTATAGGAAACTCAACCTTATTGTTGTAGAATGTCAGATTGACTTTGGAACGAAGGTGGGTCCCAAATTTAAGTTCTCGGCTGTACATACATATAAGGCTAGATAAGGTTAGTTGGTTGATTTTACAAAGTCCTTAAAAGTAATGAGGTTGTTCCAGTTATTTTTAATATTGTATGTGATAAACCAGTTGACAATTCAAAGTTTTTCCAATCAAAAAGTGATCCGGATCATCTAAGCCGTTCTAAGTCTACCGAGACCAAATTGTCCCATTTATTGGAAATTTAGTCTACTTTACGATGCCCATAGTAACTTTTGCCGTAACACAAGTAGTAAAAAAATACAAAAACCGAAATAATAACAAAAAAATCGATGCTTTCACATATTTAACTATGATCCGTAAGGCTTATTCATTGCAAAAACTTGGGATTGTCTTAAAAATTTCATCATACACGAATTAACAACACTAAATGAAACAACAGAACAACCTCAATCAATGCAAAGCAAAATGTAATTCCAAGGGCTACCTGGCCTGAAACGTTCAAGAATCAAGTGTGATCAAACTTGGATATAACTTCACATACAGGAGTAAGCCTTGAACGTACAACGAAGAAAACGCACCCTTGTATGGGGCAGGAAACTTGTTAATCCGAATTGACGTTGCACTATTGCGTCAATGTATGTACCTTTAGTCACGGGATGAAAAGGTTCGTCATTTTTGAACGTTAACAGCATTGAAATGAGAGTTGTAAAGTGTTTATCCGCGACTGTAAGTAAAGGAAGCAACTTCATGGGTTGATAACAATATGAGCCAAGCGGTGGTAATCTGTTTCAGACAGGCTTAAGGATGAAGGAAGCTGTAGTTAATTTAATACCTTACATACAGATAGTCAGATAGTGCTCTCTCTGCAGCTGTATGATAGTGACTGCTTCATAAAATAGTGAGCTCTAATGTATTGTATAGATATATATGCCTATTAGATGAATCTAATTTGTTACTATAATCCGACGAGTTCTTACGTGACCTTCCCGTGGGTCGATAGATAATGGGAGGGCAGGCCACAGTCAACACATAACTAAGTGCTGTGTTTGTAAGCGTGCGCACAGTTACGAAAGCTTTCTATCTCCGCTAGGTCCCTACACAGATTCCCCCAGAGAATCGAAAAAGTGAAGCCATTATTTTTTGTAAATGTTGACATTGTAGTGCCGCCATACTGTCCCATCCTCTACCCGCGCCCCGCCCGCGCCGCGCCGCCGCCTGCACGGGGGCGGGCGCGCGAACTTGTCGGATTAGAACAATGCTGGTGCATGATAAATGGTGTAAATAAAAATAAAATACAACAAAACAAGTGTAATAAAATAAATAAGAACACACCTTCTCTTGAGCCAGCCAGGCGGCAATTTCATCTATCTCTCTTTGATCCATTTCCGCCGGCTGTCGGTCGAAATCATAACAAAATTAAAATAAGAAAAACAACAAAAAATCAAAACATAACGACCAGTATTAGTTTACATGGTCTGTAAAAATCGTTGGCTTTTTGTCGAATTAACAAACAGTATTTGGAAAATCGACTGTCGATTCTGATATTTTCGTACAACTATGAACACTAAACGAAAAATATCAACGATTATGCACAATTCTGCAATACCTAACATTTGAAAAATGACAAACAAACAGCCATACCCAGTACCCACTTACACTCAAAAAGCATTTTCTTCCTTCTTAGCCCGTTTTTAATCCCAATTTTCGCGAAGGTTTTTAGGCAGTCAAGAGTAACTCACCGGCTGTCCCTGCAAGGATCGTTGGCTGGCGGCGGAGGCCAGGCTGGTCGACGATTGCTCTTCCAAGTTAGCTGCGTAACTGCTTCTATTCATCCAAAAAAAAAACAAATAAGTAATCATTTTCGCGAAAAGTTTTTATGCCGATAACTTCAACCGCTCTTGAAAACTATATTACTCGCAAGTTCAAACTCAGTGGTTTTATGTTAAATACGGCGGATATTCTGCGCCCACCTTCCAGCTGCATCGTCAGATAGGCTCAATGGCACCATAATCTTGACTCCATCATCAGGTCGTCATCGCATTTACATTTGTGGTCCAAATATTAGCCCATTCCATTAACGGAAACTGGTTCAAAATTGACTAGCAAAATTTTGACGTGCTTCTTACAAAAATAAGAACAGTGCCAGATAAATAAAAGCTTATAAAAAAACCGGACAAGTGCGAGTCAGACTCGCCCACCGATGGTTCAGCACGACACGGTTAACTCAATCCAAAATTAAGATCGCATTTCCTTGCATTAAGACCCTGTTTTTTTGTGATTTCATTAAAAAATTACAGATTTCAGATTTTTCCCTATACTTGTAGTAAAAGACGGTGTTACTAGCCAAATTTCATAGTTCTAGGTCAACGGGAAATACCCTATACATTTTGATTCCCTTGAGTGTCGAAATACACGTTTTTAGCGGCATAAACCGCCGCATCTTTTTTTACGTTAATGTAGAAGTTTGATGTTTTCACAGCTTCAAGGGACTGTAGACAGGAGTATATGGTTTTAATTTCAACTCGATGCCTCCACGCGTTCCCGAGATAAAGGGTCTTGACAGACAGACGGACAACAAAGTGATCCTATAAGGGTTCCGTTTTTTCCTTGTGAGGTACGGAACCCTAAAAAGATATTAAAGTGAGACATACCCAATCTTGTTGTTGTCGTAGGAGACGTTGCGGGACTGCGCGAACATGTCGAACTCGTCCTTGGAGCCCGGGGACTTGTCCGGCTGCGCGTCCTTCACCGCTGCATACACCAGGGCACGATCAAAATGACGCCACGATACCGTTGCTAGTGATACACTTCACCGGCAAAAATATCCGCCCACCAGTCTTTTGTTCATACAATTGGTAACAAGCCTAACTTCAAGTTCTTCTTATACGGTACAATCCGTCGGTTCAGACTGAAATCGAGGGCAATCAAGCGATGGATAGTACGTGTGGCAATATAGCACCCAAATTTCAATCGAAATATGAATCGTCACGATATCGATCCGGATCGATCGTAATGACGGATCGTTCCGTATATGGAGCCATTTATCAGAGGGGTACAGTAAGCTTCATAAGTGCATGGACAGATTGCAAACAAATTCCTATGAGGCAAAACATTACGCCATCTATCTGGTCATACTGTAAGCTGAGTTATCTATGATTTACACTAGTTCAGTAATATTCTACTAGATGGCGTTGAATTACCTTAAATATGAAAAACTTAATTTCCGCTTACCGCAGATTAAGTAAGCACGACACGTTCCTATACTTTATTATTATTTAGTGACAGCCAATGTTCCGAATGTTCCGATTGTTTCGAATCTCCAATCCAATCTTATTACAAATTTCAAATACAAAAACATTCATCACAGATGTAATTGTATCGATTGGGTTCGAACCCGCGAACACGGGGACTGCGAGTGATCCCTTATGCCACTCGACCGTCGAACGTTTAATTATATCTTCGAAATTAAGTATATCTTTGTTTACTTATACGGCTTATTTCCCAACAAATATATTTATATTAACACTTAGGGTAGTCTGAAGATTAATAAATACCTGTTAGGATTTCACAAAGACTCCTGCTCGTTCTTTCGTTCGCTGCTTCTTTGTTTCCTCTTTGGTAAATATTCACTGTTGTTCGATCATTCGATTATAATGAGTTCTCGTTGTAATATTGACATGGTCAAGAGAGCACAAATAATTGCTTTCTACAATGAAGGCAAAAATGTGTCGGATATTGCTCGAGATACCGGTGTAAACGTAAGTAACTAGTTTTTTTTGTATTGTCATGTTTATTTCTCAAAAGATTTACAAAATCACTTCCTTAGAAAACAATATTGTTATCTTTAGGAGTAGAGGCCAGTTACACTAAACTTTGTTCATTCTTTGGTTATCGATAGGATTATTGTTCAGGATAAAATCTCCCTAATAAACATTTGGTCTTAGAAATAAAAAAGATCGTAAAATTTAACATTAATTATAGCGAGTGATTTTTTAACTGGTTCGATTCCCGGGTGAGACAAGAATAATTTTGAAAAATATTTTTTTTCCTCTTTTTATATTTATACACCCAGCAGAAGCCATAATGATGTGTTTAATAATATGTCTTGTATAATAAAAATGACTAATTTCTAATAAATTACTTACTATTATGTATTCAAATGTTTGATTTTTGCTACAGCGGAAAACGGTTGTTTTATGGGTACGAAGATACCAAGAGGAGGGAACTTTACTCCAACGTCAAAGATCGGGTCGACCACGTCTCATAGACACACCGCAGCGTCAAGCCATGGAACGCGAGTATGAGGAAAATGGTTTCATACCGACGAACCATTACGCCGGCTTATTCGGTACGAGTGCGGGCACTGTTCGTCGTGCTCTTCATGGCGAGGGTTTGCATTATCGGAGGCATGCCGTCAAACCTTTACTTACGGAGAATCATAAAAGAGCACGGTTGGAGTTCGCTACACAGTACTTGAATTTCGACTGGAATGGTGCAATCTTTACCGATGAAAAAACTTTTAAATCAAGCCAACATGGTCGTTTAAGTTTGTGGCGTCGGAATAATACGCGATACGATAGCGGACACGTAGTGCCCAATATGGAATCTGGTCGTATAACAGTGAACATGTGGGGGTGGATGAGTTCAGCCGATCCAGGTGAGCTAGTCAGGATACCTAGTCGAGCGAATAGCGCAAACTATGTGGAAGTGCTGGAACAGACCATGTTGCCTACAGTACGAATCGTATATCCGGAAGAAGAAACGCCGCTGATTACATTCGTGCAGGATAACTGTCCGGTGCATCGTTCGCGTATCGTGCGGGAGTGGTTTGGCCAGCACAACAACATCAGCGTTATTCCTTGGCCTAGCAGATCGCCGGATTTGAATCCCATAGAAAATTTATGGGGGATTATTGTCCAACGCTGGGAAAACCAGAATGAGCGAACTCCAGAAGCGTTGGAGGCTCACTGTTTAAAAATATGGGACAGTATCCGGGGTTCAAATCTGTGCAAGAATCTCGTCGACTCAATGCGCTTCCGCTTGCAAGCTGTCATCGACCAGAACGGAGGTTATACTAGTTACTAAATTGAGTTTGAGGTTTAAATTATGTAATTTTTGATAAAACGCAATATGTGTAATAGAATTGAATGTTAGTGAATATGTTTACGTTATTTTAGTTTAAGCGCGCTGCACAGCATGTTTGTATGCCGAGAAGCATAAAGGGACATAATTTCATAACTGTATTAAAGATCTATATGTATAAACCTATGCTGGACAAACAAATAAATGATTTATGATTTGAAAATGGAGACCGGGTTACACCTAATTTAACTCAATATTTAAAACAAAACCTAAACCCATTTTTTTTCTATATCTTTGTGATTATTAATTTTTACCTTATTTTATATACTTAAGGTCAAACCAAATACACTAGCGTACTCTTAGCTATTCGTACTTTCAATAATTGATAACTAAGGTAAGTGATAAAAACTGCAATGTAAAACATACCAGCACCTAAGCGTATAACCTTTATGGCAACCCGGTCTCCAGTTTCACATTATACTTACCACTATATGTTACTTTGGTAAAGCTTCAATCCACTTTCCGATTTCGGAAACGAATACTTAAGCTATTACCTCAATACGGTTGGTGGTTGTTTTATTGTTAAAAACTTACGGTGTTATTAACAAACATGTCGTTGAACATGTGTTTATCAAATGTCAGTTCATAGAAATCTGTCATTTAAGACGTGTCTGAAGTGTCTAACTTTTTTGTAATAAGTGATAGTTAACACCGTTAATATCGTTAACAGAATATTGATTTTGACAATTCGTCTTAACTTTTTTTTCCTTCTTGCATATTGTTGTCAATTAAAAATGTATTAAATGTAAAGTAAGTGAACCACAATTATTTCTATAACCACCAACCATTATTCAATGCGATTACTGGTTTATTGTAAAATAAATAAATATATGTTTATCTTGAAAATCAAGTTTCATCATTTCTGGTTAAAAATAATTATTTTTTAAATAAATAAATCGTTAAATCAAACTAGAATCAATAATTTTATCCCGTAATATTAAATTGTAATAAAAAATACTTTCTTGCCCCAGTCATATTTGAACTCCCGTCCCGTGGAATCATATCGCGATTCAGGCGAGGCGCCGACCTGTTAAGCCAGCAACTCATTCAGACGAACGGTCGAATTATCGATTCAGATAGTAAGAAGTAAATAATTACATTGCTACACCTTTAAACAATAACTAAACTAGGGTCGTTAACAGCGCCATCTAGTTCAATTTTTGAGAACGTGATCTCAACGGCGCACACGATTATCGTCGTTAAGGTGTCCATGCACTTATGGAGCTGACCGTACCTTCAAAAATACTGAACTAATTTCGATGTAGCTTGTAGTAGCCCTAAATGAATGAAATTTTTATTTTGAATGTCATGGTTCTTTCCTAAGGAACCCAAAGGATTCCTGAAGTTAAAAGTATGACCATGATAGTAAATGTATCATTGACAGGGAATATACAGCCCTCCTAAGCCTTAAGCTGTATCTCAGACTAAATAAAAAATAAATAAATAAATATCAGGGGACAATGTCACACCAATTGACCTAGTCCCAAACTAAGCTCTAGGCTTGTGCTATGGGTACTAGACAACGATATAAATACTTATATAGAGAAATATATACTTAAATACATAGAAAACATCCATGACTCAGGAACAAATATTCGTGCTCATCACACAAATATCTACCCTTACCGGGATTTGAACCCAGGACCGCTAGCTTTGTAGGCAGGGTCACTACCAACTAGGCCAGCGAGTCGTCAAAGCCAAAAAAAAAAAAAAAAAATTCAATTGCCAAAGTAGATTCAATCCTCTCTGTATGAGGTTGAAAGTTACAGGAGTTTCATTTGAAATGCTGCTATTTGGCTTAGCAGGGCAGTGTATTTATAATTTTTTTATCAGGCGTAGACTGTTAGTCATATTTTAATAATAGTCGTCATAGTGAAAACCGCATGAAAATCCAGTATTTGTAGAGATTAACGCAAACATACATACAGATAAACGGTCGGTGGCTTTAATGTACACAATATTATAAATAGGAAAGATTTGTTTTTTGACAGCTAGTTTGTAATATGTAGTTAAAGTAAAAAAAAACTTTAGAAAATTTGAAAGGATTTTCCTTTCCAACGATTCCTCAAGGACTTACTAAGTTTGGTAATGTCGGGCACGTCATCACTAAGATCAATCAGTGCATCGTCGTCATTTTTCTTTGCTGAAAACATAAAGGATTTTTTTTTAAATATACAAACAAACAAGATAATATAACTAGGTTTTACTGTCATTTACTTACGGGAATCTGAAGCGGGTACCCCCATCGCAGCGCCTAAGATGGCCGAAGGAGTAGCACCGCCTGTAGCAGCATTTCTAAAAACAAATGATCCAGTTAGATTTTTATGCAACATAGAGATGTCCGCGACTTTGTCTCTCATTTAGGCAGTCACGGCATTTAAATACTTTCTTGATAAAAACAAACATCCCTAAATATAATAATAAATTCATAATACGTCGTGATACTCATGAATAAGTTTGTTTCGAACCAATAAGGCATGATGTAAGTGGCTTCCCGCTGAGTTACCGAGGCCTCGTATCACATTACATTCCCAGCGGGAGTCGCCAACGATGTTATGTATGAATACTGTAATCCCGATCGTAATTGAAGCATATTTATCTGCGTATAGCGGAAAAGCAGTAGAGATAAATAGAACCCATTTATCTCTATTAAAACCCTTTTAGTTTCGTCGTGTCCCTCTATCCGTCTGTCCGCTACAAAGCTGCAACGTGGTATAGTTAGATATTTAAATTATGCCAACAAATCTGTTAAATAAATTCTTGAAAAAAATATTAAAGCATAGGTTTCTTTTTACATTATGACATTTTGACATCGGACAAGGTAGCACTGGACAGCTCATTAAAAAATCACCGTATAGGAAATATTTTAATTTGCTTCTTCTTCTTCTTCTTCTTCCACAGCATTTATTTAGATGCCCACTGTTGGGTATATGCCTCTCCAATTCTTTTCCATTTTGCCCTGTTTTGAGTTAGTCTGGTCCTTAGAGGGCCAGCATTCTCTCTAATGTCATCAGACCATCGAGCTGGTGGCCTGCCAACACTTCTCTTTCCCATTAATTTGTTTACTTTCATTTAATTATTCAATAACTTTATATATACCAGTCTAAATCCTGGTCCTACAGTGTACTATAACAGACTCGCATAAAAACGTATGAAAGCAATTGAGAGGGAAATAGAAACCCGAAGGTTGCTTTAGGAGCTATCGCACTGTTAGTATCTACTTATGATTGTGTGCTGTGTGCACTCTTGCTGAGACACCGTATACTGAATACGGTGTCTCAGCAAGAGTGCACTATTTAAATTTCGTGTATTTTTTTCTCTTGCAAGTGGCAACACTGAAATTTGACAGCTGTCACCTATGATTGTTCCGATACTTCCGATTATTGAAAATGGAACGCTATTCAAAAGAAGAACTTAAATTTTAATTTTGAAAACCCATTACAGCGCTCATGAAACAATGGATTTATTGAAGCAACGATTCCCAGAACCAAATCTTCTCACGAAACTGTCAAGTTAACTGGCCACCAAGATCATGCGATTTAACGCCATGCGTTTTATTTTGTTTGGAGTTACGTGAAATCTCTGGTTTATGCGATTAAAGGCCGAGATCCAACGAGTCATCTGTGAGATACAGCAACATCTTTGTTAAAAAGTCATAGATATATCAGATAAATAAGATAAATATGACCTGTCATCAAAGTCACGGGGGCCCTTTGCCGGATATTTTATTTCACACAAAAATAACACATCTTAAAAATGGATTATTTTTATAATAAAAAATAGTGTCTCTCTTTTATGAGTGTGCAAGTGCTAAGTGTGATTACTGATTACGAGCGTAAGTATGAGAGCGTAACAAAATAAATGAGTGAATGTGTGTGTGGACCTGTTGTTGAGCAGCCGGGCGTGCCGCAGCAGCAGGTTGTTGAGCTGGTCGTTGGCGTGCAGCAGCGCGCCCGTCAGCGCGCACTCGCCCAGCCGCGCCACCAGCTCCGCCACGCGGGTCTGCATGGCGTGCAGCGTGTCCGCTAACTCCTGCCGCATACAAACACAGGCTCCGTCGAGTCTCATTCATTCATTAACTTTAACTATAAGGCCGTTTGTCCACCGCCGGCCATCAACGAAACGACAATGTTAACGGCATTTTTTGGCCGTGATCAAGATGTCGTGACGGCGATCGTCTGTCCACCATGACGATCTTGGTGGTTCAGTCAGTTTGTTGTAGCTGTCAAAAACCGGCGCGGTGCGACGTCACGACGCAAGCATGGATGAACAAGTTCAAACGTGTTTTGTATTGCCGAGACATCGACCTGTTACAATCTCTAATCTCTCTACTCGAAAATCGGGCGACGGGCGTCCGGTGGACAGGCGGCTATTGTAAATGTATGTGTTCCTACTTCGGCGTTGTCATCTCGCTATCGTTGTCGTGTCGTTTACGGCTGCGATGGACAAACAGCCTAACGCTGTGACCTCAACAGTGAAACTTTTTTCCTCCGGTTCGCCTCAATATACGATGTAAATGGAGTGTCCATACAGCGCGAACTGTACGCTGTTTGAACTGTATGAACACTGCAACTCAGTACGGAAATAAGGCTGCCAAATTCGGGCAAGGACAGACGTTGGGGGAAGCGAGGTGGCTTGAATCCAGGGAACTGAACCGGTCACCATTAAAGAGATTTTCGATCGGGTATTTGATAAATTTGTTTTACAAACCCTAACGCCTCGGTAAATCTATCGGGGACATCCTTCAACGAAAGGTTAACAAAACGCTACAGTTCATTCAACTTAGCTCTTACCAAAATCCAATAACGTGTTTCTCTCATTAAGGTTACATGAACGGCTTCAAGAGATTTTAATTTCTACGCGTAAGACATTCGACTTATTTTTGCACTGCCTAAAAATGTATGGCTAGCGGGCAGGGTGCGAGGCGACGATTCAAATTCTTACGGTAAGATTACCATAGAGAAAACATAAGGATTACTTAGCCAAACGTTAGGGTTTCCCTATCGCCTTCTGCGAAAGTCAGTCGCTTCCTGTGAATGTGTAACTAACCGTTAGCCATCACTCGCTCACTACTGTACAGAGGCTTTCTCCAAAGATCTTCATCATGATAGGTCCTGTGATACTCTCACATAGTAGTTTCCTGCGACCTTGAGACCTGCCAACTGCGTGAGTATATACTCACATTGAGCAGATCGATGTCGCTCTGGTGCGTGGCCGCGGCCGGCTGCGCGGTGAGCTCGTTGAGCATGTCGCTCATCACGGTCATGTTGCCCTCCACCAGGGCCAAGTCAGCACGGAGCTTCGCCATCTGGCTCTCCGACAGAAGCACCTGATGGTTTTTTTTTTATTAATGACTGGAATACATAAACCTGGCTAATAAACTTTCTTTTTATTATCTGTGATCTGTTTTCATGGTAGACAAATGTCATTTATGCATAACGCAAACTAACAATTGCGATACATTATATTATTAATTATATTAGAGTATTTTTAGCATTCAACTATTGCTTATAAGGAGAAATTTTGTAGACACCACACACAGTCAGACAATCAAAAAGGGAAACACAAATAAGGGCTCTTGAAACAATTTCTCAAATCTAACTTTAGTTTAGCAAATGCCCACGGGTCGATTTTCTCCTATGTGCCCCATAAAATGCCCCAGGTAAAATAAGGCTTTACGGCCGCATTACGTAAGTGTATTTATGTAAATAGTATAAATAAATTGATGCGTACAGTGGAAGGTGCGACCTCGACCGCAGTCCGCGAGGGCGAGATGTGCAGCGCGCGCGCCGGCGAGCCCGCCACGTCGCCGCCGTCGGGCACGCTCTGGAACGACTTCACCATCGTCAACATCAACAAGTAAACTAAACATCGAGGGACAATCTCACACCGCTAGACCGCATTTACACTTGCAAGTTAATGCTGTAAGTTTAGAGCCGCAAATATGGGTAGTGTGAGTAGAAAATATCAGCGTCCATCCTTCATATAGCTTTGTTTCAAAGCTTACAGCAATAACTTACTAGTGTAAAATGTGGCAGAACCACATCTCAAAAATATGTCCCAAGGTACCTTATTCCAGTGTAATAAGAACTTCGTGACATATTTATGAGAGGATTCTTTCCTGAATATTTTTGCACTTGAGTACAGTCATTGAGAACTTATTTAAAAAAATACATAGAAAATATCCAAGACCCAGGAACGCTCACACAATATTTTCCCTTCCCAAGAATCGTCAATCGAACCCGGGGCAGCAAGATTCGTAGAGTCTCTACTAACTAAGCTAACCGCATAGAAATTATGAACATAATACGGTATAAGTTTCCAAAAATCCCTTCTTAGTGGGGGTGTACTAAGGCAGTCAATTCAATCCATATATAATATAATATCTATTAAGTACTGATAGTTACCCGCTGGGGTGTGAAAATAGGTGCCATGGCGTCCAAGTCAGTCATCGGGAACTCCACGCCCTTGGTTCTCAGCTCGTTGTACACTTGTCCGACTCCCTGAAAACAATTGGTACTTCGGTCAATATCCAAAAGCTTTCTAAAAGCGTTTTTGTAAAAAAAACAGCTTAATGTTGGCACAGTCGCAACCAATAAAACGAGGTCAAAGACACGTGGAAGCGCAGTGGAGATCATATGGCTACCTTCCAACGGTTATCATCATATCAGTTTTTAAGGAACTCTTACACGGGCCTTTTTTTTGAGTATTTATTGGACGTCTCCTTCTATTACACAAAATTAGAGTAAGTTGGGTGCAAATTGCCGACCCGTGTAAGCACTTTGCACTTTTATACACTGCCTAATATTGCATTGTTACCGCATTCCCATACGCATTCCCAATTTCAGCTCATTCCAGGCACATAAACTGATCCAGAATTGGCTTGCAAGATTTAAACATAGAACCAAAGAAACACAAACATGTAACCTAAAACATGTCTTACCTGAAGTTCCGGCTGGCTGGAGAAGGCATCGGCCCAGCACTGGATGAGGCTGAGGACCTTCTCCTGCACCACAGTTGGGGGATCATTCTTAGGCCCAATAAGTTTCACCTGGAACAAAAAGGATTCATCAAAAACGTGAACCTTTTCCATTCTATCCTTCACTTACAATCCATACCTACCACGAAAGAAAACATAGTCGGGAATTTTCTGAGGTGCACGTTCCTAGGGACCAGAACCGCTTACGATTAAAGGTGTTTTCGATCTGGTATTTGATAAACTTGTTTTTCAGTTAATTTGACTTAACACTTACCAAAACCAAAACCACCCTATTATGTGTTTCCCTTTTTAAGGTTAGCCGAAAGGCCTCAAGCTATTATAATCTCGACGTGCAAGACATTCGACTTATATTGCACTACCTAAAAAATTATAGGGTTCTCTATCGATAGGCTCAATTAAAATGAAGGATTAAGGATAATAAATAAATCATCATGCCAGCCGAAACATGTCCACTGGACATAGAACTTCTCCAAAGATCTCCACCATGCTCGATCCTGTTTTAGTTTCTAGCTATCAGCTATTTGTCACATCCTCGGTCCACGTTGTGAGAGAGCTACCAACATTACTCCTTCCAGTATGTGGTGACCTACCCCTCTAAAACCTTTACTTACGGCTTAGTTCCATTGGTAGCCCGCATGCATGCTTTTCGTGATACATTGCATCGGTGTAATAGCTCCCGGCTCAATAAAGTTAAAACAACTCGTCAGTGGATTGCTACAATTGCATGCGAGCTATTAACTAATGAAACTGAGATTTCATGGTTTTTTTATTAGCCTGTGTTGGTTTCCCTCTGATGGGAAAGGGCCTAGGATTTTTATCTCTGTCTGGCCTTTGTAATGCCACCTTTGCTTTGGCCTACCACTTGGTAGGAAGTAATTAAGATAAACCACATGTAATTACTTTTGAGTACATTATTGCAAAGGTCCGGAAAATAGTAATTTCCTAACTAAGTTTACGCAACTGCCGCCCGCCGCCACCTTCATTAAGCTCGGGCGGCTTCATTAAGTTGGCTGTATGGGATTCCATATCTAATGATTCATCGTTAACTTTTATTTAATGGTTAAACGATTCTCAGATATTACGTATCGCCGCATAGCTTCCTGCCCCATTAGTGCGATTCGATGCAGAATTTAAAAGTAAGTAAAGGATTGAGAAGGAGGAAGAACTCTCGTAACTCGTTAAGAGAACTTTTTAAAGAAATTAATATCTTGACTGTAACGTCTCAATTTATTTATTAGAATTTAGATTCTTTCACCAAACATTCTGATATACATAATTTAAATACTAGAAATAAAAATATAATCGCTATTCGAAAGTTCCGCGTCCGTAAAGTATATAAATCATTTGTTGGTCAATGCATTCATTTCTATAATAAATTACCTGACGTAGTTTTAAATTGCCCTTTCAAGCACTTAAAAATACTTAAAAATACTTGTCAAGGACTATCTAACAGACAAAAATGCATGGCCTAAACCCGAAACTTAGTCAATAATAATTTGTTCAAATGCAAAAGCTTTATCCTGCTTTGTCTTGTCTAGGGGACACCGTTGATGCAGGAAAACATATCGAAACTTTTATGTGGTCGTCTTGCACCATCTTATATACACATAAGTAGGTGTTTCTTTTTTCTTTTTCTCTCTGTCTCTCTCGTAAGATTTTTGGCATGTTTTCCTGCTGAACTACGCATGTTATTTGATATTATATTTAATTTAATATTTATAGCTTTATATAATGCTAGACTAAGTAGTACCATTGTAATATAAAATATGTTTATAAAATGACTGACTGCTGAGTTTTCTGCGGCGTTTCTTCTCAGCAGTGGTCTCCTCTTGGGAAGCGCTGGTAGATTCTTGACGTGTAAAAGTGCCCGTGCGGCCTACTTACTGAATAAATTTATTTTATCTTTTTATTGATGTGAGCTGTGGCACGTTCGTTCACTCACGCTTTTCCGTACATTTCGACAGATTTCTAGCGGCTATAGAAGGCTAGAACTACACTTTAAGTATAAAATTCTATAATTAGGCATAGGTTAACCCATACCATTAAAATAATACCATACCATTTAAAATATTTTTATTTCCTACTCCTACCTAAATGTAATTTAAATAATATTTTGACATGCAGCAGTTAATTATTACATTGAACAATGAAACTATTTCTGAATACTAGACTAAACAATTCGCAGGCATTAAGTTAGTTTAATTTTTAAGAATTATCTATCTATTTCGTATGAATTGATAACATTACGTAACTTTTATAAATATCAAGCACACAACTCACAAAGCATTTAGGTTGAAAACAAAAACCAGTTTATTATCAAAACAAGTTTTTTTCCACCGGGGCAATTATAGAATCTAATTTGGTGCAACACAAGAATAACAGATAGCTAATCGATTTAGTATTTTTAAAGTAAGTAGACTCGTGTGAATTTGATCCAGGGGTCAGAAACCTGGTTAGTTTATTTAACCAGCTCGTCAGCAACGCCACACATTTCATAAATTACCGTTGTTAATATCGGTTCCGCTCGAACAAAATCGATATTATTTTGGTTTTGATCAAAGAGTGAAAAAAAACTCTTTCTGCTCGAAATAAAGGTTAAGTTCGCTTGCTAATATATTCGTTCTGCCAACCACTACCATAATTTTCACATAATAAAAAACGAATGAATACTCGCCACGCTATCCACGTGCAGGAAGAATCAAAAACCAGTAACAATTAGTTAGGTTAATCCCAGGGATCATTACGCTCACGAATCGATTCCGCTCCGAGCGAGCGTTTACGAAGAACCTGGTTAACCTCCTACGGCCCACTAGACAACGAAAGCAATGGAATAAGTATCTATTACGTTACGAATGACAAAGTATTTTTTTTTATTTGATCATTACCTATAGTCATAAAAACAAAAGATTTTATTTTCATCTCTCGTGTTACGAAAGTTTAATTTGAATGGGTGACCTCTAGGGTGGAAAGTATTTTTTTTAATAGTTACCATTGGCCACGGAATCTAAGGCCCGTATTAATGAAATGATCTCAACTCTAATATTTCTCTCGAGATGGGTCAAAAATGACAGTGTTCTATGGTTTGGCGTTTACTTTGACGTATCTTGTGACGGGCCTCACAGTCAAGATGAGTTTATTAATATGGTTTATTAATAATTGAGCTACATCATATTATTCAAACAAAATCTTTTCATCTATCTAAACTCGGTTATACGTTAAACGTATTTATTACGATCTATAGGTTCATATTCAAATAATTTTACGACTGGTCTATTGTTTTGGAAATTACGGAAAATCAATATTTTAAATTATTCCTCTATTCTGCTGCCCACCATAATGCCATGATAGCGTAGCATGACACTTTTTTTTCACGTTTCGGCAACATTAGAAAAGTTTAATCGAGTTGGTCACGACCAAGGAGCTTATATACAACCCTGGAGGTTGAACGCCGAACATGTTTTATAAAATGTGCGAGTAGTATTGTGTATTTTCCTCACAGTCGAAATGTAAAGTAGAGTGTCTAACTCGGGTGAAATTACCCATTTCCCCTCGAACTATTGGAGAAATATCTCGGTTGAAATGGGTTACTTTCAACCCTTGGTTATCAATCTACTATTGAATCACCGTATTTTGTACTATTATTACTACAAGGAACCTCAGGAGATGAACCATAACTAACTGATTTACTTCAAACCGTTCCCAAGCCCTGCGTTGTTCGTGTGTATTTGACTTCCCCGCTATCTCGACAGAAACCTTCGCGTGCACACCACTACTCACTGAAATTTCATTGCAATCTCGTAAACGGAACGCACGAGATAAAGTGTCAAAGACACGTTGATATTTTTCATGCAAGAGTGACTAATATAATTTAAATCATTTATTGTTCTCTTGTAAAGTAAACAAATTTTATCGAATATTTTAACATTAAGGCGTGAGTTTATGTATGTATGTATGTATGTAAAGCGTATTTTATGATAATAACACAAAGAGGGCTTAGTGACGTTCATCGTCAAGTATTTATAAAACAGGAGCATATTAGTATCAGATGAGCGACAGTGAATCATTGTTCAATGTTAAGATGCAAAGAGATCGTTAAGATAACTTCTAGATAAGATATATAAGAATGGAAACATAATAAAAACCAATTAAGCGCGTCACCTAAACCAATCCCTATACTAATACTAGCTTCTGCCCGCGACTTCGCCCATGATAAGTCGTTTATTGCTATGCCCTCGGGACCTTGAAAATTTTCCTATGAGAAAAGTAGCCTGTGTTAATCGAGGGTATAAGCTATCTCCATTCCAAATTTAATCCAAATCGATTTGTTAGATCATTCTCCCGAACTCATTATTTCTTCGTAGTAATTTTTCCATTCGCATTTTTCTCCGAACGCGATATTACCAGTCGCCTTTTTTCCTGCGGCAGTTTATATTCACAGTCGTGTTTTTCCGCTTGCGAGTTTTAGCCAGTCGCTTCTTTTCCTACCACCATATTTTCACGGTCGTGTTTTTCCCGTTCCAATTTGTCGAAGATACAGAGTCGACGGAGCTCCTATTTCTGGGTGGTTTGGCCCTGCGGGCCTGATGCAAAACTAACATAACCTAAACCTACCTACGAATTACGATTTGGGAAAAGTGCGACTGAGATAGAAATCGAACGGGAAAAAAACCGACTGGGAAAAAAGTCGAACAACAAAAAAAGCGACTGTAATAAAATCGAATGGTGAAAAATAAAATTAGGTAATATCGCGTTCGGGGAAAAATGCGAACGGAAAATTTAATACAAAGAAATAATGAGTTCGGGAGAATGATTTAACAAACCGCGCGATTAAAATGCGCTGTGTTGGCGTGCTGGTTCGTTGGTTCCGTCTTTAAGCTTTACGATCGATTGAGTATTGTCTGTGTGTTAGTTTGTTACTCCTTCACGCTGCAACGGCTGGACAGATTTGGATGAAATTTGGAATGGAGATAGCTTATTCAATGGACAAACACATAGGCTCCTTTTTATCGCAGAAAATTTAAAAGGTCGTCTATAATGAACCTGTTTCGCGATGCAGGCAATTAATATTATAATAATACCCTATTATTGTATCCCACTGCTGGGCAAAGGCCTCCTCCCTGCATTTCCACAACTCCCTGTCCCTTGCAATTATAATTTAATTATAAAATACAAACAAGGTTATAATCAGCGTGTCACTCATACATACATAATATAAAAATAAATATCAGGGAACAATCTTACATAAGTCCGAATACCAAACTATAGTGTATACACAGTTTTATAAAAAATAAAAGCTTACATACACATATATTTTTAATAATCCTTGTATACACTTCTCAATAAGTCTTTGTTGAAAATCAATCAGGGGATAATCCAATTTAATAATTAAATAAGAACGCTTAGCGCAGGGATAAGTTTTGTATCCATTCAACTAATAAAGTAAACGTAAAAGCCAATTAGTTTGTTGTGTTCGCACCTACAGTACTCCTACCTTCTTAATACTTAGAGTTCGGCTGGCCATCGCTATTACCCTTGCACTTGCAACTGACAGTATATCTGTCACTTGTGTTTCATACAAAAACGAAGATTGCCAATCTATATTAAGAAAATGTCATTTGGCTATAATTATTTTGTAATCAGAAGGAAAATACGACAGGTTCTTCAGGGACTTGTCTGTCTGTCTGTATGTCACAATAGTTTTTCTCCGAAACTTTGAAAGCTATCAACTTGAAATATGGCATAGTTCAAAAACTTGCTTGCCCGTATGGTGAAACAATATGAAATTAAAAAAAAAAAACGTGGTCTAGAATGAGGGATTGACAAATGAAAGTGATTTGATTATAGCAAACGGGGTGTCATATTACGTAAGGGCTCAATCTGCAAATTTCAAAACGATTTATAATTTTCCGTGACATACTTACTTTTTGATTTATAGCCAAAAATTTACAGATAAGAAAAAATTGACAAAACACTTTAAAAAGTCTGTAGTCATAAAAAAATAATCTTATATAACACATTTATTTTTAATAATCCTTGAATACAATTTGATTTTTTTAGGCTAGTTAAAATGGACCTTATTCCTTAAGAAAATGCGGTTCAACCTTTTAACCATGATCTAATCTCAAAATGAATATGTGTGTGCCACCGAGCGCCACAGACAAATCATCAATAACCATATCTATGTAAATCTATATATGTAAACACTTTATTATACAAAAAGATTTTTTTACTATCAGCGCTATCACAATAGATAGCAATGTCAACTTATCAGGCTTTGCTCAAGATTCAGGCAGTTCAGTGACTTTATAATTAAATTATTTAACACAATAACAACTTAACACAACAACATATAAGTAGAGGTCGGACCCTTGGTAGCGAAATGGTATGGTATCTATTCATTAAATATATTTTTGATGTGTATTTAGTAGTCGTGTCAGGAGGTAAAAAGCTGGCAGAGAACAGAATAAAGTGGAAATTACACCACCGACCAGATCCTAGCTCTTCATTCCTCCTTTACATGGATGGCGATGGATGGGTTTTAAAATGATAAGGCCTGCTAGACTTCTAGATGAGGAAGTGAAAATGCAACAAAAGCCGTAGCAATTAGGGTAGGAAAGATGAGAAACTGGTGGTGTTTGTCAAAATAATATTGATTCTGTCCAAGCAGTCAAAATAAAAATGCGCTATTTGTAATAAATGGCATTTCTGATGAGCTGGACAAACGGACAAACTAACACACACACACACAAACTTTCGCATTTATAATATAAGTAGGATAAATAGGACAAAGACATATATAAATAAATAATGTCTATTTACTATACACTAAACACTAACTTTGGACCATTATTTTATCTACACAAGTCTGCTTTGGCTAAGTTGTGACTATTTCATGACTATATTCTTCTTGTGCATATTTCCATAAGTATTTGTATGTCCTTTTGTTTCTCTTTCTCTTATTTGATTTTCTTTTAAGTCCATAGAACTTACATAATTTTTGATGATGTAGTTAACTTAGTAGGAAGTGACCATGTCTACAAAACTAGCGTTCCCAGGTTCAATTCCAGGTCAAGGCAAATAATTGTGTGACAACACAGTTAGGGTACATAGGCAGAAATGCCTGTCTCAAGAAGCATCAAAGTTAATGTCAAACCATAGAAACCTGTCATTTCTGATAAGATTTGAGACAAGGGTTTCAGTAGAGATTAGTTTCTTAGGAACCTAACAAGCGTAGGTTAGGTTAGGTTATATTTTCTTACTTTGTCAATTAGGTTTACCACTTTATTTTCGACGGTTACCATACAAACATAAAAAAGCGTTCCCAAGTAAAAACACGATAAGTGGTATAAATCTAGATTTGCTGTGCCACATTAGACATTAAATACGAAACTATTTTAAGTTTGTTATTGCAATGTCACCCAGGATCGTACAATTTATTATACTTTTTAATTTTTGTTTGGTATTTTAACAAGGAAAATTTAAAATGTCTCTATACTGCCTCAGGTACTTCACCCACACAAGCATTAATGTTATTGTACATTCATCATGCTGATTCACACCTGTGACTTGCATATAGTAGTAGCAACAAGCCAGGCTTTGCCTAGGTGAGGATACATTTGGAATCAATTCTTTAAATCAAGATTGTAACTATTACTTTAAAAACTATTCCACAGTTTAAAAGATACTTAATACTATTAAGAGTTTTAAAAACTTACCAGTTCAGAAATAAATTCCTTGTTACAGACCAACACGTGGAAACCTTTGCTGCAGTTCTTGACACAAGTCTCCAGTACCGTAAGAGTGTACATAACCACTGTGTAGTTTTTTCCCGCACTCTGTGTTAATCTTTTCCTGATCGCTTTTATGGCATCCTTCGGCCCATCCGCAGTACTGTTTATAATATCACATATCTCCATATTAAGACCCCAGTTTTCTGACGGAAGTGAGCCATCTGTAGCTTGTTCTGAAACGAAATTGTTGTGTCAATGCTCAGTATGTTAGGGAGACCGATACACAATTGTTTATATGTAGTTGCAACATATTACTTGATATTATGTAATTTTCGAGGTACGAGAGCTCATCTCCTAACTAGGCTGTATATAAAGTATATAGTTCATATAAACATTTATAGTCAAGCAATTAACGGGGGTCAAACTTATTAGCACCAAGGCGATAAATGACAATATATAAACATCAAATGTAAAGCCTGCTACGCAACGTGATACTGCCTGTTTTCAAAAGCTACATAAATCACGGTTTTTTTATTTTCATAAAGAGAAACTCAGATAAATAGTGCGCAACAAAAAAGAAAGGACTACTGATCACAAGTAGTTTATCTTGAAATGCTGTCGATGATGAAACTTGTAAGTAGAAAATTAAACGAGACAAACCTATTTTTTGACCGACCGGCGTAGAAAACGGATTTCCTACCCCAAAGAACGACATTTTCCGGGATTTATCGAATATTTATCAAAAAGGATTCCACCGATTTCACTTGTCACTGCAAAACGCAGATGTCACAATAAAGGTTCTTTCGGATGGAAAGTTAAGGTCATTTTTTTTTACAATTATGTAGGTTTTCCGATGACCATTGTATTAAGTATGTATTGTATTTTAATTGTTATTAATTTTCTCCTAATAGCATTATCACATTTTATTTTGTCAAGTTATACTTTACTTCATGGCTAAAATAACTAGATTTTGAGTCACAGAACTGCGTTTTGATTCTGCTTTTAGTCACAGCGACTAGATTACAAGGCGGAAAAATGTATAAATGAGAAATCGTGCAAATTATTTTTGTTCCCGTATTTTTAAAATAATTAGTATACAATTTACATACATTTAGTAATTTCAATTTTTTATGGTTTTTGGTTATGGTGGCTGTGTAATATATTAGTTTTCGAATGTTGGTTCAGGTATCTTAGCAACACTTAATGATAAATAAAATAATATCGTGACATTATAGCATAATACTGTTATATTCTTTTTGGTGGCATATAGCTCGAAAATCTTATTCGAAGCACGCTCTTTGTACGCAGTTTTACGTTTTTCCAAAACTGAACTAAATCTTCTATTACATTAAAGATGGGAGAAAACAAGCCTGAGAAAAAGAATTTAAACAGTCTCATTATTCACCCAGCTGTTGAACCAGGCGTCATAGACAATGCTATGATAACGCGTTGCATTTTGGATTACGGTAAAAACTTATATAATTAAGTAAGTCTTTATTCATAGGTGCTTAAATTGGAAGGAGACATTCTTCGCTTATACTAGGTGGCGCAAAAGTCATCACCTGTTGGAAGGTGCTATAATTTAAAAAAATGGCGACAAATGTCAGTTCTGGATTGACATTTATGAAGTACAGGTGTAGTGCATAATTGTTTTCCTTCGTATTTTCACGGAAACGTACGAAGGTGTCATGCTATTTCAGTCAACCTCAGTACTTTTTGTACTGTGACCGACTGAAATAGCAAGACGCGTTCGTACGTTTCCGTGAAAATACGAAGGAAAACAATTATGCACTACATCTGTAAACAGAAACAAAATACACGTAAATTAGATTATGAATGACGATACTCCCCAAGGACGCGGAACAATTGTTTCCGGGTCGGCAATATCGCCTGATTTAACAGTTCCATATTTCTTTTTGTAGGGTTTCTTGAAGTTCCGAGTCTATGTCAACAAGTCTCATGCCTGCACTTCACTCTCGCGCGAGACGAGACGAAGCCGAAATACATTGATGTTATTAGACTCCCTCCGCCTCGTATTTAAAGACGGCAGTGTATCTCGGCCTCGCTTCAACTTATGCGAGCATGAAATGCGGGCATCAGAATTTCCAAGCCCTCGAAGAAAATATCCGTCAAGAAAGCGAGAACCTATCGCTATCGAAAATGCTATAAATCGGGCCCGTATGATCGTCAGTTCTGGCGGTGGCCACTAGGCCGATATCATTTACACGATTTAATATAAAAAAGTGAGACATCCAATAAACACAATCCAAAAGAAAAAGTAAAAATTTTAATTTATTAAAAAAATACAGTCAAAGAACGTCGGGTGATAACTTTTGCGCAACCCTGTACATGGACTAGTGGTTTGGTTCGCCTATACATGTAGGTACTAGTTGTTGCCCGCGACTTCGTCCGCGTAGAAGTCGTTTATTGTTATTCCCCTGGGGCATTGTCAAATTTCCGGGATAAAGAGTGCTTGTCCCGGGGTTTAAGGTACCTACTCCTTACAAAATTTCAATAAATCGATCCAGGGGTTTAACAGTTACAGCGTGAAAAAAATTGCAGGCAGAATCACTATTACATTGAAAATATCAATGATATTTTATATTGATGATATTCGTTTTTCCGGGATAAAGTGTACACAGTCTTTCTTCGGGGTTCTAGCTAGCTACATACCAAATTTCAATAAAATCAGTTCAGAGTTTAGCTGTAAAAGCATAACAAACAGACAAACCTACAGTTACTTTTACATTTATAATATTAGAGGGATGGATATGGATTAGTAGGGGTAAAAGTTTGTTTTAAACTATCTCGATGTGACACATACCGTTATAAATCTAAAAATATGTTAATAATAACAATAAGTACCTTGTAGGTACTGGTACCTACGTATGTATAATGTTTTGACGCGATTGATGACGCGAACAGTATGGATTTATAGTAGTTTATGTGACTGGCGCATAGTGAGAGACATAATACACGAGTGTTTTAATGCATTTCATTTATCTACATGCATATCATAAGTTTTCTACACTATAAAATCCTTATCTGTGGTTGCCCTGTATCTTAATGTTTACATTAAAGTAACGGTAACCGACACTTTAATGCGAAAATTAAGATGCAACCACAAAAATGACCGATAATTTATTGACATGCAATGCTTTTATGTTAACATTAAAATGCAACCACAGATACAGCTAGTTTTCTTAATATAGACCATTTGCTAGTCGTTCTAATGTATTGTAGGGAAGTTAAATATGATATAGGTATTATAGTATTTTAGTTTTGAAGACAGAACGCAAAGTGATTTATCTACCTATATTATATATAGTACTGATGGCAGTACTAGTCTTATACTCTATCGCCAAATTCGCCACCCATTTACAGGTCCCACTGAAGAAGCTGGTAGACTTTTTGCGGAAGAAGGTGTTCATTTCGACGAGGCCGAGATTCTTCGATTGGAGTTCCAGAATATTCTTCGAATCGATCACCTTTGGATGCTAACATCTCTCAGGAAGTTAACTCTAGCGCACAACTGCATAGAAAAAATTGAAAACCTAGAACAGTTGACAGGTCTCAATGAGTTGGACTTGTCATTTAACTACATAGAAGTGATAGAGAATCTGGATGAGCTGGTCAACCTTGAAGTGTTGACGCTGTTTCATAATAAAATTAGAAAGTTGGAAAACATGGAGACTTTAGTGAAATTGCTCGTGTTTAGCATTGGCGATAATCTCATTGAGGATTACAAAGAGGTATATTATAAAGAGGAAAGATTTGATTGTTAGCTTTGAATAGGCTCCGAAACTACTGGACCGGTTTTAAATATTCTTTCACCATTAGTAGAATCCTGAATGAGTGAATGGTAATTATCCCTCAGTACCAGGTACCTAACACGTTTACCTAACAGGTATTGAGGATTGACGAAAAGAAGATATCACAGGCTAATAATGATTGCAATTGGCACTTTGGCCCTACCCTTTACCCCTCCCCCCCCCCCCTGTATTACTCGGAGGCTGAAGAGATGGAGGCTGAGGAGAGTTAGGCTGTCTCTTATTATTCGCAAAGTTTCAATTCGATACGACCACGTAAATAACTAATTTCTTAAGTTTTTTTTTATATTGAATAATAAACCAAAACCGCCGTGCCGTGTGGTTGCCAGCTTAGAATAGTGCCACTTCATGCATTAATGCGAAAGTCATTAAGAGGCGACCAAGGGATTTAAGGTTTGTAGTATTGTGAGGCGATATGCTTATGCGATACTGGTAAAAAATCTTCTTCATTTTGTGCAAAATGTTTTTTTTTTATGGCATAGAGAAGGCAACCGAGCACACAGGCCACCTGATGGTAAGTGGAAACTGTGACCCATAAACATTAGCATAAGACTGCAAATGCGTTGCCAACCCTGAGGACTAAGATGGAATGCCTCTATGCTAGTCATTACACCGGCTGTCTTATCCCCAAACCGGAGCACAACAATGCGAACACTGCTGTTTGGCGGTAGGTTAATGGATAAGATGGTGGTAGCGATCCGGACGGACCCTGCACAAGGTCCTACCACCCGCAATAATAATATAACAACATGTTGTTAAGACTTGTTGGTAATTCTGTAGCTCTGCCTACCCAGGATGAAGGCGTGATGGTATGTATGTATGAACGTAACCAAAAATAAAAAAATGTGAAATCTTTTTCAAGGACCGCTTGCAGCAAAAAGATAAATTCAAATTTAAAACTTACACTATACATCTCAACACAAGTAATTCTGATTGAAATTATAATGTTAATTATGGCATTTAATTTATGATCACCTTTACTTAGATGTCGTATCTCCGAAGATTCCGTTTCTTGCGATCAGTAAGCTTCAGGGGTAACCCGTGCTGCGATGACCCGATGACCTATGAGTTTCTCCGGTCGGCCCTCGTCAAAGTGACGTATCTGGACTACAAGACTATCACTGAAGAGGAGAGGGAGAAAGGAGTAGCGCTGTTCAGGTGCGTCATTAATCGCTATAACTTTATTAGCTACTAAAATATCCACATTTTCTTTGTCAGTGGGTAAAGTGCGTCTACTCGTATTGGTATTCCTAATAAGTACAGAGTGAATAAATCCAGTTAATTCCGGAACCACTATTAAATAAAAAAGGTCTAGTTTGAGTGACATCGCATTGGTGCAAAGACTAGGTATGTAAGTTTCCAGGATGTAGAGTAAAGCTAATTAATATCTATACAGGCATCGCGTCAAATAGGGTAAAGTCACCAGTGGGCAGCCAGATACCTGTAGTCGGCCTGCCTATATTTGGTATGAATGAGAAGAGTACTGAAGATATATTTTCCACTGTTCGCACTCATATATGGTCGACAACTGGTCTCTGGCTGACCACTGATGACTTTACTCTATGTGTATACGTGGACCTTATTGCAAGTGGCATAAAGGTGTATAGATATTTTTGACGTATTGGGAACGTTGGGAACTATATATTTATGCCCTTGACTGTACAGTCAACCAATTTGATTCTTAGGCCACTATGGACTTTGTCAACGTGACGTTGTAAAGCAAATCATTGAGTCTCTAACGTTTTGGTTGTCAACGTCACTTTAACTGAGTCCATCATCATCATCATCATCATGTCAGCCGAAAGACGTCCACTGCTCCCTCCCCCAAGGCTTTCCACTCAGACCGGTCTTGTGCTTTTCGCATCCACCGCGGTCCCGCGATCCTGACGAGGTCGTCACTCCATCTTGTTGGAGGCCTACCTACAGCTCGTCTTCCGGTCCGCGGACGCCACTCCAGAACCTTCTGACCCCATCGGCCATCAGTCCTGCGAGCAATGTGCCCCGCCCACTGCCACTTCAGTTTAGCTATTCTTAGGGCTATGTCGGTAACCTTAGTTCTACTGCGGATATCATCATTTCTGATTCTATCACGCAAACAAACCCCGAGCATAGCCCTCTCCATAGCCCTCTGAGTGACTTTGAGCGTCCTTATGAGGCCCATTGTTAGCGCCCACGTCTCAGATCCGTAAGTCATCACCGGCAACACACACTGGTCAAAGACTTTTGACTTCAAACACTGCGGTAATTTGGACGTAAAGGTGCTGCGAAGCTTCCCGAACGCTGCCCAGCCGAGTCGGATACGACGAGTGACCTCTTTCTCAAAGTTGGACCTACCTAACTGGACCGTTTGTCCCAGGTAAATATAGTCGTCAACAACTTCGAGCGCAGAGCCTCCGACTATCACGGGAGTTGGTGCGACATGGACATTGGACATGACTTTCGTCTTGTCCATGTTCATTCTCAAGCCCACTCGGTCGGAAGCTCTACTGAGGTCAGCGAGCATTGCACTTAGGTCCTCCATGGTCTCAGCCATGACTACGATATCGTCAGCGAATCGAAGGTGAGTGATGTACTCACCGTTTATGTTGATGCCTCGTCCTTTCCAGTCCAGAACCTTAAAAGCATCCTCCAATGCAGCGGTGAACAGCTTCAGAGAGATCACATCTCCTTGTCTGACTCCCCGCTGCAGAGGAATAGGCTTCGTGCTCTGGTCCTGTAGTCGGACGGAAATAGTGGCGTTTTCGTACAGACACTTCAGCACTTCGATATATCGGTAGTCAACTTGGCACCGCTGGAGAGACTGCAGCACAGCCCATGTCTCGATCGAATCGAAGGCTTTCTCGTAGTCTACAAATGCAAGGCAAAGGGGGAGGTTATACTCTTCGGTCTTCTGTATAACCTGCCGCAACGCATGTATGTGGTCTACGGTACTATAGCCTTTACGGAAACCGGCTTGTTCGGGAGGCTGGAAATCGTCAAACCTGCGCGCGAGACGATTTGTGATGACCCTCGAAAACAGCTTGTAAACATGGCTCAGAAGTGAGATGGGTCTATAATTCTTCAGCAAAGTTTTATCTCCTTTCTTGAAGAAGAGAACCACCACACCTCTGTTCCATGCTTTCGGCGTTCTCCCTTCGTGGAGGACGGAGCTGAACAGCGTCTGAAGGCCCCTAAGGATGGGTTTACCACCCGCCTTCAGGAGTTCGGCTGTAATTCCATCCTCACCAGGGGCTTTGCCATTCTTAAGCTGTTTGAGGGCCATACTAATCTCGTACAGGCTGACGTCGGGGAGATCTTCGGTATAGTGTCGGGTTAATCTAGCTCTCGGGTCTTCAGCTAGATTTCCGACGGGTGTTCGGGTTATCGTGTACAGCTGTCCATAAAACTTCTCAACTTCCGCCAATAGCTCAGGTTTGGATGAAATGACTCTGCCGTCGTCGGTTTTCAGCTTCATCAATTGGCTTTGGCCAACAGACAGGTCCCTGGCAAACACCTTAGAGCCCCTGTTACGCTCAATAGCCTCTTCAATACTTTTAGTATTGAATCGGCGTATATCACGCTTCAGAGACTTCGAGATCTGTCTGTTGAGCTGCCGATAACGACAAGCGTCACCAGAGGACTGCAGAATCATCTCGCGCCTCACCTCCATGAGCCTAAGCGTGGAGTCCGAGAGCTTGCTGGTTTTTTTACGGCGGATCTTGAAGAACTAAGACCCGACCGTTTGGACAGCTTCCAAAAACCCGTCGTTGTAGTCGTCCACGTCGCTGCCAAGGCACTCGAAACGATTTTGAAGTTCGAGCTGAAAGCTCTCGGGGTTTTGGAGCTGAGTGGGTGCCGGGCGGAGCGTAGACTTCATCAGTCGAGACCTTTCAAGCTTGAACTGGATATTCAATGAGCCTCGTACCATACGGTGATCACTCCCGGTTTTAACCGCACTGATCACGGAGACATCATTGAATATGTGCTTTTTCGTCGACATGATAAAGTCTATCTCATTCCTCGTTACACCATCAGGGCTCATCCAGGTCCACATCCTATGCTTACGTTTACTGAAGAAGGAGTTCATCATATAGACTCCCTCCTTCTCCATAAAACCGGCCAGTAGGTGGCCCCAGTGATTCCTACGCCTCACTCCAAAATTCCCCACTCTCTGCTCTTCACCGTCTCGTTTGCCCAGCTTTGCGTTGCGAGGAGGAATTGAGCAAGTTACGATGGGGAATCATAGGTTTGTCAGAAGTCCGTAGAGAGGGGGAGGACGTGATAACCCTGAAGTCCGGTAACTTGCTCTATTTCCGGGAGGGCGACCACCAGTCCCAGGGAGGTGTCGGGTTTATCGTCCACAATTCCCCCGTGAACAACGTGGTGAAGATCGAGAGTGTGTCGAGCAGGGTAGCGTACCTTGTACTCAGAATGACCCAACGATATTCGTTGAAGGTCATACAGGTATATGCTCCGACCGCGACACACTCCGACGATGAGGTGGAGGCTATGTATGAGGATGTTTCCAGAGCCATGCATAGCTTCAAAACTCACTTCACGGTTGTTATGGGGGACTTCAACGCAAAACTGAGTCCATAGTGGCATAGAAATCAAATTGGTTGACTGTAGTTAATAATGATTTTGTGAACAGAGGTTTACTCCGAAAACTCGACGATGCGGATGAAAAAGCGGAAAAAGAGAGGGTCGCTAAAGAGGAATACGATGCACAAGTGGAGTTCTACGCCATGTCGTTCGTGGAGTACCTGACTGGTCCAGAACTGGTGGTGTCCATGTTCGAGAAAGACGTGGATGGGATGCTCTTGCTTGGAGTGGGGGGCGAGCTGCTTGGATACTACGAACAGTAAGTTCACAGTACGACTACTAAAACGAAAAAAACCGGTCAAGTGAGAGTCGGACTCGCGCACCGAGGGTTCCGTCCGCCGCACAGTAGGTATTGTTAAATTTGATTTTAATTCGATTTCGAATTGAATCTGCGCAAACCCAACTTGTCCATTTTTGTTATATGGTTTTTTTTCAGGGTTAGTACAGTCGAGTTCAAAAATAAATGTACCTTTAGTACCTTGTCACTTTAATCGCCGTGACAATTCATATACGGAAGTTTATAAATGACATTAAATAGACATATGTGTACACATTTATGAACTCGACTGTATGCGTACTATAATCATACAAAATTTGACGCTTGTATGTTTTACCGTATTATCGTCACAAAAAAAATAAAAATACTTAAAAAAAGAACGTTTCTTGTATATTTCTCCCATTCTTATTTCACTGTCATGTCTGTAAAAAAAAGTTAGTAAATCCGCCGTAATAACACATTTTGAAAACAAATCAACCCGCTATCTATCGTAATATAACAGATATCAGAAAAACTGATATCGAAAGTACGTTACCCAATGAGTAAAATCACATGAATAACTTTTTTTTAATAAAACCAGAATAATCCAAAATATTAACTTCAAACCCTCCCGTACATTTAGAAGGCCTTCGTTGAGAGACTTGAGAGGCTTTAGTTTAAAAGGCAATCATTTCCACATTCTATTAGTGTAAATAATGAATCAACAGTTTTATCTGTTATGGTAGGGAAATTACAGCCTCATCTTTGACGTTCTTTCTTCTCTTTTCTTCATCTTTGACGATGTTCTTACGTCGCACTATACGGGTATGGGAGCGTTTAAACTTAATATTTTTAATATTACTACTTTTATTTAATAAAAGATATTAATGTGTGTACTTTTGATATCAGTTTGAAGTTTTTCATTCTCAAATCCTTATAGGTTTTCTTGTAATCTACAAGCAATTAACTATATTTTGTATTTTTAGTACCTAGTTATTCTTATTTTAGTATATTTTATTTATATATTTTAATATATATTAATATTCAGTAGTTTTGGAGATCATTCTTTTAAGAATGAAATCAAAACTATTTATTTTACAATAGGATAAATAAATATATTTGAGATCCTCATAACAAGCCATTTTTTTTTATATATGACACGGTAAGGTTTACAAAACATTTTTTTCCTAATCCGTCCCCCGAAAATGAACTTAATAAAAATAAAAAAACTAATTTGCTCATATGTTTTTGGATCATCAATGTACACATGTGTACCCAATTTCAACTCAATCGGTCCAGTATATTCGAGGCAAACTGACTGTGACAGACGGACGGACAAACAGACGCACGAGTGATCCTATGAGGGTTCCGTTTATTCATTTTTTGTACGGAACCCTAAAAATACGTCCATACTATCTGTAGAGTAGGAGCGTGTTGTATCAAAACGCCGTATCCGACGCCGAGACAAGGCGAAACTATAATAAGGATTCCTTGTTTATTGGAACCTTGTCGTGTTGTCAGGTACAAAGAAGATTACGTGGAGACGATGGCAAAGCTGGTGGAGTTTGCGCAGATAGCCTACAAAGAGCGCCAGCACGAGATCAAGCTGTTCAAGGACCTCGTGCTGAACGCGCTCGCTGATAGCGTCGAGAGAAGCAAGGGGTAAGGGTACTGAAACCAGCTCATCAATAAGGCTAAGTGGGTACTAATTACTCTAATGGGCCCTCTACACGTCGGCGGATCATGGACGAGCGTAAGGGACGGAGCAATACGTTAGAGTGAGCAACATATTCTTGCATAACACTCTTGTATGTGCGTGTGACGTGTAGAGGTGCCAAAATGAGCAAATGCTACTTAGTACCTAGCCTATGTATACAGCAACAGCAACGTACAGTCAAGGGCTTAAATATATATACGTTCCCAAGACGTCAAAAATATCTGTACACCGTTATGCCACTGCTGGCAATAAGGTCCGTGTATACATATATTTGACGCCATGGCTGTATAGATATCAATGCCCTTGAACGTACTAGCACAGAACCGTTTAACCGTTAAGAATCGATTCAGCACTTATCGGTTAAAATGATTGAAAATTACCGCCCTATGTCCCTGTTCGATTTGATCCACACTTCCAAGGACATCCTGTATAATAGTACAAATGCAGAAGGCGCTTTTCGTAACAAAACAGCAGGCTGGATGTGTGTGTCTGCTTTGTGTTTCCCTTTCTTTCGCATAATTCGTATTAATTGGCAACCCAGTCAATGCAAGTCACCTCCAGTGATGCAAGCCATAGATATACCTTAGCACCTAAAGTGGCCCTGCCAAGATGCATTATGCTAACTAGCGTTTGTATTCGTTTCGTTTTTAAACCAATCGCGTCACTGGTAGATCACGTGACTTTTCGTATCACTTCATCTACCAGTGACGCGATTGGCGTGCGAACGCGAAGAATTTTCCCGTTTATTTCCTAACCCCCTTACTAATAAACGTTGAGTAACCGTGGTGTAGTTAAATCATGCTTTGTCCTTGTCTCACTCCTCAACCCAACCCCCGGTCAAGGAATATTCCCTCTAAAATTGTAAGTCCTTAGGTCGAACGGTTTAGACTTTTGTGTTGTTTGTCAGTCAGTTAGTTTTAACTGTATAGATTACACACAAAGGAGGTACATTATTTTACCCAACTACTACAGGAGAAGGGTCTCTTTTTAAGGTTGACGCACACATAACCGCTCGGCACCACTTCCAACTCGAGCCGTTCAGTATTCTTTGTATGATAAACTCCAAACTGTAACGCACACTTATCGGTATCGGAACAGCAACGCCACGCCTCGGCACAAGCCAGTAGCCGCATCCACTGAAAAATGTATCGTACTAACACAGATCAAAGCCCACTTTTCAATGTCTCACTTTGAGCTGATCTGGTGTCGAGTTATGTCTGCACCAACCTTTAACCTGTGTGGGGTATAATATATGTACCTATGTTTATTTAAATTTGTTTCCTAGTGGAAGCTGAACGGATAGCCCAATTACGATTAATACAGACTATATACGCTAGCTTCAATATAAAATTGCAGTATCATAGCAGATTTCGAAAAGAAGAAGAGACCCCTGGTTGGCCTAATGCAAGATATTATAACTAAGTTTAAAGCAAAACAGGCTACTCTGGAGCAACTGGAACCGAGTGTGATCGACCTGACCGAGGCTTTTAACGAGGTCCTGTACGAGATGTGGAAGGGGCTCATGTTGGCTGAGATGCAGCTGTATGAACAATGCGAGGTATAATTAACGTAATTTTGTCTGAAGTATAGGATTTGGAATGAGGTCATCCGACAGAGAACCAAAGCTATCGAAATAGACTCACCGAATTAGCAAGTTGAAGTGACAGTGGGCTGGTCAATTCACTGCCGTGCGGGCCATAAAGCGCAGTAACAGGATTTTTACAAGTTTTTCATTAGAATATTGAATTTTAACTGGCACTCTATAAGGAACACCGTGATCTAAGCTATTTTTTTATTGGATGACTTACGCGATAAAAACATACATAGCGTGTCTAAATATCTTGCAATACTAACTTAAATGCGGTCATCGCCTTTACGTCTACAGCGACTCGTTACTTTACCAAGTTAAACACAGTAAATATCTTTATTACCACAAAAAATCTGTAATCTTTAGATTAAAAAATATTTAAGCATTTAAACTATAGCATAATCGATCTTTTATTTATTTCCTATGAACTACAGATTATAACGCAGCAAAGTGCTCGACCGTACCTAGTATTTTACTTAGAATTAGTCAAAAGTTGGTTCATATAGTGAAACCAACAAAAGTGCTAAAAAGTTAAAACATATTTCTTTTACTTATATCGCAATACTTGGTCCTTGTGGCAATCAAACATCCACCATGTCCACCATCCAAACTGATTATTAAAGAAAACCATACATATACATATACATATACTTAGTATATATATAGTATATATGTATATATATATGTATATATGTATATATATAGTATATGTATATAGTATATATAGTATATACTTAGTTTCTAGTCGAAAAGCTTTTCGCGGTTTTTTCGAAACCGCCTTTTTTCTCATACTGCGTTGTAGGGCCTGCACGGCAGACTAGCCGAAGAACCGACCACCATTGGGGTAAACGGATTCTCGACAGTAGACCGCGAAACGGCAAACGTAGTCCACGACGCCCCCAGAGCTGGCAGTAGTTAAATGAGGAGAGCTGAGAGTAGTGCTCATTGGTGGTGGATATGGTGGGGCCTATATCCAGCAGTCATTGATGACATCTGATTTAGGCGAGATCGAGAATCTATTTCACTGTGTACGTCACCTATCTTCACTAACTTACTGATTCACTCACTTACTGGGTCAAAGTATTCAAGGAACCAGGGACACCTAAACACCATTACCCGTATAGAGTCCGACCAGCGAGTGGTACAACCCTTTGTCTCAAATTCTTGATATGGCAATAATTTTACCTATGAAACAAGCGGTCACATTATGAGTATCTATCCAGTCGTTATGCATTTCGTGTTACTAGCTCGCAGGTCGGACTCTAGCTATGGCGATAAAGTTTTATGCGTGACAGGTGAAGCTACAATGTTTTAAAGTGGCAAAATCCACATTAAAAAAAAAACTATTTCACTCAGAACAGCTTCTTAATTTTTCCATGCTCCTTTTGCTTAGCTATAGATATAGGTACTATGATAGAAACCCTTCATAATTTGAATAGAAACCCTGCCCCCTATAACCCCAGGAGTCCCGGGTCCAGTTCTCAGTGAACATGACGGAGATGGTCAATAAGTTAGCGGAGGCTTCCCGAAACGCCTTTGGCATGTGGCGCGAGATCGACGGGATGTGGTGCATGAACCAGCTGGAGACGCTGACCAAGCTCCTCGGCAACAAGGTTATGCTGGGAGACGCGTCGCCTGAGCTTTTCGCGGTGAGCCGTACTGATCTATGATACGACTTGTTTCCATTTCTCAGCTCTTGTGCTAAATGAAGCTGAGACGATGAACGTCAGTTAGATCTGACAGCGAGCATCAGTGATCATCAGGCAGTCTGTATATTTCCAACTTCCTACTTGAAGCCCAGGCATCATACCTGCCTGGAGGGTGATTGGTAAGTCTTCCTACAAAGCAGCTGGAGGCGACCCGCAACACTTTCGGTTTGTAGTGTGAGGGGGGCGCAATGTGGAATTATGAAAAAAAAAGTTGCCATTTTGCCAAAGCTATACCATTTTGTACTTTTCCATGAATCATCATTTCATCATACAGTCGAGTTCATAAATATGTGTACAATTAGCACCTTGTCTATTTAATGTCATGTTTAAACTGCCATATACAACTTGTCACAGTGTTTACAGTGACAAGGTATTAAAGTGTACACATATTTATGAACTCGACTGTACACTAGTAGTACGAAAAGGATATATGATTCATGTGCGCGGCAAAACCTTAGTGTGCGAAGTCTTTGTCTACCTTCAGCAATACCGGTTTTTAATAAAAAAATAACTAGACGTCTTATCTATAAGCTGGTTACAGGTATCCTATTGCCTAACGCACTCGCAATCGACTTCAAATCTGAACAATTGTTTTCATTTTGTAGCGTGTAGTGCGTTAGGCAATAGCCCCTCTGCTTAAAGGACCATTTGTCTACACGCAATCATTGATTCACACGGTGATGGGTTCGGTACGGTACTACGGATAGTCATTACGATGCACTAAATTCGAAATTTCGAATACGGATCGAAAGAGGTTATATCCGGAAAAAGGGATAGGGATAACTTAAATTATTAAAGCAGCTAGTTTCTAACCGCCGTACTCAAGAGTAGGTAGGTAATTTTAGATAAATTTACTCTCTCCTCTTTCCAACTTGTGTATGAAAAATCGTCTCTAAGGGACGACTTACCTAATCGTTTAGAGTCTGTCTAATGAAAGCTGAACCTGGATTTTTCTTGGCTGACGAGTCTGGCAACACTATTTAATATGACGTTTGGACTTTGTTGTTGTTAGAAACTTGTCAATTCGAGATCTAAATTGATAAAAATACGGAGTAATCATGCCGTCGACGATAAGAGGCGGTGTCCGGGAGATTCTGTATACTATTATACAGAAGTACAAAGAAAAACAAGAAGAAAGAAAAGCATTATTGATGCAAAAAATTAATTGTTTAGTTACGGTGACCAAATTTATAGGTTAGTACGGCTTTAGTACGGCATGTTCATTTTGATACTTCTTATTTCTCTATGTGCAATCCTAAGTTTAATTTACCTTTTTCTGTCTATTATACGATGAGATTAAGAAATTAAACGAAATTAAATTCGTTTCAGAAAACCTGGACGTGCACGTTGACAAAAGTGTGCTGGAAAACGTAAAGCAGCTGAAAGAGGTTGAGGAAACTGAGTTAGCCTGCCAGACTCAGACGAAATATTTGGAAGAAGTATCTTCAATGACCGGTAATTACTAAAATTATCATTGTCTTTCCCTATATAATAGGTGTAGGTACCTATTGTCTGTCCCTATATCATGTTGAATCTCTTAGCATTCACAATTTTATTAAATTAATTTAATAGACAGATGATTAATGTAACTGACACTCATAGTTTCAATAAAACAATAAGGAGGTGTTTAGTTAAAAGATATCATAAACATATTATTTGATATGTATTTTCTGTGTGCGGAGCAAACAGCATTTTGTTGTTTATGAACCAAATGTACACTGTACAGTCGATTTCATAAATATGTGTACACTTTAGTACCTTATCTATTTATTTAATGTCATTTTTGATCGGCCAGATATAAAAGATGTTCGGGTTATATGAGTCTTCCTTGTTCTTAAACCGTTGCGATTAGAACCTCACCGATGCAATTTCATTTCACCTAAACCCAAATGTTTTTAGGGCTGTCGGACTGTACAATGGGGCTGTACTGCGCAACCACACAATGTATTTCTAAATGGTGTTCTGTTTATTTAACACTTTCTTTCTTCTTACAGATATCAGTGTTTCATCTTTAAAAAGAATAAGTAATGAGGGAAAATTAAACAACGGTGTCTTTAGTACTCCCGGAAAAAAGCGACCTCACAAGGCCACGGTGTCTAATTTGGATAGCTTTGACATCCAAGCTATCCGAAATAAAATAAATGAATTTTATATTGTAAAAAAACAAGTGCCTACACTCAGATGCTTATTGGCAGAGTTGAGAGAAAGCATCGGTTTTACCGGATGCCTTGAGACTTTACGCCGAATACTAATGGCAAATGGATACGAATTTAAACAAAATACTGAACAACGTTCGATACTTATTGAGCGTTTTGACATAGCAGCTTGGCGACACCGCTACCTAAGGACTATTGCATCAAAACGTGCTGAAGGTAAAAAAATAATATACCTGGATGAGACTTACGTTCACCAGAACTACAAAACAAAAAAGTCGTGGCAGGGGCCTTCCACCCAAGGTGTAGTTGGCAATATCTCAGCTGGAAAACGATTTATTATTGTTCACGCTGGATCAGAAGATGGTTTTGTGCCTAATGCTTTATTAACGTTTAGCACAAAATCAATCAAAGCAGACTATCACCATGACATGAACGCCACAAATTTCAATAAGTGGTTACGTGAGAAGCTTATTCCCAACTTGAGTGAACCAAGTGTCATTGAAAAAATGATCTGCTGGAGTTTCTTGCGGCGCTTCTTCTCCAAGATATAATTGTCGTTAGATAGAGGTGTAAGGGTGATGAGAATAATGTTACCTCTAATTACTTTATTAAAAAGGTTGAATATAATATTCCTCATCATCATTGTTTTATTATGCTGTGTGCGACACAGACGAAAACCTCTCGTATCAATGAAATCTATCAACAGCACGACTAGCACAAGTTGCTCGTGACTTGTTTGTCGCTCGGATCTCCCTTACTATCTAGTCTGTTACGATAGAGACGCACAGAGCGACAAGCGAGAAAATACAACTTGTGCTACACGTGCAGATCACTATATTTTCATGTCAAATATATTTCGAAAAACCAAATGTGCTCCAGTCACTGTCATCGTATTTTACCTAAAGTGCTTTTCATCAAAATATAGCGCTCGTAATAATATATATGAAAATATAGTACGCGTTTCCTCTTCCTTTGTGCCCACCAAAATAAATAAAATAATAAAAGTATCAATATCGTTTATTCCTTCATTGATCGGTAATACCATATCAAGATTTTTTGAATTTGCCGCTTTTTCCCAGGTTCAGCTTTCATTAGACAGACTCTATCTTCTCTGAGAGCAACCGTAAGACATATACATACAGTCCATTATCTTAATAGCAATCGGAGTTGGGCATTCAAATGTCATCGCGATAGCTATCCTAACTTGATTATGTATTTACTGTTCGAACCTGCCAAGTTATTGAACGACATCTGGTCTTTCGAACCGGATGTAAAGATTCACCCAATTAAAGTTTTTTTTTGTTTTAATACATAGTTCGAATTACCTTATATCCAATTAAAGTATTATTTAGCTCTTTGTAGTCAAGAGACGTCCACGCTGGGGCATGTTTCTCGGAGGTTTTCAATTAATACTAGCCCATGGTACCTTACACTAGTAGAAAACTGTACTGCGCTGCCTTTTAATACCTGTCTGGTTTTGATTGTCCAGGTAATGATGGATCGTGATGCCATGATGAATCACGTGGCTCAGTCTTCGGACAACCACAGCCGCTTCATCGACGCGCGCGAGGACCTGCTCATGACGCGCTCCACCAACTGGCGGGACGAACTCGTCATGGGAACTAATGAGTGAGTTATAGCTATTCAATCAACCTACATTAACCCACTACCGAACCTAACCTAACATATGCAGGCAAGAGAGGGCTCTCCTGCGCCAAACTGTTCGACCCTACGCCTGTCGCTTCCAGTTCTTTTTCGGTAACCTAACTAGAGACATTTATGCTTTGGTGGCAGCCAGATCTGTCTCTAAGCTAGTTGCTTTAAACAACGACACAACACATAGTAGCATTAAACTTGATAAGTTTGTTTGACAGCTGAGGATGAATAAATTATAGTTGTACATTTACCTCCGATTTCAGTCAAAAATCCAAGAAATTGCCAAGTAAAATCTCTTCTTGAGTTAGAACAAAATTTTCAGATGGACTAAATGTATTAGGCTGCATTTGCTCTTCTAAAAAACAATCTGCGAAAAATACCCGACAGTGCTATTCAACAGCGGCTAGTTAGTGTTAGTTTACACTTTCAAGTTACTGTCGGATATTTCTCGAGAAGTTTCTTTGCAGGAGGAAACAAGGGCTTTCTCTTACTTCTAATGTTCTAAACCAGAACGAGACATCACACTTGGAAATATGAGTTGGTGCCAATATTTGTAACTAAATAAATTATTATTTACAGCAACGAAGTCAAACGTAACCGGGACAGGATCCTTGAAATAAATTACTTCATAGACAACCAGAGAGAGGAGTGGACGGATATGCATATGCAGCTTACAGAGTCTGTAGACCCGGAAACAGCTGCATTACTGGGAGACGATTTCTGAACGGGATAGTTATATTCAAATAAATACACCAAATAAAGGATTGTATACATGGTAAAATATATTTTCTCTAATATAATATACAGTACTTAAGATAAAGATTGCACAAAGGTAAAGAGTGACACAAAAGTGCTTTATAACTTGCACAGTTTACTAAATAGTATTATTGAATTCGTTTTTTTAATTTGGCACCAATGTACTCATACCCTTACTCGTGACATGTATGGCGAATTAGGTATTAATTACAAAAAAATATCCAAAATCTGAATTAAAGATGTTATACAAAGAGTTTTCTGCTTTTCCTTCTCCAAGAGAGATTTGAAACAGTGTTTTAATTTTGGTGTGGGAGTATGATAACCGTTTGTTAGGCCTTTACCTCAAAAGCATAAATTCCTTGTAGCGGTTCACCGAATCGCTTTTCACCTCGAACGTATATTTAATTTTCGCGTTGTGTCTCGATCGTTTACTGTTTTAGTCGTTATAAGTTTTAGTCGCATTTCACCTTGATCGTGCATTTAACTGTCGCGTTGTGCCTCAATCGTCATATTTTTGTCGCTACATAAGTTTTTGTCGCATTTCACCTCGATCGTGTGATACATTTTCGCTTTGTATCCCAATCGTCTAATTCAGTATTAGACCATATCTTTAGTCGCAATGTACTTTTTTCATTTTTTTTAGCCAGGTTCAAGCTCCGTATTTTCTCACAAATATTGAATTATATAATTATAATAATAATTATTGTATCCTACTTTAATGTCACTGTACTTCAATTTCGCAATGAAAGAATATCATCTAATATTTATTAGTCACAAAGATAATATTTCAATGACTTTGATAACATTTAAGACATTAAACTACAGGTATAAAACGCGTTTTAAAAAAAATGTTACAGAATTTTAGTGCGAACATCAATTAACGCGGCACATTCAATAGAGTCCCAAACAAACATCGACCGCGACGAAATGCGTCTAGGGTAAAATACTACAAGAAAAATTAAATGCTACATATTAATTATATTAATGTAAAAAGCCACACGAAAAATTGCTCCAAATAAAAGATTCTATTGAAATTTTGTTCATTCGAGGTGAAATGCGATTCTGTGAATTGCTACAAGGAATTTATGATTTTGAGGTAAAGGACTAACAAACGATGATAACCAGTTAAATGACTAGCATACTTTGACATCTGCAAGAAAACTTTTGTGAGAAATGTCCGACAGTGATTTGCATTTGCAAGTCACTTTAACGAAACTTGCAAGTGTAAGGCGCACTATATATTATTGGACAGACTGTCGGTCATTTTTGGAAAAGTTTTATTGCAAGTGTATTTGCAGCTTTAGTTCGTTAGGGTTGGTAACGCAGCTACAATCTTAAGATTGCTTTCTTGGCATGGTGAATGAAAACATGCACATTGGCCAGCTGGCGGTAAGTGAGCTCATGATCATCGGTGATAAATTGATAATGCAATTCCGCGTAACTAATAAAGAAAATAAGGTGCAATACTGTATGATTTGTTTTAGGCTGCACCTTATGGAATTTATTACTTATGCAGTATTGCACTATTTACTAAACTGACGATATGTTCAAGAGCTCCCAAACCATTAGGTGGTCGGTGTGACAGTTTACATTCCCATGCGTTTAAAAAAAATATAGTCAAGATGATTAAGGCACAATACAGTTTGTTTACTTACTAGTGAATAGGTAAAAATATAAGCAAGGCTATATTCAGCCAAACAAGAGTTTACAAAAAACTCTTGTTTGGCAGAGTACCGTCTCACTTTCATTTGGTTGGATCAAGCCTAAAGATCATCTTACATTATTACAATGTTCCGGCAACAGATCAACACCGCCTCAACACAGTGAAACATCGAAAAGCGAACTTTAATCTGTGTTAGTATGATACATGTTTCAGTCGACGTCGCGAGACCCGCGCGTCTTCAATTGTTTCTACAGTAACTTCAAAATTTATCGAACGAAACGAAACGAAAATATGAGTACTAACATAAATCAAAGGTCACTTTTCAATGTTTTACTTTGAGCTGAGGCGGTGCTGATCTGGTGCCGGGACGCTGTAGTGTGCGATGACCATAATTGGTATAAGTAATCTCAATACACATAAAACTTGAGTTAATATGGTATATATTGCATATCCTTGCCTTTGGCCAATTGCTGTTGCCAAGCGGCATCATCTGTTGTCATTGTCATATTGTGTATCGAGTGGAAATTATTTTATTATCTAATTATCTAATCTCTCTTTTTGTCTTTCTCATGGTTTGTGACTAGTATTAGGCACTCGCCTTTACTTAGCAGCCTTTTGCTTCATCATTTGGATGTACATCTCCAAAGCCTGCTGCACTTGAGGATTCTTGAGGAACTGGAGGAACTCGGCAGTGTCCTGCTGACGAATTTTCTGCATCTTCATTAAAGGTTCCTGCCTTATTTTTAGTTTAGTCATGGTGCGGGCTAGGGGTGGAATCCTGTCGAATTTGCTGATGAATTTCTTACACTTTGCTACAGCATCTGCTTTATCAGTGGCCGTTTCGTCGATCATACCGACCTGAAAAGAAGTTAATATCGAGTATGTGGTTACGTATATTTTAGGGCCAGAAGAAGAGAAGGTCAGAGGGACAACCGCTTCAACTCGGTACATAAACCCGTAAAGTGCGAGTCGGACTCGCACACGAAGTTTTCCGTGCCATCCTTGTGATTTGTTGTTTGATAACACAATGCGAAATTTACAACTGTCCATCAGGGACCGGAACCGCTTAGTGCGAAGGGGGTTTTTGATATGGTATTTTATAGACTAGTTTTTACATACTCCAAGGATGCGCTAAGCCTATCATTGACCTAGTTAAATGAAAGGGCAACCAAACGATACAGTTAATTCGACTAAGCGCTGACCCTATCCCAATACCCCATCATCCGTTACCCTATTTAAACTTAATCTAAGGGTTTCAAGCTGATTTAATCTCTAACGCAAGAGTTTCAACTTATTATTTCATTACCCAACAATGGATAGGGCAGCGGCAGGTAGTAGCCGCTTAAGCGAGACGGCCAGAATTCGCCCGAATGCGCAAAAAAGAGAGAGGCGATCAATGGGGTACTACCCAGTCAACGCTGTGCTTAAACCCTAATGAACTTGGTAAGCTCTATGGATACGGTTAACTAATTAATTAACGGTTAAGGTAATTGAACAGGGTGTCCACTCTACATCCTAAAAAAACTTCCCTGACTTTTCCCTGACTTTCTCTGACCATATTTGTAAATTTCCCTGACCAAAAATACAGCATTACTGAATATAAATTTTCTGAAGTCGCTTTTGAACAAAAGTCTATCTTTTTCCGTATATTTTGCCTCTTTTAAAAGGAGTTTAGCTTCATAGCCAATATGGATGCTCTCCGTGGCTAATAAGTTATCCGAGCTACTCAAATCTAAATCTTTGATGTTTTCATCAGAAGTGGCCTCAAGTTTCTTTGTCTTTACAATTTTTGCCATTTAGTTTTTTACTAACTCTAAAAGGGCTCCGTATAAAAACGGTGCCAGAGGTTTATTCCCTTGAAATCGCCGTAAAAACGGTTCACAGTCACCTACAACTGACCTTACACTTGCCAATTGCGCTTTCAGCAAAGGTTTTTTCATAGCTGTTTTTAATGTTTTCTTATTTTCGCTTATAGGTACAGAATCATTATCAACAAAGTCTTTTACTTTATCGAAAACTTTTAAAGCCCTCTCTAGGCATGGACCATTCTCAAGCCATCTTATGGATGTGAACTTAGTGGGATATTGTGTACCTCCAGTTATTGTTGTATAAAGTGCTCGACGAGCTGGGCTGTCTTTGAAATAATTGTACATTGTTCTCAAAACTAGGTACACGTCCCAGCCAGCCTGCTTATGTCCGGTCTTGACAGCACCACTGACGGTGTGTAAACCACACATACTCCTAAGTCAATTAATGAATTATTATAATTTTCTGCAGCAAGTTCAGTTTTGAGTTTTTTTAGAAAGCTAAAATTCACATTAGGTCCATCCATTGAAACTTGTAACAGTTTAGCAAGGTCTAGGTCTGACAAACCCTCTAAAAAACTGGTTAATAGATGTTCAGCAGTTGACCAAAATCTTATCATTAAATCCATTTGGCATTTTTGTGCGACTTTATTTAGGGTCTCGTCGAAAGCAACCACAAAAAAATTACACTCTTTCAGATCATTAAGCAAAGATGTTTTTATATATGGTGCTATCCCGTGATTTATTATTGTTTTGCCCATTGAAAAATTAAGTGCTATCTTGCTGTCATGAAACATTATTTTAAATGCTGCAGAAGTAATGGGAATGTACAAGAAGTAGTGCCCAAACAATTTCAGCGGACGTAACCGAATCGTCATGATATGTGAAGTCATAAGCAGTCTTGGGGTTCAATGTACAGATTTCGACTGTCGATGTTGTTATACTAGGAGTTGCACTTGTACTAGGTTTGATATCGTTATTGTCGGATTTTTCAATTCTTTTTTGTTTAAATAAAGAAATAATAGGCTGTTTTTTTTTTAGTTCAACCATTTTTATATGTTTTGGGCCTTTTCCATGAGACACTACTGCTTGCTTGCCCATATTACTTAGTTTAAACGTTCTGCAGCACACTTTACAGTAGCCCGATAAGGGATCTTCAGGGAACTCGCTAAGCCAATCCACAAAATCTGGGTAAAGTTTTGCATCTAACCACACTCTATTAAATGTACAGTGTTTTCCACTCATTTTGTTTTCACACTTCACTTTTATATAGGTATACTTAAATCACACATATATTTCACTTTACTATAACAAACAGGACACACACGTTGTAGGTACTAAAAAAGAGAAATCTAATTATGATAATAAATCATATTATAGATCCCTCCAATGCTGAAAATAAAATGCATCTATAGACTGGATTAAGGTCAGCTAGAGCATGAAGTGTCCCTCATTTAACAATTACTGGACAGAATTGATGTTGGTTGGAATGAATATGGATGGAAAGTATCTTTTGAAAAAAAATTCCCTGACCTCCCCAGAGCTTCCCTGACTTTCCCTGACTTTCCCTGACCACCCTTAGCTTCCCTGACTTTTCCCTGACTTTCCCTGACTTTCCAGAAAGTGGACACCCTGATTGAATCATAGGGTAACCACATCGATTGGGTAACCAAATGATAGGGTTAGCCTATTGACAGGGTTAATTAAATGAAGGGGTTTCCGGTGCCTGCTGTCAACTTATTACGACTCATGAGATACAACCCGCTGACAGACGGGCGGACGGACGGCGGAGGCTTAATTTATAGGGTCGCGTTGGCACTTTTTGTGTACGGAATCCTTAAAACCACGCCGCAACCGTACCGTGACCGCTGGTTGGCACTGGCCTTACTATTAGTATTATTACCCACTTGCTTACTTGTTTGTTTGTAGTACTATAAAAATATAGTTTCTAATCTAATGTGTATTACAAGGCCAATGCCAGACAAAGTTCTTCAATTGCCATGCATGCTTAATCATTATTCGGGTTCCTTACATAGTAATGAAAAACCAAACATTTATAAGATCATCTGTAAGACCATCTGTCTGTGTCGGTCCGATCCTCTCGCCGTCAATGTGTCAAGACACTTTTTCTCTGAAATACCTGAAGCTATCAGGCAGAAATGTTTATTTTACAGAAAGTTAGAACTTAAAATCATAACACCACATTGTACAAACCCCAAGATATTCATTATTACTAGTCCACACAAAAAAAATATACCTTCATTGCTTCCTCAACAGTGAACAGCTTGGCCGTAGTGAGGGCAAGCTCCGCATCTCTGGTACGAATGGTGTGGCACATGGTATCCATGAACCACAGAGGAGCAACAATGCCCAGAGCAGTCTCGTTGAGCCCAATGGTGAACTTACCACTCACCATGACTCTGTATTCACAGGACATGGCAAGAAGGCACCCGCCTGCTGGGGCGTGGCCCTGGAAATGTATATTAATATTTATTATCGTTTAAGACAACACATTGATGTATATTCTACTATGACCTATCACCAATAAAGGAGGAATATGAATATTAATATCTCAATTATCTGTATCTTTACATATTTAATAAGTTAGTATAAAACAAAGTCGCTTTCTGCGTCTGTCTGTGTATCCGCTTACTCCTCCTAAAATATGCAACAGGTTTTCATGTAGTTTTCACCATCAGTTAGATATTTTTCACAGTTTTAATTTAAATAATGCAATTAATGATTTTATGTGGGACAGGACAACGCAACATTATAGTACAAAATGATCTTACATTGATAGCAGCAGCAGTAGCAAACTTGAATCCAAACAGCTTAATCCATACTTCCTGCAGCGTAGTCCAAAACTCCTCTGCTCTTTTCAAGTCCGGCTTGTACATCTCCATAATGTCAAGGCCTGCTGAGAATACTGTGGGTGATGCCTGAAATAACATGCATACCCTTGATACTGCTAAATTAAAAGCTGAACCAATATACAATTTTTGTAATGATCTTAGTTAAAAATAAAAAGTTGTAAAAACAGGGCCATACTTAGTTTATGCAAAGGGTATAGACAAGGTACTGTCAAAGCCAAAATTCCATATCGAAACTAGAAAGGTAAATTGACTAATGGGACATTTTGGGGCATATTGACTTATGTATAATGGTAGAATCAGTGATTTTTCTACATTTAACAAACGGGGTTACAAGGCGATCGGAGCAGTTTTTTTGCACATTTGCCATTGTAAAGCTGAAGCTTTTTGTAAGCAAGGTCTTACAGACATAATTTTAAAAGTTTTTTCATAAATTTTCTGTTAATTCATCATTAATATGAGTATTTACCGTTTAAGTATTTTTCCTCGCTGTACTTATTAACCGAAAGGTTTGTTAGCCGTTTTTACTACGGCCTAAAAGACCTTGTAAGGCATGTTAGACCTTTTTATACCTTTGCATAAGATTCATCAAGACCGATTCAAGGTTTGTTAGCTGTAGTCATATAAATAATATTTCGACAGGTGGCTATTAACAAAAATGAAAATGGTGCAAAACTTTAACAAAACTTGTAAAGCTGACATAAAGGACAACTTGCAACCAAAAACCACAATATTATGTAAAAATAAGAATACTATTGGCAGATTAGTGTTCAATTTAACTCCATATCAGTCTCTGATTTGGTATAAAGATTATTAATAGTTTCATAGCTGTAATGTAAGTTTTGTTAAGTTTTGTTAAAGTTTTGCATCGTTTTCCCCGATCACTGGTGATCAGCTACTTTTGACGCTTATTGTACATGGATAAAAGGGAACATATTTATTTCCAAGTGTGTATTCATAGAAATAAAAATAAATAACTCACGGAAGTCAAGATCATGCCCTCAGGCTTGTTCTTCGATACATCGTCGAGCGACTTACTGAGAGCCTGCAGCAATTCTAAGTTGAGGCTGTTTACTGGCGGCCGCTGCATAGTCACAACAGCAACTCCATCACTGTCGGCCACGTCTACCATAGGCCCCGCCGAGGCCGACATCGGCCGACATGCTGGCACAACCCTGGCCACCTGCCTTGCTAGTTGCCTCAACGGAAACATTCTAAAAAAAGTTAGTTTGAAAATAGAACTGTGACTGGCCACTTGACTAAAAGTTTAAAACTTAAATACCACTGTATAATATATAAGAAGTAATTGTTTTTGATATATAAAACAAGATCTAATTGACTAAATTGCTTAATTCTGACCTTTTATTCAAATTGAAATTATTCGATTGTTTAAACCTGGACCTTTGGACTCCCGTATTATGTTAGAGTTGGTTGTATGTATCGCAGATCGCAGGTGTTTCCCAATTCACAACTGCAGGTTGTCAACTTGACGTTTATCAAATTTGGCGGATAACTATATTCGTAAACGCTTCACAATAATTCGTTTGATAAAGGTAGGTAATGAGATAAGAGACACTGTGAAAGTAGGTATTTAATTCTATCACTAAGCCAAGCATTCAAAAATACACGGAAAAAAACAAAGTTTTCGCTTATTTATGCAATTTAATCTATTTTTAATTAATAAAAAACTTTAAAAAAAGAAAACTGTTTTACCACTATAAATAGTGACGTCACAAGGCAGTTTTTCATACAAACTTCATACTAGCAATCATTATTGACATTTCAAAAAAAGTTCCTGATTTGATATAGAGTAAACTACTGTATAATAAGTAATTTTTATACTCCTATACATTATAGTCAAATCGAGTTTTTTTAAAATTAAATGCAGGTGTTTATAGGAATAAAATTTGCAAAACATATTTCTTTTTAGAATCAATCGCTGCAGCTTAAAGTCAAGGGGTAGAGTCTGACCAATAAGTAGTGACACAAAAAAATGGCGGCATATTTAAAATGTCACTAACTGGTAGGTAACACGAAATGCATAGCAACTGGGTAGGTACTCTTAGCTTATTTCATAGTTAAAATTGTTGCCATGTGAAAAAATTACAAAAAAAATGCTTGTGTCACAACTCGCTGGTCAGACTCTAGTTACCAATTAAAAACATTGTACCTAGCAACATTTTTTTATTAATTACTTAATTTGTATGTTTCTTAATCGTTTTCAGTTAGAGCCTAAACCTAAAATGTATTAGTAACTTTGACCAATTTAATGAATGTAATTTCAAAATAAGGTAAGTAAAGTTTCTTTACAAATAAGTTGTTTAAAGACTTATCTCTGTGACTCCTATAAGATATCAGGTAGATGTCTGGTTTTAACAACTGATAAGAGCTCAGTGCAAACTAAACACAGCGAATTCGGTAAGAACATATCTATTTATAAAGATACAGTGTTGTGTCGTTCGATTTATTATTGTCAGGTAAAGTAATAAATAATAAATGAGTATGTACAGACCTACAGACTTGAAGTAGCTGAAAGTAGTTTTTCAATGGCATATACCTAAATGTATCTTTATTTACCTATATCATTAAATTGCATAAAGACGACAATGAAGACAAACTTAGTGTGTCGAAAAATCAAAGCATTTATAACTACAGACGTCAAAAATATCCGAATCTCTAATGCCACTGACTGGAGGGTAGGCCACGTGTTTCACTAATCTAGCTCTACCACCGTATCCCCCCTGGAAGATCCAAACTCGAATCTATTCTTAAAGGCTTTAAGCGCGATCAGATGTTTTTGAGCTCTCACTATATATTTGATGGTGACTGTACTTATGCAAATTACAAATATAACGTAACACAATGGTAACGCTTTCCATCCAATTCCATCTAAATATCTAGCCCCTACAAAAGTATATGTGCGTTGCGTAAAAACATACTAGTAAATTCATAGACTTTTTAATTGGGTTTTCTTAGAATGTTTCCATTAAGGCAAGTCGTGAGGCTCGCGCCAAGGATTGTACCAGCATGTCGACCGATGTCGGCGTCCGCGGGAAACTTAGTGGACGTCGCCGACAACGATGGGGTCGCCGTGGTAACTTTAAATCGGCCACCGGTCAACAGCCTCAACCTCGAATTACTCCAAGCTATCAACAAATCACTTGATGAAATAGCCAACAATAAGCCTAAAGGCTTGATTTTAACATCTGTAAGTAAGACGTCGGGCTGTTGCCACCTGTTACTTTTTTGGTTCCCCTGGTAACGACTGGGGTTTATTTAAGGGTATTAAGAAAAAAAGTGGTGGTAACTACTTTATTCCCAGTGGTTACCACTATTTTATTTTAGTGGAAACAGCTAGGATTTTTTATTCCCAGTAGTTACCACTAGTAACAGATGGGACGAAATATCCTGGTAGTTACCACCACTTGTTAATATTTGTATTTAAATAATACCCAGGTGTGACCGGCTTATACAAAGTAGTGGTAACAAGTGGAATTAAATAGCCTACATAGTCGTAATCTAGACTACCTACCTCTGTTTTATAAAGTCGTGCACTTTTCCAGGCATCACCAACAGTGTTCTGTGCTGGTTTAGACATTACAGAATTATACAATCTCGACGATATGGAGAGACTTGTACTGTTTCGGAGAACCCTACAGGATACCTGGATCAAGTTGTTCGGTTATAAGTTTACTACAGCTGCTGCTATAAATGTAAGGGTGCTAACTGATTAACTTTTTTTACATTTGCTAACATTTAATAACACTGCATTATCTATTGATCAAGTAAGTAACTGTTGCCTGAAAAAACTAATGTAGCTACTAACAACCACGGCTAGCAACAGCCATCTAGAGAGCTTATAACCACTGAAAACCAGAGTCGTGGGATTCGTGGGAGTCGTGGGTTGTGGCTCGCCACGCCACGGCAAGACGGTAAGACAAAATGTGGGTTTGTAAGTTTTAAATAGTGGTAATAGCATCCTCTTTGAATTTTTATTTGCTATAATGTGTCGCGTATTTTTTTAAATAAAAATGTAGGTACATGTACTTATATATACGAATATACTTATAGGTACGATATCCTGCCAAACCAAATAGCAGTATCTCAAATGAAACTCCTGTTGCATTCACGACCTCATTACTAAGAAGAAAGGATTTAATCTACTTTGGAAATTGAATCCTGAGACACTGTTTATTTGGCTAAGGTGGGCAGGACGGTAATTTGGGTGTAGCCTTCTTGGTATTCCAGGGCCACGCACCTGCAGGAGGCTGCCTGCTCGCCATGTCCTGTGAATACCGAGCCATGGTCAACGGCGATGGCAAGTATACCATCGGGCTGAACGAGTCCGCTCTGGGCATCGTCGCGACGCCATGGTTCATGGACACCATGTGCCACACTATCCATATTAGAGACGCTGAGCTGGCTCTCACTACCGCTAAAATGTTCACCGCAGAAGAAGCACTGAAGGTAAACAAACAGTAGCCCTCAGGGGCCTCACCCAAGTCTTTTCATTTCCTAATTTTTACAAACAAAAACTTGCAAAATTTGCACTGTTTGGGGTAAGTTGCTTTTTCATCGGCGAGGCGAGGAGAGACTTTAAATTTGTTTTAAAAACCAATCCCACCGAAGATGCGCAAGGAGGTGATTATTTTCTTTTACAATATTTTAAATTCTCGTATCGCCTCGCCTCACCTGTAGAATTGCACATTAATGGGTTGATTCCTCTGTGGGGATAGGGTGATGTTTGAGTTGATTAGCCTCCCTTTCAAGATCAATACCTGATGACAACGTTAAGCCAGAATCTCGAATCTGCCTTGCTAGTTCCCTACTTGGTCTGTGCTGACGCAGTTGGTCTTACTGGAGTAAAATTTTTAGATAGTGATAGTACTTTTACAGCAAAATACCAGATAAAAAAAAACCTTAAAAACATCGGCCGGTAGATTCCTTTTCATAAAAACTTGAGTTTATCTTATCTTAAGCAGAGCAAAACTTTGTACCGCGGTCTAAGTCCTTTTATTTTTTATCAACAAAATGTTTGTTCACAAACGCCGTCATTGGCAGTTTGGCTTTCCAAAGTAAATAAAAAAAAACTTTAATATCTAGGGATTAATAAGGAACTTTACTCCCGATGTGCAGAGAGTAAAGTGACATTTTAAGAGCATCAGAAGTGAAAAAGTTATTTCGATTTCGCACAAATGACGTACCTTTTTATTCTAGGTTGGATTGATCGACGAAATTGCAGTCGACAAGGTTGATGCTATTAAAAAGTGCGAATCATTTATAAAGATGTTTGATAGGATTCCGCCGCACGCCCGCACTTTGTCTAAGTTACGAATAAGACAGGAACCTTTAATGAAACTGCAGAAGAACCGCCAGGAGGATATCGATGATTTCATACAGATAGTCAAAGACCCACAAGTGAGGGAAGGATTAAAAGTCTACTTGCAGAAACTCAAGAAAAAGTCTGCAAAGTAACTCTGTGACCCGGATAAGACCCCGTTGATTTTTAAGAAACTTCAATAAATAATGAAGTAAAACAAAAGATCAAAGATTAGTCCTAAATGTCTGATTATATGTATATATTTATTTAATATAATAATGTAAATCAAAAAGTTAAGTTACACTGTGTACGTATTACTTAACCAAAGAAATTAATGTGGTCTCATATGATCAGTTTTCAATTGTTAGGCCAGGTACGCACTATGCGGTTAACCGCATGCGGGTAGCCGAACAGCTGGTCAAAACGTATGAAACCGTAAAACCGGAGCCTAAACGCACTAAGCGGTTAGCCGCAACCGCTTACCTCCGTTTTGGAGTGTAGTATTGAAGCGTTGGCTGACAACGTTACTTCCGCCATCAAGTATATTTGAGCAGACAAGGTCCTCTAAAATACCTAAAGTGGGACTGTATTTTTGCCTAGTTGCCTACCTCTCTGGAAAATAGACGTGATTTAATGTACCTATGTATGTATGGGAATCTATATCCTACTCGGTAAAACCAAATTGCTTTTGCGATGTTATCGTATTGTCAACGCTCTTATTTACTTGACAATAATGGCGGCCGAGTTAAAAACAAAACAATAACATCTAGAAAGTAATATGGTTCTCCCGAAAGAATAAAAGAAAAAGAGAGCGGTAGTTAATGATTAAATAACATTTTTTTAATTAATTATTTTAAATGTTTACTTGACTCTATCGCGAGAAATCTTCCGGCTCTTCTCTAAAGGCCGAACCCTATAATTTTCGAACCGTAGCCTATCTGGCCGCGCCAAGCTTTAAAAAGATAAAAGATAAAAGATGTTCATTCAGTAAGTAGGCCGCACAGGCACTTTTACACGTCAAAAATCTACCAGCGCTTCACAAGCTGCCACTGCTGAGAAGCAACGCCGCAAGAAACTCAACAGTCATCAGTTTGATTATAGGGTACGGCCATAAGCGACTCACTTTTCAACTCGACGCACATATTATTAAACGGCGATATTTTAGACCGTACATTTCGATTAGGTAGCTAGTTGCGACACTGTCCGGGCCAACTACTAGTCATTTTGTTTATCTTTACATAAGTAGTATATAGTCTGTCAAGAAAGTCATGAAATAAAAATTATTAATTGATCCAAAGAGTTGTATTATAGTATAAAATAGCTAATTACCGTAAAGAGACTAGATAATACTATATTGCTGTGTTTTATTACGCTACTTTATACTGTAATTCAGCTCTTTGCATAAAATCATTTTCATTTCATGACTTTTTTGACTATAAGTAAAACAAGTCGCTTCCCGCCGTCTAAACTACGCAACGGATTTTAATGCAGTTTTTATCAATAGATAGTGATTCAAGAAGAATGTTTATACGTATAATAAATTCTGGATTATGTACGGGCGTTACAGAAAACTCCCATAAACTGAAGCGAAGCTGGGCACGTCGCTAGTATAACATGTTTTAGGATTTAAATAAGCGTGATACCATGTTTAACTGGTAGAGAATGCCGTTGGGCATTAAGTCCGCCATTCGTACTTTGTTTTGTGCAAATAAGTTTAAATCAATAAATTGATAATACACCCACATCATAATCATTTAAAGGTGCGACCTAACCGCTGCTTAAAATACGGAGATGGTACGGAATCGCAGTGACGCATCGTATCCGTATCGTTTTTATCGCATGCCCTCCACAACGCTGTTTAAAATACGGTGTCGTTGCGTAAACAAAAGACGGGGTCATAGTAACAACATGGCGCCGTTAATGATGCACCGTAATATACGCACCGTTAAGCAGCGGTGTGGAGCGCATGCGTTAAAAACGGTACGGATACGATGCGTCACTGCGTTTCCGTACCGTCACCGTATTTTAAGCATTGGTGCACCTTAAAAGCAGCCACTTTCTTGATAGCGTGTAAAATACACCTTAACGGTTAAGGTGGTTCATCGTAGCTGTCAAATTTGTGCCTAACGATATTTGTAAACGCTCTCATACTGTCAAATTTGACATATTATTTTAATCAATTCCTGTGCATGAAATAGCAGCAGCTACTTTATCGATAATTCATCTCAACATGTAGTGATTTTGGAATTAAAGTGCAGTTCATTGAATATTATAAGATGTCTCTCGAACAAACAGCCTGCGATGGTGAGTCAGAAAGTTACGTATATTGAAAGAACGCTGTACTTTGTTCTATATGGATGTAGTGCGTTTCAATGCCGGTTTTACGGTATTATCGTCTTACTATTTTCCCTAATTTGTTAATATACACAAGTGTACATATAATCATGATAGATTGGAGCTGCTGGTATGCTTTTATATGTGCATAGTATATTGTATAATAACTACATCTTGTCAATAGTTTCTTACATAGCTTCCTCTGCTTTGCAGACCTGAAAGCTTTTGAACGTCGGTTGACTGAGGTGATAGCATGTCTGCAGCCTGCTACGACTAGATGGCGGAGTAAGTGTCATTATTTATATAAGTATTTAGTCACAATGCATTAAAATGATGAGTTTAACTGGTGAGAATATTTCAATCCAAATTACTATTATTTAACCTCTCATATGCTTAGGAGCAGATTTGCCCCCAAAATTTGGATATCTTATTGTAAAAAAAAAAACTTTTTTTTCGGACTATATTGTAATCCGAAGAGAGTAAAACTTGGTATTTTTTTCACCTTCCGCATACGAAGGGTTAAAGCATGCATTGTACCAGTTTATTCCTTTATAAATATTTTTAACTTAAAGATAGATTGTGATAGTCAAAGGGCTATAGTTGGGTCAATTTAGGGAATTGAGGGTTATCCCTGTGACAGCTTATGCAAACAAGTATTACTCTTCTTTGTTTGACTTGTAATTTATTAATATGGTCATGATTCAAGTGAAGTATGAAATTACAAATTTGGCTCTCACAGGGATCAAGGTAATTTTTAGCAGATAATTATGTTTGCGGGTAATTTAATTTGCTGCATAATTTTGAAATAGTATGTCATTACTTATTACACGTAATTGCAATTGGAAGATAATGTGATTTTCACAAATGTTCTTTTTTCAGTCCTGCTGGCTGTAGTGTCCGTGTGCACAGCAATTGCGGCGTGGCACTGGCTCACTGACCCGCTCACACCTGTGGTCTCTCTCACACAATCCCTATGGAACCATCCATTCTTTGCATTCACATCAACTTTTTTAGGTATTTATTTACTAATTTTAAAGAGTCTATCTATTGTTTGTATTATTAAAACTGATTCTGAGTGAAGATGTTAATCTCAAGACACATTTTAGTAAAATTGAAGTTATGGAAAATTATTATACCCGATGACAAGGACCATATATATATGGTCCTTGCCGATGATATTGAGGTATCTTAGTCAATCAATCCATCAATCAATCAATCAATCAATATCATTTACATTTACTCAAGTTTGGTTCTAATACAGGACTGTTTATCCTATTTCCGCTGAGAAGTTATTTAGTCCAGTTTAATACATTTCCTTCTATAACTATTTTACCACAAGCTTCTAGTACTTGTTACAAAATAAATATAAGTACATCTGATATTAATTCATTGTATAAAAATTATCAACAAGGTGTTTAAATTGGACAAACTTGATTGTTATAACCACTTTATCACATACAAGACATTAGTGAAAGTTTGGATGTTGGTTTACGTTAGAATGGCTGAACAGATCTGGATGAAACTTGGCACAGAGACAGATTATAGTAGAATAGCACATAGGCTCTCGAGGTAATAGCAATAGCTGATAAACTACTACTATGCTGATGGAGTTGCGCGCAAAAGCTAATGTAAAATATAATTATAATCAAATCTAATGATAGAGTTGGAAGGTCGCCACAAGATCTCTGCAGCACATAATGCAGACCAATCGACTTTTTAATTGGCAACAAGATCCAATTATTACCCAAAAACTATTGCTTGATGTTGTTGCCAGCTGACAATATACTAGTTCCACCTCAAATCACATCAAACTCTTTTTCCCCCGGCTACTCCTAATTAACTGGCTAGCTAGACTCTATGAAACGTTGTTTTTTTCAGTGTTGCTATTCATGACGGGCGTGCATCGCAAGGTGATCGCGCCGAGCATAATGACGGCCCGCACGCGCGCGGTGCTCAACGACTTCAACATGTCCTGCGACGAGACCGGCAAGCTCATCCTCAAGCCCCGACCTGCCAACAACTAGTGTACATACTGTAATATACTGTTTATACATATAATTTGTTTCATTTACCTTATGATTTTTTATGCATGGACCTACGTCAGAATAGAGAATATGCATGGATTTTTAAAATCGCATTTCTCAACATTATATGATAATACTGTAAAAGAGATCACCAAAAGTGAAATTAAAATTGGCCAAGAAATACGGATGATACGAGCATTTTAATCTGTTAATTAGACAGAAATCCGATATGCACTGTAGCAGGTCGACTATATAAAATGTATGTTAAATTCTGTTTCGCTAGAAAGAGATGGGAACAAATCTTTGTTGGCTTATATTTTGGTTAATTTTATAGCTAGGTATTCAATTTTAAAAAAATGTCCTCTGTTTGTTAACTACATGAATCGGCTTTTATTCCCCGTTTTTTAGTTCTCCCTCGTGGTCCCATTAATGGGACCGCGAAAAACCGGCGCTTTTATTGAATCCGTGGAAAAAAGTTATGAATATTACCTAATATTGCTAATGGTGAGTAGGCTCTGATGTTTATAAATGTTTGCATTCTCAAGACTTCATACTATTTCAAAACTGCAAATAACCCGTTCTATTAACACAACGCAGGCACTGTTGCTAGCGACCCGAGCGGACCGCCTACAAGGTGCTATGATAGCACCAGTGAGCATGCACATCCTGTGAATTTACTTTCGAGTCGTACGTCCTGCCTCTAGTTGGGGCAAAAGACGTGCGTATAAAAGTAATCCAGACATCAGGTGTCCTAATAGGCTGCGTTTATATCGTGACAAAGTTCGGATAAGGCATCCGTCACCTTCATATACCTACGTAAATAAGTATGACAGTGAAGAATGCTTTATCCACATTTGTACGCGATATAGCTATACTAGGTCCGCAGGACGTTATGTCTGTCGTGCAAACTCATACCGCAGTGAGTAACCCAGGAAAACCATAATTGTGGCGTTATCTATGAAAGGGGCCTTATTGTCGATGGCGCTTCTGCCTTTATTAACAATGCTCCGATATAAATACAACGTCGCGTGACGCAGTGCGGCGTAAGTGCCATCGACAAAAAGGTCCCTTTTCATAGATAACGCCACAATTATGTTTCTCATAAGTAATTAACAGGGTAAGTCTGGTTCCACTATTTTCAATACCTACCTACATCAAACAGCAACCTGATACAGAAATATTTGTTTTGGATAAAACGTGTAGAAACGTGTGACGGGGATGTTCTTATCGAAATTACAGGTCGCTTACTGCGCTTTTAGTTCGCTAAAATGTATAGGTACGAAGAACAACTCAATGACATTTGGGTATCCATGACAACAAATCTACCATGGATTAGTCACCACCTATTGCAGACAACTACTGATTGTGGCGCTCATTGAGGAAGCTTGAATGAGGGAAATTATATTGAATTATCTATTTTTATCATAAGTATACTATTTCCTCAGGAGCATTACATTTAAAATATAATTAATTATGTGTGAGATATATTATTTCCTTTTCCGCGGTCTGCACGTAGCACTTAGCAACGGAGGTAAGTAATGGAGGATTAATTTTAGGTGCGAGGTTGGTGCGAAAAAGGTTACTAAACAAGCTAACGAAAAGCAAGCTTTAAAAAAATCCAACTGCCGTTTGGATAATGTCGTCAATGTAATATTACTTATCATGTTTTTATTTTTTAATTCGCCAATTTCACATTTGAATAAAATTATTATAGCCTATGACACTCGTGGTTAAGACGAATCTAACCACGTATCACTTATTAAAATCGGTTTATCCGCTTGTAACTGCAAGGTTATACAACCTAAACACATAGCCCTACTTTTGGGCTTTGCCGCAGTCGCGTAAAAAGACAAAACGAAGAATACAATACGCATCCAAGTTATTTACATTTTGGGAATTTATTTCTGAACCAGTACAATTTCCTGTAAATTTAATTTTGAACCCTAATCTAAGTACCCTACCCTACCCTACCCTACCCTACCCTATCTAAGTACTAAGGTTGGATTTGTAACTAGACCGATGTGGTTATACTCACTCGTATAAAGCCTCTATCTGAAAAATGGGTTAAACCTTATCTTATCACTTGAGCAAATAAAACTAAGCACTGTGAGAGTCTATTTATGTTTATTAATCATAACTTTGGTGTGTTTATTATACTACAAATAATGAGTAGGTACTACGTTTTATACAAACCGCAATAAACAAATGTGACTCGAATCAAACAATGAACAACAATCAAGATAACTACAAATTGCATTACTTCCTATAAAAATTCGCTAGAAAATTGTCTAGGTTGTCTTAACATTCAATACTCGAGCGTGGCAAGCGCTGCAACGTTTGCGACTCTACGGCTTGATTCCGTTCAGGGGCCTTATTTTACTAGCCTTTACCCCTATTGTTATCGCTTTGTCAACGTTACGAGAGCTCTTTACAAAGTTAAAATAATACGATAACAATAAGTGAAAAAAATATGTATAATTTTAACAGTGGGCCTTAGCCCCAGGTCAAACAAATTTACTGTAAACCAATAAAAAAATCTCTGAAAACACCCAATCGAATCAAATCTCTAGTTCTATCTTATTTCAAACAAAGTTTTCACTTCACTAGAGTTAATTTTAGACTCAACGTGGAGTATTCGTTATTTGGAATTTCTTAAAATGGAATACTTTATCGAAAAATTATTTCGATTATAAAAATAGATATAAAATTATGACTCTGGGCAGTGTACACTTTGGAATTAATGCCTTATTTGTATAGTTATCGGTCTCAATCCAGCAATCCACATGAACCTGCGCAAAAGTAAATTTTATTAGCCTTATTGCTTTTAAAAAAGTTCGTCTGACGCGAGCGATTACTACATATCTCTGCTCAGATTTGAGCTTTAGCTTCATGCAGGCAAAATTACCATAAAATCTACCTTTCCACAATACTCTCTACTTCATTTCAATCAATTCCTAACATTCAATGCGACTATTTCTAGACTTACACTCGATTTTGCAAGCAAGTCACAAAGTATTCATAAAAATTTACACATCCCAACAACGATACTGTTATTAAAGAGTAATAAAGATTGTGCTCACTGTGCGAAGAAAGTTTCATTACCTACACAACTATGTTATTTAATAAGATGATAATTATTTGTCCCCACGCCTAGGCTGCAGATAAAAACCTAGACGCGGGCGTCCGGGAAGGGTCTGCCAAGGAGCACCCGCATAAAGTACATAATAAAATCGTGCAGAGTGTCCAACCACTACATTTAAATTCGATTATTTTACCGTAAATTATGGTATATTTTTTTCATTGAGATCTTAGGAAGAGTAAACAATACTTTTTATATAGGACAGAAGTTCACAACTCACGAATTGTGGTTTTGAGCATATAACAGCGGCTTTAAATATTTGGAAAATATATATAATGAATAACTTACGATAATTATTGTATTAAAGGAAAACGTACATTAAATATCCTTAACAATTATAATAAGTTGTAAACAACTAGGACATAGTTTACTTATCTTTTAGTTATACATAATTATCAATGGTGAAACACATTATAAAAAATCCTTTTAAATTTACTATGATTGATAACGTCAAGGCAGTGGTAAATGCATAAATTTAACAGGTTAACACGATGTCCTTAACATCTATATACATTTAAGAAAGGCATTTTTTGACCATAATTACTTACTTACAATTATTTGTTCGCATAGGTATCTCATTGAACTCCAGTTCTTTACAAAGTTAATAGATAATAATATTCATAATTATGCCATAAGATTAGTTTCACATTCCTTTTAGATAAATATTAAAGGTAGTTCTTAATAATATTTGTTTATAAATCTATAAAATGCCATTGAATATTATGCGATAGGAATTATCGACTTGAGACAATTTATATTTCAGTCTCTAATAAAACGGAAAGGTGATCCGGCAAATTAGTTGCATGCCTACAATAAAAATTTAAATTAAGTTAAATATTAACTTTTAATAGTGATTGTATAAGTAACACATATTACCTATTGTTGTCTTAATTCAAGCCATCAATACAATAACAACAGTAAGTAAATTGTCTTCTAAGTAGGTATCAAGCCCCAGGACGAAAATAGGTCGTTCGCCGGAGCTTGCAGTTAATATTGCACACTACGTGGTAACGAATTACAAAAGTTATTCCAAGGCATCATACATGGTATAAGATAAGTAGAATTCAACGTAATATAAATAATACTTCCTTCTTTATTATCTACATATTAGTTCCTAAAGTTAAAGGTGTAAAAGCTGATTTACATTTGCCTCTGACTGCTATAAGAATAAGTTTACTTGTGACGGTTCTATAACCTTGCATGTGGGGGGATCGAGGGGTAAGATTTCTCAGAATATATTTCATAGCCTATGCCTTTAAAGCATTTTGTTCTATGAAACTTACTGCATATAACAAGTTAATGTACACGTTTCAAAAATATTCTCCGTGAGTTTTCGACGACAAAGCAATCTAATCATAAGTTATATCTGTAGTTTGCCGCGCACTCGTGAAAGATTTTATCCTAGATTTAGGTGCGAAGCTTATAAGAATTGTATTTTGTAGAGTGCGATTTTATTACTATAGGTTCTATGTAGAGCTGTAGGTAGGGAAGCAAAAACGAACAATTGGTAAATCAGGGTCAGTTTTGATGAATTCAATGTCTTATTCTTTTTCCCTTCTTAAAATTGTACCGAAGGCCTATACGACGTGAAATCTTACGATGACCGTTTTTTATATTAACTAGTTAAAAGGTTCGGTGCTATTATTATAAAAATGGTAAAAAAAATCTTTACCTGCCAAATTTAAAACGCCTGTGGCCCTTCACAACACGCAAAGAATTTAATAACATTAAGAGACTAAGCAACTTGGCCAACTGTAGTGTATTTTTATACAAAATTCCACCCGTTCCTTTAATAGTTTAGTTGGAATGAACCGGTTCCTAACATTTGGTTTATAGCAGAAGACTGCTTAAATACTGACTACGGTTTGTTTTTAGGATTTACCTTTGAAAGTAGAAATGGAACGCTCATAAGATCACTCGCGTGTCCGTCCGTCTGCCTCGGAGGATTTTTTTAAATTGATTTGGGACTGTATGAAGTCAGATTCTGGTAAGTATATACTTTTGGAACGGACGCAATATTCTAAATTCTAAGAAATACTTTCACTGAGCGCGTTATAATAGGAACACTCGACTTTAAGGGTACGTAAATCAATAGAATTAAACCTGCGTTTAGACTGTGGTTAAAGTTCCGTTCTTTCTGCATTAGAATATGACTTCCCTATTTTGAATGTCACAAGGACAGAACTAACGCTTCAAATTTAGCTTTAAACTTTTCCTAACGCCAGTAGACAACAGCAACGTAAACACGCGATGAGAAATCCCCTATTATTGTCATTTCATTCCCCACAGCAACATGCAAGGCTTGAATGCTGGCCTCACGCCGCTAGTAGCGACCTGATATTCTTCGGAGTCGTCTGGTGGTTCAGGTGTTTCGTGGTGTATCGGAGCGCGTTGAGCAGAGGCTCCGCCTTAGCCGGAGTCTGCTGCTGAAGGAACTTGACGCAGCCTTTGACATCTACGGAAGAAGACCGGCAGAACACCCCCGATGGATGGACCCAGTCGTACAAGATGATCAGACCTACCATTACACGGAGAACGAGCAGCGAGGTTTCTTCACGGCTGAACTGAGCTACCAGTTTTCTGAAAATTTAAATAAGAGTTTTTAAGTTTCGTTTGAGTTGGTTAATAAAGGTGAGTTTGAAATATCTGACTAAATGTTAAGTCTTGTTGATAATGGAAAGTACAATTGAATAAGCTTGGGTTGCTTTTGTCCTCTTTGTGCAAAAAATACTTAAATCACATATACATATATATAACGGACGTTCATGTAGTCACAAAGTTTAATCGTTACGCTACCCTAGAACCCTGTATATAGGTAATAGAGTGACGTCAAATCAGATAAAACAAGTTATATATCATGCCTCGCCGAGTCTCGGGCCGAAACCGACCGTGACCGGGAAACGGCGACACAAATAGTGATCAAGTAAAGACGCGAGCAGTAAGCACAACCTCGCTCTTGGCCTGTCTCAGGGTGTCTCGACAAGAGTGTACAGCCGGCATCAGTGTCGTTGACTTTCTGTGTAAGTTTCTATGGCTAACAATATAGTTCGTTCCGTCTTTTACGACTTACGCAAGCGCAAAAGCAGGAATGATCTAACACGGACAAAGCCGGGTCAGCAGTAGTTCGTGTACTGGCCAATTGCGTAAATATTTTCTAAACAAATATCTGTTTCAAGGGGTTTTAGGTCAGCTCCTGTTTATGCCAGGGAACTTTACAGCACAATAAAACTAGCGCTGGATTCGGGTCGACGTATCCCGTACGTGAAGCAAGCGGAAGAGTAGATAAGCAAAGTATATTGTTAAAAGTTACAACTAGTATTTATATACCACTTAAATATTAAAAGGTTATTTGCTTGGGTCGGTTGTGTGGGTTTGAACCTTGCTAGGGACTTTGATTTACCTAGAATTCTTGCGGAGTCCAATATCTCTATAGTGAAAAATATAGATAAAATTATAAATAAAAACATATTGAAAAATGTTTTAGGATTTATTTACAAAAAAAACCTGATGTTTAAATCACGTGCAATATACCTATTTTAATTAAAGTGTGCCTTGTCACTATTTTGTCAAAAAATTACACAATGCCAAGAAATAATTTCAATATACTTTAGCTATTGCGCGTTCATGTATAAGAAGGGTAAGTTGGTTTTTATCACGCTGCGATGACGAGAGCAGATTAATAGATAAAAAATATTAGGTATTTATAGTTATGTTCTGTATAAGTATTGTTAGCGTGTACTTGCGCCGTTTAGTGTTAATTGAACAGGATATTCAATTACTTCACATATCGAAATGATGGATCTACCTAATGCTCATTTGTAATATTCAATTTCGGTCGTGTTAAAACTTGAGATCATCAGGACCAGCATAATTATTAGGTTAAAATTTGACACATTTTGTATGTCGGAAATGTTGCAACCAAACCAAACCCATTTTCGTTCTGAATATTGGAAACGAGTATTAGTAGGTTTGACAATGGTTCGTGCCCATTGGCCGTTCCTTGAATTATACCAAGCACACGCAGAGTTAATAATAGGAACAGGTCAAGAACGTGACACAATTAAAGTTTTCTTAATAACCAGGTCTACTCGTGGCGCACCTGCAATTATACAGATCTAATAATACGATTCTGTAAAGTACATTGCAGGAAAGAAACTATTTATTGCGCCCTGTGTTAAAGGACGATGGGCAAAAATGTCCCCACCCACAAACAGAAATGAAACAATCTCAGTTTATAGATGTTGGCAACTTATTTTTACTATGACGACGATCCTATGTATGCGGTTTTCCAAAATCTTCATCGTGTCGTACGTAATTTGTTTAAAAATAAACACATTCGTGCCTTGCTTGCTTTTTCATTAAAAAAAAAACTTATCGACTTTACAACTAAAATAGCTATTTAGTATTTTTTCGCATTCCGTGTCTGTTGTAGGGTGAGAAAAGGGTCCATACAAAATCCCCCATCAGCCTATGCAAAATGTCATTAGTTAAGTTAAAAAATTAAAACATTTTCTTGCACATTGTCGTATAAATAATACATGCTCGATCTCAAGATGCAGCATTTTAACAGGATATTGGAATAAAGAAGACAGAGTTGTTGGTTTTGTTTTCTCATTGATACCGATATCGAATACCAAAGTACTTCATAATTAATGTTTATCTATACCGGTATGAGCCACCGAAACCTGCGTCCGATTAGGCATTGCTATTCACGGCGTACAATCGCATTGTCACTTTCAATAGCCGTTGATATCGCGAGTAAGGAAGCCGGCAATCACGCTCGGAGGGACGTGACAGAGGCGCGAATATGACCGTTAATAAGATATTTGACAACGATAAGCTGTTTCCAAACTTGGTTATGTATTGGAGACTTCTTTGGAAGTTCTACGTAACATTCCACTTCAATTTTAGAGAGGCGCGCTGGTGTAAATTGAAAACTGTGTACACATAATAATATGATGTATCCGTAAATATTATAAAAGAAACAAAGAAAAAGTTTCATTAATAGTATTTATTTTTCAGATAAGGTCCCCACCAGTATAGTACCTACCTGAATTATATTTATGACGCTGTAAAGATCTCTGCAGATTGTTCAAAATGTGTTGTTGGGTGTTTATTTGTCATGGGCTGAAGATTATTTATGATTTAAAGAAAATGATGATTTATTTGCCGATTATGGTATTACAGAATTCTATCTATTGTCTGTCTGTGGCAAGACTAGCTCGCTGAACCTATTTAATGCGGTGTTTTTAGGGCTTTTCAGGGCTATTTTATATTCGTGCAGTCTGAATATTTTCGCGATCGCTAAATTCGTCAGTTTCCAGTATTTATCGTAGAAACTGTACTAAAATACCAACAAACTTTACTACAGTTTGCTTACTTTTAACGCGGGATGATGTAGTAATGATCGGAAAATGTTTACGCGCGCAGTATTACAAGGTTTTTTCAAAATATCGTGTGAATCACCATAGGTAGCATCAAAAATTACCAATACGTAAAGTATTCAATAAGCTTTGACGTTTAGTAAGGTGAGTACTTTATTCATTAATCATTTGAAAGGCGTGTTTAAAAAAAAAATCTCTAGGGCAAAGTTACACTTTTTGACTTTTTTCCTAGCATTAATATAGTTTCTTGTGGCGATAAACATAGGTTATGAAATAGTGAAAAAAGATACCGTCTAAAAGTTCGTGTGTGTATAACGGTAGTTTTGGTTTAGTATGATGTTTTACGATATATAATTTCTAGGGAATTTAAAAATGTACGCCATTAAAATTAATCAGCATAATGTTACATAAGGGAAAAATAACAAATTTACTACCATGATCTAAAAAGCAGGATGACTGTTCGTTCGTTTCGAAATACCGTTCCTCGAATTGATGTCACTGCCCATATAAATATAAATTCACGGATTGCGTTTGAACTCGTACTTTTAAAGGTTGAGTCACTTTCAGACTTAAATTTATCCACCGGTATGTGTTTTCTGTAAGATTATTTAAATATTGATTGTGGATGGATGAGACATTGTTGTGAAATCTCCATACATCGTAGCTCATCTTATCTTACAGATGGGCGCTTTCAGATACACTTCGACTCTATAGGATCTTTTTTTTGCCTCCCTTACAATATTTAGCCGTTCGAATGTGCAGGTTTCCTCACGATGTTTTTCTTTACCGTGATTAGGTTAGAAAAACTTATTTGTACATGGTGACCGCGGGGTTTCGAACTCAGTTCCTTACGATCACGAGTCAACCCCCTGAGCCTCTAGGTCACCGACGTTCCTAATTACTAGCATAGAGGCTTTTCATCTTAGTCCTCAGGGTAGGCAACGCTAACGTGTTAGGTTAGGTCTATAGATTGTAGTCTTGCGAATACTTACCCATGTCTATGGGTCTCAGATCCCACTTACCATCAGGTGGTCCATGTGCCCGTTTATTGTACATATGTATGTAATCTGTCGGTAATAGTGGATTGTATGGATGTAAACAGTAGGTATTAAGCTAATCAAACATAACTATTAATGGCGACGACTATTATCAGAGCTGATAACTCCTTAACGGCCCAACTGATTTTAATCAAACCTAGCTTGGACCCACCCTGTTTAAACTAGCTTTCCATTAAATAAGTCCGCATCCAAATCGGTCCATTCCTTTAGGAGCTATGATGCCACAAACAGGCACGCAGATACCTAGATAGGGTAGAAGTACCGTTGGTGGCCAGTGTACCTTATTTGGCCTAAGCCTGAAATGAGTATCAAAAATACTGTAATATTAAACATAATATAAAGATGAAATATTAAAAGAAAAACATAATGCTTTACATGTATATAAGTAAAATAGAGTACGCAAAAACGGTGCATAGATGGCCAAAACCGATACTTCTATCCTACACACATTAAACTAACAACTCTTCTCTGTTTGCGTAAGAGGTTGATAAAAAAATAGGAACACGAAATCCATGATATCGGTTACGTAAATATCTAGATTTAGGCAATAATCGAACGTCACGAGCAGCCGGTCTGAGCATTCATGTGGATAAGATATCAGAAAGCATAGCGAAATTTTAGTAACGTTCAGATCCTGAGTTATAGTTATAGTCTAGACATTTAAATGAGGTTCAGAGCGACGGTTGTATGCTAAAATTATGCGTAGTGATATGTGTCTTCGGTAACCAACTCGAGGTTTTGAGTCTGCCTTTCGTGTCTCAAGTCTGTTTTTTAGTAAGTTCCTGTAGGTAGACTAAAGGCTTGTCAGATATCGAAGTACAAGAAATCGTTGAATTGGGTCTTATCTTAAGAGTGTTACTGGTTATTTTTTTGGATTCAGGTTTATCTCCTAGAAAACCAGCGTCGTAGGTACTCCCTAATAGGTGGCACACATGGCTAAGTGGATCAATGGAGTGGATACCATTTTCGCAGCACTGCCATTAAACAGTTTTTTCTAAATTTTTGGATGCAAGAACATTTTGCAGCAGAAAATAAAAAAACATGAAATAAACTAAGCAAAACAAATATTTTCCATTCTTTTATGTTTTTTAAACTTGTTCACTCTCCGAAAATTAAATCTGTCAATGATCTTTAGCCCATAGGCTATCAATACTCATCAAGACGCTACGTTGCGCTGCACTATTTTCGGCGTAGTCCCACATCGACCACCATCGGAGTGACAGTTGAATTATGATAATGTATCTATTTGTGTTAAATATAGCGGTTCACTGGGCAGCGTATCGATAGCGCGCGAGTGGTACGAAATACGATCCTGTAATAAATACGCCCTTGTCGCTAGCATATGCCCGCTGAGCTTGTTGGTACAGGCTTAGATGGCTTTGTATTTTGTATGCAGTTAGGAAATCTGGTTTGCCGCGGAGAAACTTGAGATTTATGTGCCATTGTTTGATGATCAGGTTCGCGCAGAGCTTAAGCTAGTGCGTTGGGTATGGAACGGTATCAATAACCTGAGTGGGCGGCAAATGGATGGTAATGTAAGCGTGTTAGAGGACAGGAACCGGTGACTTTGTCCTGACTGTGACCTCTTAATATAAATACATGGCCTTTTACAAAATATAATATGGCGGTGGTGCGATAGTTTGATGACTTTCTTTATGACGATAATTTACAACAAACGATCTCCACCGACTTCGCCGGGGAGGGTTTTATGTCTAGATAATAAAAATAAACCTTATGGAACAACATCTCAAATTTATGGATCCGCGTAGTTTAAAAGATTAAGCTCACTTAGACAGACAGAAAAAGTGACTTAGTGGACTATTAAATAATACCCACAACGCAAACATTGACCCCCACAACGCCACTAATATATTTTTTGGGTATTCGATTCTTTTTATCACTTTAATACACAAGGAGAGTCAAAACACATCACGAAGCTTCTTAATATCATAAAATACTTACGGATTCTCCAACATCCTCAAGCACACTTTGGCCATGGTGCTGAGGGTTTCAGTGGTGTTCTCCAGATCCTGCTGATTATCATTGACGAACTGGCTGGTGGCTTCTGAGAGCACCTTGAGCATGGGTGTGGCTTGGGCGTAGAAGAGCGACATTCTGTTGGCGACCTCGGCACAGATGTACTCGTCTCCTGGCGGGAGATCAGGGTTGATCAGACCGCCCCTGGACACGCTGCGTCTATAGTAGCTGAAGTCGTTCTGGATCGCCGGCGTTTTCATCTGAAATGAAATATATCGTTACAGCATCGTTTTGCGTGTAACGTGATAAAATCCAGCAGGTCGGGTATGAGAACTGTCGAAAATGTCATTCGAAACGAAACTAAAGGTGAAACTAAAAAATAAATAAATTGTGAGTCGCGTGCGATTTGTTTTTTAATTTCGAGCAGACGTTTCTGTTCTCAAAAGTCTACCCGCTGTTAACACGATCCGATGATAGCGTCCAGTCATGATAAATAATTACGTAGAAGTCATTGGGTCTATATATTGGGTAAGTCTGATGCGGTGGAGGTACTGCTTGTCTAAAACGCGGAATTTAAGGGTTTATTAATTTCTTACTCCATGTTGAAAATATCAAGAAGACTGTGACTTGACTTTGTAAGTTTCAAGTAATAACTCTTCAGTCCTACGATGAAGGGGTCAATATCCACTGGTATTTAACAAAAGCAGTTCGGTAGGAACAGCAGCAAACTTGCTTTTAGTGATACGAGCTTCGTATAAAGCTGAAGATATGTCAGTCGGTCTGTTTACATTTATCGAAATATACAAAACACCCTGAATCATTCGGAAGAAAGAAGAGTGATGATCGAATAAATCAACTAGCAACTGCCTCTTATTCATGTATCTATAGGATACGATGTTAAAGTTGTATGATAAAAAAGTTGGCTGGTTTGATTGATCGACGTAAGTCTATTGTAAAATTCTATACTGTCCACGGGTACACATGGGACAGCAACAAGTTAGGTAATGTACAGAATGTTTGCTCCCTGTATTTAACTCTTGACAAAAAAAAAACATAACATAAAAAGTAAAATAGCATACGTTATTGCAGGCGACATCTCTAACACCAGGATTTACCTGTTAAATGCTGTAGAAATGTCTATTAAAATGTAAATAATTCACACATGCCCACGACCATGAAACGCCCGCTTACCTGTGAATTCTGACGACTTTAACAACATCTAGCTTACCTTATTTTGTTTTAAAGCTCAGGATTCTGGCATTAAAATAATATACTTACCAAAATAAAATAAATCCTATAGAAAGTACAGTAAATACTAAAGGCCTTCAAGGTCAATTCCGTATTTAATAAAAACGATGAATTCCTTGTTTCCGCCAAAAGAAAACCACTAAAAAACATCAACAAATGAACGACGGGGCTTTATGGGATAACGGCTAATAGATAAAAAACGTGGCTGAGTCATGCAAGGTCGCCCGAAGGTCGACTTTCTATTGGCTCGAATTCGCTGATAATGTTTGCCTTATTGGATGATTAGTGTGTGACTAATGATATTAGATATCTAGTTATCACGCATTTGTAAACGGTTCGTGCTATGAAACAGTTTGGAATAGTATTACTTATTTAATAATATGTTTAGACGTTTTTGTTTGCTTGTGAATATTGAACAAATACCGAAGTGAAACCACAATGCTGGCTTTCCAAAGTTAGGAATTCCTATAATGTTAATCTGCATTTATAAAGATAATTAAAAAACAAAAAATCGCCTTAAAAACGCAAAAAATTACTTCTTTTAAGGTATAGGTGAGTCCAACTGAAGTCAGCTTTTGGTTAAAAATTCAGCGTTCAGTTTGACTATACCTACACCTACCATTTAAAATTGAGTTAATTTTTGAAGGCTGTTTTTTTGTTTTTTTAAAGCATTTATTTTATTTTATACTTTTTAGTGATCATATTAAGCTGTTCTGAACCCACTTCTTAGTTGATACGAAACTTTGAGATATTTCAAGCTCGCCGCAAGTAACGAAGCGGCAAAGTCATAGTCATATTAACACAATTAAATGTTCCTCATTATAATCGCTCTACTATCTTAATCGAAATATCGCCACGCTTGACGTAGGTACAGTTGAGGAGTTCCGTTGGCCATCTGAGGTCTTCAACATCAGTTCCACTTAATACTTTCTGAATGCAAATGCTGAACTTGTTACTAAAAATACTGAAATTGCTATATGTATGCCTATAATATTTAAAGAATTCCCTCAATTCCTCACGGATCCCCTCATCTTCAGATTTGGTGACAGATGGCCATTTATTTTTAGTTTTAAATCGGAGTATAATTAACGGAGAAATCGGTGATTATAAATTTAAAAAAGCATGCAGTGGAGCGTATAGCCTCCCCTTTTTTGAAGTTGGTTAAAAATAAATGTTATACTAAACCCATCAGCCATGCTTATTATTAGATTCGCTTTGAGTACATAATAACTTCAGTTTTTCTACATTTTCAGTGTTTACATACTAAAACGTATATGTTAATTTTGAAAAAACTCTCAAGCACACAAGTATATAAGTTATATTTCTTGTGTTTGTAAAGGGATTTTAATTAGTGAATTAAATAGCATTTTGTTTTCTAAAGTACAGCCTTTGTTAAATAAAACTATCGAACCTAAATCGCTTGTTAGCGTAGAAGCGAAGAATTAAACATTCGTTAAATTATCAAAAAATAATTTACGGCTTTCAATCTCGGTAAAAGTAGACTAAAAGACCGGCTGTTTCATTATAGGTGAACGCCGCTAAACCATCGCCATTTTACTGCTAAAATCCTTCTCATCCTTTGCTAAGCCACGGTAGTGAATTGCGAGCAATTTTCAGCTTCTGCGCATCCCGTGTACACGAACCACGTTTCCTCCTATCATGAGTCAGGGAGCAACGACTCCGCGAGGGGTCAGCAAGCACAGCAGTGCTCAGCAATTACTGATTATCAACAAGACAAATGAGCTAATCATCAAATATATTGACAATCAATTATGTTGGTGCGGGAAACATCAATCATGCACACATTTTCTTTCAAGAGGAATAAACAATTGAAAGTCCGTAGTGTCTGATATTTTAATCAATCAATTGCTAATTGCTTGTTTGTTTAAAGGGAAATAATGTTAGGAAAGTATAGGTATCTAATGCGAACTTGTAATGGGCTATTTCCATCTGTTACCGCACGCACACTTTTGCTGGCTTATTACAAAAGAATAAAGTTGAAAGTGGCAAAAAAAGCTGGGTGGTAACAGGTGGGGCTCCTTCCAATCATTGCAGCCAATAGGGTACTTGCCTGTGGTTATAATAAACAAAGATGCTTTGCATATAGCTAGTTTTAATGTCGAGGATTATGATTATAGTTTTTATTTAATTTATTAAAGTCGTTATTTTATTATATATCTTATAATAAAATAAAGATTTTTAATCTATATTAAAACACCAATGAGATTGCGTGACGTCATCTTACTTAATGTTTTTTTTTTTATCATACTATCTGTGTCGTCAACTCGAGACAATGACAACTCTTATAATCTGTGCTTTAGACATATCCTATAATCTGTGGTGACAACTGTGACATGACAAGATTCATTCTGTCTGCGTTTACTGTAAACAAAGATTTGAACTTGAGTCTACTGGCGAAAAAACTTACATTATCTCATACCTACTGGGTTAGCCGTTAGCAAATACATTGCAATAAACAAAGATCCAGCTATGGCGTCTTTGGTGAACACATTTACCAAAGCAGACAGTGTCAATTTGTCAAACTTTGAACCGTTGTTAAACAATATGTAATGTTGTTAACTACTTTGTTAAACAGTATGTAATGTAGTACTTACATCAAAATGATCCTCACAAAATTACATTGTGCTAGGCACTATACAATACTGGTAATAAGATTTTAAACTCATATTGATGTATCATATCATAATTTACAATACTGCATTGAATGGATAGCATACATAGTAGGTAAACACAAATATAACCCCACTTTTTGAAGTTTTAAATTGTCCGTTGGGTTGAATGACATTTGACAAGTGTAATATGACGTCATAACACAGATTAGTGTTTAAAGATTCTTTATTCTCATAAGAATTTATACAATTCACTTAAATGAGAACTTAAAACTAGTACAATTAAGGTTATGTGAGATATGCACAAGAAATAATTTACTTAATAACTAGTCATAATTAACCAACAACAATGAAGTTAAATTTGCCATTATGCAGGTACTAATGGTTCGATTGCGAAATTAACGGGTAGGTCGACAAATGTACACGAAGTCTGCACATTGCACGATTAATAAGCCGCGCACCGAGTAAGATCATCTAGATGTGGCCTGCATGCGATGCGACCACTTATGCATTAACATGTTTTAGGGGAATTATGCATTATTATTAGTATAATTCTTGGAGAATAGCTTAAAAATAAAGAAATTAATAAAAATGAAACTTAGTTATACAGAAATAATATTTGTTTTTTGCAATTTTGGGACTATTTTTTGTGTTTGAGCATGCATCTAAAAATATTTATTTATTTACATTCAAATAGGTTAGTTTAACCTCACCTAGCACCAACATCGTAATCAGGAAAAGGGATACTTAATATTTTGGTAAGTATTAGCTATTTGGTGGGTGGTAGCACTGGTGGCGCTGCTTGAGAGTGACTCGGCACTTTTTGAGCGTTCTCGTTATTTGCAGGCAGATGTAGTATTTTAGGGAGGCCCTTGACGTATTTGATGGTGAGATTTTCTTCCCCGTTTGAAGTTCGTTGTTCAAGTTCCTCTTTCAATTTTTTTAAGTAAGCCTTTTGGTACGGTGTTTGATCAGATACGATTTTTATTGAACTTTCTCCTGTGTTATGTTTAGTTTTTAGTATCGATATTGCAGTGCGTTGTGACGTAAAACATACTTTTACTGGCCGAGTTTTACCCTGTTCATATTTTCCTAAACGTATAGTCCTTTCAGGCTCCGGACAATCAGTGGAAATGTTTTTTATAGCGGTTATAGTCTTCGTCATATCCAGCTCATTTCTCTCGGTCTGGTTATCGGAAATCGGTTCTGGTAATCCCAGAATAATAATATTTTTGCATCTTTGATTGCGCTCATTTATTTCATACATTATGTTTTCGTAGCTTAGTTGCTCTGTCGTAAATGAAGTAGTGGTTAATTTTAGTTGTACAAGATTTTGCTCTAAAGTGTCGATTTTTTGGGTGTTTGCTGAGGTGCTTTCGGCAATAGCTAGCAGATCTGATTTGGTTTTGTTTTGTTCCACTGTCAGGTTATCCACAGTACATCGAACATTGTTGATTTGATCCTTTATTGTGGATACATCTGTACATAATTTGTTCATGTTTACAGTTTGCGTTGTGTTGACTGACTTAAGGTATGACATCATTTCCGACATTAGTTTTCGCATTTCCTGCATTTCTAGTCTCAGATCCGCATTCTCATCAACTAGTTTTCTTTTATTGCGAAAAGTTATCTGTGATCTATCAGCTGCATCGGAGTAAAGTTTCTCACTCGATAACTCAGGAAAAGACTCACTGCGCTCAGCGTTCAGGCCACTTCCAGTCGGCGAGCGCAGTAAGCTCATGTTGGTCGCAGCGCGCAGTGCGAGGGAGGCGGAACAAATAAGTAGCTCGTCTCGTTTACCTGTGTGACGAGTGCGGTGTAAGGGACCGCTGCCGCACACGTCTTGGTTTACTCGATGGAAAAAGGATGGAAGTCACACACACTGAGTCACGGCACTGTCAGTCTTCGCGTCTTACAACTTAAGGATGAGTTTAGCTTAACGGCAAATTTAGAATTATTTAAATAAATCGGCACACGTCTGCTCTGTGCGCTATCTCACGGTGATGAGGTGAGATTATACAGAAAGATGTCGTTTTGGCTGTAAAGAGTTAAGGCAATTATTTATTTATTGTTTTATTATTGTTATCGGGTTAATATCCGTGCGAGTTTTTTTTTACTATCATAAAATGGATCACTAATTAAGTATAAGTACTTTTCACAAACTAGGCAAATACCCTATTGTAATAAGTTCTTATAGATAATGACAGTATTTAAGTCATATAATTTACTTATGTACTTTAAGTATTAAATTTGCTGGTTGACAACATGTTATGAAAAAGCATGCATACATGCTGAAGGCTCAGGCAGGCCAGACAACCAGCTGTGAAGCATAAAGAGACTGAGTTTTTATATTTACGAGCGAAAAACTTACAACTGCATAAATTTGATACTCTAAAACATTTGATGAACACACGATTTAGATTGTGAATGTCTTTCATTAACAACGATACGAGATGCGTTGAAATAAAACAATAAGCACATTTGCAGTCCGCTGGATATGAAGAGGTCCTAAACATCATACTTTATGGCAACAAATAGGATCATTTACATAATAACAGCTTATCACATTTTGTTTCATAAATGGAACGAGACGCGTACTTCCTATTAGAGTGGTACGTATAAAGAATGGTTCCGAAAAATAATTTTCTAGTTTTATCTGTGACGGCTTCAGATGCATATAACGATATACCAGAGGGAGGTAAAAAACAAACAGAAGACTGTTTAACCTACAACCAAAGGCAAGATAATAAGCTCTCTCCCCAATGAAATCCTAGAGACGCCATTGTGTTTATTCTTCGAGCGTCAAGTGACAAGTCACTACGACGTTGTTAGATGGATAATGAATGCTCGCCCTAAAAGGGTGTCAGAAGCATTTTGTCGGCAGTATCGCACGAAAATTGAGCGCCGATAGGCATTGAAAAATTTCCCTCGATAAAGTCGAGATGTCGACAGGGCGCTAAAGTGACATGAACAGGATTTAAGCCAAGAGAGGTAGGTAAAATTTCAAGAGTAGATACATAGAATTAAATCTTATCACTACAAACTTCATACAAATTTGAGCACAAAAGCTGAACTTAATGCCTAATGGCATTCTCTGCCAGCCATTGTCATACTTGCTTGTCGTTTAATATTATCATTATCACAACCATGTCAAGGCACTTAAAGTGGTAAAAAAGCTTAGAGTTAGAGCTTTGTTTGTGACTAGGTCAATTTGTGTGAGATTTCCCCTGATATTTGTATTTAATTATTTTAATGTACACTATTTAAAGCAGACGCATTGTGGGACTACGTCACTAGTAGATCTCTACAGAGTACAAGACAAAGTCCCTACCCGCCGTCTGTCTGTATTGTACGTACGCGATAATAAAACTACTGGACGGATTTTCATGCGGTCCTCACCATCAGTTAGATAATTTTCCACGGATTTTTTTTATGTATACGTAATTCTGGATTATGTAGATGAGGATGTTACAGAAAACTCACAGAAACCAAAGCGAAGCGTGGGCGGGTCGCTAGTACTTTTTTTATTATTTCACGGTGTCTATTTAATACGCATAAAAATGTGTCATTAAAGCATCAAAATCTCCTGGCTATAACGGCACGGAAAACACTCATGTAATTCAGATGAAGATTTCACAGAATGGTAGCTTTCAGGTTCAGCCGAGTGCGAAGACAAAGGCAATCGAGGTCAGCCTATTGCACTGGGGGTAGCTTTTAATCCTTGCCTGCTGGATATCCAGGACGTCCAGCATCACGTATTGGAATGAATAGGAGGCTTTATTGTATTCAGACTCAGAGTCAGTCCGAAGTGTAATAGATTGAGAATTGTTGCTGCACAATGCTTTCAAAATTTAATCGTAGTTCATCTACCTATATTCATTAGTCGCAATACAGGTCAAAACTGTATCAATTCAAAAAGCTTTCTAGTTTTGTTTTAACATCTTAAATTAAAGTAGATTTTAAAATACCTACAGCTATATATGGAGTTGCTACTGTTTAGATTTAAGAGTGCTTGGATTTATAGAATTACAAATGAACGTTAAGATTTTAGTAAAACTTTATACTATAGCGATTGTTGTCAAAATGGTAATTCTAACGTGAATTTGGTTGACCTAGTTCGAGATGTCGACAAACTTAGTTGGCACGAGTCAAAAATGTTGGTGGGTACAAATTTAATGATAACACTTTCATTGCTATAGTAAACAATTGTATGAAAATTTAGCACACCAAGCGCGTTAATAGCACGGAATATTTAAAACCTACCTTATATTCGTCGAATTTAAGCACAAACTCCAGGATCTCCGCGAATTGCTTGACCAGCGCCTGCTGCTGTTCCAAGTGCTGCGTGGGACTCATGGATCCGCCCACCAGGGCTCCCAGCAGCCTCGGTACCACCTGCACACAACAAACAACATTGGTTAAGTACTGGTAGCCATGCTATGGCAACTTAGTACATTAGAGGTGGTTCGCTTTTTTTTGTTTTTTTTTTTAAGTATGACAAAACTAATATTGCGCTTCGATTAAGCAATAATGGACTCTTGGTCAACGGAGTAAGCACTTCGACGCACGCCTTATTAATTGTGTCGTTCTGTGGCGCCATCTTCATTAGGTGTCGAAAAAGTTTTAGTCCGGCTTTAAAGTCAGTGTTGCTGATGGTTTAAAAAAAACGCTCTTGAGAACGATACAAAAACGTAATGATAATGCAAAAAAAGAAATGTATTACTTTTGTTATTTTGATAAATTATATATTATACGTTATGAAAATGCAAAAATATATAATTTATGACAGTTTGTATTGAATCGATATGACAACACAATAAGTTAATTGTCTGTCTTGACATTTTTTGACATTGTTCAAAGAAATTTTCTTGAATTACTTAAATTTAATTTCAGGGAGAAATATAATAACAAAAGATTTCAAATTATTGCATGACAGATGTATTTTACAGTGTGCTGCGTACCTGGGTGCAATAACCGGACCGTAGAAGGTAATTCACTACACTTTATTCGTTAAACACAGATCCAAAGGTATTCAGAAAAAAAATAACGGACAATTCTATTATTGGTCGTACTATTAATATCATTAATGGGAAAATGTGTCTGTCTCTCTGTCTTTTAGACTTCGCTGAACTGATTTGGATGAATACAAAGTAATACCTATTTACTTTTCATTTCCGTTTTTTTATAGTTCTATAGGGAATAGCGATCGATATACGATATGGAAGTGGATGAAGTTAAGGGCAATATTTAAGAATACATTATATGGTAATTGTGCGTGTCTGAAATACTTTCATGGTTAAACCTTCAATCGGTTTTGATGGAATTTAGCATGACCCCATTTGTTGACATTTGTTGGTGACCCCAAGAGACTACTTTAATTCCTAATCCCGTGACCGGGCAGAGAGCATCCACAGAGCGCTGCCATTGAGCTGCGTGCTTCAACTCAGGCGATATAGACCATAGCGAATAGCGATACACGTGTTCTGCAATGACGTAGTCGCAAGGAAAATCTAGATATAGCTAAACTACAGATACAATTATGAAATAATAGTTAACATAACCTTTTTAGTGTTTAGAAGTCAAACTACCCTTATAGTTTCGCCATGTCCGTTTGTCTGTCTGAACCTATGAAAAATACAAAGATAAAATTTCGTACATAGGATACCTATACATAATATATACCGTTCGGATCCAAGGTTGTATAAAAATTGAAGGATGTTTGTCTTTCAGACACGTATGCTCGGCCATACTTCCATAATTTAGATAAAATTTGGCAGTCAATTACAACGTACTCTATTTTATTTCGGAAAACTTGATAGTTCCCGAGGGAAAAGCGATAAACGAGTTCTATGCGAATGCAGTCGCTGGCAAAAGCTAATGCTAATGCTGTTTGTAATAAAGTAAATAATTTTAAAATCATTTTTTATCAATTACCTATAATTATGTTATGCGACATCGAAATAGCACTAGGTATTTATTTTATGCATTTTAATATAGGCACGTCTACTTCACTAAACTGCTTTTGATGAATACAAAGTAGGTAATCTTCATTTCCGATTAGTTCTATAGCGATATACGATATCTAGGCGGTTAATGCCTTTAAAGTTTGTCAGACCCAGGACGACGACCATTTGTGACACGTGATTTAGTTTTTTTTTTTTGGGCTAGGGAACGCACACATGGTACCTGCTGCATGGTAATGCTTTTTGACATTCATAGGTGCATTATATTATGCCTAAATTGAAGAATAAAGAACTTTGACTTTGACTTTGACTTTATTTTCTATCGCAAGGGATAGTTGATAAACACTTAGATCTGTTGCAGAGCATTGTTTACTAAACAATTTAGAAATAAAAAATGTGCCAAAGATAGAGAAGGAAACCCTTGGGGACTTGAAGAATGTTATTATGCAACTATCGAAAACCGTCGGCTGCAGCGTGCAATCAGCAGATATAGCGGATATATATAGAGTGCGAGGCAAGAAAGAAGACAAGCAGAACTCACCAATTATTGTAGAATTGGTATCGGCAATAGTTAAAACGGACATCATGCAAAAATGTAAGCGATACAATCTAAATACCCCGCATGACAAACTGTGTGCAAAACATGTTGGCTTTAAGGTAAATGAAAGTAGCCCTATATACGTCTCGGAGCAACTAACTCCGACAGCCGCCCGCCTTCGGTACTTAGCCCGCGACTTAGCTAAATCCAAGGAATATGTGTACTGCTGGACCTCATTTGGTAAAGTGTACATAAGAAAGACTGCCACTTCGCGAATTATCGAATTAAAAAGTGAGTCCCAAATACAAAGACTTTACCAGGAAGCATGACTATCCTCCATATCATTATTTTTGTGCTTTGCAATGATTTTATTGTTTATTCAGTTAGCATGCGCTACTTTCTATTACATAATCAGATTTGATATTATTATATTATACTCTTGTCAAACCTTGCAAAAATACAACCATATCACACTACATATCGCACACAAACATGCTGTACACTTCTACACACCTGCACACAAAGAAATCCAAAACGCACACACACACTACCTAAACCAACCCTTAAATCATCTAAAAACTACTTTTATATCACAGTTATCGAACACGACTAATATGTACCCATATATAGTTGCTTACTTGCCCGTACAGACAACGCTATCTGCCTTAAATTATATTCATAATGGATGACACTCTTACTACTCTTAAGCAATTAGATGAACTTATAGTTGCACAATCAGCAGAATGCAAATGCGAAGAAGTTCTGAAACACATTAATTTTAAACTCTCTGACTTAACAATCATATCGCAAAACATCAGAAGCATATATTGTAACTTGGAAAATCTCGTTGTAACCTTATCACAATTTAAGTTTAATATTGATATTATAATACTAAGTGAATGCAGACTGCATCCAGACAAGCCCATACCAACCTTGGATAATTATGTATCATTTTCAACTACAAAGCATCTAAACCAAAATGATGGTGTGGTGGCTTTTATTAAAAGCACACACAAGGTTAAAGTGAGGGAAATAAGTCTGTCACACGCATCTGGCTTAGAGATAACGATATTTGACACGAAAATCATAGGTACATATCGCTCGCCTTCAATAAACAATGCTGATAAATTCATAGAAACACTAAACTCGCACTTAGAAAAAATTAAGACCACTAAAAACATAATAATCACAGGTGACATAAACATAAACCTAATTCAAAAAGTAACTGAGCAATCATATGAGCGCTCTAACAGGCTTAATTACTTGAATATGCTTGCGATGAACGGTGTTTTCCCTGGCCATTTACTACCCACTAGAAATAAAGCCTGTCTTGATCACTTCATGATTAAAATAAATAAGGTTGATTCACAGGTCAATATACTGGTATTAGATTCAACAGTAACGGATCACTCAATGACATTACTGCGACTTGGAACTATAAATACCTCAAAAGTCATCCAGAAAATTAAAACCACCATAAATTTTGAAAGTGCTATTACCAGTCTATTAAAAGAAGACTTTGCTGATTTGTATGTAAACGGTGACCCAAATTATATTACAGACCACTTAATAAATAGGATCAGAAGTTGTCTTACACTAAATACAATAACTACACTTGTGCCACGTAATAATCGAATCTTAAAACCCTGGATAACCTTGGGAATCCTCCGATGCATCAAGAACAGAAATGCAATGCAAAGGAAGCTACGACTGGATCCCAACAATACGGTGCTTAGTATAACATACAGGAGGTATCGAAACTACTGTAATGGGTTAATAAAAAAGTTGAAAAGGAAATATGATAAGGAAAAACTAAGAAAAGCTAGCAAAAACTCGAAGAGGCTATGGAAAACAGTTAATGAAATATCTCACAGAAAAAGTCCTAGGAGTGATAGTATAGAATTATTAGATGCTAAAGACACACCCCTGGAGTCCATTAATGCTGTTAATAAATATTTTGCCAACGTAGGGAAATCTCTTGCCGAAACTATAATAACAAATAACAAACTTCATGATAATGCTCACAACTTAAACAATTTCGGTACCTCACACTTGTCTTCCATTGTTCTATATCCTACTAACCCAAACGAGGTCTATAACATTCTGTCCGACCTAAAATCTACTAGTGCTCCAGGATGGGACAACATTCCTACCCAGTTTCTGAAATTGGCCAGTGGTATCTTTGTCCCCATCATGACACATCTTGCAAACTTATGCTTCAAACTTGGTGTTTTCCCTGATTCTCTGAAACAGGCTATTGTTACCCCAGTTTATAAGGGAGGGGACAGAAGCAGTGTATCTAATTACAGGCCTATATCGGTTTTACCGGCAACCTCGAAAATATTAGAAAAACTGATCAATACTAGACTGGTAAATTATCTAAATAAATTTAATATATTATCAAGCGCTCAATATGGTTTCAGAAGAGGCATATCCACAGAGGATGCGGTGTTGGCCCTGTCTTCTTTAATTGTGGATAAGGTAGACAAGAATAAGAAATGCCTTACAGTGTTTCTAGATTTAAAAAAGGCATTTGACACTGTTTCTGCTCCCATCCTTATAAACACTTTGCAGACGATTGGCGTCAGAGGTAAACCATTGTCATTACTTAGCAATTACCTACAAAACCGTAGGCAACTTGTTAAAATAGGAAAATATGTTAGCAGCGAATGTGACATTAGTTACGGCGTCCCACAAGGGAGTGTTCTAGGGCCAACTCTCTTCCTAATTTATGCTAACCAACTATGTAACTTAAAAATAGAAAATGGATCAATCTTTGCCTACGCGGACGATACAGCAGTGGTGTTCTCGGGAGTCAGTTGGGAGGAAGTTCGACAGAGTGCAGAAGCAGGACTCACTAAGATTGCCTATTGGCTAAGAGATAATCTGCTTACTCTAAATATAGCCAAAACCAACTTCATCTGCTTTACAAATTATAATAGAACACAACCAGATTCCAACTTCACATTGAGGATCCATACTTGTGATAACTTATCGAGAACTACATGCTCTGACTCTAAGTGCTCTATAATTAGTAAAGTTGAGTCTACCAAATATCTGGGTATTATACTAGATCAAAGGCTCACTTGGCACGTACATGCTGAATTGATTATGGCCAGAACTCGAAAGATGATTTGGATCTTCAAAAACCTAAGGCACGTAGCAGATAAGAAACTACTCAACCAAATATATGTATGTCTTGCACAATCGGTCATTGTTTACTGCATTCCAATCTGGGGAGGGGCTACAAAAATGAAATTTCTCGAATTGGAACGGGCGCAGAGAGCATTGATCAAGGTCATGTACTCTAAGCCCTATACATTTCCCACTTGTGACCTCTATCAGATCTCGGACCTACTGTCGGTAAGAAAGTTATACGTGCTAAACTTAGTGTTGAGGAGACATAAAACTACTACTTACACACCTAATGACGATAAAACTATTAGTAGAAGAAAGCCTAACGTTATATCTACTCCTAATACTAAATCTGTATTTGCCAAGAGGCAATACATTTTCCAGTCTGCTATAATATATAATTACATAAATAAACAAATTAATATATATCCCACGCGATATAAAGACTGTCAGGATAAGCTACTAGAATGGATTAAATTAAAAAACTACAGTGATATTGAAAGCCTACTAAGTAGAAAATAATGAACACACACACACACACAAACACACAAACACACACACACACACAAACACACACACACACACACACACACACACACACACACACACACACACACACACACACACACACACATACTCTTATATTACAATACTAATTTTCTTTCTATTTCTATTTTTGTATAACTAACTCTTAAGTGATATACTAGCCCGATAGGGTACATACAATCACTTTGTTGATTCTGTTAAATTTAGTCTTAGTATAGGCACCATCAAATATTGTGTAACCATTTAAGGAAGAGCGGTGTCTCTTAACACAGGTATCCCACATACTTAAAAAGAGACACCGGCCCATATTAATGTTAAGAAACTTTGTTGTTACTGAATAAATAAATTTATTATTATTATTATTATTATTGTTTTTAATGAGAAAACCGGCCAAGTTCGAGTCGGACTCGCGCACGTAGGGTTCCGTACCACACCACCATACATCTAAATAAATGTTTTTGTTTATTATTTATTATATTGGAGTTGATTGAATGAAAGGTAAAATGCGGTTTACGATTTATAACGTATTCAAAAAAAAACTAATTATTAGATCTCGTTCAAACCAATTTTCGGTGGAAGTTTGCATGGTAATTTACATCATATATTATTTTTACATTTATCATTCCCTTATTTTAGAAGTTACGGGGGGGGGGGACACACATATTTCCACTTTGGAAGCGTCTCTCGCGCAAACTATTCAGTTTAAAAAAATATTATATTAGAAACCTCAATATCATTTTTGAAGACCTATCCATAGATACCCCACACGTATGGGTTTGATGAAAAAAAAAAGAGTTTCAATTCTAAGTATGGGGAACCCTAAAAATTTATTGTTTTTTTTTCTATTTTTGTATGAAAATCTTAATGCGGTTCACCGAATACATCTACTTACAAAGTTTCCATAATATAGCTCTTATAGTTACGGAATAAAGTGGCTGTGACATACGGACGGACAGACGGACGGACAGACATGACGAATCTATAAGGGTTCCCTAAAAAGGAAGCAGACGAGCAAGCGTGACAACTGATGCTAATTTGATCATCGCGATATATACTTAATCACCCGCAACACCGAGGAGATGCCGGTCTTTGAGAAAAGAGTAGGCTGGTTTTTCGAAGGCCCCAAGTCGTATTGGTTCGGAAATACAGACGCCAAGAGTTGATTCCACATTATATACATAAAATGCTTTTCTCGGTCGATCGGATATTTTTTAGGTTATAGGTACCTACTCCTTTCATCAGTTTTTCAGCCCCAGCTCCAGGAGAGGGACTTCAATCAGAAATTTACTTCAATCCGAAATTTAATAGCATTAATCGTGTCCCGGGATCTTCTAGTGGTAAACGTGTTCTACGCTGACGAAGTCGCGGGCAAACTCTTCATATTCATAATGGAGATACCTATTGCCATCATGATTGTAATGAAATTTTGCATAAGTAAGTTGGACCCCGAGAAAAAGACGTAGGAAAATTAATGTTGCATGGTTTCCAAGGGAACAGCGAAAAACAAGTTTCACTTAGATGAAGTACTTAGCGCGCAAAGTCTTGTATAATTATAAATGAGAGAGTGTGGCTGTCTGTTTGTCTGTAACAACGCTCCGCTGTCACGGCTGAACCAATACTTACTTACTTTGTAACTTTTTTTAGTAAAACTTACGGGAGGAGGGTAATGTTTTTGACCGGTATATATGTAGGTAAGTACATATGAATGTTTTGTACGCCATGCAACCGTACCTTTAAGACCAAATTTGGCTTTGCCAGTCACCTTCGCTCACACCAAGGACATACACCTAAGAATGTTTTTTTTATCCCGGACAATAGAACAGTTCCGGAAGGAATAATGATAAACGACTTCTATGCGGACGGAGAGTTTTTATGGGATAGGTATTCCCTTGAACAAGCCATCCATAGAAGAAAATATACGACAGGGTTAGCCTAGTTGATAGTTAGTGACTAGTGACCGTGTTTCTGGCTCTCCACAGATGAAGTTGCGGGCACAAAGCTAGTTTTATATAATTCATTTACTAGTTTTTGAGGCATGTTATCAATATAATAACCTTTTTTAATAAATAAACTATCAAGATTGCTCGTGAGAAGGATCCCCTGTTACCGTACCACTAGAAATAAAGAAGGTGCTTAATTTTTGAAAGGAAATGTCAATTAAATACACTTTTTGAGATGATTAGGTACAGGATTCAGGCGTAAATTGCTCTAGCGTATATTTATTGAGAATTGGGAACCCAAAAGAGAAGAGCTTAAAACACATATGTTTTTATTCCAGGCGTTTTATCCTTGAGTCCTTGTGGTGGTTACTGCTGACATTGGTTGCGGGTATTGAACGCTGGTGCCTCTGTATTTACTATTAGCGTAAAGGTGGCTGTCAAAACATAGGTAATGTTCATCCCACGTTATTTATTTAGTCTGATCAGATAGAGATCTGATAGCTAAGTATATTAGAAGAAAGTAGTAAAATACCCCTATACGAATGTACACAAGACGCTTGAAGCGGGTGATATTTTTAGTCAGTTAAGTGTTTCCGCTTTGCATAATATTTTTACTCTAGGTCGAAATCCCATTTCTGACACATTGATGAATAAAACTCTAGTAATATTAGATTAGTCGCATGTTATACTTATCAGACGAAAATAATAGACAAAGTGGTATTCAGAATACAATGGAGGTACAATGGACTAGACAAGGTATAAAAATGGCTCATATCATCATACTTGTCGCATAGTTACAAATGCCCTCTGTTAAAAGAGACTTGTCAATAAAAAATAATAACTTGTCAATAATTTATCAAGAAAAAAAATGTGTAGGTATCTTTAATAATGATGAAAGTTAAAAATATCTATTTAGAAGACAGTTAGCGTTTGTTTGTTTGTTTGTGTTTTTGACGTCTGATTGTAACTAGGTAGGCATTCAAATCTTTAGACAGGAACATATATTTTCCTAAACGAAGACATTGACAGGTAGAGAGTAAAAATTAAAGCGCTGTAAGTTGTATTTTTATCATTAGCTTGAGTCGCAATTATTCTTTCAATTTGAGATTATACCAACTGCTCAATAGGTTAAAAGGAAACTTTATGGTGAGACTGTGTGTGTTGTCTGACTGTCTGCCTGCCACAGCAGATATTGATATTAATTTAATGCTCTTGATTGGAACGTTTGACACCTTATTACACGACTGCCCAAAAACAGGAGTGGAATGCTTTCAGGGTTCATGTATGTATGTATGTAAGTATGTAAGTATGTATGTATGATTCTTTATTTCACCATAACTTCTAAACTCCTGAGCCGATTTAGATGTGTGTGGTATCGTTGGAATCCTTTCATCTTCCCGGCTGACATTAATACGACTGCCCAAAAAAGGGAGTGTAATGTTTTCAGGGTTCATGTATGTATGTATGTATGATTCTTTATTCCACCACAACTTCTAAACTCCTGAGCCGATTTAGATGTGTGTGGTATCGTTAGAATCCTTTCATCTTCCCGGCTGACATTTATACGACTGCCCAAAAAAGGGAGTGTAATGTTTTTAGGGTTAAAAGATAAAAGATAAAAGAAATTTATTCAGTAAGTAGGGTAGGCGACTCCGGCACTTTTACACGTCAACAATCTACCAGCGCTTCCCAAGAGGAGACTACTGCTGAGAAGAAACGCCGCAAGAAACTCAGCAGTCAGTCATTTTTTAAACATATTTCATATTTCATATAACAGTGGTCCTTCTTAGTCTAGCATTATATAAAGCTACAGGTATTAAATTAAATATAATATCAAACAACATGTGTAGTTCAGCAGGAAAACATGCCAAAATCTTACGGGAGAGATAGAGAGAAAAGAAAAAATAATAATATAGAATCAACTACTTATATGAGATGGTGCAAGATGACCACATAAAAGTTAGAGAGTAAGATATGTTTTCCTGCATCAACGGTGCCCCCAGACAAGAAAAGGCAGGATAAAGCTTTGCATTTGAACAAATTATTTATAAGCTTTATTTTTTGACAAGGACGAAAAAGGTGTTGTTAGTATATTTCTTAATGCAGTCGAGGGAATGTTTTATACCAAGACGATGCGCTTAAAAGTCCCGCGATTACATAAAAAAAATATACTAACAACACCTGTTTTTTATTATTTTTATTATTTAAGGTTAGGTATTCGAATCGGTTCAAAAGCTAGTTTCATGAGTTATGAGTTATGAATAAGATGGGACCTGATTAAAAGCTGATATAGTAATACTCACTAATTATAATACAGTTGAATAATTTCTAGGTTAACAAGAGATTCTCGGAGGCTGTGCCAGGTGCAAGGAAAAGTGTCCCAGTTTTAGAATAATTATTTACACACGACTTAACTATTCAAGGAATTGTCATGAGGAGAGGAACGGAATTTCAAGGAAATGAAAAACAAATGCGACGGGGTACATAACTTACTTACATTTATAAAATTACAATTGGCTAACTAGGTAGATTTGTAAGATTTTGGCGGAAGCTGGAAGTTTTGTTGACAACATTTGAAACAGCCAGTAAATGCATGTTAGTCACAAATCGTTGTGACTAACGTGCATTTACTATGCTCACCGAAATGGCCGATTTTCACTGATTTCTAGAAATTTGTACTTATTTTTAAATCTCATTGGCGACTGATATTGTCACGCCTCTGATACCTATCAAATATGAGTCAATCCGTTTTCCACCCATAGGTACAGTCGCGGAATGAAAAGGATCGTCACATTAAAGTCGACTTTTGCTTGAACCACATTAAGAAGCAGTAATGCCAACATCTCAATGTTATAATAGTAAAACCTCCCCTATTTATACTGAAACCCAGTTGTCAATTTTACAAAATGGTAACTGGGCACACAATAGCCTGTTTCAGACTAGCGTTTTTTTTAATGCGCGTATACACGTCTGTTTCGGCATACGCGCTTACAGGCGCTACCAAAAACGAGCTTATACGCGCTTATATACGCTAGTCTTAAACAGCCCTCCTGTTTTGATGTGTATTAAACGTGATTGATATATTATATCATATATGAATCACCTTTGCTCTAACGTTCATAATCTGCCTTACTGGAGTGGTTTATTGACTGACAATGTCGTATTAAATCAAGGGCCGATTCTGCCGTGCTAATGATAAACATCGCAATAAAATGTGCAGTAAGAGCTAGCTGCGCCTCTATTCTAGGCGGTAAAATACAAATCGTATTTGACCTGTTATGGTTTGTTTTTAAGTCTACTGTCAATAAAATAAGAGCTATCAAAATGTTGACAATACGATAACAGATCAAAGACGATATCGTTTTTACCGTATTGAATAGAGGCCCTGATATAAGTCTGTGATGGATTAGTTTTCCATTGACTCCGGGTGGTAAGATGAAGAAGTAACATGATCAAAATCCTGCTTCTAACCTCATGTTAAATAAAACTAGTAATGTTACACTAGCCGTGCGGGAAAATTATAGATAACTAGCTTCTGCCCGCGACTTCGTCTGCGTGGACTTCAGAATTTTATCTTACCAGGATGAATAAAGTTCATACTTACCGAACCGAGAACGAAAAATAAAGTTTATAATTGCACTGTATAGGGAAAATCGATAAACCAAACTCTACTGCTCACTAGTGACTAGGTTGACGCAACCCTGTCATCAGGGTTATGGTTACGTAACAAAATTGTAAACAAGGAACCTTTATGGAAAGACTCCGATATCTGACTGTCTGTTTGTCACAGCAGTTTTTAGATCGGTTTAATAACCAACTCAGAAGCTATTTTCACCCCATTTTTATCACATACAACATGATTATTATTATTACCCTCTTTTGACTTCGCAATCTAGTACAAACATTAATAAGTGTAGGTTAGGTTCATGAGTATAGTTATGGATTAATGCGATAAGTATTGATTAAAAGCTGAGGAGCAAAAATACCGGGTCAGAGTGCGTTTTTCATACAAACGAGACTATTATAGATGTTTTTCTGAACATGCACAATTCCGGCGTTAACCGCAGATTCATTCAGTTGGGTATCCTAGGCACTCTGGAAGTCCTATATCGATACTTGGGGCATTCATTATCAGATTTCACTAAAAGCATTCTCTGGTGAGGAACCAAGGCTTCGAACTAGCCCCTTTGGTATGAAAAACGCACTCTGACCCGTTATTTTTGCTCCTGAGTGTAGTACTTAATTATAATACAGTTTTATATTTTTTAGGTGACAACAGATACTTAGAAGCTGTTGTGTTCAGAGCAAGGAAATATGTTACCAGTTATAACTAGAATACCTACTTATGTGCACAAAGATTCTGTCTCGTATTATTTGTAAGAATATCGAAACCAAATAGTACTTATGCCAATTAAAACATAAAAGATTGTCATAATCACTTGCAGTGAAGACCAGGGCGGCTAGCATAAGTCATAATCCCTCACTACCTAGTCTGCAACGAGAGGGAATACCGAACTCAAATAACAGATGCCCGGTCATCATCAAAATCGGGGTGATTACACAAAAGATCCCCACCACACAGGACCCCACCAAGAAGATAAGATCATCAAAATCAATATTTCTAAGAATGATCCTGAAGACTATAATGTCATGTGGAGTGGTGCATTATGCAATGGAAAGAACCGTTCAATTACCTACTCGAGGAATTAATCATAAAGAAAGTAAGGGAATATCGAGAAAATGAAAAATAAATGCATAAGTTATTTACATTTCATGAAAATAAGCGTTTGCTAAGAAGATTTGTATGATTTTGGCGAGGGCAGGGATATCCCTGGAGTTCCATAATTCTAGTTACGTATGGAACAATCGGTACATATATAAATGTCAAATAAGTTATCCCAATAGTTCCATGGAACTACACACTAGACTTAATATCTGGTTTTGATTTTATTTTAGTTTTAAATCAGTTGAGTATCTTCGGACATGTGCTCTAACAAAAACAGGTGGACAAGACCGTTGCGTAGTTGCCTATACTTATATACTACTGTTGTAGTCTGGCATGAATACCCGCCCCCGGTGTCCTGCCGTTTGACCAAAAGTCATTTGGCAAAATTACACTTGACAAACAACGTTTTGCAAAAAAATGTTTCGCCAATTGATCATTTTACTAGTTGTCATTTTAAAAATGGCTCACTTATTCAAATGATCAACAGTTAAATTTACATTTTATAAGTAATTATTTGACAAAATGAACATTTAGCAACGGAGTTATCAGACAAAATTTTAAATGCAACGAGCAAGACGAATCTGGGCAGAACTGACTCGGATAGGTTAGGTTAGAAGGCCAAGGCGGGAGCTTTGCTCCCGCCTTGGCCTTCGAGGTTATTTTTTTCTGCCCAGAAATAGGTAAACTACAGGAAATAATATTTGGTGAAATGGAAAACTGTCAATTGACATTTTATTATTTAACACATTTACCAAGTGTAGTGTTTGCTAATTGATCATTTGCTAATTGAGTTTTTGCAAAATGATACTTTTGTCAAATGTCACGTTTGCCAAATGATTATTTGGTGAAACGTTGTTTGTCAAATGATCATTTGTCAATTTTTTTTTGGTCAAACATTAGTGAACCACCCGCCCCCGTACCGGAGCTCATTTTTGAACCATCCGTGTACCATATCGCGTTGTCTTCCTCTGATAGGTGCAACCCATCCTTCCATTCATCCCTTGTCGGAATGTGGACATTGAAGTTCCTCCGGAATACATACTTGGGCTGCATTTTATCGCAGCCCATCGTCAGTATTCTGTCTGGAGCAACATTGTGTGCTATTAAGTAGTAAGTACTTACTACTTATATTATACAGTAAAGTTTAACCCGAGTCATCAAGAGTCATTAAGGCGCATCCACCATTTGTTAGTCACTGCCTGTCAAAATTTGCGCGGGGAGTCGGATTGCCCTGAGCTCGTAGAACGAGTCGTGAGGCTCTTTGTCCCTGAAACATCGCGAATAACGCTTAGGCCGCCTGCGCGTCCACTGTTGGCTGCGCCGTCGGCGCGCACGCTGTGGCGAAGGAACTCGCCCTTGCTCCGGGTCTTGACGCGGTTGAATGTGCTTATGGTATCAGTACTTGAATGTGATTTGTTTGCGTGGCGAGCTGTGTGTCGTGAATGTCTAAGATTGTGCGAGATGATGGATGATAGGCCATCTAGTATTAATTGACTTCTGTTTTTAATTTATTATCTCTACCATTTGTTATTATTATTCATAGATATTTATTAAATTTTCTGCAAATTAGGTTTTTTACAATAAACATTCAAATATAAAAGTAAAATAACAATACTAATACAAAAAATATACATTATTATTATTATTATTACTGTAGTTTTTCGGTGTATTGGTCATACTGTAATTCCGTGTAAATTAATTTGAATAAATAAATAAATAAATAAATCAAAGTCATCATTCTAATTAGGTAGGTAGGCCAATTTGTATTGAAAACTTGTCAGTTGACCCAAGTTTTTGTTTTTTTTATGCATTTAGCATGTAATTTTGAAACAAATGTACCTAATAGGTTTAAACAGAATAAGCTTAAACGTAATAAATGTTTTATTCACATATTCATATGTTTACATGACATGGTAATTAGTTGGACTCTTCGAACTCTCAAAATAGGTAGTTGCGCTGCGGCCACATCAGAATCTGTGAGATTTGAAAAATATTCGTGATACAAGTAGTTAGTTACTTGTTGTGCAGAATCTTTCTTTCTTTATGTAAAAAAAGGGATGCCTTTAGATATGACCGCAGCATTAGGAAGACCCATTAAATATATGATCCTTGTTGACGCTCGGCATATGTGTGACTCACACACACACATGCACACGCAGCGCTGGACCTCGGATGACGTAGCGGCGACCCCTCCACACATTTTTACCGGCTCTCGGCTTAGACACCCGCATTCATGTAATTTAATGTAAAATGCATAAAAAATTATAAAAATATCATACGGACTTCTTCATTACCTTCGAAAACCTCCACCGTTCGTCAAGCTGCAAGACGCACCTGTTCTTCATTTTGCTCCTACGACCGGATCTGCCATTTTTGGATGCTAAAGAACCTGCCAAGAACATCGGAAAGCGCAAGCACGGCGGACCGTTACGTGGATGATTTAGAAGAGAAGCTCCACGTCATCCCGATTGCCGACGGATAATAACGCATTGGAAGTCAAGAATCACGCCTACTTCGACTGGAATTTATTGTGATGAGTACCTGAGAGAGTAGCGTTATCGTGAGTTCGTTCCAATTACCTATCTGTTAAGCTTAACCCCCCTATTCTTATAAAAATCCTACTTATTTATTTTCGCACTTTAAAAGCGAACATACCTATAATACATAATTTCTGTCTTGCCGATCCCTGTTTCACACTTTAAAAGTGAATATACTTAATCTTAAATAAATTTCTTATCTTCTAGTAGCAAAGTCCCACTTATACCCTAGTACTTTCTAAGTGTCTAGTGCTTATTATTCTAAAGTTTGAAGTACACGGTCCAACATTCTGTGCCTTAACGTATTTATTAAGTGTTAACTTAAATGTTCGGTGCATAATTACAGCTGATTGCATTGCATGCGCGTGAGCGTGACCTTGGGCGCTTCCTCGCTCGGCGACCGGCGGCCGGCCGGCTAGGCTTAGTGCTGCTGACCTTGAACCTTATCTTACTGCATTCTCGCTACGACCCGCTAAATAAATTTAAGTATTACCTTACCTTTCTTATTTTTAATATTTACTTCGTTGTTTTAACAAATCATTACAATTACAGCTTATTAATATTTGTGAGTGAGTACATAAGTTACATAATACTTACAAAATGGATTTAAAAAATCTTATTAAACAACGAGCAACCTTTAAAACTAAAATGACACTCTTCGAAAGTTATTTAGATACGTTGAATAGTTGTCCGCGTTTAGGTAATTTACAGTCCAGTGAGCTTAACATTCGCTTAATAAAAATCGAAGAGATGTATTCAGATTACGATACCGTGCAAAGTGACATAGAAAGTATTTGTGAAATTCCAGAGGATCAGTTCCAAGACCGAAAGGAGTTCGAGTCCCGGTACTTCAGCGCGATCGCGCTCGCGCGGGACGTGCTGGCGCGGAGCCAGTTCCCTGCGGGCGCCGGCGCCGCCGACGTGGACTTCAGGTCGGTCTCAGGCTCTTGTGTGCACCAAGGTAGGCCAAACTTAAAGCTTCCTACTATACACTTACCTAGTTTTTCGGGTCAATATCATAACTGGCTGGAGTTTCATGACACCTTTAGCTCGCTGATTCACTTAGACGAGTCTATACCAAAAATAAACAAGTTTCATTACTTGCGCGCAGCGTTAAAGGATAGTGCCGCTTTGATAGTGCGCTCGCTTGACTTCTCGGCTGAAAATTACGACGTTGCTTGGGAACTGCTTTGCGACAGGTTCAATAATAAAAGGCTTCTGGTCAACAATCACTTACAGGCTATTTTTAACATAGAATCATTACCTAAAGAGTCGTCAAAGTCGTTGCGCAACATCATAGACACTATAAATAGAAACTTACGTGCGTTAAAAACACTTAAGCTGCCCACTGAGCACTGGGATATTCTTATCATATACATTGTATCAAGTAAATTAGATTCAACGACTATTCGTGAATGGGAGACTCACCGTAACACGCTACAGGATTTACCTACGTTAGAAATATTTTTAAACTTCATAAAAAATCGTTCCGATCTCTTAGAAACTATGGAGGACATTCGTACCAAACGCCGCCATAGTGACGTCACGCACAGTCAGCATCACCATAAATCATTAGTGGTCAACTCTTATTCTCCTCCCGCAGACAAGCAGTTTGTATGTCCGTTGTGCAAAAATAACCATGCTATTTATCGTTGCATGAAATTCAGATCCTACACGTTAGATGTTAGAATGCAAAAGGCTAAATCGTTAAAGTTATGCCTAAATTGCTTGCGTCAAGGTCATAACGCTAACGCTTGTCGAATTGGACCCTGTCGTTTGTGCAACCAATCGCTGAATAGTCTCCTACACTCTCACAACACGTCCGCTGACGCGGCGCCGCCCGCAACCCGCAGCAGCGTGGCACTCTGCGCGGCGCCGCCTTTGCCGTTAGAACCTCATGCAGCATCTGAAATAAAATCTCCTTCAGAGAATACATCACAACATAACGTAGTTTTATCAGCTGTTCATAGTAACTGCGTGCTCTTGTCCACAGCTTTAATTCAAGTACAAGATCATACAGGACAAAAGCACACAGTACGCGCTTTACTGGACAACGGAAGTACGTCATGCTTTATAACTGAAAAAATATTTATTAAACTTAACTTACCGTACTCGCCGACCTCGTCATTAGTCGAAGGGTTAAACTCCCAAACTTCCCGCTTAACTAAGCAATGCGGTGTCACTTTGTCATCGCTCATAGATTCTTACGAAGCTAATACGACGTGCTTTGTTGTTCCACGCATTACGCAGCCATTACCTTCGGTGCGCATAGATTACGCGTTACTTAACATTCCACCTAATATTACACTAGCCGATCCAACCTTTAACGTTCCGTCTGAGGTAGACATGCTTCTCGGCGCGGATATTTTCTGGAGCGTACTAGGTTCCCATAATATTTCATTAGGTAACAATATGCCAACTTTAAGCAAAACCAAATTAGGCTGGTTGATTTCCGGTCTTGTACAAACAAATACTGACCCAACTACAGTCCACTGCAACCATGCTATCATATCACCAGATGATCAACTTAATGAGCAACTTACGCAGTTTTTTGAGCACGAGAACGTCCCTGATCGCAAACAAGTCTCAATGGAAGAGCAACAATGCGAACAACAGTTTTTAGAAAATACCATTCGTGAGTCTGATGGAAGGTTCATTGTTACTATTCCATTAAAACAGTCTCCTGATAAGTTAGGTAACTCATACGAGCGAGCTGTGGCTAGATTTGTGTCGTTAGAGCGCAGATTTAACAGGGACCCGTCATTTAAAAAACAATATTGCGAATTTATTCAAGAATACTTAGACCTAGGACACATGACTGAAAATACCGATCCTAAGGCCGATACACATACGTATGTACTACCCCATCACGGTGTTGTCCGTGAAACCAGCTTAACGACTAAGTTGCGCGTCGTGTTCGATGCTTCTGCGGTCACGACGACGGGCCTGTCATTCAACAATATTCAAATGGTCGGCCCAACCGTGCAGGATGACCTCATTAGCATTTTAATTAGAATGCGACAACATAAATTCGTTGCAACCGCGGACGTTGAAAAAATGTACCGCATGATAAACGTTAATCATAACCAACATCAGTTGCAGCAGATATTGTGGCGATTTGAACCTCAGGAAAGCCTTAAGCTCTATAAACTTAAAACCGTTACTTATGGTACTGCATCCGCCCCTTATCTTGCAACTCGGTGCTTGAAACAATTAGGCGTAGAAAGCCCTGATAAGTCGATTTCTGAAGTCATTCAGCATGATTTCTACGTCGACGATCTCATTACTGGGGCTTCATCTGAAAAGGAACTCATTAATATATGTAAGGGTGTAACAGAACAACTTAAAAAAGGCCAACTTCACCTCCGAAAATGGCACTCTAATCAACCCCATATAATCAACAAAATATTAACCGAAACCAGTAGCGACGGGTTGTTAAATCTCAGTAGCAATGAGTTCTCAAAGACTTTAGGGTTACTTTGGGCCTGCAAAGAAGATAACTTATTGTATTCAGTAAATATCGAAGAGTCTAATAACTGTAGTAAACGTCACATATTATCCGTTACGTCGCAAATCTTCGACCCTCTAGGATTAATTAATCCATGTATTCTCACTGCAAAGATTATACTACAAAAATTATGGGCTTTAAAAATTTCGTGGGACGAGGTTGTTTCAGCTGAAATCCAAACGGCTTGGAAAAGTTTCATTAACTCATTGCGCGATATTAATAACATTAGAATTCCAAGATGCATTCTTGGCGACTCGTCTGTAAGTATTGAAATTCATGCTTACAGTGACGCCTCCATTCAGGCTTATGCGGCATGTGTTTATATAAAGTCTAAATCTGTTAATAATGTCGTCACAGTTCACTTAGTGACGGCAAAGAGCCGTGTCGCTCCATTAAAACCGACAACAGTTCCTCGGTTAGAGCTGTGTGGCGCGCTCCTCGCCGCTAAACTCGTAGAAAAGGTAAAAGCCTCCTTCAGGCTGCACTTTACTAATTGTATATATTGGTGCGATTCCACAATTGTTTTGGGATGGATCAAATCACCTAAACAAAATTTACTGAAACCCTACGTTTTTAACAGAATTCAGGAAATCCTAGAAAGGTCCGATCCTGCTACTTGGCGCCACGTGCCCACTGCCTTAAACCCAGCCGACATAGGCTCACGCGGCGCTAGTGCCGCAAGCTTAGACAATTGTGCATTATGGTGGACGGGTCCTCCATATCTGTTAGAGGATGAAAAAACATGGCCCAAACCACCTAATTGTCCTAAAGACGCTGAACTGCCAGAATTTAAAGTTCAATGTAATTTAAGTACAAACCAAACAGACCACTTTACTCATATTTCAGATTTCATAAAACGACATTCTGATTGGAATAAATTACAACGTATTGTAGCTTATGTCCTACGCTTTTTACATAATTATTTTTACCCAAATAACAAGCGTACTGGGTACTTCCGCATTAAAGAATTACATTCAGCTCTGATTTCGCTATGTAGGTTTGCTCAACGCGAAACATTTTTAACAGAGTACAAAATCTTAAAATCAAATAACACGTTACCTGTTAAAAATCAATTAAATAAATTAAATCCATTTTTTAATACAAGAGACGCCTTAGTACGAGTAGGAGGCCGACTATCTAACTCTTATTATGATTACGATACAAAGCACCCCATACTGCTCCAGTCATCACATCATATCGCTACGCTCTTGTTTAGATATTATCACATTCTACTCATGCATGCTGGACCGCAATTGCTTCTGGCTTCTTCGCGTCATAAGTTTTGGGTTATCGGTGGAAGGGGCCTGTCCAGAAAAACGGTACACAAGTGTACAAAATGTTGCCGTTTCTCGGGAAAGGTTACTCAACCGATAATGGGAAACTTGCCTAATCAACGACTTCATACTGATTTCCCATTCTCAAGTACAGCGGTTGACTATGCCGGCCCAGTAATGATATTGAACCGAAAAGGCAGAGGTAGCAAGTTGATCAAATCCTACCTTTGTATTTTTGTTTGTATGGCCGTTAAGGCTGTACACATCGAGCTTGTGACCGATCTGAGTAGTGACACCTTTATATCTGCATTACACAGATTCACCGCCCGCAGGGGAAAGCCCGCGAACATTTTCTCGGATAACGGGAGGTGTTTTTTAGGCGCGTGCAATGATCTTTCGAAGTTCTTAAAACAAAACTCAAATAGCATTAGTGAAGATGCTTCAAGCATGTCAATAAACTTTCACTTTTCACCAGCATATAGTCCTCATTTCAACGGTTTGGCAGAGAGTGCAGTAAGATCCGTCAAACATCATCTCAAACGTACTGTAGCCTCTGCTAACTTAACCTACGAAGAGCTAAACACGGTTTTGGTACAGATTGAAGGAATCTTGAACTCAAGACCTCTGACTCCCTTATCTTCAGATCCTTTGGATCTTATAGCTCTGACTCCTTCTCACTTCTTAATTGGACGAACGGTAGCGACACTCCCATCTCCTCAGGTCAAAGAAACAGCTGCTCCCCATACACTCTCACGATACATGAGGACGCAGCAACTAAAAAATCATTTCTGGAGAAGGTTCTACACAGAATACATAACGGAACTGCAAAGTCGTCAGAAGTGGAACAAGGACGGAGGACAACTGAACCTAGGCGAAATGGTCCTGGTGAAGGATGACCGACTGCCTCCAAACCAATGGATGCTAGGGCGCGTAACTCGCCTCTACCCCGGCTCCGATGGCGTGACCCGCGTCGCGGATGTACTCACCACGTCAGGAACCGTCCGACGTGCCTTCAACCGACTATGTCCACTGCCAGTAGAAGACCAGGACTGCAGCCCTGGGGGGCCAACATGTTGACGCTCGGCATATGTGTGACTCACACACACACATGCACACGCAGCGCTGGACCTCGGATGACGTAGCGGCGACCCCTCCACACATTTTTACCGGCTCTCGGCTTAGACACCCGCATTCATGTAATTTAATGTAAAATGCATAAAAAATTATAAAAATATCATACGGACTTCTTCATTACCTTCGAAAACCTCCACCGTTCGTCAAGCTGCAAGACGCACCTGTTCTTCAATCCTCAAAGATTATTAGTTAAAAAGCTATTAAAAACCACTTGGAAGTTAAATTGAAATTCTGTAGGTACAATAGTATTTTTTTAGAACTTGGTGATAGCAATAAACCGCTAAATGTGGGGATACCGGAACTTATAACTTTGTCGCTCCTGTATTCAGTGGACGTCTTTCGGCTGAAATGATGAGGTTTACTTCTCACTGGTTTATATTCAAATAAGAACTGATCAGGCGGTGTGGCGTACTAATTAAAATTGAAATTTGTTTATACATGTATCAATCGTTCCGCGAATGAACGATGTGTTAAAATTATATTGCAGGTGCGCCAATTTATTCAATAAAAACGTATCTCGTCGACTAGATTAATGTCGTCTATTTTCTTTGAAGTCCATCAGTTCTTAATGTAAAACATTGTCTTCACGCCTGGTATGTTCTTTTTTGTATTACTTACTCCAAACTTTAACCCCTTTTTTAGGAATCTTAACAGCGTTTAAAGCCATAATAGTTAATGTGTGCCAACAGCGCGTCTTAACTATTATTGGTCTTTAAATACCTGTTGTGGTTTTGTATGAATAAAGGGGTGGCGAATAGCTTACGTATGTGGTTATGTATACGTACATGCTTACACACACATATGCACAGTATTAGTTCCATTAACACGAACTAGATGGCAGGCACCACTTACTACAATGTTGCTATACGAACCAAAAATAACGCTGAGTTGCCAGTCTATATCCCAGTATACAATAGTAGTCTTTGCTGGTAGCCAGGAAGTCTTCGTTGACAGATAGTTAGGGTATATAACAATTGACAAAAGGAACTTTTTTAAATTTCTTCTGTTAAAAAAACATGCTTAAGGAGGTTTGTCTCAAAAGCAAACTATGTTTTTGTTCTTTATAATAATGAAGAAAATAAATAATCATACTAATCATACTTCTGCTTCTACGTCACAGCTAGTGCTAGCAAAACAGTTACAAACAAAATGACGTCATTCCGACCACTAGTCCAACGCGGCCGTGGCAAAATACTATTTTCAAAATATTTGGCTCAGTAAAAAGATTTATACTTTTTTAAACACCTCTATAACCATGTGTGTACAGTAGCCCACACTTGAAGAACTAGGATTCCGTTAATGATAAGGCGAAATAAGTCACAAATAATCAGAAAAATACAAGCTTTTATCAGTAACTCGGTAAATGGTGTTCAGGACATGCCCTACGTAAAGAATTAATTTACTCTTGTATTTTTGCTTATTTCTTACGCTAAGTAAGTCTAACAGCAAGTACAAGAAAGGCTGTTCTCTATCACATTTTAAATTATCTTTATGTAGCATAGGTAGATGGTGTTAAATATCGCATTATAAATAATATTATTGGTGCCATTACGAAAACTCCCCTTTCTGTGGGAAATACACTACCTATGGCCACGTCTCGTGGAAACCAGACGGACTATGAAAGGGGTTTTATTTATGCGGACGGGGAACAGCAAATAGAGCAAAACGTCACCTAGCTCGACCTAAATTCCTGTTTCTGCTATCGGCTGGCAATACAGGCGTCAGTTTTAAAATTTCGGTTAAAAATAAAACAACAAGTATAGTTACCTATTTCATATGAGTGGAGGTACCATAAACGAGTAGGTGCGCATGAGTTGTGTAATATTACGAATAAACAAAAGACCTACATTCAGTTTCAGAATGAAGTGGGTGAAGCAAGTATTGTCTGACCCAGGATGTTCAATGTAACGCTGACCTTAATAACCGCTTAGTTTATGTCAAGGATGCGATATAATATAACTTCTTCAAATTGACTTTCTTTAGTAACTCGTAATTATGGAAATTCTTTGGGAGTATTATCCACATATGTTCAGTCATTGTCTTATTAGTAAGTATGATCAAGAAGCAGCAAGTCTCGATAATGCAATCATATTGAGAATCAATTTTGAATAATCATTTAAAGTAAGTTTGTTTCAGTGAAGTATCTAAGACCTAGTTAAAACCTTTAAGCGAAGTAGTATTTAAAAGTTCTGATTCGATTTCAAACTTAATCAGGTCAGGTGGATCAGGCTTCAGTTTGATATCGATTTTATACCAATGAAGTAGCTCTCCCTTTTTACATTATGCGTCTCTTGCAGTATTCTGAGAAATCTCGTCATGAGGCACTCGCCGAAGTGGACGTAACATGGTTTGAAAACTTGCAAGTTTTGATTAGTAAGAGAATAAAGGTCTAAGAAGAAAAAGAAGGAATACATAAATTTATTATCAGTGCTGTTATTACGAACTTAAAAATTGCGTGTTCAGTTTATACTGGAGATGTTATTCCTTTGAACTGAATACAAGAACATAGCTATTATCCTATCTTTGAGGAAAATAGTCTCAGTAAACAAGAGGTACCGTGAAGCTAGATGTGGATATTAAAATAAAGAAATCTAACCCCAAACTTTTCCCATAACGCTAATAAAGAATTATTCCCATCTGATATTTACGACTCTTTGCCGATAATAGCTGAAAACGTTGTCCTATTCGTTTGCATTGTCCAAAAAAATGCAAAAGTTATGATTATCAATGTAAATAATTAACAAGCCGGTAATTACAATAAAGCTATTGGCATGTTCGTGATCAGCGGTAATAGTGTTATTAATTCTAATCATAATATTAAACAATTAACTCTTTGTTATCGAAACAGTTTAGTGAAATCGGGCTTCATTGCGAACGTTTATAAACTGTCAGGAAGCAATTGTAATTTATTCGGCCAGGCTGAATACACCCTGATTCTGAATGGTACGACTGCACCAGGGAACCCTTGGATGAAGCTTATTCACTTCTATCAATGGGTAAAAACGCACGTTGGTAAAGGACAGGAGATTCGATTATACTCTGTAGTCGTAGAGTTGTCCTGAATAGGGACTCGCAATCGAGGTCCGGTACTAACGAATCGAACGTAAGCAATTATGCCGATTCCCTCGGTTCCTGTTTGGTAATGGGTCAAACGGCGATATCCTTTATCGCCAATTTATATCGTTCTGCTTTTGAAAGTTATTGCTGCTCCGGGTACTTATCATGTTCTGCAACAGATCAAAACAGTTCCTTTGTTTCGTAATGGTTTCTGTGGGGAACAGTGAAAGTTCGCGCCGCATAAGGGCACTTATAGAAACTTCTTAAGTTTATCTCATTTGCAACCCGGCGGCATTATCTAGCCCTTGACACGGTTTTGCTTTCATATTAATTAGGTTAGGACCAACCGAACCCCCCTGACCCTGAATCTAATGTTTTAAACAAGTGGCGAACGAAGACTACATAATAAATAGCTGCCTTCCGTTACTCTGACGTATTATAAAAATTAATTCAGTTCAAATTAAGTGAGCCGTGAGTCACGCCAGCAATATACGAAGTAAGGCGGCGTCGTGCGTTGCCCTCAAGACCCATATCGCCGAAGGGTTTATAAAATATGAAATAATGCTTCCGATACAATGATTTATCGGGAAGTTGGTCGCGCAAGTAAGCCCAGGCAAGATGGAATGATGCTCGTATAGCGTTACAGTACCTGGAAGACCGAGCGTTGCTCGGGGTGAAAATAATAACTTGAGAGATCGATTTATCGCCCCCGTAAACCCTTATATTGCAAATTCCATCGAAATCATTAGAGCCGTTGTAGCAAACGTGATTACAAATAGGTATGTACATATAATATATAAAAGGTGTGGTGGTTCTTCTCTTGAAAGGGCTGGTTACTCACGAATTATTAAAGTACGGATACTGACAGAGTAAAGTTCTCAGAATCAGGATTAATTTATTTCATTAGGAGTAGAGAATAAATGCCAAAGTGGACTTAATAACCGAAAATAATTAGTGTAACACCTAGAAGATAACTAATGACCTAATTTGCAATCACTACCCCCTATATATTCATTATTGAGTCCATTAACAATGTTTTCTGTTTTACTAGATGTTTATTTAAAGTTACTGCATATTGTTTATTGTCCCGTATTTTTAAATGAAATAGGTGCGTCATTCGTATTCAATTTCCCAATAAGCCTATAAAAAAAACAGCAAACTAAATTAGAAGCATATGCGTCCTTAATTAGAATGTGATGTAAGCCACCATTGGGATATGAATCACAAAGAAGCGTGTCGTCGGTTTTTGTTCACCAAGTGTCTGATAGTTCCGAGATGAGGTCATACTACAGAGCCATATTTAGCTATAAAACTTTCATTTCAGAGGATTTGGATTGTCTTCTGAGGAGAGTCATCCATTGTTGACACAACGATTAGAAACAACTTCTTGACTTAAGAATCTTAAGAATGCGGTGACATTATCCACGAGCACATTTATCGTCGGAATGCTACATGACGCTGGAGATAAAGTTAATCAGACAATCTATAAGACGCACGTCAACTAATTAAATGCTTGTTACACACAAGGAATTCTACAAGAACATACCATGCCCTCCTAAGTCAATAAGTGGTATCTCAATTTCAAGAGTCAAAGCAGATTAAATCCTCTCCTGGTAGTAATGAGGTTGTGATTGCTTCATGAGTTTTATCTGAGATGCTGCCACTTGGCTTAGCTGGGCAGATACATGACCCAGCTTCATTCCCTGAAACGCGTGTTTCGATACGATCGCTGCGAAAGTGGGCCAAGGCCGGGGATATTTTCGACCCTTGACTCTCCATTGCGTCCACGTTTCACACCTTATGAACGCCCAAATAGTTTCCAGATGTTATCAAAGTTTTATCAACTGTTAATATGTTCACCAAGAATAACTATCGACCAGGGTGTTGCATTTTTTAATGAATTTGCTCGAATTCTTGGACCTACTTATCTAGAAGACCAGTGTTTAAAATTGTAATAAAATTAGTTGGCAGGTTGCAAACAACTTTTTGTATCAATTTTCATGATAAGCACAAAAATGGAAGCCGCAATATGCGGAAAAAATGGTGATGATGGTCGACGGGAGACGAAAGCTAGCTATTGTTTGTTGTTTTTGGAACAATAAACATTAAAAATCAGATATCACATAAGTGTTAAATTTGTGCAATCTCTAAATATTGTCCTATCACTTTGAAATTAGACAAAATATTTTTTACATTTTAATGAGTTAAAGTGTAAGCAAAGTATGCAAAAAAAGACATTTCTTTCTTCCCATACTAATGTGAAACACCCAATAGACCTACACAAAAGAGTTGCACTCGTATATCACTTGCACACGCGATGAATGGTTATTTACGTCTATGGGTAAAACAACACTATAATTACCTATTCCAACGTATAAATTAGCTGTATTAACATGGTAATAAAAACCGGGCAAGTGCATATCGGACTATGCTCAGTGTTGGGTTCCAATTTCCCGAAGCCGTCACTACAAATACAAAAAAACATACCAAAACAACAACAAGAATAAACAAATTTTCAATTTCAAGTTGTTTGATGCTTTTTAGTAGGTTTGAACACTTTAGTTACCCGTATCTCAGGAACTAATCAAGTCCCCTGACCTGAGTCATGATAGCTTTCCTTTGAAATTCGGGACAGGACAGATGGACATTGGATATGGCGAAACCATAAGGGTTCCTAGGTTGACTTCGGAACCCTAGAAAGCACAGAGCATTGTAAAGTATAATTTAGATTACTGTACGAGCTGAGCACGCGTGATTGGCGCCCGCGCACGCGGGACTTCATTAAATTAACACCAGTTACAGCTAATTTACTTGTTGGAGATTGGAGTGGTTTATGAAGCCAGAATCGTGTCTTTATTTTCTTTTATAATTGAGTAGAAAGCTTTGGGTCAAGGCCTCATCAATGTAGTTGGCGGGTTTTTATTACGAATATAAAATGACAATCAGTTTTAGAAGGAAGACCGGAGGGGCTATTGCCTAAAGCACTCGCAATCACAATCGTTTTCATTTTGAGAATCGAAGGCTTGTCTGCATACAAAATGAAAACAATCGTTCCACTTTGGCATGGCATGGCATGTAGTTTTTTCTTTGTTTTTTTTGTTGTTGTTGGTTGATGATTAAACGGTGGCGAACATGTTTCACTGGAGGATTGAAACGATGTTGTTTTCAAATCAATTAACATCAGATTACTTGCAAATTTCTTGATAATCATAATCTAGACATTAAACGATAAAACAAAACAACAGCGGGCCTATTACGGTCGTATTTATCGGTGTGGATAGACGTGGAAAAACATCTGTCACTTTCTAACCGATACGTAAGTGTGAGAATGACGGATGCTTTATCCACCGCGATATAGGTAGGCGACCATAATACGGGCCCTGTGCCCGATAAAGCTGGTTTTCTATGTAATTACATCATCCATGAATCATGTCAACCGAGTCCATGATCCTCCGTGATTAGATTAAGGACGTGTCGCCCCGACCCACGTGCCACTGCGGGAGCATTACCTATTTATAAAACCCGAATAAAAAAAAGATGGAACTCAAAATAAATACAATCCAGTTTATACCTTGGCTTCTGGCTACAAAGTCCAGAATGTAGAATTCATTGGGTCGTATAAGTCTATTTATTTTTAAGCGTGCAAAATGTTGATTGAACTTGCAAAGAATGATCGTAAAGTAAACTAAAGTACTTACTGGAAGTTTGGATGACGTCTATATAAATACGAGGTAAGTTATTAAAGAGGTGGGAGTCAACCTTTTAGTTAATGTGTATCGTTGGAGGTGATAGGAAATAGGTATTTACTTATACGTTGCACGCTGCTGGCACATTTGTAAAAAGAAATAGGCAATAAAAAATTGTGACCTAACTTAGTAGCTACAACTGTGGAAAATAAGGTATGAGCTTTACACCTAAACACTTTCAAATAACACAAATGTTAGCACCGCAAAAGATCTGATATAAAAATGTTACGAACACCATCAAAAATCCATTCATGCTGCAACATTCCGCATAAACTGTGCATTCCAGAATATTTAGTCCAGATGCACTAAAAGGAAGGGACGAGCGGGTCGATTTTGAGAAGAGAGTGTTCAAAACGACAGGCATGTGATAAACAATAAATCACTGAGGATAAACTTCACAATCAACCCCTAACTCATAAAAAGGACCGTTGTATTTCCAATTTCGAATGGAACTTTCAAGCGCTGATTAACAAATATCGACGCGCAGAAAAAACCCTCCAAGATGCTTATCGTAACGATGTAGTTAGCAGAGCATAAAAATGATTGCAATATATTAGACATTACCATTGCTAGTTTTTCGAAGTATAAGTCCCGGAACAGAGCTGATGCAGAACAGGGTTACGGAGAGCAGAAAGCATGCATTCGTCGGGTGCAACGTCCTGCACGCGCCACTAACTCCACGCTGGGACCATCTGCTCGTATCGTACTCGTATGATTGTCGATTTTCACGGCGTCTATTACATGTTATCATTGTTTATTTGAGATTACTAGGCAACATGACGGAACTTCCCTTCATGACTTCATGTGTAGGTTTACGCATGTGTGGAGATAATATAATATATTGTTGGTATTTACCATTTTTACCCGAATGAGCCATGACGAGGGTGATGTTTGTATGTATGTAGGTATGTAGCTTTGTCTATTCCATTGTGGCCTCCTTTAGCCTACAAGTCTCGAACGATTTTGAATTCTGAATTAGATTTGTCTTGGTTGTGGGAGTGACATAGGCTATAAAATTTTAATCAAACCAATCAGGAGAACATGACATTAAAAAATAACATTATGTTGATGACAGTATCAAAAAATAAGATACTTCGCGTCTGTTAATTATATACCTACCTACACGTGGTCAAACTTAATTAGGAAAACCTGGTATTTGTAAGATATAATAAAAAACCGGTCAAGTGCGAGTCGGACTCGCACATCGAGGGTTCCGTATTTAAGATTTTCATATGATACCCCACATGAACCGGTCAAAATTTGCACCGCCGTTTATTGCATAAATACCGTTTTTTGTGATTTAATTAAAGATTATAGTTCTCAGATTTTCCTATACTTGTAGTATAAGACAGTTTTACTTGCCAAATTTCATAGTTCTAGGTCATTTTGCGGCATAAACGACGATATATTTTTTTACGTTAACTTAGAAGTTTGATTTTTTCAGTTTCCAGGGATTGTAGACCTAAGTATATGGTTTAAATTTCAACTCGATACCTCCACGCGTTTCCGAGGTGAAGGGTCTTGACGGTTAGACGGACAGACGGACAACAAAGCGATCGTGTAAGGTTATTTCCTTTTGAGGTACGGACCCCCAAAAAGGACATAAAAATGTTTAATTATTTTATTCATTTAATATGGACAACTAAGGATATTCTATATTTGATCGCATAACTTTTGTTACGCATAATTTGATAATATTGTTGTTACTTTTCGAGATCGTTGATTACCCGACCTAACCGAATCTTGACGATACGATATGAATTAACAGCCCCTTTTAAGTTATTATTTTCAGTAAAAACTACGCTAGTGCTTATACGCAAAAAGCAAAACAAAGAAAGGCGAACTAACCTAAATAAATATGCAGATTTAAACAAATATGTAATTGACTCATTTGTATTTTTTTTGCTTAATCACGTGTACCCTTACCTAGGTCACGCAGGCCACATGATCTAAAATGACTCACGTGAACAACACGCAAGACAACTTAACCCTTTGTCTAACTGTTGCCTACACATCACATTCACGATCCGCCATTTAATTCTGACAATGCCCCATTAATATTCCGCTGCTTTAGGTGCCAAGTGCCAATTCCTAACTGAACAGTAAACTTGTGTCTGCACAAGTTGTCGAGGCGGAAATACTGTCTGCCCCGAGACGTCTCTGACTTGGTAGGTGGCAATATTGAAAATGCGCGGAATCGCATTGGCCAAGAAAGCCGTAGTTTGTGTGAAAGGTTCAATAGGTCAGGCGGTTTATGTATTGAGTATTGAAGATATGTTCTACAAAAGGATAACAAACGTTATACTGGACTGGAACTTATAAACTTAGAAGTAAAAATTCTAACAATAAACAACCAAAGTTGAGAAAAGGCACGTTTCCTACTACTTATACACTTCTAAGACTGTTGTGACAGGAATACAAACAAACTAAGAGGTACTAAGTTTGTGCCCACGTAGACAACGATACTCGAACAGTACATAAGACAGCATCATTACGTAGGATGAAAACATTCATTTTAATAACGAGGACTCCGGCCGAACCGACATTTTTTACGACGGCTTATGATAAATTTATGCGCAATCATGAACTCGGGGACTTGTTTTTAAGGATTTCGTGCCTTAATACAACACTAATTATTTAGGAGTTTCGTATTAAAATGACAAAAGCCTTGTAAGACGCTGTCTGTGACAGCGTTGTAATTAAATTAAGGTTTACAATGCGGCCATTTTAGAACTCGACGTCTGAACTTTGAGATAAAGGTTTTGTAAAGAGCCCGTGTTGCGAAAACAGTTTACCAGAGCAATTTTATATGACAGGTGCGATTTGTATCAGCGACTGCAATAATGCCCCAACAATGCATTCAATGGATAAATGACTGTGCCGACGTGCGCACGGTGGACCATTATGAGAGAAGTACATATAGGACCTTGCAAGCCTTTCATTTTAAAAAATTGAAGCACGTTGCACCTGCCAAGTCGCTCATGCCATGCAGCAATGCGGTAAACAGCTGCTAGCCAAATAACCAGTCCGAAGATATCGCTTTAAATAATTTACGTTTAAAACGTCCAGTTATTTATAACTGACATTTAAAGTACAAAGACGTAAAAGACAGGTGGTCTTAATTCGGGCGAGCGACGGAAACTCCTTAGCCGAGTTGTCGGTGCATTCTGCGATAGCTGACAACTTCGTGTCCGTAATTAAACCCTTGAGTTCATTACAAAATGATTAGGAATGATCGTATTCGTGCGAATTTCCTCTGTTGACGAGTCTTTACTTCCTCTTAAATGTAGACTTTAAACATACTTTAGCGTTAGGTGCTTTTGAATGCAGCGTTTTCTTTTCTTTTTTTGTTTAATTTGGCACACGGTCAGGCACGATCCTGGCAGCCAAAAGGACCGCGTGGAATCGGGATAGCAGGAGCGAATGTAGCTTTGTAGTTAGCTATACATTAACCAGCAGTAACTTATCTATATTATGGTATTATGGCTGCGTATGGTTGGGCGATCTCGTTGCGAAACTAGGCGCAATGCGTCCGATGGTGCGGTAGGCTGAATGGGTTCTTTACTACTCTTTGTTAAACCAGACAAAACAAATTGCGTTCGCTTTTTATTAAACTTTTAGTTACTGTAATACTATATACAGACCGTATACACGAATAGTGTATTTAACAGAATAGAGTGTATATCAGAAGTATATTTTAGTCGCCTGGTTCGTAGAGATCTCTGGAGTTTCTAGAGTCTAGAACTCCTCGGACCATACAATCTAGAGTCTGACCATCGTGATAAATCGTAATCTTGCTATGACAGAAATTACAATGATCCACTGCGTGGCCGCAGCAATTTAACAATTTATTACGACGTTGTTCATAAATAATTGAAACAAAACGTCAGTATGACAAGGCGTTATGATGACCCGAATTAAATCCAAAGAGCTAGCTAGCGATGGGATTGCTTTGTGAATGTTTGAATGATTAAATTAGGGTAATCATTTAAATTTAACCTCCATCTCAAAAGAGAGGAGTGTTGTGTTTAATACAAGTCTGTGTAAGTGTACATTTGTCTGTTATCGCCTAGCCTGCAAACGGGTGGACTGACAGTATTTATATTTGTATATATGAACGGGTAGGTAAGTAAACACTTTTTGTATTCGTGGTTATTCGGTAAGTAAAAAATCGGTTGTGTCAGCGTATCACAACTATTATAAGCCTCGGTCTGGTCGGTCCTTTGGATAGGATAGGATTACTTGAAAAGGATGACTAAACATGTTACCCAAATAAGATTCGCTATTGTATGTACTTTTCAATGCGGCCGTCGATGTTACATTTATTTGTTTAGAAAATGAATGACAATGTGTTGAAAATGAATGGTCATCGTCATCATTATCCTGAAAGATTACCTTGTCACAAAGGTTTAGTCAAATAAACCTAACTTCTGTTCACTTTTTAATTTCAAAATATATACTAATTAAAAGCTTAATTAATGTACATTTTTGGGAACTAATTATGATTCCACATAGTCGTCGCAATTTCCAATACGACCTTTCATTCACGGCCGGCACCGATTAAAATTTCACTTTTGAAAACTCTTTAAAGGTTGGTATTTGTTAACCAAGAAACTTTTTTATTTAATATTGTGAAGCCTCTCGTCTCTGGGTATGTTTAGAGACCAGCATTTTTTTTTAACAACACTCAGAAACCAGATTATGAAGCACGAAATTTGGTGTGTTTTCGTAATGCTGCAAATTGATGTGAAATCGTAAGGTCGATTTAATGAGACTTGAAGATTGATCGTTGTATAAGCGGATGTTTAGTTGCTTGGAATACATTTGTATCAGAATTTAAAGCTAAAAGTCTGGTCAATATATCACGCAAATTTCTACTCAATACGAGAACTCTTACAAAAGTTGCACCCGTTATCAGTATCGTCGTCGAGCGTGATTTGGTAATGCTTAAAGTTCGTACATCAAATGATTATTAGTATTTTATATAAAATAAGGTTTTTATTGGTGTACCTACTACAGGTTTAAAAAACTCTTTTTTTTATTGGTATAAGTAAATCTCAGTGACGGAATTTTTGAGTCGACTAGGTAAGTTAAAATAAAATGCCATATAAGTGGTGTAATAAACAATAAATGTATTAGGTAAAAATTACGTAATAAATATTTATATTTCCGGTGTCGTAATGTTATGTTAATGTGGTTACTCGCTTACTGCTCTAAGGCGAAAGGTGATTATAATTATTTTCGATAATGTTTATAACCCGCGTGGAATAATTGAATCGTATATAATCCAAACCGGGTATCTGCAGATACTGGCGGTGGCAGAAGGTCGGGTTTGGTCTATACGACTTATATAACAAAGTTTCGGTATCTATACCCTATACCACGAACAATTCTATCATGCACCACGTTTTCGAATCGTGACTTTTCTATTCGAAAACATGGACTAAACTTTTACAGGATCTAGCCGTAGCGCAAATCCGTTGAAAAGGAGGCCACTTCCGTCGGACAGTGTTGGAATTAATTTGGAAGTAGTTGCTCAGGATCGAGCGAATTGGAATTCCCTTTTACGACCCTTATGTCCCTGCTGAGGCATAAATGGATTTCAGCATCATTATGCGATTTTATCGTCCGTATCAGAATATACGAGAAGTAACTTTAATAGCAGTAACAGGTGATTTTGGCCATTCTCAGTTGTCCTGCACCCACACTGCGGACACCTGGCAATAAAAAATTCCTACTAGGTGCGGACAACTGGGAATTTGTTATTTTATTTAAAAATAAAAACCATTGTCTGCAGTGTGCACAAAGGTGTGTGGACACTGGGAATAGCTGGGCGATTTAGATATAGATACTGTCTGTCTGGTGCTTACCTCTCCCAAATGATTGGGCTAGCTATCCAGAGAGGTAATGCAGCCAGTGTCATAGGGACCTGCTAGAGGGGGTGTTCATTTTATAGTGGTGATTATTATTTACATCTTTAATATTTGAGTAGCTTAGTTTTATTTTAATTTAATTAAGTTTAGTTATAAGTCGACTTAAACTTTTAATTGTAGTACCTATATCATTCTATGTTTAGTAATTTATGAAATAAACACTTATTCAGTACGTCTTTATTATTAACAGCCATCACGTATCAATTGTTATCGTGTTTGTAATAGACGCGAGGAAAGCCGATGATTCACACGTTAGGTTCGACATATAAAACAGTTTAGTCACATAGGAACCATGTTTGGAACAATACCAGATTGGCAGTCAGAAACTGACGACTTCATTCAGTATCGTGTCTCCCAAACGGATGGATCAATTCGGACGCGTTTTGATCCAGGTTTCATGCAAATCGGTCGGTAAGAGATATCAGCTCTGAAAGTAGGGCTTTATCGTTTTTAATAGATATATTATTTAAATTAAAGTACCCAGTGGCACTCGCAACGCTATAAGACGAATATAAAGACATCTCGTTAGTCTAAATCGGGCTGTCCGTTTACTTCTGCGGAAATACATACATACGAACGCATACGTAAAAAAATACCCTCTTTCTTCGGAAGTGCGGTATCCCACTGTAAAGCGTGTATGGGATATAAAACATTGAATCTAGTTGAGCTTTATTATTGTTTGTTTATATAGGTAAGCCATGCTTATTAAGGCTACAGGAAAACCACTTGCATTATAATCGAATTGAAACGAATAACACGTCATAATATACGTTACCAGTACGCAGGAAGGAAATGGCACATAAATTATAACCAATTGTATAACTACTGGAAATATTACGCTTATACAAAAGATAATAATTCTTAAAGAACAAACATGAAGCAAAACTTTTTATTTTAACTTTTTTTTAAAGTTCTGTTATTTTCCAAAGATAAAGAATTTGGATGATATTACTCTGCAGAGGTTGATACCTCTATGTTTCGTTTATGGTTTGTCATTCAAATTAAGAAACGGAATGCTCTCCGAGTTAGGTAGGTATATTAGATATCTGTCAAGGGCAAATTTTGGAGAGAACGCTCAGAATAAGCAACCACGATCCCTAGTAAATAGATTATTGATTGTATGAAATTAGGTACTATAATTTTTCTAAAAAGTTTCAAGTACATATTTTAATCACGCTCTAACGTTACGGCATTACTTTGCGCACATTAAAAGGTATCATTAGCTAATACGTACTTGAATTCTTCATAAAAATGACCCAAATTATTCTCAAGCCATAATTGCGAAGGAAATTGGAGCTCTTGTACATACACAAGTAAGTTGCAGGTTGCTTAAGAGTCGCCAAGATTTTCAGTTTGTAGTTATTTTCAAAAGGTGAACGGAAACTTAGCAATTTTAATGACTATAGTGATCTATGTCGAATATAAAATTTCTACCAAAAATAATCAATATAAAACCTGGTTTTCCTTTTCAAATCGGCCAAGTTTGTTAGAAAACGCGAGTTTTCTACCTTTCTAGCGACTCTTTAAAATTACATAGCATCGATGTACACACCTTATAATTATACAATATACCTAACTGCAAGCAATAGGTACCTACTTCTATAAATAGGAAGTGAGTCTGATAGGGACAACAACCCGATAACAATTTAATTGTTTCAATAATTCACATATCATTGAATAAACAGATTGATGGATCCGTTGCCCCAAAGGATGCGTGTGTGCATACGTCACTCAAATAGTTCTCACGCGAGTTCTATGCGAGTGATGATTTTATTGAATGATTGTCATATGTATCGTATAAATATAAGTTACGAGGGGTAAAGGTGCTGTTCAATTGGGATACTTACACCATATTTTTACAATGTATACTGCCTTGCTGAAGCTAAATGGCGGTATCTCAGATAAAACTTCTGTAGCAATCGCAAACTCATTCATTACTAACCGCAGACGATTCAAATCCGCAATGTGAAAAAGCATTTGAAAGAAAAGGCTAAGCCACGCAGGTTGAAGTTAAAAAAAAAAAACACTTTCCTCATTTACCTTTATACGTTGATGTAAAGAAGATAAAGTTATTGAAATGCATAATGCATATAGTAAGTTTCTTAAAATATTACAATTTTGAAGATTAAAAAACCATCTAGTGCATTCGAATTTACCTAATTCAACCACAACGTAAGGTACGCAAGGTAAACTTTTAAAATAATTTAGTTTGTTACAAAAACAGAAGTTCATCTTCCATCGGTGACCGGCTAATTTCAACTGTTTCATCAATCAGTAAACGTTTCAATTCCTCCAACTGATAAGACCTGTCATAATCATAACGTCCACCATCTAATTACGATATCGAAGCAAAAGGGGCTAAACCAAAACAGAATAAAGCTCCAGTTCATGGTTACTAAGGCTCTTCGCTAAATGATTTCCCGACGGCTTTACACGCAGATAAAGTTCCACTATTGGTTCCACTGATTGAATTGTTAGAAGTGATTAGATGCTCTGTCGGTTTAATTGATAGTGTTATCGAGCCGCCAAAGTTCGTGATTCACCGATATGTTCACACATTCAAAACCGGCATCTCTCGTCTAGTTCTTAGGGGTCATATTAATAAATCTAGAACGAGATGCCTGTCACAAGATACGTCAAAGTAAACGTCAAGCCATGGAAAACTGTCATTTTTGACGCGTATTGAGAGGAGCATTACCTTCGAGATCAGTTCAATAGTAGGGTCTTTAGACTGTTTTACAATGAGATGCTACTTTTAAGACGTTAAAAAAACGTCATGTCATAGAAACCGTCTTCTATTTTCTTCTTACGTAGTATAAAATGAAGTCGCTTCTGCTGTCTGTTCATTTAAACTACTCAACAGATTTTAATGCAGTTTTCAGCAATAAATAGTGATTCAAGAGGAAGGTTTTTATGTATAATAAATTCTGGATTGTGTACGGGTTTTTCAGAAAACTCTCATAAACCGAAGCGAAGCGAGGGTCGCTAGTTTCAATATAAAACCTGATGTTCAATTTGCTGCGACTTGGGCATCTCAAGATTAGGTTAATAACGGCCCTAAATTAGGACATGGAGTAAGTGAGGAATTATTATTTAACACAGAAAATAGAAAGGACAGTAGAGTTGAGACTTATTAGGTCAATAGAAAAATGACCGCTCAATTGACACCTTTGTTCTATAAATATGTTTATTATGATCAGATGAAAAGTGTTGTGCCGTACCTATTAGGTTATTGTTTTAAATGTATTGATTTATTTGGATTCGTGTGTTTTGTTATATTTTACGGGATTCGGAAAGTGGTGGTTACATTAGCATGACGTAGGCCGACTTTTACAAGACTAATAAAATAATATGAATATCATTCCGACTGACATAATTTAGATCTTTCGGTTTAAACCTAGCAATTATATTTATTTATTTATTAAGTAAAGGTACGCTAACTACAATCAAAAACACAATTATAACTTAAAAATTAAATTACAATAACAGAATCAGAGCATATATTCAACTCGGTAAAACCAACGTGTTATGGTATTGTTCCTGGCCGCCATTACTCTCATGTAAATAAGAGCCAAGACGTTGACAATCCAGAAACACGTCAAAAAGAATAACGTTTTACCTTGAAATTTTACCTTCTCAGCCCTGATAATGAATGTCAGTTTAAGGTATACACGAAATTTATAAATAAATTCCAATGAGCTAATTAAATAAAACCTTAAATTATCCTAGAAACTCAACATATAAGTCTTATGATAAATTAAAAAAAAAAAACAAATATAGCCTGATTAATTAAGAATCTGTGCCCAGCACACACGTATTTAATAATTTCATCGACTATTAAATCTTAATTCACTATTTGTGAGTGAATTTTATTTTATTTTATAGGCCTCATAAATCTTCACATGATACTAGGTCAAACCCTGAAATAAAGCTGATAAAACCTGCCAAGTTCCAGGCAGAGAAAACGGTAGAGTTATAAAATACATATATAAGATAATTTAAGCACGGCTTAGCTAAAGCCAAATTAATGGAAGTTAGAGTAGGTAATCCTTATTAACCTATTTGAGAAAATACAGTAAGTTTGGATGTTGTACATCATATTTTGATTTTTTTGATAATGATATTTGAATAGAAATCTTATTGCTGTCAAACCTACTATGATCGTGTTTATTGATGTGGATTGTGGATAAAACAAGTGCCAATTTCTGACCAAGGGCCCTAACATGGCTGCGTTTATCGCGTGACAAAGTTTGGATAAGGCATCCGTCACCTTTTGACACGTAAATAAGTACGACAGTGACGGATGCTTTATCCATATTTGACACGCGATATAGACGCAGCCATACTAGGCCCACAAGGGCCCTAACATGGCTGCGTTTATCGCAACGTGACAAAGTTTGGATAAGGCATCCGTCACCTTTTGTCACGTAAATAAGTACGACAGTGACGGAGGCTTTATCCACATTTGACACGCGATATAGACGCAGCCATACTAGGCCCACAGGGGCTCTAACATGGCTGCGTTTATCGCGACGTGACAAAGTTTGGATAAGGCATCCGTCACCTTTTGACACGTAAATAAGTACGACAGTGACGGAGGCTTTATCCACATTTGACACGCGATATAGACGCCTTATACTACGCCCACTGTACGTAAGTGTGAGAGTGACGGGTGCTCTGCCTACCGCGATAAAAGTGACCAGGATAAATGTACGGAAACGAGGTGTTACTTATCAGCGCAACAAGAAACATGTCAGTTGGCTTGGTTGAACAATACTGTTGACACTCGATCAATCGCCAAGCTTCCACAATTATCTATTCTATCCGGTGTAGTTACTATCTTTGATTGTCTAGCGACTAGGAAGAGATAAACGGCATTGTTAAACATTGTCTGTTTATAGCCCGATGTACTTAAAAAAATGTTTGCTCTCTTAAAGATTGTAAATATAAGTAACTCGCGACCCGCCCTCGCTTCGGTTAGTGTAAGTTTTCTGTAACAGCCGTACATAATCCATTATCCCCGTTTTATTATACATTATAACCTTCCTTTGGAATCACTGTATCAATTGATGAATTTAAATAAATACATTAAAATCCTTTGCGCAGTTTAAAAGATCTAAGCGTACACGCAAAGGCCCATACAGAGGTGCACACAGAGGCCCTAGCCAGCGTTTTAACTAGCGTTTCTATTCGTTTCATTCTTAAACCAATGGCGTCACTGGTAGATCACGTGACTCTTCGTATCATGTCATCTACCAGTGACGCGATTGGTTTAAAAAAGGAAACGAATAGAAACGCTAGTTAGTGTAGTGCATGTTGGCTTGCATGGCAGTGGGACAGACGGTGGTAAATGTTTTATATCTAATGTATGCCAGCTAACATACTCTATGATAGTACCTTCAGATTCTTAATTAACGTTCGGCTCGGTATCTTTATAACACTGCCAAAAGCAACTAACAGTATTTTTATCACTCGTGTTTCATACAACAAGGAAGATTGAGAGGTTAATGAACCTAAGAATTTCCATACTAAGTAAATGCGATAACGTTTTTCTGCTCCGGGTAAACCTAGTCCGATTTATACGATTTTTGAATATGTTGTATAGATATGAAAAGTTAACTCTGTACGTTTTCCTTTCCCTGAAAATATTTCTTTGATAGAAACACAAAATCTGGTTTTCATAGTAAATACCACATTCAAAAATCGGACTGGGTTTAAGGGGAGATAAACGTTGTCGCCCGGAGCTAAATTTGTATAGATTTTCGATCCAAGCGGCCCTTCACATTCCTCTTAAGAAACTGGTGGTATTGTATGTATATATCTAAAATCAGATGTTCCTCTTTAACCTCTAAAGTTGTTAGATGATAGAATTTAAAAAAATGGGGTGTTATATGCTGTAAAAGTAGCGCCAATTTAAAAAAAATGGTGCATGTTTATTCAATAACGTATTCCCATCTCACTCCGGCAGCGCATGAATGAACATGCGTCAAATTTAGGTAAATAGGTTCTTATTCCGACCACAAGTCGGGCAAAAAATATCTCTTGGGACCTACTATTGTCCGACTAGGAATGAGGACCAATGAATAGAGGTCTTTAAAACATAAACAATAGATGATGCATATGTGGCCTAGGCATTTGCTTGAGCATCCCTATTGTTTCCGTTTTCGAGTCTAATCTCTTACGTAATGCGTTGAGGACGTACCAACGATGAATCGCTGTGATGAAATCCGCTTGGATCTGATCGCCTGCATACCGCCGGGCGGGCTGCAAGCACTTAGTTTATATAATAGTAGTTAGCAATCATAATATTATAGGACGACTAGAACCTATCGTTGTAACGTCATTATTGTGAGGGTGTTTGGAGTCGGTTGCAGACATTTTGTAGCACGCAGATTTACTTAGTGAAGTTTCATAGCGTTTTATTTTTCAACGCATCTAGGTATTATAATATAAAACAGAAGACAGAGACACAGTTGCCGAGGTTTTGGGTTTACTAGAATTGTTTATGTGTAAGACCAGGAAAAATCTATTAGGTAATATCTCATTTAAATCCATGGTTACATATGTCCCTTGTTATAGGTGAAATGTGCAGAAATTAGAGTTAACTTCGTTTAAGGCTAAAAAATTACGTCTATATATGTATATTTTTAAAGCTTCCAACAACGAAGACAACGAACCATACCCCTCCTTGTAGCAATAAAAATTCAAATGATACTTTTTGAATACTCTAATACCCATGCAAATGAACTTTTTCAAATCTTAATTATTACCTACACTACGAACTACGACGCATATGCAACTAACTTCGACGGGGAAGTTACCACGGTTAGGCAATGGCCACAGATGAAGATACTCGTATAGTTAGGTAGTCGATTAAAAATCGGGACCGTTTTAAATAAAATCGGGATTTACGTTTATAAGTAGGAACAGTACAAAAATACATTTAATAAATCGAGCGAGTTGCTGAATTACAGCCGTCTTGCAATGGCAACTATGACAACTCGTTTTTGCCCTCCGGTTGTAATGAATAAGTATCTATCTTGCATATATTTTATTTTATTTTGTTTTTGCTTTGGGAGAGTCGGCGTCCCGGTCAACTTCTGGCTACATTAGTTACGGTGCAACTAAACAGTTTTCGACTTCCAAATGCCTATCACATACGCAGATGACCAAAGCACAATAAATAAAGTCAATCGCTGCGTGTAGACCTTCAAAGGTCATATCATCCCGGTGGTCGATAGATCGATGGGTATTTTAAACCCATAAAGGCCACCTCCCCGACGCGTTCCTTCACGGTGTGATGCACACCCACGCAAGACTTCATTTTCCGCTATAATAGGAACTTATATACCACTAGCTTCTGCCTGCGACTTCGTCCGCAGATTTAAATTGTCGTTATTCCGTCGGGAACTTTTTAAATTTTCCGAGATAAAATGTAGTAAAAGTCTACGCGAACAAAGTCGCGGGCAGAAGCTGGTTGACTATAAAATATAAGTACCTACTTAGCGAATGGGTGAGAATTTGCAAGTAAGGTTCAATCTTATAGAAATACCAAGACAAGAGTGTGTCACTCGGGAAATACTATAAGACTCGAAGTGAACCGTACCCGGTAACACTAATCGAGAAACAGGTCAGTCACTATGGGGAAAAGGATAATTAAAAAATGGTTCTGTGATTTTTACATTGACGATTTAATAACGTAAGGCTACGGCTCCACTGAGGCGGAGACTAGTGGCGACGAGCGGAGTGGAGTGGAGCTGTGCCATTATTAACCAATAGAAGGCGCATGCGGTCATGGCGGTATTGGCACAGCTCCGCTCCACTCTGCTCATCTCCGCCTCAGTGGAGCCGCAGCCTAACATGGACACGCTATGGACCGGCATCGATAATCACATAGATTGTTGGTAAAGTCCACAATAATACGTAGGTGCTAGGTATGCTGGTATTGCAGGCACTCGATGACGACCCTAAAGTCATTCGGACAGAGTAGGTAAACGACCGCATTCAGTAAATGACGATTACCTAAGGGTCTCCCCAGATCTATCGACGCGGAATCGGCTTGAGACGGTATGAAAAAGTTTTATGTCCATTCAGTAACCCTATATTCATATCACGGACAGATAGGATTACTTGGGATTAAAATTTGACACATTTTGTATGGTTAAATGTCAAATATGAACTCGAAGTAAGCCTTATCTATCCGCGGTTTGAATGTAGATTTCAACCGTAAGTCGTTCCATCGATTAGTTTTGATGCACAAATTTGAAAAAGGAACAAGTAAGCGAGTAACTCGTATTTGTTTCAATAAGGTCTCTGTCTGACTACGGCGGTAAAGTTCTAGCCCTACCAAGTGGTTTTAACCAGTTAAATCGTATGACTAAAGTGTAATGACTTCATTACGTTTTTATTCTTCATGCATGATTATACACAACCCGATAGGTTCCTCGTATAAAAGCGTACTAACCTTTTATTCCCCATTTAATTTACTAATATATATTTTTCTCCTTCTTCCCATATCCGTGACAGTGTTCTACTGGTATTTCGGTACAATCATGTAGGGTTATAAAGGGTACTCTCTGGGGCTATATATGTACCAATAGTGAGCTGTAACTAGGGTTACCATTTACGAAATTTAAAAGTCCGACAAAAACCTGACATTTCCAAAAAAAGTTCGGACTTTTTAGTCTTAGAATGAAAAGATTACTTACTCACTTAGTTACAATGGTATGGTAGGCATTATATATATATAGTTTTATTACTCATAACCCATGTAATTAAAAAAATACGGACAAATTAAAGAGCCGGATGAAGTCCGGACTAGTCTAAAAGTCCCGACATGTCCGGACGGATGGTAACCCTATTGTAACTTACCAGACAAAGCGTGTCGCAGATGACTAGTTACTTTTGTGGTTTCCGAGGAAGTATGATAAGTTGCGGATAATAGCAATAACTGTTCCCTATAAATTATAATGAATATTAGAGGAGGCCTGCGAGTTCGTACGCCGATAATTATTTTCCCGGTACTTCGCTTATTTCTTACCGTTGGGGTCAATTTTCAGAAAATCCCCTCTTTGTCTTAGGGTATCTAAGGAATACTCCCTCCAAATTTAAAGTCCCTAGGTCCAACAGTTTAGGCTGTGCGTTGCCTTTCAGTTACTCAGTCGCGGTACTGTTTTATATATTAAGATAATGATGCATATTTATGCAGTACTTTCCTAAATCAGATACCTACCGTAACTAAGCGGACTTTTTTCATGAATATGTACAAGATTAAATAGTGATGACTATTAACTAGTGATGTGTAAATGTCGATATTTCGGTGTCGAATCGGTAAAATGGAATTATACTGTACATTTGTCATCTCATCAGTGTATCTAATTTAAAGCCCAGCTTTTTTTAAAAATTAAATCGCTTCCTTTTAGCAACAATCAGGTAAAAAAGGTGCATTTATATTTGGTATCCTTAGTCCTTTAGTTGATTTTTAATTAACTTAATAATAACATGTTTTTTAAATAACAGTCGATAATGTTGACATAGCATTTGGCGTGTTATAACAAAGACCCTATGACGATGCATATTGAATGACTATATATCTCAGGATGATAGAAGTACCTTTGTTGTTAGTAGTTAAAGTTTCGTGTAGCGGTGCCGTGTTTGAATTAAATAAAGGTTTTTAGGGTTCCATACTCAGACTAGGAACCCCTATAGTTTCGCCATGTTTGTCCGTTCGTCTGTCCACAGCCTAGCTCAGAGATTCTAGTACTAGAAAGCTGTATTTTGGCATGAACATACATATTAGTCATGCCAACAAAGTGGTAAAATAAAATCTTGAAAATATATTTTAACGAGGGGATGTATTTTTTCTCGTCTACCCCATATTGTGGGTCCGTTTATGAAATATTAGCGCTTTAAACGGTAATTGTTGCTAGAGTCAAGTGTCGTAAATTTAGGCAATTAGAGCCATTTGAGAATATAAGAAGTTTACAAACTTTTAAAATTTAAGAAGAATTATATGATAGGTAGTTAATAGTAAAAAAAAAGGTATGTACCCTTAATAAGAGGATTTATAAGCTAAATTCGTTACTATATTTTGTCTTTAAAGTTAATTTTAAGTTAAATATTATTTATTCCAGCGCATGCCACGCAAGTCAAATAGTGCAAGATTATAAATAAGTTATTTATAATTTATTACCTACTTGGAATACAAGCAGAAAATTGAATTTATTTATAAACAGGATACTCAGACGTTTCATTATTCATTTTACACATGCACTAAGATCCTTTTGTTTGCGTTCTGCTATCTTAAGAGCTTATCACTTGACAGAATGTAATCACAACATGATAAGGTCTTGATAAGGAACATTTCATGAGAAGGAAGCAGTGGCTTTGAAATAATTTATTATTTGCTTAGGGAATCATATATTATTAAAATTATGTAGGTTTTTTTTTCAAATTGTTATGGTTACCTAAAAATTATAGACAATAATAACTCTAGCTTAATCTGCTATTTGGTAATGATTGAATTCGAGTGACATGCCCCGTAAGTTTGCCATGGCATTTGAGAATGTGTGACGATGGGAACTGTATAACACAAAAAAGTTATCTGTTGTGTCAACCTGCTAAAAATTTTTTTTCCTGTTATACAAATGTGTTAATATTAAATAAATACACCATATTTGGTCTTAGCATGGTGGTCGCCTGATGACAAGTCATATTGATTCATACTTCCTTGATGTGCTGTTGGCTGTTAATAATAAAATGGAAACAAATAACTGCATGACTGTAGTAGAATATATTAAAGAATACTTATACGACATGAGACGCTAGGTATTTCTATAAGAAATTAATTGAACATTCTAGGCTAGGACTTATACACCCCAGTTATTTTTATAATATCTGAATACCAACATCTACGTAGTGCAGTGAATGGTGTGTATGTAGTGTAATTTAATTATTCTCTAGTTTTCATAACACTAGAAATACAAATATGAAGAACACTATTGCTGTAACATAAGACCTCATAGTTTGATATAAGCCAAATAAATGTAAATACATTCATGATATTATTATTACTAACTTTTTTTTACCAGTGACTTCATCAGCATGGAAATCGTTTTACATTGTACTCACACGTATATATTTCTTTTAGGATAAAAAGTCATCTATGCTTTAATCCAGAATATGGACTCCCTGGCAAATTTATGTATGCATATACCATAAATTAATGATTAATAGTAGGACAGGATTGTCTATTGGCACTAGGGTTGCCAACCATACTATAATATATAGTATTGTACTATATCTTGACTCTGCACACTATATACTGTTGAATAAATATATAGTACCTAAGCAAAAATACTATATTTCGGTCATTCCTTGTACATATGCCATTTGCCGTTGGCCGTTTTATCCAGATTTTAAGCAACAATGTAATTGAAGTAAGCTCAGATAGTTGCCGCAATAGCAGGAAGAATGTTAGTAAGTAGTAAATATTGTGCATTATATTTAATAAATAAATTTACTAACTTTTTAAAAAGTTTTCCTTAAAAGTACCTACTATATTTTCTTTCTGTGTACTATATTTTTTATACATTGTGCTGCATAATACTATATTAGTTCAAGAAATAGTTGGGAACCGTAATTGGCACCTACCCGCTGAAGGGCGAGGGAATGGTCATAGCATCTCAGCAGCTTGTCCACGAGAGGCTTCACCGCGCGCCAGGCGCGCTCCTGCGACACCCGGGACGGGTCTGCTATAGCCTCCTTTATCTCCTTCCCCGCTCCTTTATAGCACTGTATCTCTTCTAATATCTTCTCCGACTCCAACAGGACCCGCTGCACTTCTTCATAAATTTCTTTCTCCGTCTCAGTAGGTGCCGCGTTCTCAAAATCCAAAAAGATATCGTATCGCGGTGAGGAACAACAGTTAGAATCATCCCGGGCCAAAAGACTCAACAACTTCCCCATTTTTGCGTATAAAAATAATTCACTTTACTATTTATTAAATATTACTCATCGGTTCCGACGATAGCATTGCCTTTAAGTCCTTTATAGTTCTAGGAAGAGCACTTTTGATTTAAAAATGGAACACGTTTATTCGCGACGTTTGACTGCTATGTTTTTAATATAAAAATTGGTGCAATTCGATTTATTTATAAAATAAGTAAATTACACACAAACGCACGTAAGGACCGCACACTGCGACCCAGCCCAGCCCTACTGCGACAACCGCCCGACAGAGTACGAAGTGTCAAATATGAACTGTCAAACTGACGTTTAAAGGGGTGTGTACTCGTGATGTTATATGTAAGATTAATATTTATCTATCGATATTAAGAGAATTATTTTACCAAAGAACTGTTGTTACCGTTTAGAGCGTAAAAATAAATATTAGTAGAGAATAAAACAATATTAAGTAATTTTTTACCCGTTAATAAACATGGGCATTTCTATCTAAAGTTGTACCCGCCATTTTTTCGATGTCCCCTGACATGTTTAATTATTATTTTTTGGTGTGGATTAGGAATACCAATGAATGTTACTTTGTTTCAAAGTTTACGTTTTCAACTTCCTAGTTATTTTTTTTACTAAAGAGTAAATCTTATCAGATATATCAAAAAAACCATTTAAAAATATACCTACAGTGAGCCCCAATACTGTCCCCTTACATATTATGAATGTTCAAACTACAATAGCACAGATTTTTTATACCACGGTCAACCAAGTGATACATTTCTGGGCTAGTTTTGACTTAAGGCAATGTGATTTTGGTAATACATATATTTAATTACTTTTATTTTCATTCAAATTTAAATTTTAAACGTTGTCCCCTTTAAATACCTTAGGTGGACACGTCCACCTTAGTTACGCTATTTTTAAGTAATATACGAATAATACTTCCAAAATCGTAATTTTACTTGCTACCTAGCAACCTTACTACCATAGACAAAGTTTCTAATCTGCCCGAAAGCCGTTGAAGGAATCAGTGTGACCCCCGCGGCGTGCTGTGTGGTGTTCAGGTGAGTTTTACCACGTCTTTTGGTCCAGTTTAGTTATCATTATTTGTTACCTAAATAAAAAGTAAGGAAGATAGAAAAAATACCTAATCAAGCCAAGATTTATGTAGTTTCTTATTATTTTTACAGATAAGAGTTAACTTTTAGTGTTAATTTATTATAACTGTTTTTATATTTTATGATGTGAATTCGTTACGTCCTGTGCGTGACATTTCATATTGTAACGTGTAGGTGGACCAGTAAATGTAACTAAGTGGACACATTAGGCCGTATACATAGTGCTCGTAACTAGTTTAAACCTTTGGGTTTGTCTGTGTGAGTTATATGATTGTTTAATGAAAAGGATTTGTTATTCCGTCAATGATTTTCATAATTAATTAATGTGAAAAAATTAGTACAATAATGCTGATTTCTGATAATTATTGAAATATCTCGGAAGTTTTTTAATTTTAAGCCTTTCGTTATATGAGTTACTAGATGGTTGCCGGTGATTTCGTTCGTGTGGATCCCATTTATTTATCGCCATTCCCTTGGAAAGTAATACCTTATAGAATTCCGAGATAAAATATACGCTAAGTCCCTACCGAGCGACCGTACCGATGAAAGAACTTTAAGAATCGATTTAGTCGTTTTTTAGTTTACCCTTCAAATATACAAATACGTAGATATTTACTCTTTATCATATGATAATATACATAGATTTTTGTAGATATAAGGTCATAATTCATCAAATACACTCCTTTTAAGAGGGTAATTATATTACAATAGACTTACAGCAAAAATAAATTATCTAGGTTACTGATCTTTTTTTATTTACTTATTCAAAAACAATGTTCAGTACCCTAACGAAAATGTTAAGCATTTTACTATGTTGTCATAGGGAACTTCAAACAGAAAATCAAATGGCACGCATGACAAGGACAATGACATTCACGATGATAAAGTTCTAAGTATGCTTAACATTTTTATTGGGTGACTGTGCCTACCTACATTGTGTATTTATTGTGATATCACCTTTATTTTGTCCGTTGAGTTACGTGGGTGTCTACTTAGTTACTGTCCCCTAAATTTTTGATATGTTTTTGTTTTTCTTTTAAATAATTTTAAGGGTTAATTGTCATGTTTGATAAGGAAAAATACATATTTTATTTCTTTTATGTTTTGTTTTCGTCATTACCGACGAGAATCCAAAAAAGGGACAATAAACCTAAAAATAAGTTACCGTTTAGTCACATGTCGTAACTAACAGGTTAAAATATATTTTTTGTTAAAAAACCTTATAAGTTATTGGGTATATGTTTGTTTAATTAGTTTTTTTATTTATGTACTGTATTTTATAAAGTAAACTTAGTTCAATTACAGTTGTCTTTAATTTTCTACACCAAAAGTAATTTGTAACGAACTGGACCAAAAAAACACTACCTTGAACATAATTAAACATATTTAACAGGTTTAGATTAATAAAATAAGGAAACAACTTGTATTTTATTAAACTACAGTATATTTACTATCAATATAAAATATAAAATAGCTAAAATATGATAAAAAATAATGGCATCTACCTAAACCAAATGGTACAACCTTAAATAGAAATGCCCACATGTTATTTTGTATTGTTATTTATTGTAAACTCGCCTCATGCTTTAATGCTGAAATCGTAAACAGGCTGAAATAGAATAATTCATAAAGATAAAGTATTAGATTGCACATCACAGGCTCCAGTACTACCAACAAAGTACAAATTTATTAGGTGTTGCCGTTCCAAATTATCTCACAGGCGTTTTTTTAAATATTACAGCGTTTACTTACGGTCATAAATAATATTGATTTATATGTTGCTCGAAAGCCGCCGTGTTTTCGATGTTTTGAAACATCTAACATGTTTTTCGAACAGAAAGGGGGCGTGGCCAAAATGTTTTTTGTTTAAAAGCACAGAAACATGTTTACCGTCACGGACGGAAAACCTTCCCCGCGTTTGTCGGCGGGCGACGGAGGTCATGTTTTGAGTTTTGAAAGTTTTGAGTTTGAGTGAAGAACTGTCAAATAAGTAGGGCATTCATTATTTAATTTATAATTATTTGCAATGGAGTGGAATAAAGAAAAGACGTTGTATTTTATTTTATGAGTAAAGGAGCGGCCCATAATTTGACAAAATGTACTGGGATGACCGCTGCCAAAAAAAGTGAAATGTTATGATAAACAATACATTACCTACTCACTCCAAAGTCGCAATGGACGTGCAGTTGTACCTAAACATGTTTTGTAACGTATTTTGCTAACATCTTTTGTGAGTATTTTGGCTCAGCAGGCACGCCTTAAGCGACGAGAAAGTGAACATTGGTTTTGACAAATAAAAAGAAAATGGTTTTTACAAATACCATCGTTACCTTACGCGCTAATCTGCTTGCTTCCGTCGTTAATAAATTAAAGGTATGTACACAGGGAAACTAATCCGTTTAAGGAATCTCTTCCAAACTTTTCCAAACCTTTGAGCGATTCTGAAATGTTCGAAATAACAAATAGCCAAACGTACAACACTCGATGGGACACTAAAGGATAAGGTTTTTGGTAAAACAACATTTCTAGGCGTTACCATATTTATTAATCATCATAAGTGTATTACATCGACACATTGCCATTAAATACAAACGAATTCAATTTACAAATAAGATCTTTTCTACCTGTATTTACATCTCGTACCCAGCTACACAGATTCCGTTAATAAGCAAGTCCGTGAGCAAATTTGAGGTATATTACTTAACACTATATTCGCTCCGTGAATATATCTAGATATTACATTACACTAACCATAACTGAAATAATGTGCGATTCAGATACTTGGAAGCGGTTTGAACATGTTATTGAAATATAAATTCTGTATATTTTTGCGATCACCTTACTTGCACTGCTCACTGCATACTCTAAGCCACACATTATATCAATTCTTCGTAAAAATATGAGAATTAAAAGAGTGGACAGAGTAAGATACCAATTTTTAAGGTATGAAATAAATTTACTATACATAAAAAAAGATAATCTATGAAACTTACAAATATCTTAATGATCGTATATTTTTAAAGATCAGTCTAACATTCGTTAAAATTTACAACTTTAGTTTCTAACTGTCGGTAATACGTAAGTATATTTATTAAGGCTATGGCCTGTTTCGAGACCTTGTTTTTAGTACTTTATATTTCTGCTTAAACTCTTGTTATTTTATTATTGACCTAAGCCTGCACTACTCCGTCCTAACGCACTATAGTACGTAAAATATAACATGAACCTATCCCCTATTTCACAACCGTTAGGTAGGTACAACGTCATTGCAAACTCCACAATCATATTTCTATGTTACTTGGCCTCAGCAATGACGTTATGCACAAAGAACCTGTCATCTTTATTTGTCACGTTTTAGAAAAAGGGCCCGGTATAAATTTATAAAAAAAAAACAGTGACAATTCGCTATATGGGAGGTAAGGGACCATTGGGCAGTCGGGTGGTTCGGGCAATATACCTTATAAGATATAAGGTGGTGCCCGAACTACCAGACTGCCCAATGGTCCCCTACCTCCCCTACATTGCAAAGTTAACAAGTTTTCACATCAGTTGGGTTCATATCAGCTGTGCCTTGTACACTGAAATGTCACCTGTCAGCTGTCAATGTCAGGAGGGTGAAATAGGGGACTGATCCTTAATCACACATTTTTTTCTTAACCCTTAGATATTGTGTGAGATTGCCCGATTGATTTGAATGCCGATATATTTTTCTCTTTATTTATTTAGTACTTAGGTGAGACTCAAGTTGATAGTAAGAATGTCTGAAATTTTACGCACTATAGCTTATGTCATTTTTATTAAGTAGGTACCTACCCGCATCTTTCACTTCTTTGTTTTTACAATTAATTATTCTATTGTATTTTCGTTTCTTGTCCTTGTCAAAGCAATGCTTGCGGTATAAAAGGTGTTTAATTTTTTTAGTATTGAAGCATGATATTTTGTAAGTTATAGTGCAAAACACTTTTAGGAGCGAGCAAGCTATATAAATTACACAAAAAGTTAGTTTTTAAAACCTGACTGCATGTTTTGATATTGTCATCTAGATATAAACTTAATGTTAAATAAATTAAAACGGTTCCTGGATTTATAAATCCAAATTCTTTTGGTATATTAAACCTACACATTTTGGACTTTACATAACTGTTATGACTTCTTAGGTATGACTGACTACAATTCCGTTTCAGCTCCAGACAAATAAATAGTCAATTGCAAAATCCAATTTCAAAGTTGGCTAATTGTGACTTCATCAAATAAAAAAAACGTAAGAAATATTGAGATTGCAATGAGCCTCTCACACACACACACACACACACACTTCCGCGCGCGCACACACACACCCGCACGTACACACACACACACACATACACACACACTTCCCATTGTTTCGTAATGATATAGTTTCCGTCACGTAAACTGCCATTGGCCATGTACCTGCGCAGTCGCAACTCGACCATTTACTGTCGAAATTGGTGGTATGAAGGGGCGAGACTATTGGTTGGAGACTGTAGGTACCCATGCGCAATCACATCTCCTTCATTGTCGCTAAATGGCCTTTGTAAGTGACAGGATCTGTACAAAATACACATTTCAAGTTCCCTGAACTTCCCGGATAGTTCGCATGACAGGTACCTAATCATTACAAAACCTCAGTGCGCAAATGCTGCCGATTTCAAAATGCGTTAGCAAATTCGATGGCTTCATCAAGCCAATAGGAATGTCCTTAATTCAAAACTACATTTATAAAATCAGGGTTATCATCAACGTAAGTTACATTCCATTTAGGCGCTAAACATGATAATTTTATTACCTAAACCGCTCATACACAACAATAAATAGAATACAAATAACATCTATATATTATCTACAGATACCTAAATTATAGTCTTACATTATTTGGTGTAAAGATCCTTCTTAGAACTAGTAAAATATTGTTTCATCATAGTCAACTTCAAAATCACTTGCAATTAGGTATATGTATAGGTCACTTTTATGAGAAGTCGATTGCTATTTGAATCATGGTTACGGCATATAGCTAACTTTAATTATGTAAATTAACGCACTGTCATGAGACGTGTTCCCTAAAATAACTAGGTACAGTAAAAGGAAGATGAGAAGGCAATTCTGACACCTGTCATCCCCGTACAAATTAGGTAGGTATAACCTCAAACTTGAGAATGCGTTGACTTCTGTTTTACTTATACTGTAGCAATTCTTTTTATTTAAACTTAGTTAACGTAGGTACTCGAAATTTAAAGATGATTGAAACTGTGGCTTAGCTGTGTGGTTGGCAAGATTCGGCGACGAGACCCTCAATTGTATAGGGTGTAGTCAAGCGGAATAAGAAACAATTTATAATGCCGTTTCAATTCAAAGTTTCGTATTATCAGTAACTGAATCCGTTCCATTCCGTTGTTCTAGTGTCATTCATTTCTACCCCTAATTCTTGTAACAAAAGAGACTAACACTGAATTCTAGTCATACAGTTTTTAATGTATCTTACGTGTAATCTCGAATGACATGAGAATTGGGGGAAGATGTCCATATACTTAATAACGTTCAATGCATTTTGTCTATTAAGAGTGGTTTACTTAATCGGTAAAATAGTGTGTTCGATTCACGTAGGTACGCTCCCATCTTTACTTAAATTGACATTGCTCTGTAAAATGGAACGCTGTAGGCCTAGTCAAGATGAAAACGCTGCTAACGTTTCTGTTTTCTATTCACTCGAATGTATGGAGTTAACATAAGCGGTCGACGCATTTCATTAGCTTATTTCGACCTTATTCAATTTTTCTTTTTTCGAAAATCGCTATTTTAACTCTCACTTATCGTAGAACGGTTTGCTGTGTATTTTTTTTGTCAATTCTTGCATTTACACGGGTGGTACGTTTTGGATTGCAAACCTATACTTTTTACAGCGCCCAAGTAGTCCTGATGTTAAACCTTTCAGTCATGTTTTCACTATCAATGCTAGTTTTCGCGTACTATCTATAATATCTTGAGTTTCCTTAAGTCCATTTCCCAAGTGTGATCATATTTTCGCTTTGTTCAACAATGTATATTATCCTAAGTAGGAACTTAAAATTTAACAAACAAACAGAAAATCATTTTTTTTTACTGTACACGTTAAAATATTCAATTCTTTGATATATCTGGTGACAATATTATGAATTCTTTCGACAGATCTAATATTCTTGAGAGTGTTACTAAGCAAATAATAGGTAGTGTGTATTTTTTCTAGCAAGCTTAATCTAAATTTAAAAACAAATGCAATTAAAATGCGCTGTAAAAAACAAACGATTACTTAATTTAGGTATTAAATATTAAAACACGAATAAATATATAGAAGTTCACGCATTGATGCAGAATTTGAAGGAACAATTTTAAACCAAAGTAAAACTCTTATGACGATTGTTAAAAATCACACATTGCTGCGAATTTTTCGCCGTTCTTTCTAAAGTTACTTCAAAGCCGAGGTAATAAGGAATTTCTCCACAATTGTCTTCGTATGGTTAGACCCCTGTAGTAGTCTAGTCGTCCTGATACATACAAGTATATTGTGCACCACGTGACATAAACCTGCGCTAAAGTCGACTTTTAGATGTCACAGGTAGGCCTAAGCTGCGCGGTGAGGGGAGCTTGCGTTAATTGCGTTATCATAGCGATCGCAGTGTTACGTGCGCGGAAGCCACCATATTGGTTCATGTTACTACGTGGTGCATCGTGGTGCCGATTATATGTAAATGCTGATAAAGTTTCTTACATTGTTAGGCCTTTTTAATCGATAGTTCCACGTAGCAGGGATAACCAAAACCTTCTTCATGGCGATGGTCTGCACTTTCAACCGGTTTAAAATAACACAACCAGCCTGCGGGCTGGGGGTTCATCGCTGAAGACAATTTAAATAATTAAAGAATAGTCACGTTGTTCTATCGAAAGTACTTCATGGCAGAGACGAGTAGAAACTTTTCGATGAAGAGGTCCGAGTCGAGCGCTGCGATGTGTGCTGCGCGACCAACCAGCGCACTAGCAGTGTGCGGCAGCGCATGTTGCACGTCGTATCGTACAACAGCTACTGATGACGCACGCGCCGCTAGGGGAGACACCATGTTGTGTACCTGAGAAGTAAGGAGTAATCGTACTATTTCTATTAGTTTGTCTAATATGGTAGGATATTTTGCGATCGCGGGATATTAACTGTTTGTTGAATGCTGTTCGAGTGTCGTTTGTTGGTAATACTTGTGAAAGCTAAGTAATTTGACGTTGTGTGGAAGAAAACGACCATGATCAGCAGAGCAGAGGAAATTGAGTTAATTTCAAAATGGCTTTGGAAATACGTGATATTATTTGAACAACATAGAAGCTGAAAAAAACAAAAAGACTGACAAGTGTGTGATGGGAAAAAATTATGGCAGCAAATTTAAAATGTCAGTTGGTAACACGAAATGCATAACGACTGGATAGGCACGCATAATATGGCAGCTTGTTTCATAGATAAAATTGTTGCCATGTGAAGAATTGGAAAAAATGCCTCTGACGCTGGTCAGACTCTACATTACCACTGATTGAAGTGGAAGAAAAACCATCACTCATGACTTGATTAACATGTCTTGAAAGCGATAAGATTTTGACTTTACGGTTCATGTTATTAAACAGCTTACCATCTCCCTGTAAGCCTGTCCTAGAAGCGAAGTATCTTTCGCCGCAGCCTTGCACAGCTCGAGGCGAGCGGAGTGCAACGGCACATACCGGTCCTGGCCGGAGCCGCACAGCAAGATGTGCCGGAACTGGTGGAGCTGGCTGCGCTCGCTCAGCCGGTACAAGAACGAGCGCCGTGGGTCCGACGCGTCCCGTAACGACAGCTGCAGCAGAGAGCCTGACTTCTTCCATTTTTGCATGAACCACATCCCTGAAAATGGTTATAAATCACGTTACATCTTTTGTCATTTCTATTTACCCCGACTTTACGTCTCAAGTTTGTCAATTCAAGTCGTATAAGTATGACGACCCATCAGTAAAGGAAAGATCTAAGTTCTTGTCACAGGTGCAAAACCAAATTGTTTATTGTTTAATTAGTGTCTATTATTCATAATTCAGATCGCCAGTCCACCTTGTGGAAACCGCTGGATGACAGCAGCAGAGGACCGCTCGTTGTGGAAAACCTTGGGGAAGGCCTTTGTCCAGCAGTGGACGTCTTGCGGCTGATAATGATGATGATGATGATGATTGATAATTTGGTTATTAAATTGCATGATTTTGTCATATCTCCACGATTACTAAGTGATTGATTAACGATGTTTATGTGATTTAATTTTATAACTCGATTAGGATTGTATTCGTCGTCTAACACTATCTCGACATTTCTATTGGCATCCTAAAGGAGGGTTATGTTTTTTGCTCTGTTTTAAAGAAACCATTACCTTACCTATTACTTTCACTCTTTAGTCACGACAGATGCAAGAAAAAGAGGGTAACGAATCGGGTATATTACGGATTATGGATATAATAAACGTAAAAATCAATTAAAGTGGCGTTTTTTACCACTTTGGCTTACACCGTACCTTATTTTTAAGTAACGAGTGCCACTCACCAGCATTGACGAGTCCGCTGGAGTTGTAAAGAGTGCCGAGGTGAGGTCCACTCAACGAGAGGAAAGTGTGGAGTTTCCCCAAAAACGGTTTCATTTGAGGCCTCGCCAATGCGGACCTAATGATGATGGTTCCCAGCGAGTGCCCCACGAAACTTATCCGTGCTGGTTCATTGGAATTCTGAATATGAGCCAGAATCTCTTGGACAAGCCTATAAAGAAAACGTAAATTGCTAAACCTGCTGAAAATTTTGTTTTGAAAAACTGTAGCATTTCGTGGTTTAGATTCGAGCCTCTAAGGCACATGCCATCTGCTGAAGAGGCAAATCTGGATTTAACTTTAGGAACTAAGTAATGCGTTTTGATGAAATTGATATTACATTATTTTCTGTAAAACACATAATTTGTTACACTAACCTGTCGGTCATAGTATCGAAATCAGAGAAGGTATCTCCTTGATTTCGCTCTGACATGAGAAAGTCTAATCGTGCGCCTGGTAACCCTAGTTCTAGATATGTTTTCACCAAGCGCAGATCGGCTGCATTGCCGTCTAAACCATGCACGCAGATTATTAGATGGAGTCCTGAAAAATTAATTAACTGAGTATCAGTTCTACACATGGATTTTCAAAGTACAACTTTTTGTAAGTGTTGGTGCCTTTGATGTTGGTAATTGTACATTAAATAAGTCATAAATACCTTCAGGATTAAACATTCTGTATTCGTCGCTTATATGGAAGTACGGCAGGGAGTTCTCGACTGGAGGGAAATCTGAGTAAATACCACCAGGGTACTTTACACTTTGCCGGAACTCTTCTCTGCACTTCACGAACAGGCGTTCAGACTCGGCTAACCCGAAGATACTGACAAGATTGCTCTCTCGTTGCTCTGTGAAAATTAAATACCAACGTGATAGAAAATCATAGGAAAATAGTATCCAAGCTTGGGAGTAAGTATTATTGAGAATCAATGATAAGCGATAGAAAGATGAAGAATAGCACGGGTGTTTTTGCATGTGGTGGGGCACATAAAAAGTGGACACAAAACGCTGGCAGCGCCATAAGGAAGCATAAACTTTGGTTAAGTGATTAGTGCACATAGAAGCGTAAGTACCTTTGTTATTACCATTCTCGTTTCTAGAAGCCAATTCCCCGGTGCTTTGGCTCTTGTTTAGGGTACCTCCCGAAAGAGCCGAGTTGATAGACTGGTGTGGCCGCAGTTTCCGCCTCTCTCTCATACCTGACGCGAAGCGGATTTGTTAGTTATTAGCAGAAGCATAACATAACAATGAAGTGAACTGAAACATTTTATGTATCCTCACCTTCACATACGTGGTACAGAGGATTATCGAGTTCCAACGTTGCTGGTTGCGCTGATTGCTTACGAGGCGTTTTTGAAGGTGTAGAGGCTTTACTACTGCTTTGCCTGCTTAGTTTTGGTGACTTCGACGGAGGATCCTGTAAAAAAAAAAAGTGTAGGTAAACGTAAAATTTTGCGGGGTGATGGGTTATATCGTGGATTATTTGCATGTACAGTCAGCAGCAAAAGTAGGTGAACAGACGAAGAACCCAAAATTATCTTCACGGTTCTATTGTCAAGCCAATAAGAGCGTGTGAAGATAATTTTGAGCTCTTCGACTATCTACATATGTGCTTCTGCTGCTGACTGTGCTACACTACAGTGATAAAACAGTCGAATCGACTAAGTAATCAACAAAATTTCAAAGAAATTAAGACTACATGCATCATTTTGGAAGACTTTTAATCTTTGGTTATTTTTTTAATTACCTTAAATTCATCAGGTGGTGGTGGAGCGTCTCTAAACTGTTGAGGTGGAGGTAAATGTTCATACTCATGTTCTGCAGCAAAGTGTGCTAGATCGATTTCAGACCTAGCTTTATTATTATATTTCTGCACAGCGGCTGCTGGCCCTGATGTTTTCTTATGACTATTGCAATTACGATCCACCGTCAAACTTCTTATTTCAGCCGCTATCAATTTTTCTGTATATTCTATTCTGTCTTTTAAGACTTTTTTGACTGCGGGGATAGCTTTTCCAGATTCTTGCGACATCTTTTTAGAGCCGGAGTTTTCCTTTCGTAAAGGAGGATGTAAGTTATCGCTGATTGTTTGAGATTTCTTAACCGTTCCTTCGCTCGATGTCCTAGGTGAAGAGGTATACGATTTACCTTGAATAGCGCTAAACGAATTGTGCCTCTGATTTATTTTAGACATATTCGCAGGAACCTGTTGAAAACAATTGGCTGAGCAAGTGTCTGAACTGCAACCCACGTCTATTCCATTATTGTGCATTAATTTATTAAATTCACATTGGCTATCAGTGCATATAGAGTCACTACAAATTGTACATTCCTCACAAACTTCTTTATCACAGCATTCGATTTTCTCGTTAGGATTATTCTGAGCGACTTTCACAGCTAATTTCAGTAAACGTTCTCTAAGTTGGTCGCTGTTTAAAACGGTTCTTGTGAACTCACTGATCGTTTCGGCATCTGTTTTTCTTGAAGGTCCTTCCCCGTTGGTGGCTTGCCGCGTCGCGTTGCCTGTAGAGCTCACGGGAGGGGGGTAGTTTTTATTTAATTGACAACTGGCATTGTCTGGAGTCGACGGTCCAGAACTACGCCCACTAGATACCCACCCGCTCTGTTCACTCAAACTTGATGTCGAATTACTTCTACTTCTCTTATTTTCTTTATTTGAAAAGTTTTCCGGCGGTAATATTTTGAAGTCTTTATCCGCTATATCAAGTGGCGGAGATTCAAATGCCGGAGGTGGAGCTAAATTTGGTAATGATTCGGATCCAAATGTGTTGTTAATGTTTGGTTCATCTAATACCGACCCAGCACTTCTACAGTGCCGCAATAGTTCGGGACCCTGACCCAAGCTATATGGTACACTTGCTGATGACTCCAACCGTCTCATTTCAAAGGGAATACTGTCACTGCTGGACGAAGAAGCTGCTTCTGACATAAGTTGCGTCATTTTTTCAGAAGCCCTGTGTTTAGAACGTTTTTCTGGTTTCCCACTAGATCGTCCACTTTTTGGTGTCGCTAAACCGGATTTCGGTGTCACTCTGCCTGATTTAGGTGTCGCTAAACCAGATCTCGGAGTGATCGCTCCGGATTTAGGAGTAGCTTTACCTGATCGAGAAATTCCTCGGTCAGATTTAGGCGTGCTGCGGTCTGATTTAGGTGTACAACGATCCGACTTACTATCTCTAGATCTGATAGAGTGATGGCTATTTAGAGAATCTCTGCTCGAGTTTATTTTACTGTTTTCTTTCGTAACATGGTTTAATTTAGATTCTTTGGATCGAGTTTTCTTGTGTCTGACCGAGGGCATTGTAGAATGTGGAGTTGATGGCGGAGTTTTTGAATAAGTTGACTTTGAAGTTCCGTCGCTACTTCTATCTAAATTCATTACAAATCCGCTATCGTCACTACTTTTACTTGATTTCTTTTGATAGTTCTGAATTAAACTACCAGTATTGAAGTCATAGCTCCAGTCACCCTTTTGAAGATAGTAGTTTAACTCGTGCCTCAGTTGATTCCGAGCTGCTTCTATATCATTATGTTGGTACTCCATGTTTTGATGGAAAACGTGAGTAGAGTTAGATCTATGAACGTGTTTACTAGAGATTAAGCTAGCTTGATCAGTCACTTGACTTTTCCCACTAACCGGTGGGTAAGAATTACGAGGAGGCAACATAGGACGGGGTAAATTAACACTATAGCCTCTTTGGAATTCTAACTGATTACGAATTACATTATTCGCTTGGAGAGTACCCTGATTTCCGAAAGTATAGCCATACACTTGATTAGGATTCGATCGTCCGTCGTACTTATATCCTACGTTATGAAATACTTCATTGTTCATTCCATGGGGGTTTACATTAGGATTAAATGGGTTTTTGTACTTTTCTCTGAATTCACTTATGTTTCTTCTGTAGTCATCTCCTTTCGATCCGCACCTGCCTGTGGTGCTGGTGGGATAGGCGGTGGTGGTGACGCTGCGGGGCAGTGTGGTGGGTTTGATTTGTTGTGGCGGTAGGTATGGCTTTGGAGGGTAGTTCACTGACGTATTAGAGCTATTGCGCGTGCTTTTCGATAGCGTTTGTTGCGAATTATTCAGAGGTGTCATTTGCGACATTCGAAGCTGATCGAGTGACTTACTATGTCTGGCAGGTAGAGTGCTGACTCCGCTAGTGACTTCATGTTTCTGATGAAATACTTCATTTGTGTCTATAGATTCCTTTCCTTGTCGTGAGATGCGACTGTTCTTAGATGTGTTGATATCTAGGAGTGTGGAAGCGGAGTATCTGGACAGTTGTTGTCCTTGTTGTATAGAGCAAGAGGCGAAAGCATTGTTAGGTGGCAATTGGATCTCACTTATTTGGTTGTTCTGCACGATATATCTATTGCGTCCAGTGAGTTCTAGTTGTTTATTAACGGGTTTACTCATTTCTGTTACAACTTGTTTGACTACAGTTCTTTTGGGGGACCCACTGGCTGATTTTTGGGGAGCTAGGGTAAGAGTGGCTTGTACAACCCCGGCGCTAGATTTTGGTGATTTGAATTGTGGTTCTAGCACGTCAATGATGGTTTTCGGTAACGTGAGAATAACTCGAGACGCTTCAGACGATGGTCTTCGTGAATCCATCAGCGAGCTGACACTACAGGCGCAGTCTTCCAGTGGTTCCGTGCAAAGGAACGGATCTGGAACAAAAGACCAGGATGAAATACGTAAGACACGTTATTGGTAATTTATAAAATCATAAGTTGGGTTACTTACCACTTCCTGATTTACTCGCGTTTGAGTTTAGAAATGAACGTCGCCTCGCAAATTCGGCCGTATCTTGATACCTGTAATTAAACCATGCTGGTTTAAAATGCCGGAAAAAAAAACATCCCTACGACACCGGGCACGGACAGCTAGTTAATAATAAAAATCTGGGGAAAATTACATTCACCTAGCCGCCGATCTTCTAGATTTTTGTTATAGGTATAGGTATTAGACAACTATTAACATTACGTACCTACTTAAATTGAGAAATGAATGCTTATGTAAACGGAATACATCCGACAACTACTTGCACTCATCATATACCGGGTATCAGCAGGCTTATTACCAAACACACGCGCAATGGACATCGTTTTCATTTTGACATCTTTCCGAAGGAGAGTCTGCTTTCAAAATGAAAATAATTGTTCTACTTTGAAGTTGATTGCGATTGCGAGTGCGTTAGGCAATAGGCCACCTGGTACTGCTAAATTCATAGGCAACGTTACCCTCAACAAAGCTAACTGCGTCGTCATTTGGATGAAGTCTTCCAGGCCGTCTTAAACTATGCTGGGGCTCTGGCTCTGGACATACAAGACTTTGGGGCTCGGGTGCTCACTGTTACTGTGCCCGACAAAAGTGTTTTGAGAATAAATGTGAGAGAAATGGTCGGTCATTCGGGGGCAGAGCCCCGTTGTTGGGAGTCTTTCATCTAACACAAATCATCACAAACTTTTTCTTTACTTGGTTCATACCTATTCTAAAAGGTTACCTTCTTAGTTTCTATGATAATAATAGTCTTACCGATCCTCAAATATGATGGGCATGATATGCGGATCCCCGTCAAGTGCAATGCAGTGTACGGGCAGCGGGGGCAGCAGGGCCAGATATCGGCTGCGGCGCGCAGTCTCGCCGACGCTCTGGTACGACTGGTAGTTGCTGTCGTAGCAGCCGGCTAGCGAGTGCCGAGGGTTGTCCAGGACGAAGAAGCATTCCGCGAAGCGTTTGATACTGGAATTGAAGGTTCAGGGTATTCAAACAGTGTGTAGCGATTGGCCGCGACGCACGGTCGGTGCGAAAGTTAAGGTGGGTCAACATTTGTGCGTTGCAGTGTTAGTACCGGTATCCACATTTAGGGTAACAAGTCCTGAGGGCCTAGACCAGGTGCATACGCTCCCAGGCGTATGATTTTCTATAAAACGAAACGTCCGCTCGGTTCTATAGAGGCAGATCACCTGATTATTCGTATCACTTCAAGTATCAGTGACGCGATTGGTTTCAATTAAAAACGAAATGAATAGAAACGCTTATTAGCTTAATTTCCAATTATTTATTATTATTTATTTATTTATTTATTTATTAATATTCTCTTAATTAACACTAACAGTCATGCTACACGTATTAATTAGTAATGAGAAAATGACATACAGCAGAAATTACAAGGTACCTAAGGCATTATCTACACCTGCACAGAGCTTATGGTGACAATTGTCTCTAAGTACCGACTGGCAGATGCGTAGAAACGCGACTCAGAGGTGTAAAAAATATCAAGTTGGCTGTCGCTGGCCAGGATGTCATTTAAGAGCTTCAGGGCCTTAATGCATCTTGGCTAGGCCTGTCTAGCGTGTCGTCAAATCACTCAAGCTTGTGTGATAAGTATGTTTTGCTTTTGCGACTCGGTCCTCCGGTGGAACTGAATACGATAATTTTCCGTACCGTATAATATGTTGTACGTACCGCAGCGCGTGATGCCTCGCTGCGAGCGCATGGTGCACGTGTGGCCGGTCGGAGGTGTGGTGCAGGAAGGCGCGCCAGCGCAGCGTCACCTCCGCGCACAACCGCGCGATGTCGTGCGCCGCGCCCATCGCCCACTCCTCCTCCTCGCCTGCCAGGGACTTCTGGAAACGTCGTCATTATCATGTATCTTTACAAAGTATAAGATAAAGTCACTTCTTACTCACTCGGTCGGTAGTTTGTGACATGTGATATTATGAACGCTAGCGACCCGCTCTCGCTTCGCTTCGGTTAATCTGAGTTTTTGTAACACATGGTACATTCACCAGAGTATATTATTATCCGTTGCGTAGTTTGAAAGATAGGTACACACCAAGTATCCGTTGCGTAGGTACACACCAAGGGACAGACAGCGGGAAGCGACTTTTTAGGTAGCTTTATACTATGTAAAGATTATCATAAATAAATTATAAGAATGAGTATCGTAGGCGAAACACGTCCACAAGATTCGATTGGAGTATGGATTAATAGAGATTGGAATTTTCAAGTCATTCGAATTGTCTTTACAATATGAAAATGCGTTCCCATAAAACAAATTTCGGTCTCAGCCGCCTCTGGCCGTTAATGTTATTGAAATCTATATCTTTAGTACCTTGCCGGTGTCACTAAGGTCTTTGATCCTCTGAGCAACCTCCCCAACGATGGAGTTGGATGCAGAGTCTTCTGGTGTGAGCAGAGCGCCCGCAGATCCGCAGATCGACAGAGCATTTTGGAGTCCTTCTAGAGACCCTAGAAGAATCCCGCAGACTTCCGCGTGCACTTGCCTGGAAGGATAATTGTAAAGCTTTATTTAGTTAGTAAGTTACGTTGCCTTCCCTTAAACGAATAAGTTCGCCTTTGTAGTTGTTTTTTTTGTAATATAGCTCGTGTTTTTTTTGTGTTTTTTAATCTTGTACAATAAAGAGTATACATACATACTTTCAGTAGTTAACTACGGTTATTATTGTTGTAACTTTGTCAGAAATGATCTTACGTTTTTTATGTCTAATCTGTTATATTTTGTTAGGTATGTTTATCTAATTTTGTTATTCTCGATCGCAAAAAGGTTAGCTGTTATTTGGACGAAATAAGTTTGCCTTTGTACATGTTTAGAAATAATTTATTTTTGTTTTCGGTACAATCTATAAGTATACTTAAATACAAACAATCTTATTTTGGTTTACATCGCAACAGACGATTATTGTAACACACCAATCCTACCGACTGCGCCAATGGAGTGTTAACAAAAGGCTGGACACACAGACTAACTGTTTATTCATAAAATAATTAAAAAGTTGCTTGAATTGTCTGATGAAGTATTAAACGCACCTAGCATGAGCGATCTTGCTGGAGTTCCCACCAGCGCACTTGGCACTAGAGCCAAAGAGAACGTTCTCCATGCTGCCCGACGAGCTGAAGGTGGACCCCGCGCTCTTCATCAGCTTACCCCATTGTTTGCTCGAGCGAGGGGTACTGGAATCAGGATATACTAGATTAGAATTACATACTTTGTCAACGTAATGGGATATGACACTTATGATTTAGGTACCTTACCAGCTTTGTACATAATGCATGATGCTTTTCCTTTGATCAGTCATGCAAATAAGTAAATTGTGTTCATTAATGGTTAGAAAGCTCTTAAATTAGCAGTAAGTATAATCGACATTATGACGAAACTATCAATAGGTACCTGTCTAATTGTAGTAATTCATTCATAACTCTGTAAACTATAACACAATGTGAAAACTTATTTCAAATTGAAACTAAAACTATGCCATATTAAAATAATTAAAGCCAAAATAAACGTAATTAAAACTAAACTTAAAATGAAATAATATTAAATTAACACCCCGTGGCAAAACACAACAATGTCATACCTAATTCGTCGCTTAAAAGATAAAAAGATAAAGATAAAAGTCATTTATTCAGTAAGTAGGCCGCACGGGCACTTTTTCACGTAAAGAATTTACCAGCGCTTCCAAAGAGGAGACCCCTGCTGAGAAGTAATATAGGTAGGTATTTTTATAGAAAAGACGAAGAAAGAATTATGTAGATTAAAACTTGTTTAATTCTTCACTTTCAAATGAAAGTTCAAATATATCCTCCTTACTAATAAACGTCGAGTAGTTAGTAGTCTTCGTCTTTTCTATATAAGTACCTATATTACTTCTACTTATATAGGTATCCTTGGTTATGAAGCAGTCACAAGATTTTCTCACCCTAAACGTTAAGTCAGATACCTACTCCCCTCAACTCAACACCAGGGGAGTCGCAGGTGCGCTGCCGGCCTTTGAGAAAAGGTATAGGTTCGTTTTTGAAGGCCCCCAAGTCGTATTGGTTCGGAAATACAGATGCCGAGAGCTAATTCCACATGTTATGGCCAACTTACTTGATGTAAGGCTGATGCAAAGCGACCAAGCTGGTATGGATGGTAATAGAGACAGCAGAGAGGTGGAAGTAGTCGAACAGCACGGGAAGGTGGTAGTGCAGCCCCTGTGCTGGCTGGAAATGAAGCTTGAGCACCCGGCATGACACTGGTGCCAAGGTGCTGGATTGGGCACCTTCGCTACACCAGAGCTCCACGCCCAGGCTCCACTCCGCACGCTCTAAGGATTCTTTAAGGTTGCGGCTATCAACTGGAATGAGAATTTTTGTGTTTGTGTCTCACAAGATATTGTATATCAGTGTTTGCTATGCCCGCTTTGGACTAGTCGGAAATGGCGGAACGACGTCATTTTGTTTACCGCGCTTTGTTTTTACAAGTCTGGCATTCTGTGACGTAGAAAAGACCATGTTGCGTTAATGATTTTCGCAATTAGCTGATTTATAAAAAAAAACCCATTAAATTATAAAAAAAAATTAGTGTGCTTTTGAGATAAACCTCTACCTTACAAGCATGTTTTTTTATCAGAACACCTTTATGAATTTCTTGTTGTCAAACAGTGGTTTCTAAAGTGTTCTTTTTTTACCGGACCTTGCCTTGAGGAAGTAACTTGAACTCACCAAGCATAAGCGCTCTAAAATGCACGATGTCTCTCAGGGTGACCTCCTCATTCCGGTACATGATCTGGAAGGCCCGGGACGCCGCCACTCCGCCGACGAGCGAAGCGTTGGCGGCGGGGCGGCCCGTCCGGGCGGCGCCGTTGCCGCCGGAGACGGTAACCTCGATGTGGACTGGCAGCTTCGGCGCCACGCGCAGCCCCACGCGGACTTGGTACAGCCTGGAATGACGAGATCATGCATAGAATGGACAGACAATCCAATACAGCCTTTGACTGGGATTTCAAATTATATTAGTCTTTTTGCTTCATGATGTGGTGGACTGAGTGTTGACTGTCATCCATACATCTTTAATTGAACATAATTAAAAATAAGTAACAAACCTTTTTTATTTATATTTATATTCAGACGCAAACAAAGATCGTGCGGAAAAACGAAGATTAAATTGGTGGCACTAGTAAAATAAAGCAGTCTTTCATCAATCTAATAAAAACAGCTAGTATATGCATTCAAGAAACTCCTAATTACCTAAAAACACGGGAAGTAATAATAGGTACTAATAGACGGGAGCCGCTTGGGAAATCGGAAGCAGCGCCGGCTGGAGTGGCTGCAGCGATGAAATGCACCGTGCATAATTGATTAAGCACCAATGCTAGCATTGCTCTTTAGAATCCATATTTTGAATTTTCACTTCGTTAGGGAAACTCGACTGCGTTTCATGCTTGGTTCGGTGAAAGTTTAATTATTGATTTATCTAACTAGGTAGGCACTAGACTTCTGCCCGTATTTGTTCCTTTAAAGGGCTGATTTTCTAAAATCTGCAATAAGTGCATCCCTAGGGTATCCAGAAAATATTTTCTCGAAATTATAACCTTTAAGGCTGTGCGTTGTCGGACAGTCAGTCAGTCAGTGGGTCAGTCACCAAATAGTTTTTTATGTAGGTATATATAGGTAGATGATTATCGAAGTTTTGGGATTTATAATTTTACTGAAACTACGTTAGCTTGTTTTTTTAAAGTGTTTTAAGCCATGATCTGGCATTGTCCTTTAGGTTTTGTTAGCATCTAAACGCCGTCATCTCTAAAACTATAATCTATCCGGAACAATTAAATAAGGAAGGTTATTTGATAACTTCAAAGTAAAAAAGTCACTGTTTCAATATATGTTGAACACTATCCAATACATCTGAAGCCTACTTGGACATGTACTTACAACAGTCTCGAGAAAGTTTCCCGCGTCTCGATCCCGCTCCAGTTCAGTAGCTACGACGGCAACTCAACGACAGTTCGTAGTTCCTTTCCGGAACGAATAAGTTTATGACACTGTCGTGTTGTGAAGCTAACTGTAAGTACTGAACATACGTGTAAAGTAAGGGCATGATCAAAGGACCGTAATGTCCGTAAAGAAGTAGTTAAAGCTTTCTGCTCTAACGGCTATAATAGGTACCTAATGAATCGTTATACGTTTCCGTGCGAAAAGGGTCTTATTGTTGTATCTTTTAGTATTGATGTCTTTATGATACTTTGCTTTGAAGTAAGTACTAGACATTATTTCAGATTTGTTTTGTAGTCACCACAGTGACATAAATATATAATAAGGGCCCATAAAATTTGAATGCCCTGTCCCTTTTATTCGTCAATCGTGACTTAATCATGAAAAGGAATGGAGCTAGCTAAGAAGGGCTCCCTGTCTTTGTGACAGAGTTTTACACATAACACACGAATCCTTTTTGCTAACTGTATAGCATATTGCAGGAATGCCCGCCTACGTAGCTCTGAAATACAGGACTAAAATGTAATATTAATTTAAGGCTATTTTTAAAATAAGAGAGCACTGAGGACAAAAGTAACGTTTCCATGTCTTCGTTTAAGTTTTTGTGTCGCAAGCGCACCGATTCAGAGCTTTGGCGTGACCATCGTGACTTCGTATTTAATTTTACCGTATTTTTAGTAGCTATGGTACTTTAAGGGTGGATTTGCATAATGTGTATGTAAGGAAGAACAGAAAAAAAATATCTCCGAACATTTCCAAATAGCGACGTGTTTTCGCTTGCGTCACAAAAACTTAGCCGAGCACAAAGAAACGTTATACTTTGGGCCTCATCCTTCTTATTTTAAAAACAACCTTACCTATGTACATGAATATTACATTTTGTTTTCAGAATAATTGTGTCCTGGAATTAAAAACAAAAATGGGCTAGAAATATAAAAAAACAAGTCAATTCAAACTAAAAATAACAAATGCTTTTTTTAAATTAATTTTATCCACACGGAGATTTGATTTCATACTGTTTTGTCCTGTGTGTGTGTTTGGTTACATAACGTTCACGACGTGGGAATGAGATGTAAAATTTTGTATCTTGAAAATCTCAAGTTACCAAGGAAATAGCGGTAAATAGGCTGGCTGTTAAGTATTTAATTTTTCTACGAAATTCTATCCCAGTGGCCGTGTGCGCATGCTTGGCTCAGCCTGTCGAAAAACTAATTTCTTTGTGGAAACCATCGTATTTTTAATTCGGGGTTAATGTAGATATTTTATTAAATAAACCATATTTATTAAAAAGTAATATTAATATTATCTACTCTATGTTATACATCGTAGGTACTTCAACTGACGCAGACTCAACATGAGTGCAATATCAACTGACTTAGAAAGAGTCGATCGTGAAAATCGATAAGACGATATTTATAGAATACCCAGTAATCTACTTCAAGAAAACTGGCATGCAACACGCTGTCAAATCAAATAGCACACAATCTGGAAATATGGTGTTCCACAATTCCACGTCAGAATTATTTACTTAAAGTATCAGGAAGGAAATGGGTCTAATGGTTTTTTCCCATAATGTATCATATGGCATAAAATCGTTTGACCTAAAACGGTTTTTACAATAAAAAGGGTTTCATTTTTATTAAAAAATACTAACCTAACGTAACCTAACCTAATCTACACAAAAGACGTTTATTAAATTCTGAAATGTCGGCCTAAAAGGGTCTTATGTGAAAAAAATATATGCGAAAGAATCTTTATGCGAAAAAAAAAATGCGTTTACATTGCCACCCGAAGGAAATATACAAACCTTTTCAACATGTCTATTCGTTTTTAGTATGTCTGATTGTTACTTAGTTTTGTCTGGAATATTTTATTTTTGTTTTAATAGTTGTTTCTTTCTTAGTCGTAACAATATGTACTTGGTTTTTGTATGACTAATCGTTCCCTGGAGCACTTTAAACATAAATTGCCAACGTTCGTCGCACTCGCACCCGTTCGCACCCCCATTAGCAGATGTGTACCTTTAGTGCTTAGTAAAATATCCAAGAGACTACACAAAGCACGCTTGACTAAATAAAGGACTAAGATCTATTAATCTTAGAAATCCGATCGTCTCACATAATCAACAAAGTAAGAACTAGATACTACATAGGTATACCAGCTCACCTTTGTTTATAATTCCCCCCCCATTTGAGGCAAAATAGGTAGGTGGGAAGTGGGTGCCAATAATGATAATGACATTGTATTTAGGGGTCCTAAATAGACGGTAGTCCACTTATTGTCTTTCTTAGTCTTGCCTTTGACGTCAGTTAAAAGACCATTTCGGAGGTATTTTTGGATGTGAAAATGATAATTGTATGAGCCCAAGGCTTTGTTTAGAATATCCAGTGCTCGCATTGTTATGTTTTAATGTAAGCGTAAGACTGCCAGTTTATTGGCTGGCATGATGCATTTTTTAGTATCATCTTCTTCAAAGCATAAGCTTTACTTAGTCGTGAGGTTAAAAAAAACGCCAACGCACATAATTTACATTATTTTTGAATATGTTGTTGCTCATGATTCAGTTATGTTTGGTTAGTATTGAGTACCTTTCAGTTGTGAAGGTTGGAGGATGTACTCGGTTCACCATCATCAGTACCTTAAAGCTTGTTGTCAAGGGATTGCCCACATTCCACTCTATTCTTTGATAAGTTCTTGACATCTTGACAAGATCTGAACTTTCTCTTTCACTCCCGCAAAGTAACCTCTTCTGGGTAACCCTTTGCCTCTTTTGCCTTCAATTTTCGCTTCTATGGTATTATCTAGGAATTTGTCGTGTCGTATGTCGTCAACCTACCTGTGTCTAGGTATTCCAGGGTATATACCTCATCCATTGGGATATATCAGGGACAGAGTATTTCCCACGGGATAGGGTATTAATGAGTGTGAAATACTCGGTAAACACATACTTTCAGGTACATATTTTACCTGGCTAGTTGCCCATCTACGAGTATAGACGACAGCTGGAATGCTTAACCCGGCCCGTTCAAAGTTCCAAACAGTAGGAAATCATATAACACTGTTACTAATCATGAAAATAATCTTTCCCACTACACCGTACCACACCATGACCGTACTATAAATATATCAGGCCCGGAAGGTAATTAAGGTGTCTTCCCACTACATGGTATCATACCATGATCGTAATAGGAACGTGTCAGACAAAAAAGTAATCTTTGCATTGAAAAGTATCAGACTTTGCCCACTAGACCGTCCCGTCACCGACCAACATTTTAATACTAATTACCTTCCGGGCCTGACACGTTCCTGTTATTATCATGGTATGATACGATGTAGTGGGACCATTATATAGGTAGTCATCATTGTCGTGGCTTTGACCACATTGGCTGCTATCAGCTCCAAGCAAGCAAGAGGTCGGGTGTTTTAGTGAATGCAAATGGTGTCAAGATCATTACACCTCTGGAATTAATCATCGTGAACTTAAAACGTTAAAACTCCTATCTTGGACAGACGGGTAATTTGGCTTGTAGTAAACTCTCATGGTAGACTCACTACAAATTCAACAAGTAAGTATACCCTCGGCTTTTAATAATGATGAATAATTTGCGGTGTCAAAGTAACCCACCATACGCTTTTTCCTGTGAAATGGGTTAACATCAACTAAGCGATGAAACTTACGTTAGGTTCCACCTAATCCCATTCGAAGGGTTGTGCCAAACAAATGCCGATCGATATTACGACTACGGTGCCGTTTACACACGCTATCTATGACGTTAGGGTGGCCAGGTACAAATAAAAAAAATCTTGAGACAACTTGTGATCATTGTGATAAAATGACGTAACCGTTAACTGCTAAAACAACGGCGTGAGACTGGTACAAGTAGAAGACTGAAAAACCTTTATAATTGGTTATTTAGGACCAAGAAAAAACGAGAGAGGCAGTATGGTCTTTGGCCAAGGCCAAGTGCGAGTTGAACTCGCGTGGAGAGGGTTCCGTACATAGGTTTTTTAACTTCACAGAATTCTTATAGGTTTTCCTTTAATCTACAAGCAATTTCATATTTAGTAAAAAAAAAATGTAGGCCCAGCAGTTTCGTAAATCAGGGGGGGGGGGGAGGAATGGTAAATTTTCGTCTTCTTTCAAGAATAAAATCAAAACTATTTATATTACAATCATAACATAAATGTATTTGAGATTTGTAAGTAAGGTTTGCAAAACTTTTTTAGTAAATTTCCTAATTTGTCTCCGGAAAATTAAACTTATTTAAAACAAAAAATACTTTGCACATCTGTGTTTGGAACATCAATTTACATATGTGTACCAAATTTCGATTCAATCGATCCAGTAGTCTCGGAGAAAATTGGCTGTTTCAGACGGACGGACAGACAGATGCACGAGTGATCCTATAAGGGTTCCGTATTTTCATTTTTTGTACGGAAACCTAAAAAGAAACAAAATTATACTCAGTATTGAACTAGGTCAAAGCGTATCCTACAGGATGCCTTAAAGATAAGATAATATAAGATAAGACTTAAAAAAACCTATTTATAAGTGCAACTTGACCATTGATAGTTTTTAATACATCCTTAACTGTTTTTTTTATTGCATACACAATTACACATACATACCGTCACGACTTCATCCCAGTGGGGTAGGCAGAGCTACAAAATAACCAAGAACTCTAACAACTTGTTGTTAATTCTATAACCACATTTTGTTTTTTTATTTATTTGAAGTATTGCCGAATTCCTGACAAATGATCAAGCCTCTAGACAGGAAAACTTCTGACGTTAACCCTACGCGTTCATAAACGTTTTACTATCTGCACACTCGTAAAACCTACCTATTACTGCAGCTTTACCATGAACACTTTAAATCTGCTCTGAATGGATCCTTTTCTTTAATACTAGTGAAGTGAGAGAGCGACACACTGAGATTCTCTATTGTTTTTTTTTTTGCCCCGCGCCGACTTCAACAGCTAGGTACTACATGGGAATATGGCGTTTCCACAATGAAGTGATTTCGCCAGTGTTCAAGTATATATAAGTATAAATCAATCGCAATAAAACACAATCTAATCTTCTCTAGGAAGATTGGTGGCAACGTTGTACGGTGATATGTAGGACAGAGGCCAAGATAGTTTTAACCTCTGTACCACTGCGAGTCCACTTGAAACGAGAAGTAAGATACCAGGATACACGAAATAAGTCAGTCTTCTATCACTGTGCAACACAAAGGCATTAAAAGTACAAATCACTAACAAAAAAGAACTTTGAACACCTAAATACACAAAAATAAAAACTAAAACAAATTACACATCTGCCATCTTTTGACGTTGCAAATGGCCTCCTTCTTTATTGTTATATTGTTGGTAAGTCTGCGGGGGTATATAGTTACACCTGCCACTCTTGACCCGAATCAATTCAGACGTGACGTTTACTGACGCGTCTATTAAAGGGCATTGTGCCCGGGGAACGTGCTGTTTAATTACGAGGGGATTTAATTAACGTGTCTTGCCTATGGATAATTAATATCTTCATACTGCTATTTAATACAAAGGAATCGATAAAATATTAACCCCCCCAGGAGCGTATTATACTGTCTATGTAATTTGGAATGATGGCAAATACATTATCCATACTAATATTGTAAATGTGAAAGTAATTTGGTCTGTCTGCTTGTTATGCTTTCACGGCTAAGCCCCTGAACCAATTTCGATGCAATTTGGTATGACGATAGCTTAAAACCCGAGAAAGGATATAGCTAGGGTACTTTTTACTGATATTGTATCATCGAGGTAGGGTAGGTCCTTAATGGTGTCAATTGTGAAAATAAAGACTCTTGTTAAAACTTTACCTACACTTTAAAATTATATAAATTAACAGGTTTGTTTTCCCTAAGACCAAACAATCCTTTCGTTAAAATATGATGAGTTGTGAGCGTCTCGTGATTGTTATACCATAAAATAGAGTAACGACTGCATTTTTTTTTTTGCGGGACCTTGTGCAGGGTCCGTCCGGATCGCTACCACCATAATATTTTATCCATTAACCTACCGCTAAACAGCAGTGTTCGCATTATTGTGTTCCGGTTTGGGGATAAGACAGCCGGTGTAATGACTAGCATAGCGGCATTCCATCTTAGTCCTAAGGGTTGGCAACGCATTTGCAGTGTTACGCTTGCAGTCTTGTGAAGGCCAATGTCTATGGGTCACAGTTTCCACTTACCATCAGGTAACCTGTGTGCTCGTTTGCCATCTAATTGCCATAAAAAAAAAACACCAGATATTTAGCTAATTTTACTTGACTGCTCAAGACAGAGTAAGGTATTATTTTACGAGTATGTATGTACCCATGTTTTATTTTTAGTAACTTTCTTTGGACCCATTTTGATATGACACAGTATTTATGGGTTTCTTTAGATTGTAGATTGTTAGATACTTGTTTGATAGCTTGTTTCGTTTTCATGGTTCGGTAGCTTATAGCCCGCCTAGGCGGACATAGGGTTCTTTATATTCCGGAAAATTGGACAGAATTTTCATTTCATCGAAAGGTATTTCACGCTGCAAAAGTATTTCTTTATTGGTACTTTGTGACATGTCTAACCTAACCTAACCTAAGTAATTAATGATTAAGATATAATTAAAGATTAAGTGAAATTCCATAAAATGATACGCCTGAGGGAATATTCATAAAAAACTTCTCTACGCTGATGGAGACGAGGGTAGAAGTTGCTATACAATAAATAAACCACTATACTCGAAAAGCATATTAAAGACCAAAATCTGACAGTTCCCAATGTTCCCATCTCGATTTTTTTTATTTTTTTATTGCATAGTTAAGGAGGCAAACGAGCACACAGACCACCTGATGGTAAGTGGAAACTGTGTCCCATAGACATTCGCATTCACAAGACTGCAAGCCTAAGTCTGCAAATGCATTGCCAACCCTGAGGACCAAGTTGGAATGCTTCTATGCTCGTCATCACGCCGGCTGTCTTGTCCCCAAACCGGAACACAACAATGCGAACACTGCTGTTATTATGAATGTTGTGTGATTATTGAGTTATTTAACATTATTTCATAAAACATGAATAAGAATTCGTGTTTTATTGATAAAAATAGCTACACTTAAACCAAAATGAGGTAATCGTTTATACAAACACTTCTCTGTACACACTGAGTACCTACCTTATTGCTATTGGCAGCAAACCGGACATTTAACACGTCGTAAATCGAATTACATTATTTGTAGTAGGATCAATTTGAATTTGGGTCACAAACCGATTCGATACGTGGGAGTATCTATTTGGGTTTCTTGAGAAAATCTAGTTAAGATTTTATTTTATTCAGTTGTTGAAACACAGTAAACAATTTAAAAATAGCGCGGTGACACCGTGCGGACACGCCGCGGAATTGGTTCAATAAACCCGAATGAGCGTTCTGTGTAAAATTACACTTAGTGGGTTACGAAAACTGTGCGAATTTCTTATAATCTTGTAGAATTAGTATTTCTACTGTAACCTGTGTGCACGTATGCCTTTAAGTGTTAGACAATTTGTTGTGTCTAAACTTTGAGTCTAACCGCAATTGTTTACTTGTCAATTGTGAAACAGGCGGTTAGACTCGTAATACTAATACATTCTACAAGATTATAATCAAGCATATTTGACGGATAAATTTAGTCCTTTCTTTATCTTATACTTGAAAATAGACAAGGAGAGAGCCAACTTTAAATGGCAGATAAATTTACTCGTCGATTGTGAAACAGGCCCTAATAGTCACTTACGACTTTCAGTTGTTTTCCAACTTTGGATTAGAAGACGTTTAGTTCTTAGGGTTCCGTAGTCAAAACAATTTCAAGTCAAAAAATAATTTCACATTGTCCGTCTGTTCGACTGGCCGCGGTCTAGCTCAGCGACTCTTGGTACTACAAATATCAGTTTGGCATAGATACATTTAGATTACGCCGACAAAGTTGTAAAATATTGTACTTAAAAATATCTTTTAACTTGTTGTTTTTGTATTTGTGGCTTCGGAAACCTACACTGAGCATGGTCCGACATGCTCTTGTCCGGTTTTTTATTCATCTTCTTCTGTAATAATTTTAACAGAGTCAATTAAAAGTATTAAAATGTTTTACACGAAGAAACTGAATGAGTTGACACTAATATAGGCACTTTTGCTAGTTTTGTCTTTAAAACGAGACTAGCATAAATTTAGACTTAGACGATGTTTGTAAATATACCACTTTTAGTATAGGTGTGCTAGTCTTTCAATTAAACAACGCGTGGTCACATAAATAGCTCCATTTGAAAGCAGGAAACCACATTTTGTAAACTTCAAAAACCATAGGGTGTTTGTTATTGAATCAATAGATCGATAATCGATGGGTCATCGATTAGTCATAGAAACCAGATTAGGTTATCGAGTACTGCAACGGACTCGACTGACCATGTACTAAACTGAATTCTGTAGCTTTAAACGCGATCGCCACCTCGTTAAGTGGATTCTTATCTTATTGGTAGGATACTTACGGATATATTTCGACCCTATGGAATCTTTTGTGTAATCACCCATAACCACGTGGATTGCAAAGTACATATATTTTTTAAATATACCTAATATCCAGATTCGTTTCCCTTGGAAAGTTTTCGGTAAACCGTCTCTTATAACCTGCTGTGTATGTACATATATTTATAAAGCACTTACGCCAAGTTACAACCATGTAGTACTTAATTTCCACGCTAAGCTACGCTAAACTAAAACATGATGTATGTCTCGTGTAACATTAAACGTCAGTTAAGATTGTCATTTATTTGAATAGTTTAGCCAGAGTATTGACAGTACTCAGCTGTCTATCGCAGTCACTCTCTGCCATCTGTCAATATATTTGTTATGCCAGTGTGTGAAAGCGATAGAGCCGAGTACTATTTACGAGTATTTCATACTGCATATACTGACGCGGACGTTAATTTGTGACACATTTCAAAAAAATATGCTTGAAGTTGTCGACAAGTAATTTGTATAGGAAAGTCAACCTTATTGTTGTAGAACGTGAGATTGACTTTGGAACTAAGGTGGGTCACATTGTACAATACATATTAATAGGTATGTACAAAGGTGAACTGATCATTGAAGGGATTTTTTACAGCCTTTGACTGATAAATAAGAAAAATTAAGTATGGAGAGGACATTAGTGCCTACAAAACAAAGATTACGGTAACAACGTAAACCAAATTTTGAAACTTAAAACAATGAATATGGTCAAAGACGTACAATTACTTAAATAAACAAACAACGGCTAATAAATCGAAGGACAGCAAGTACACAATTATTAGAAGTCAAGCCAGTATGTCCCTAATCTTCCTATAGTGATGCGACTGATTGCGATTTTTTAATATCAGACTCAGTCGATTCCACAGTCTGACAGAGTTTACCAAGAAGGAATTAGAGTAGATTTAGACGTATCAGACGTATGGGTTGAGAAGGCAAGGGGAAGGTTAGCACTCGACTATAGGGACCGCTCAAAATACGAGTATATACTATATAAGTATCGGTATACAAATAAATGACAATCCTGACAAAGGTTTAGTGTTACTATTGAAACTCAAATTTTAATGTACTGTACAGTCACGAGATTAAATTTGGTACCCGCCTAAGGTCCAAAGTCAATCGGACATTCTACAACAATAAGGTTGAGTTTCCTAAAAGTTACAAATGTCTTGACATCTCTAATGACATTGACGATTTGAAGCATATTTTTGGGTCCGTTCATTTGACCAAAAGTACGTTTGACAAACGTATAATTTCGCAAAAACGTGTTTGTGCTTAAACCATTACTTATTTGCATAGCGGTAAATGAGCTTATTAAATAAGTTAGGTTAGGTTACAATACCGACCACAAAAACTTAAAAATAATCGCTCGTGACCGTACCTACTTATGTAATGGTCTTATTTCTATGAAACCGAAGTGACAAAATCAAATATACTGTCGAGTGTGACTGTATAGCGTAGCCATTCGATGGCTATTAACAAACTGGAACATACGTACATGTACGCACACAAGACCTAAGCGTTGCTATACCTATTTTCCACATGACTCGTGGAAATTGCAGCACAGCAAGTTTTACGGTAATACTTTATGGGCAGTATTTTTTAGCACTCATCTGCCTTGATAGCTCGCGGGCACTAAACCATGTTAACGTCGGGTAGGCGAGCGCCATATTGGAAACGAAGGATTAACTTTTAAAATGGCGGTGCCAGGGCAAAAAAGTACTTAAAGGGTGAAATACGAACGAGCTGTTAATATTTTTTTGTAAATGTTGATTTTTGTTGATGAACTTGAAATCGCTGATTGGGTGTTTTCAGTTTGAAGTTGCTCTGGGCCTCGCTAATATAATCGGTAAAAGCAAGTTTTTGTCAACGTTGCGATAATATTAAGGTTGAAAAAATAACTTATACACGAAGGAACTTGTAAACGATACTTAGTAATAAGTTTATCTTAAAATATGTTCTATTCAACGGCCTAAGTTTTTAAGACACTCTTCCTTGCCCACGTTTCTAGTAGTAGTAACGAACAAACCTACTATTAACTTTTCAAAAATATTCAGTGTATCTGCCATTTCTGTGGATTTGATGTCACGTGGCCGATCACGTGACCGTGTCGCCGCACCAAGGTGTCAAAATTTGAAATGGCTCCCACATACGAGGGGTTAAGGTATTCATGGTACCAATAACTTTATATCTTATTAAGAAAAGTTGCATCCGAATGCATTTTTTTAAATAGTTAATCAACGATTAGATCTGGTGGAATGGAATAAAAACAAGACGATACTTATATTAAAACTTGAAAGCTGTCATATATGTTGAACTGCGAAATCGGGCTTAATAGAACGTACATACGACATACATACATACACTATATACATTTCCAGTAGGGGTAGGCAGAGACCACGTCCTTTCACTTGCTACGATCCAGACAATCTACCCTCGATTCCTCCACACTAATGTCTTCATACAAGTAGTCTCCGGACCTGGCCCTTTCTTAATACGTACCCGATCTGTTCGTGGAACGTTCGCCGGCCTTTCTCTTCCAACATTCCCATTTACTCTTGCCTCATATATTTGTTAATCTCCTTCATCCATTGCCTACACATGACCAAACCACTTCAGCATTCCTTTATTACCTCTTGTTCACCCCAACCATATTTGAGAATATAACGAATTATATTCGTTTTTACTGAGCCTAGCTAGAGCCACAGAATGGTTCTCAACCCCTTCCCCACACTACCTTTAGTGGGGGGTGTCGAAATAACACGTTCTTAAATCTTTTACTACTCTGTCCTCTATTAACACCATTATTATGAAATTCATACACCTTTTTTAATTTCCCTCTATCCTTATATGTATGTATGTCTGTAAAAACTTTATTGTACAAAAAAAACATTACAAATATGTACGTACATGAAGTTAAAATAACGTATATCCAACACATTCATATTCGTTACTTTTCTTATTGTGTCCTTCGTCTCTCCTTGTTACATGTCCTTACCAAGCCAATATAATTACTTCTTACTTAATTGCTCTCGACAAAGTTAATAAATTGAAAAAGCGGGGTTGGTTCTGTATAGATTAGTACCATGCGCCTTACAAACGTATTTGAACTGTAATCAAAAGTCAAGGGCAAATGCTAAGCTATAAATTAACCATAATCACAGAACATTTCGTTTTAAAAAACTAAAGAAACCTAAGTCATCTTTCCATTTAAAGGGTATTAAAACTTAATTCAAACCCCTAGTGGGGTGTTCTTGCACGCGATGCATGCTGCATGCGACTGCAATTAACCACCGTACCAGTTTTAGGCTCAATTTATAGCTATAAAGGTTATCGAGCATAGAGGTATTTAAAATACAGCCTGTAGAAGGTGCGCTACGAAAGCTACGCCGTAGACGTCGTAGCAATTTGATTAATTAAATTAGGTTATTTTACATTAATCAGGGCCTCTACTCTACTGGGTACAACCATATTGCCTTTGAAGTGTCATCGTATTGTTAACGTTCTCGAAATAATTATGTAAAATAACTATTGAAAATGTTCTTATGACTTGCCCCAAAAAGCGATAGCTCTGAATTGAAACGAGGAAAATATTGAGTTGAACCGTATTAATATTGAACAACACAAAACTTGCTCAGTCATTGCGGCATTATAGAAATTCAAGGGCAACTGTACTTACAAGACGTATTAACATAAGTTTACCTAAAAACTCATAATCTACTTAACAATCCTAACAGATTGCCGTGGCGTCCTTAATGAGGAAAAGGCCGACGGTTATAAGAAGTACAAACGTAAATGTATCCTTTTTATTGTACTTACATACAAATATGTTCGTTGGAAAATAATGGTTAAACCTACAATAAATTATGATGATTATACATTTTATATTTATGATCTGTTTTATTTTAAATATTTATTAGCTACTTAAGCAGCTTACTTAGTTTCATTTAAGCAAGGTTTAATGCTTATCTAAAAAGTTAATCGCTAAGGCCCACTTGCACGTAAATGTTTATCCTAGGTTAACGCCAGGTTAACAGGTTAATTCGTTGAAATGGACAGTTCGTATATTAATCTGACATTCTTTAATAATTTAACTTGGCGTTAAATTTACGTGCAAGCGGGCCAAAGAATTCGAAACAAAACTGGCCAAATTTCGCCGGGCTCGCCAGAAATCCGATCGAGTTTGCAAGACGGGACAGACGCGAGGTAACTTGTAAACACAATTTTCCCCTCGGCCTCCATTCGGAGTCCTAGACTCGCTAACTAGTTAGGACAGTTCGCTAGAATAGCACCTTGTCTGAAGGAATTTGACACCATTGTGTGTATACTTACTGGTTGTGTAACAGCCGAACTAGGTTAGCAGATAATGTGGTTACGCTATCGCGTCGTTTTAGCTTCACAATGTTGAATGGGGGCGGTATCGATTCGACTAATGTTTAATTAGTCAACATTGTCAAGGTGTTCGTTGGAATATTTAACAGGGTGAGCTAGCGCCGCTCGTTAGCAGCTCTTAGGGTTTGGATCCTGCTAAGGGTCGACCGATGGTCAAGTTGGCTTTAGCATTTTAATTGACAATATGTTATAAAGAGTGTCTTTAAGTGTAAGAACTTTATATTTGAAGACAATTAACCCGCTTCATAAGTCAGCTACTCGCAAATTGACGTTTGTATTTCATTTTCTTATGAGGATTAGTGGACCAGTTATTCTGATCACAGCTACCGACAGGCCGGTTTTCAAAGTGGTAGTGTCCTTACCCTCTCTGGAAGAGGTCGACATTGTAGAACTTGTAGAGTTCCACGGAGAACTCGAAGGTGGCCTGCAGGTCGCTCATGGTGGGAGGGGGGCGCGGGCGCGGGCGGCGCGGCGCGCCATGCCGCGGCCGCTAGCAGCCCGGCAGGGGCATCCCGGCGATCACCGCATCCATGCACCAGCACTGCACGGCCACTCGCGACGGGCGCGGCCCGGCCTCACGCGAACACAACGAGCGCGAGCCGGCTGCGACGACCGAGCGGCACACAGTGCGGGAGCCAGGAATTCATTTTTAATACTGGGCTGGACGCATGCGCGCAGCGTGCAGACCGCGCCGCCGCGCCGGCCCGGCTGCATTGCCGCCGCGCGCCGCCGGCGGCCGCCGCGTCCCCGCCGCGAGACCGCTGCCGCGCCGCTCCCGCGGGACCCGGCTTAAACACCTAAAGGTTACCTTTCCATGACGCCATTTTATGAATGTCAGACATTTACGCTTTATTAAGCTTTGATGTTTCACGCCGCAAAGGCCGGTGTTGCGCGGATTTGCCCCGAGCCGCAGGTTGCGGATATTTTCAGCGTGTTTCCACGTGTCGGGATATTTTTAGATCTACTTTCGCGCCCACATCCTAGGTTGATTCGAATGTTAAATAACAACGGTCGTGAATGCTTTTGAACTAGTTCGATTAGTGAATGGCCGTTTATTAAGTCTTTATTGCTATTTACAACCAATCAGAAATAATTGATAGAGCTACAAATTCAGCAGCGTTACTACTTTATTAATAACTAGTAGATGAAAGATTATCGATATTGAATAACTGCGAAGTAATTGACGAAGGGGGAGCGAGAGCCCGTGATAAGGGGCGGCGATAGAAGCCTCCGCGAGACGGATAGGGTGTAACGTAAGGGGCAATGTACGACAACCTAGCAGATTAAACTCTGACGTTAGGCGTCAACCTTTACTGAGTAGGTACAACAACCACGACTACTATTATTATAAAACAAAAAAGAAACGGCACTTGGGCTCAATACGATGCTTTAAACATGTACCTATCAAGTAAATATAAATACGAACTACAAAATACATGAACAAAATGAGGTTGTTTCAACAAACTATCACAATATTGTAGTCCTCCGCGTTCACCTTTCAACGCCTCCTATAGCTATGGGGCACATGCTATAACCTCACCGCCGTAAACCAATTTTCTGCCGATGCCGCCGCATTTTCTTCCGCCCTGAACGCGGCTGCCCTTCAATTTAAACAACCTGTATATCGGCTACAAACAAAAGACACTAAAAGTCTTGAGGAGTATGTGTGTATGTAGGTATGTAAACTCTCTATTGCATTAAAACAAATTACACGTAAGTAACTACTTACGATTAGTGCGTAAAATCAAGTAAGAACCATGGTTGACGGTTGGACAACCTAAATAAATAAATAATTAGGAAATAAAAAACATAATAAAAAATATAAATCTATGAAAAGGTAGAAAAAACGTGGCGTATTGATTTCCAGTTCCACTTGAAGCAATTTGTATTATGCTATTAAGTAGGTAGGTATATGGCTTTGAATCGTGCGGGTGGTAGGACCTTGAGCAGGGTCCGTCCGGATCGCTACCACCATCTTATCCATTAATCTACCGGCAAACAACAGTGTTCGCATTGTTGTGTTCCGGTTTGGGGATAAGTCAGCCGGTGTAATGACTAGTATAGAGGCATTCCATCGTAGTCCTCAGGGTTGGCAACGCATTTGCAGTGTTAGGCTTGCAGTCTAGTGAATGCGAATGTCTATGGGTCACATTGCAGTTTCCACCTACCATAAGATGGCCTGTATGCTCGGTTGCCTTCTAAACTAACTATGATACCTGTCACTATCATTTAGGCACATTAGTGTTATAACCGCCATTATTCCTAAATTATTACGAACCTTCTTTATTTACAAGACCTCTGTGAGAATAGCGAATGGAAAACTCAGTACGCGAGTCGAAAAGGTCACAGTTCAAGTTTCGATTGGTCGATAAAGGTCGACGGATAGTGGCGGATCATGGCAGCGGGTTCGAATAAGACCTGATTATGTCTTTATTCTGACTTCTTCAAGTTCTATTGTGATGTGATTTGAGATTTTGTATGCTGATAGACGGAAGAAAGAAGTATAATTCTTTTTAATCTTGATTATTTATTATAACATCGAGAACCAAACTTAACCTACAGGAGGTTAATCGGTTAATTTGTTATTTGGAAAGTCTTGATGGTTCATCCATCTTTTTTTTTTTAAAACATCTATCAAGTAGATAGGTTTGGTTTCAGAGCCCGCAGGAATGGAATGAACGCAACTAAATGGTATACATATGGTGCATGTGGTGAACTTAAACAGAGGGTGCTAGTTTAGCAGACTGTTGTACTACTAGCTTCTGCCCGCGATTTTGTCCGCGTATATTTCGATTATCGTTATTCTCTCGGGTTCTTTAAAAGTTTTCGGGACAAAAACTATCTAATAACCTATTCCTGGACCTTACCTATATGTGTGCCAAGTTTCATTCCGATCTGTTCATAGGTTCAAGCGTGATTGAGTAATAAACACGCAAACATCCAAACTTTCTCAACTATAATACATTAGCTTCTGCCTGCGACTTCGCCCGCGTAGATTTATATTACCGTTTACCGTTATTCCCTTGGTAACTTTTCTGGGATCAAAAGTTGCCTATAGGTTTATCTAGGGTGTAAGGTATCTCCATTACAACTTTCATCCAAATCCGTCCAGCCGTTGCACCCTGAACAAACTAACACACATACATACTAATTCTATCAATTAATGCATATTTTTGTGACAACACCTACAGTGTATCCAATCTCTGGATAGATATATTTGTCTCTTAAATTATGTATTTATATTTGACTTTGCAGTTTATAGCTTCAATATTTTCAGGTGATGTTAAGAGTAAGCGATAAATAAATAAAGAAGTGGTTTTTTACAATATAGAAAAAACTTACGTTATAGCGTTATTATTACTAAACATCGAGCACATCCATTTTAAAAGTTACACTATGATTATGTTTCAATTTTATACAATACCCAGTACCTACAAACTAACTTCACAATTAAATGTAACGGGTACCATGTAGGTATAGGTACCGCGTAAATAAACCGTAATTTCGACTAAGCTTACACTCGACTGTACTTTCTGGTATGTACAAAGTAAGAAAGCAAAGCATATGACAATGGGGCTGCGGCGCCCCACTCAGCATATTGCCGCGCCAAAAGAACAAACACGCTGCTTTGGAACATGATTTATACGGCAGTAGGACTCCATTTGTAAAGTTGGGGATACACGAGTATTCTGGATTTGTGGATGCTGAGAACTGTCTCTGTGAGGCATGGTCTTTTCATTTGGATTTATTTAATGAGCTACCTACGTTGATGTACCTATATTTATATTTATATTTTTGGGATGGCAGATTGGCTTGTTACATTTGAATGGAAAATGTGTTTAGTGATACATTCCTAAAACCAAGATAAAAAGGAAATGGCTGATGGTCGGCTCATAAGTTACCATTAATTTCGACCTTATTAAAAATATCGGTTTCCGAGATGATGGCACTTTTATAAATCTCGTGGTTTTTCATACCCTGAGGGCTTCGAATACAAATGTTTCCAAAGAATGGTGCCAAAGCCAACAAAGTTATTCTCCATCATTACGTGGTATCGAAATATAAGTCGAAATAAATATATATATATATATATACTTAAAGGTCTACATTCCTAAAGCTCATTAACTAACCTATCTGCCATCTTCGCTTTATCGTTGGTTTAAGGACCCTGTATAAAAAAGAAAACAAGAACTAAGTGAGGCAGTTGTTCAATGACGTCATCCCTCCCCTGAGGTCGTTACTCGTTACCCCAGTCAATGACGTCATTGTTTGAAATTGCTATTAATTAAGCATGACTTACGGAGAAATGCTATATCTTACTCAATGGTATTCTACTGTTTCACCAGGTTCTCCTCATTCACGTAGGTATTTATTGTATGTAGTCGTTAGTAAAATCGAAAATAAGACGTTTTTTACACCATGAAAATTTTAGACCTTTTTGACCCTCAAGTAGTTGTTTGATGAGGTAAATATACGGTTTATGGTTAAAGACTTTTATCTATGTTTTTTTTTCTTTTTTTATTTTCGCTTTTTATTAAGAAATACACATTATAATTAATATATTAAACGAGAGTAACATGTGGCTAAATACTTTCCGACATGCCTCATTACATTTTTCTTTTTTTGGTAGGTTCACTCTACAAGATCTGGCCAAAAACTTAACCCTACGTTTCGGGCAGCGCCCAAGAAACTTAAGTAGGTACGATGAAGAATGCGATCCGTACAATAAATTATAGTATAGCTGAACTAAGCCACATATCTCCAGGAAGAAATAAACAAAACCACCTCTTTTTTTATGAATAAAGAAAAGCGAAGCAAAACATACGTAACGAAATTCAGGGTCCTATAATTATTTTCTTGTTTCTACCTAAAGTTTGTTTTGTGATCTCCCGCCCGTATTATGGTCGCCTTTACCGCGGTGGATAACTCTCACTTACACTTTCGCACTTACATACAGGTCAGAGAGGGACAGTATTTTGTCCACGTTTATCCACATCGATTAACACAACCATAATATTCCCGCAGAGTATTTTTAAGCTTCCTGGCTGCCGGCGACACGCCTAACTAACCTAAATTACGTGCTATTCCTGCCTAGTGGCACAGAACGTTCTTAGGGAATAAAAGAGCCATAACAGTGTTCAATCTGTCGGCGAATACGGGGTGGTTATTGAATAGTTACTATGAAGTACTACATTCGAAACTTAGATGGCCTGTCTCATTTGAGAATGAATCGTAAGAATGGAATAGAGAACATCAAAACGGTTACTTCGATCAGTCAATTAAAAACTTCGGATACCCTATGCAGTCATGCCTAGGTCGGGAGAAAGATGTGGATATTTCGAGCTTTGATGTTCTGAAGCCAGGCTTCAGGTAGGTCGTTATGCCCCAGTCGGCGGGCAATTAAGTGCTGTTTTTTTTATGTTTTCTATGTAAATCTCAGTATTCTTGAGAACAGAAAAGGAGTATGGGAATTTAGAAGTTCATAACAGCTTTGATGTTTGCCACCGTAATCAGACATTTTAAAAACAACTAACTCGTTACTTTTTCAAACTTGTGCATGTATCATCTGGAAGGATTAAGGAACGAATTAATCGTCAATACACATCATAATTTCGATACTAAATAAATGACTCGAAGTTCCAGGGGAGTAGCTGGAAAGTAATTCTACGCACCCGAAGTCGCGGCCTTCCTCTATCCTCTAATATTAAAAAAAATCTAAATATGTCTAAAAATAACAGTAAACAAACTATGTAATTTCATGTTTTCAGGGTTCTGAGTCGTTGGCATATGTTAGTCTTTCATATGTGTAGGATGTTTTTCTTTTAAGCACGCGCGGTCAGCTAAGTTTCAAAACAAGCCCGAATTGACTCATTCGCATGCACGGATCACGTGCCACCAATAGATCGAAGCACCGATCGACGTTAATCATCCACGTCGATCGAATCAATCGTCAATCGATGAGTTAGGTACGATGACGAGCGAAGGGAAAAGAGCGAGGGCGGGGCGCCCCAGTTTTACAGTCGGACTGATGGGCCAAGAGGGATGCAGTTATCTCCTTATATAGAATAAGAAATTTATATATATATCGGTTCTAACACGCGTTTTTTATTATTACTCAACAACATTTTGACTGGTATACCTAAATATTATGTGACATACATGTTATTAAAGTGAGCGCTTAGTATGCATAATGATTAAATTGGATTCAAAAAGTTGATACAGAATACAAATCAATTTTCTTGACACTATACATATTGCAAGGCCCTATAGTGCTCCTCTAGAGAGCTAACCCTCCACCTCCGCTCCGCCTCGGCGGCCGGAACAGGGCCGTTCATAAACATCGTGCGAATGAATATTTACCAGGTCAAGAGCTTCCTCCTTGCTCTACCGTATGGGACGTAGATACTATTAGAGGTGAGACGTACCTACTAGGCAAATCGCGTAAGTATAGGGTGAGCCAGAAACATTTGCATTTTTATTAGCTTTTACTCTTACTAATTTGCAAAAAATTACTCACTCTGTGCTATGTCTTCCAAGTAACCGTCTACAAAAACACTAGATCCAAAGACTATTGCCACGAGTATTTAGAAGTGCGTGGCTTGTTCAGTATTTCCGAGTTGCGAGCCAGAAATAATTAAGAGTTTTGGTTCGGTTGGACGTTGAAGTCCGGCCCGGGTTTTTATGAGAGTTAAGATTGAGAGTACATATGTATAATACATGCGTATATAAATAAGTATTACTTATATTGTGCGGAAGCAGACATAATCCGAGTTATAATATCCAATTAATATATACACGGTCACATTTTGATTCTGTATACTGTCCCGATAAGCCTAAATACTTGATACGCGTTGCCGCACTGTAAAAGGATTGCGTATTTAGAAGTCTTTTTTTTAATGGCATGAATAAGGCAAATGAGCACACAGGCCAGGCCAGGCCAGGGCAGGATGGAAAGTGGAAACTGTGACCCATAGACATTCATATTCACAAGACTGCAAGCCTAAGACTGGAAATGTGTTGCCAACCCTGAGGAATAAGATGGAATGTCTCTTTGCTACTCATTACACCGGCTGTCTTATCCCCAAACCGTAACACAAAAATGCGAACACTGCTGTTTGGCGGTAGGTTAATGGATACATGGCTAATCTGGCACTGCTAGCGGGACAGTAAAACAGATGGTTATATGTTGCGTTACTTGTATTATTTGCTAGTACCAGTATTATAGCATTATAACGACAAAGTTATATAAAATAGCTAACCAATTCGATTTCTTAGTCTCACTGTTTTCAATGTTTATCTACAAACTAGAAAACCTGTAATTGTTGTTTTTTTTTAAACTTTACCGTTGACCGCACATATAATATAATAAGACTTTACCATGATTTGTAATACATATATGACTACATACGTATTACATTAATCCAACCACAACGTGTCATTGCTATTCGACAATGGCCTGCTCCTAAGACCCACCGTTCTCTCTCTTGCAATTCTAATCGACTCTGGACCGACAACTCTTTTAATGTCATCATCCATACGTTTTATTTGTCGACATTCAGGTACTTATTTTGCCATCCCTGTGGTATTATTGTGATATTATTTTAGTACGTTTCTCATTTTTCGCAGCATATTTAACTCAGCTAGGTTTGCGCTTAGGTATTTCAAGTTTTTCTTACTCCGATTACGACACAAGACAGTAAAATATGGCCGCAAGCTTTAACTGTTTTGGACTAGTAAAAAAAAAATTCGTGCCGATCGTTTGACACGTATATAACAAAGCAAAGCAGAGAATATTCAATGTATTTTCTGTAAAGCATTACTGTTTTTTTCCAGAGTTTTCGTCCAAACTTCAACAATTATATAGTTATTAACCATTTCTCCCCGCACCACCGCCGCAATATCCGTATCATATCAGACTGCCACTTGACCAGATCCGTATAACACTTAAGTAGGTCTTTTTAAATCTGCTGGCCCATAAATAAGATAAGCCGGCAGGAAGAGCGTTTTGCCGGCTCCTCCGTGACTTGGCGGGAAATCTTATTCTGTCTTTAAACCGTGTTTTCATTGGTCGGAAATCTTTCTTGTAGCAATACATTATGTTATGGACGCCGCGTTAGTATAGACGCTCCCTGAAACTAGCGGTCCCGGGCTCAATTTGCGTGATGAGTGCAGGTATTTGTTCCTGAGTGTTGGATGTTTTCTTTGTATTTGAGTATGTGTTTCTCTATATCAGCATGTGTAGCGTTCTCTAGTACCCACAGTACAGTGCTACCATTTTCATAATAGCTATAGGCAATCTTCGTTTTTCTATGACACACGAGTGACAAATATACTGCCAGTTGCGAGTGCAAGCGTGGTAGTGATAGCTGTACAGTCAAGGGTAAAAATAAATATTTCTATAGTAATAACGGCTATACATATACATATTCTTGAGTCTTTTTGGTGTATACATATTGGTATTGCAACGACTGTTCTGATCGATTCTAGTTCTATTCCTTCTATTCCTTATTCTTTTCCTTTACAGACAAACAAAAATATATGTTAACAAGTAAAAGTACAAGTACAAGTTTTTTTGTTTTTTAAAAGGCATTTAATTTTTTTGTACCGCCACCCCGGTGTGAAGTGAACTTTCGGGGGAGGTTTAGTATGATAATTGGCCACTTTCCGTGAAACACAAAAGTTTACAATAACATAAAGGCATATTGCTTGTCTCAGCATCAACCTAACATGTATAAATGCTATCCTCCAGTAACAAAGAGTATCTTTGATACCGTCACCTTTTTAGGTTATTTTTAAGGCCAATGTTTATATTTCACTACGTTAAGTTAAGTTTATTGTGTAACAATCCTAAATGGCAATTAATATGATCCCAAATATGCGAATGGTTAGAAAGCCCTTCGGGAAAAGTAGCAAATGAGAAAAACTAAAGCGGTAAAATATGCGAATGAATTGCAATTTGGAAAAAACTATTTTCGGAATATACAGTACACTCTCCCCTTTGGATCGAATGCCTAAATATCATTAGGTAGGTATCATTCATCAGTAAATTAGCCAACAGGTATAATAGTTTCGTTACACAGTGTTGGCGAGTCGCTAGTCAAACTAAGCTCAAACTAAAGCTTATCTCAGAACCGTGTTTGTTACGAAAGATAATAAAACACCATTATTTGAGAGATATCGGTGTCGATCCGTCATTACGGTTGCCAACATTACTTAATATCGTGTCGAGCGGAAGATCGATCGCGACGTATAAGTCCCGTCTCGTAAAAAGAGCGCTGACCTTAGATGTAGTTGTTTCGTAACCCGATTAGAATAGAGACTACAATTGCGTGAACGCATCCAAGATCAGCGTTCTTTTTACGTGACGGGCAGTTTACGTTTTGTGACGTAAAGCCGGCGATGACGTCAGCACACCCACATGACGAAAACGATATAACGTTATATCAAAAAAGTATCAAATTATTTATAACACATGTCATATTCAGAGCCTACCCACGTATGTTAAATGTTATTCAAGCAAGAAATGTTAGGGAATGACGACACTTAGGTATAACGATATAGAAACCTATAGAATATCGGGGCCAAATTTTAGATCGCTTAGTCGATGTCCTAGAAACATTATAGTTGGAGATCCGAATAGGACACGACCTTCACCGGGCTGTTTATTCGATAAAAAGCATTTTTGGTTGACTGGAAAATTTTAGTCCAGTCAAATTATGCCAAAAAAAAACATTTTTTTAAAATTGCTATTGCTTGTTTATTAGACCGATAGTATCAGGCTTCAGCCTATAGAATATGCAACCGTTGGGTTGACAATTTTTTCCCGTCAAAACTATTGGATAGGCAGGTAAGGCGGTACTAATAATTTGCACTAAACCTAACACTTGCATATTCTATAGGCTTCATACTTTCGATTAGTGTGTAATTGTCCTAGTAAATAAATAATAGCAATTTGAAAAAAAAAACATTTTCAGATTTTTTTAAATCATATAAGTACTGGACTGAAATTTTCCAGTCAACCAGTATAAATATAACGCATAGCATATTAAATTTGATATAAAATACTTTTTATCGAATAAATACCCCGTTGAAGGTGGTCTCCTATTTGGATCTTAGACTATTAGATAAACATGCCAGTTCTATTGGGCTAGACCCGACCAGAAAACTGTAAAATGTATTGCATGCAAACGAGCACACCAGCCACCTAATAGCAACCCTGAGGACTAAGATGAAATACCTCTTCCTAGTCATTTCACCTTTGGTTTAAATCCCACAACAATGCGATCATTAATGCATGGTGGTAGGTTAAAAGGATAAGCTGGTGGTAGCGATCCGGACGGACCCCGCACAAGCTTCTACCATCCTAAATAAATTAACCAATCACTACACATATTTCTTAATGTCTGCATTCATTTACGTTCGATAAATGCAACTTTCCTCGCCGCACTGTACTTCCAGGAGCAGTGTTTAGGGTCGTGAGGCGCAAGCGGTAAGGATGTCATTGGGACTGCGAGCGTCATTTGTTTCAATCGGTCTCCATCCACACCGATACGAGGCCGGGTCCTTCCCTTCACCACTGCTTTTAATTCAGAACTATTTAATTGCGCAGCAAAAAATAAAAACCGCGTCACTTAAAAATACTACTTAAACAACAAAAAAAGTGGTAGGACCTTGTGCAGGGTCCGTCCGGATCGCTACCCCACCATCTTATCCATTAACCTACGGCCAAATAGCAGTGTTCGCATTGTTGCGTTGCGGTTTGGGGATAAGACAGCCGGTGTAATGACTAGCATAGAGGCAATCCATCTTAGTCCTCAGGGTTGGCAACGCATTTGCAGTCTTAGGCTTGCAGTCTTGTGATAGCGAATGTCTATGGGTCACTGTTTCCCCTTACCATCAGGTGGCCTGTGTGCTCGTTTGCCATCTAATTGCCATAAATAAATAAAAAAGGTTTTTTGCTGTTTTAATATCTCCCCATGTATGTCAGGCTTACTCAGTCTCCACGTGCTTTTTAAAGAACAAGATTACTACCCGAATTGCCCTACGGTTAAAGACGGGACTTTGTCCTGTCTATGGGTGTAGATTACGTGGACAAAAACCTACCCTAACTCCCAAACTAATAGACTGATTAAAAAATTAACCCCACTGTACTTTCAGGTGTAGAGTGCATAGCGCATAGAAACTGTGAAGCGGTAAGGATAAGGATGTCATCAGGTCTGCGACTGTCATTTGTTTCAATCGTTCTCCATCCACATCGATACGAGTCCGGGTCATTCCCTTCATGACTCCACTTGGTATAGCATTAGTTAATCCAAAGTATCTATGGTTCGTATCGGGAAGCACCCGGCTCTGAGTGAAATGCACCGCTGAGTGCAAATGCAACACCTCTTGTTTTACCGCACGTTTTTAGGTCGAGCCTCAGGTGCGGATGGAAGGGAACATTTCACTATATCTGAAGATATGCGGAGTGAAATAGCTCAGAGTATCGGTTGTTCATTTATGCTTCCATATTTATAAGACCTCACGTCGCTGTAACTTGAGCAGAAACGTTTCAATCATTTCAAATCGTCTTTACCAAACCAAGAATAAGAATAAGATTTTGTTTAGGAGCAGCAATGGTGATGGAACCAGTAATGAACAACGACCAATGACGGACACTTAATTCTTATGTTACAGAACATAAGGGCTATTCATTTATTGTAGGTCAATTTGTGACCTTATGATTTTTGAATTAAGAGCTAAGAGTCCATTATTGGCACCTTCATTTAAAGGTGACCAACATTGGTGCTATCACCCATAATTACATACCTTACCCTCTACTACTTCGTGTGCTAATATCATTCGTCCTTGTCTGTCGTTGAGACATTTAAACTCAACAGAAACTTCATTTGTTTTGGAACAATCAATTTAAGACCGTTTTTTTTTAAATTAAGTAGTTAAGTGTCCGTTACTGGTCCTGACAGTTTAAAGTGTCAATTTCTTTGAATCTCTGAGCTCAGTTTTTATAACATTGTGAAGGCAAACAAGCACGCAGGTAACCCATAGTAAGTAGGATCTGAGACCTATAGACATTTGCATTCTCCAGTTGCCAATTCTGGGCACTAAGATGGAATGCCTCTATCCTACCGGAACACAACAATGGACATTGAATTTGAATTGAATTGAATTGGAACACTGCTTTGCGGTAGGTTAAAGGGTAAGATGGTGGGAGCGATCCGGACGGGCCCTGCACCTCTAAACCCAGCAGTTCGCATTTCTCTTTGATGATATTGCTAGTACAAACACTAAATTGTTACATACATACACATACATCAATTTACAGCTTCGTTCCCAGTAGGGGGTAGGCAGAGCTAGAGAATCACCTACAAATCTAAAACTACACTTATCTAAAAAACGAACGAACTTACAAAATTACTTAAAACTACACTAATGTAAAAAACTGCTACCAGTAGGCATTGTTCCCAAAATGCTGGCAGTATGGCCATTCTACATGGCAATGCTGCCAGCATAATCTGCGCCAATCTTGCGCCAAGTACAGGCCAGTATTTTGGTCCCGAGTTGTATCGATCAGGCGCTTTAATAAATCCTGGTCCTGGTCCCCACGGTCCTAAAGTTTCAACCCCAAAAGGCTCAAATATGTAACTTCTATCAAGTTGACTGGGTTTGCGCCTTTTGAGCCGGTCTCCGCTGATTCCCCCGCAAAACTAGCCTTAGTACTTGTTCCAGGAAGGTGTGTCGGCGCAAGGGTGTCCACGCTAGTGGCATCCCAAACCAACGGCCGGGCCAACTTCCACGGAACAAGAGTCATCCCATCAGGTCTTTTACCATTGGTTTACCATCGTTGCGCATATGACAATTTGGTTCCGAAATTGCCGCACAATTGGCGCTGATAAAAGCCCGTCAGATGACATCATTAAGGCTGGAGTGACGGGAAAATCTACCAGCACTTCGCGTACAGCATAAACCGTGGTGACCAAGCCGATCGACACTTGCGCCACTCTGGCTGCGGTGAGGAGCACAAGATTGTGCACCCAAGCGGAGTGAAGTTGAAATTCTAAATGTTGATGAATCTAATAATGTTTGTAAGAGTTGATTCCGTACTTGCTCGCAGAGCGGTCCGTCTAACAGCCTCTGTGAAGAAAGAGTTTTTGGGAGCTTGGAGTTTGGACAAGACGACGGACGGACGAGACTAAAAGACACGCGTCTTTGGCTTCGTCAAAATGAGGTATAAAATAATTAGAAAAAATTGCCGAAAGAATTTTCACAATAAAAATTTTGAGTACTACGAGTACGAGTATGTACTGAGGACAGAAACGCGGGCAGAGCGACACCAGAAACCGACCTGATGCCTAAACCGCCGAATCGCACAGGAAGGCCTGCAACCACTGTCAATTCTCTGTAATAGCTCTGTATGCTTCCAGAGTTGACAACAGTGAGTATAATAGGTAAATTTAGGAACAAATAAAAAAAACGAATTATTGTAAATGTGTGTGTTAATTTTGGATAAACGTTAACTGTACTCACATCTCCACCTAAAGTCCCATCATCCAAATACCACACGTTGAACTTTGATTGCAGGCGTTGGATAATGGGGTGTATGGCGAGACTAAAAAAGCCGGTCCGAGACGATCCCCTTGTTGGCACCCTCCCGCTGAAGAAATTTCGTTGCTACATTTTGATGGGGAACCGTAAAATTGTCAAAGAAAATCGTACACTTTGGGGATATTGTCCTTAATTTGCATTGCGTGTCCTTAACTCTTATATCCACAGAATTAAAAGCATTCTTAACCTTCAGCAGCACCGCCCCACCATTTTGGTCCAAAAAGGTACGGATAGAATGGACAGCGGCTTCACAGCCACCTCGCGAGCCAAAGCCTAGCTGTATCGGCATGAACGGCTGTTTTAAGTAAGTTTGTAAGTTCTTGCGTTTGTTTTTGTAAAATGTTAATGTATTTTTACCAATAAACTCTAAAAACATGTTGATAATTCTGTAACCACTTATTGCTCAATTAGGTAATTAGGTAATGTTTACCAGCGTATTAGTGACAGGTTGCAGTTTGCAAGCCCATCGCCTAACAGTACTAAAGCGTTTATTCACTTAGTCGCCTCTTACGACATCCACGGGAAGACATGGAGTGGCACTATTCTAACCCGACAACCTCTCGCTAAATGCGGGGGCTAAATTGTTATCCCAGCCAAAGTACGCCCACAGCATTTTAAATATCGCCAGCGTCGACTGTACCTCGGACGTTTATCATCTTTATCAGCGCGGCCGGATGTAGTGCCCGCTTATAGGCTTCCTTTGTCACCGAAAAGGCACATTTCCCGCGAGCTCGGGAGTTAACGGGACTTCCGCCCCGGGATAATCCTGCCGTAGGTACTTTTAAAGTCTGCTTTATTACGTTCTAGTTTTGGAGGTTTTAGTAATTTAGTGGGAATATGTAAGACAAATCTAGGTTCTTAAAATGCTGCAGCATTCGCGATTTAGGCTAAGTACTCTTTACATTTTGATGAATGTTAGAAAAAATCTCAATCTCAAAATCTCTCAATAAGCAATAGGTATTGTGTACCAGTTCACAAGTGTACTATCCGTTGCACGGATTATTCGACGTTCATGCCAATATCATTTCTTCCTATTCGTAATTCTGCACAATATAATTTCCACAGTATTTCACCACATTCGCTACTCTGCACAGTCATTATATTAGAATCGATATTGGCATGAATGTGCCTCGGCGGGAACGTCGCCAAGGCTCGACCCGCTAACCTCCTCGGCAGGCAATTCCCTATTTCCGGACCTAGGCAATAATGTACTACTGTGTCAAAATCAGATTGTGCAGAATTACGATTAGGAAGAATCGATATTAGTTAGTATGAACGTCAAATTTAATATACCTGTTTCACCACGCTACGAACGAAGTGACTATAGGTCCTACATGTTTGTAAAATAGTAAAATACTGGAATTACTTAAGTCCGTTTCTGAAATCTACAAATATACGGCATTACTTATTCGTAGTTTCTAGTTAATATGTATAAGTCTTGTTAAGTAAATCTCGTTTCATTTTTTACTAGACTTTTAGATAGTATCACATATCACATATCAAAAATACTTGTTAGGATTGGCTGTCTGCGCTATATATATATATTTATTTATTTATTTTGTATGGCATAGTGAAGGCAAACGAGCAACCTGATGGTAAGTGGAAACTGTGAACCATAGACATTTGCATTCACAAGACTGCAAGCCTAAAACTAATGCTAGTCATTACACCGGCTGTCTTATCCCCAAACCGGAACAGAAAAATGCGAACACTGCTGTTTGGCGGTAGGTTAATGGATAAGATGGTGGTAGCGATCCGGACGGTTCCTGCGCAAGGTCCTATCACCTGCAAAACGTCTCTCTTTTAGGTAATACGAGAGATGTAGCCTACCACCCGCATTCTACATTATGGCTGGTTAGTATTCAGTTTAAGACCCAGTAAAGCGTGTGTCGAGCTTGCATTTTGTTGCGTTCCTTACAAATATGCGAAAGTGTCTGCATACCTATTATTTCTTGACGAATGTTAACGCTTGTAAATTGGGATTGTGTGTGTGTAGAGAGCCAGTAGAGAACAGTTTAATAAGTAGAGATTAAACAAACAAGAATAGAATAAGATTTGGCTTTTACTTAGAGATCGGGTCACTAAATTTAGAAGAAACGAATTAATTTTGAATCGACGGAACCGATTTTGCTCCAGAATAGAGTTTAACGTTTCAAAACAACCTTGGACACATCTAAAATGGTGTTCACTCCGGATTGGACATATCGTCCATTTTGTTCCTACCTAAGTTAGATGTTATATGCTATATGTCTTAACTGTATTTGGTAAAAGCTTCAAAGACAGTGCCAGGCTCACTGCTTGAACCTCTGTAAAAAACGAATGAGGCCTATGATTTTTACATTACAGTCGGTCAGTCGATTACAAAGAGATGTATCCACATTTAGACCTTATTAAAAAGCAATGAGGTGAAAAAGTGTATACATCTCTTTGTAGTCGACTGCATCGATAAAGTTTCTTCGTAACTGTACTTTAATAATTAAGAAGACAATAGACCAAACCCAAATAAAACTCCAACTACAGCGTAACTGCTTTTCAAACGCATTATCATTCAAATATCATGCAAATATTCCCGATTCTGAAAAGGCACGAATAAGAGTAACAAGTGGAAATTATGGTCCACGAAGAGGCTGAATTGGGGCGGCTGTTTATAAGCTATTTGTCGACTCCATGTTTTATTCAGTCGCATAATGCGGGGGTGAATCTCACTGAGTTGCATACGATTAGAGTCAGGGTGGATTCACACGTGAAACAGACACGACTGGAAGATGCCTGCTGTTTTCAGCCTTCCAAAATTGTGGTATTTGGATGAATTTATATGCGTGACGGTGACTAAGGCGATGGCTTGCAAACATGGGCTCTATTCTACTCGATAGAACCATATTGCTTTTCGACATGCTATCGTATTGTTTTTTAACTTGGCTGCCATTATTGTCAAGTAAATAAGAGCTATCGTTAGTACTAGTTAGACATGTGGAATTGTATTAAACTTCACTATAAATTAAATATATACGTTTTTGATAAATATGTCATTTTTCCATCACTAATTGTAAGTATGGCCACGGAAGTTAATTTGCTACCCATTTCAAAGAAAATCCGCTTGAAGATGTCATTGTCATTAGAGATCCCAAGTCATTTGTAATTGATAGGAAACTCAACCCTATTGCTGTAGAATGTCAGATTGACTTTGGAACTAAGCTTGACTGTACATAAAATCAAATCATTATTACCTAACATTAGCTCATTTAGAATTAGTTCGTTTAGGAATCTTGCACTTTTTTGTTAATGTTACAGAGGGTGTGGATCGTAGGCAGGTACTTTTCCATTTGAGCTACAACCCCACTATCCTGCTAATATTATAAATGCAAAAGTTGGTGTGTGTTAGTTTGTTACTCCTTTATTCTGCAACTGGACGGTTTGAATTAAATTTGAAATGGAGATAGCTCTTGATAGGCTACTTTTCATCCTGGAAACTTTAAAAGTTCAAGGAATAACGATAATAGAAATTTTAGCGGATGAAGTCGCGGGTATATAGAAGCTTGTGTGATATTATTCTAAGATTCTAAGCATCCGCTAGTAGTACCGTGCACTTTCCTGGCTTAACTGACGAAGAACGTAAAGGACAGCGTCTAGCCACGCCACGATTGGTTTGCATCTAAATGTGCCACGAAAACGGGGCATTGCTTGCATGGCACTTTCGCTTTGGTTTTATTAACGTTATTAGGGATAGTTTCTGGGATCGTAATATAGTAGGTATAAGTTTTGTTTATAATGTCGTTTTGTCATGAGATTGTATTTCTTTTGATTTTACTTTGCTATAAATATAAAAGTGACGATACTCGATATTCGTCATTGAAACAAAGGATTTCTAAAAATTAACTATGCATTTGAAATAATACATTTTTATCTTTTATCTTTATCTCATACTATTTTCATATTTCATTGCGTTTATATTTTATACTGGCAACAAAATGTCCTTGAATAGAAAAGTGCCACTTTGATCCCTCCTAGCGGGGAAGAAAAGTCCTCTTTCCGAATAAGTGATGTGAAAAACATATTGATAAAGATAAATACAAAAATAATTACATAGAAAACCTCCAAAACTCAGAATCAATACTCATCACAAACAAATCCCTTACCGAGAATAAAACGTAGGACCTGCTAGCATGGTAGGCCGGGTCAACCAATTAGACTACCCGCGTCCTCAAAAAAATCGTCAATTGTGAACCCGCCCTTACGTACTTGCAATGAATCCGGGCTACTTCCTCTATAAGTATTATAGCCCGGAAAAGGCGCTTTCCCGGCCCTTTGTTACCCCAATTGTATCTTTACGGTGCAATTGTAATTCACGGTCCGAAAAATATTATGCTTTGGCTGTTGTAACACTGTTAAAGGTTGCTTTAAATCACGGAAACTAACTATACGTGGTCAGGGTGACGCATAAAAAATCGTGTTAATAGGTACTCGTGAAATAAAGCCGATTTTTTGGGATAGAAGAGAAGCGAGCACACATGCCACCTGATGGTAAGTGGGGTGTGAGACTAATAGATATTTGTATTATCTTCTATATTAGACTGCAATCCCAAGACTCAAAATGCGTTTCCAACCCAGACGACAAAGATGGATGATTTTATTGTATAGGTTATCAGTGTAACCCAGTTTATTGATTGCGGGTTTGCTAATAGTTTGCTTAGTTTTGGTATATTGACGTCGGTAACTGACCATTTATTAGTTGTTTATTAATGTTGTCTTGATTATTTGAGTTTTATTTTCGTATTATTATTTTGTTATTTTGTATTAATGTTGACGATATCAATGTAATTTCGTAAACTAATCTAAACTAACCACGTCATAATTATTTCATTTTATCGCATCATTAAATTCCCCTGCTGAATACGGCGATACACGGAACACCGTGTTTACTATCTTTCTACACTTATACAACTTCGTGCTATTTAGAGAGGGGGAACGAAGAGGTCAGCTGCGAAATGGGACAAATTAGACGTTTCCTGATGGGATTTTTAACGAGCGGAAAAGGAATAGCTTTTACGTAATTGGTCGAGGGGCGAGAATTGATTTAGTGCGTTTGGATGCATGTTGATTTGAGTAATGACCGTGTTTTCACGGAACACCTTAAATTCCCTTCTTTTTTCTTCCGAATATTCACTTTTCGAACGCTGTTATGTTATGCTGGAGCTATTTGAGATCAAATGTATAATTTAATTGCTATATGTTGGTAGGCTAGGTTTAATTTATAAGGGACATCAAATAATATAGACTTCTTTCAAAACATTGCATTCGGAATTATGAAAATCCGGAGTCGGATGAATTCGGAATTATAACTCTTCGGATTGCTGTAGTGTAACCCCGTGAAAATTATAAAAAAATGGATTAAGCGATGGCATCGCCAGAGAAAACCGTGTATTTAATGAACTTTGGTGATTTTATTATCAACTAGTAGCCTGCGACTTCGTCCGCGTCGACAATCAAACGGGAAGTGTTTCTTTCGGGTAAAACGTAGTCTGTGCGCTAATTCAGGGTATAAGCCCGCCGAGCCATTTCAACATGAAGATCCAATAAAAATACCAACTTCGCATTTATAATATTAGTGAATTTTTATATTTAGAGATGCAAATACCGCTAACTTTCTGGTTTCCAACGACTCGAAATATACGGAGTTGACATAAGCGATAAACCGGATCTGCCATTAGCTTGCATTTTTGAAAATTGCTTACTAAAAGTTATGCCGTTTGATTACGCCCGCAGATCGCTATAACTCCTCCCTCCAAACTTAAAAAAACACAATCTATAAGTTGGCTAGCATCAAAATGGCTTATTTCCTGTCCTGTCCCAAGTTCCCAACGCAGTTAGTACCGCGGCTTAGGCGGATCGACGCCGCTGCTGAGGGAAATGAACGGTACATTGCTACTTTATTGCCGGTTTGGCAGCAAGGGTTCTTTCAAAGGTACACGTATTAAGGTAAAACCACCGGCTTAGGCGTTCGGAGATCGGTGTTTACCATTCGAAGGGTCGGGATTCGTATTGCATTTGCCTTTTTCTGCTTCGTAATGATTGATTTACCTACGACTTTCCTTTTAGTCTCGCTTTTGCCCACGAATTTGAGATTATTGTTAAAAAAATCAATGTCTAAAAAAAGGAAACTTTCAGAATATTTATGGAAATGACTTCAAATTATTAAAAAACCGAAGTCCTAATCCATGTGTCTTCGTAAAGTACAATGGAGATCTTGTTGCCACTTGTCAGCTGCATCATCGATCCAGCTCTAAGATACCATTTAAGTAATTGCTTTGTCATCGGCCGCATATTACCTATTCTATAATTGCCAGCCAATTCCACATTTGAACTTAACATCCTGATATTTTTTTATAAAATATGAAGTATAATAAAAGTTTGTGTAATTGTACGTGTTTCATTTGGTTAAAACTTGGAACAGGAAATTTAAAATGCTACTCCTAAGCCCCCAAACGCCACGTAAATAAAGTCGTTCTGAAAAGTCTCACGAAATAACATTTTGAGGAATCCTCGGTACAACTAGCTATCTTTTACTCTCTCGCTTGTCGCTCAGTACGTCTCTCTCGTTGTATACTAGTTAGAAAGGGGTATACGAGCAACAAACAAGCTGCGATAACTTGTGCTAGCCGTTCAGACAGGTCGGAGTGATTCAGGAAATGTCTCGCCAGGGCGGCTAGAACTTACCAGTGACTTGTTTGTCTCTCGGCGATCCTTCTCTTTCTAGAATAAAACGAAAGAGACGCACTAGGAGACAAGCGATAAAATACAAGTACTAGGCAAACAGAAATACCACATAGCCGCCCGTACTTGATTTAGGAAGCTCTCGTGAATTTTGTCAGGCACTCGGCGTAGTAAAAACGAGTGCACTACGCTAGAGTTGAGAAGTAAATTGGATAATTCAGAAGGAATCCAAATAATTTTAAGATTTTTAAAATTTATTGTAAGATGCAGCGTGTCTTCATTTTAAGAATATAGTCGAGTAGGAAACTACTTTAGTTACAACTTTTCGACTCTACATAGGTAATGGGATCCAAAACTGGTTAAGGAGTTTTTTGATCGATTATAAATTGAACCTAAGCCTTTTCTTTTTGGGTACTTATATTGTATAGGTCCACCATCTTATCTACCATCATCATCTTACCTTCTCCATTAACCTACCGCCAAACAGCAGTGTTCGCATTGTTGTGTTCCGGTTTGGGGATAAGAGAACCGGTGTAATGACTAGCATAGAGTCATTCCATCTTAGTCCTCAGGGTTGGCAACGCATTTGCAGTCTTAGGCTTGCAGTCTTGTGAATGCAAATGTCTATAGGTCACAGTTCCCGCTTACCATCAGGTGGCCTGTGTGCTCGTTTGCCTTCCCTATACCATAAAAAAAAGGTGAGCTTGCATACATTATTATTACTAATTCAATATTTTTAGAACCAATTACTAGTATTTATTTTAGGCCAAGGTTAGGTCGTCGTTGCGTTTACTTACGATAGGATATTTTAGATAGGCTTTTGGGAGCGACTTCCAGTCATCTTTTTTTTATATAACTATTTCATAGCTAGTTGCTATGTGCGCCATCGCTTGAGGATGAATGTTGCACACAAACGGCAAACTCTAGCGCCTCATGGCTACTTCATGTGTCGGCCGGGTGTACATTTGCAGTTAAAGCCACCGGAACCTCGCTGAATATTAAATACGCGTTGAAATTTATTTGATGTCAAGTTTCCATATACAATTAGTGTAAACCTGTGTTTAAGTACATATTTGCTATACATTTTACTTTTAATTTAAAGGCGAGGGTGCTGATAATACTCGTATCATTGAATTTTCTATTGAATGAAAGAAAAAACAGAAATTTATCGAAAGTTTGAGGTCGATATTTTTGGTTTGTTTTACATTGATATAATAATTTCCAGTTTTTCTAACATGAGTCAACATGTCCCTATCGCCTCTCTATGATTAAAAAACAAAGGTTTCCTTATCAATCTTATCATGTTCAGATTCTACCGATATGTGATAAGTCTAATATTCGGGTTATACGGATTTAGCTAGAGGAATTATGATATTCGTAATTAATAAATTCATTGGGTTTTTAGAATTATTTATTCTTAAAACTATTTTTACAAGTATCACTATGGTAACCTATTTCTATAACCTAAGTTTGACTATGGACTCGAGGTCCCATTAACCAGAAGTTTATTCCGAAACTGACCAGCTTCAAAACCACTTCTGTTTTCTTAGTAGACCACTATGATATAGAACAGAGGCTGTATCATGAGCTGTTTAAATTTGTCAAGTAGCAGGGAGGGAAAGGGACAACACTATAACAATAATATAATTAGGTATCTCGTTTTCGTTCCCTGAAAGTTGGCCTCTGAGGTAAATTTCGGAATAGACGCCCGAGGGTTTGATGATCATGTGGCAGTGATCGTTGACATTGTTTAACCTTTAGTACAAAATACTACATTAATAAATAACCAAGCACTAACCTACCTCGAAACTCTGTATTTAACTACTGACCAAGACTTTAAAATAAGAATTACACAATGAAGGTGTTGAGCTGGGCACCTACTAACTTACCGCCCCGTACTCAAAGACATTTTAGACACAATTAACTCGTTCTTTTTTCAAAGTTATGTATGAAAAATCGTTACAAAATAACGTCTTAATCGTCACTACTCATTAACTAAGTCTGAGTGCGGCCGTTAGGCATGAACAAAGCATCCAGTATCTCTTTCATGTACCTACTTTTTACAGACGTAGAATCACCGGCATGATTTTCACCTTTAGTATTTTCGGTAGGTATCCAGAGAACCTATATATTCGTTAGGTTGGATTTTCATCGAATTCGGAACAGCTGGTTTTTTTCTCTCTTCAAAGACATACTTAACCTAATAATCAAATTGGGAAAAACTGTATTTTCTAATTGGTCGTGTTGTTGAACTTTCCGTGGAGCGGAACACAATTTATTAAAATGTACGGTAACTTTATAAAACTTAGGCTGAAGGTCATTAAACATTTTTACCAAAGTGGTAACTTTTGTTGTATTGGTAACTTTAGCAAAGCAGTTGCATTTGCCAAGCGGTAACTTGAGTGATAAATTTTACATATCGTGCGTTAAAAAGAAAAGTGGCGTTATTCAAAAAAATATCAAAAGTGTTTTATTACATAAATCAACTACTTTTTGCCTATATTTTAAGTTGGCAAAGCGGCCCTCCGCAGTTTTCTTCCTATCACTACAGATGGCACCGTTGTCATTTTTCCACTACGCTATAGTCCGCCATCTTTTTTGTAGAAGAGCGACGCTCTCGCCGTTGCAATCCAGTCACAGTGGTGAATAGACGTGTGTTTTTGTGGAAATCTGACATATCTCGGAATAGTGTGAAAATTTGATATAAACAGGTAAGTGTTATTTAATGAAAAATGACATTTTAGAAAAAACTACTCTTCAGTCTTAACTTATCAACGTAATTTAAAATACTAAAATGACACTTTTTGATTTGAGTATAGAAAGTTAGAATAAAGTTTTGTACCAAAGTGATACCTTTTGTAAGATGACGTTTTTCTTTATTTATTTATTTAGAGTTACCGTGGGTTCATTGAATGTGAAGCGTCACTTTTAGAAATGAGACGTTTAAGTTCAAAATACTACTATGAAATTTTATGGTGACTAATAGAAAAATAACTGCTAGTTTTGTTTTTTCTAAATTAGGAGTATAAAGTTTATTTGTTTGCGACTTTTAAATAAGTAAGATTTACTTACGTCACAATTAAGTCGGTCAATGGAAAATCAAAATAACCTAAAACCATCTTTAGTTGACCAACGTTAGTTGTTAATAATGAGCTGAAATGAAAAGATAAAATAGCAAAAACCACCGAAAAACAATTTAAAATGCACAGACATAAAACATAACACCATGCTTAAGCAAAAAAATACCATGAGCTGATACCATACCCCATACTCAAGATAAATAGATGATGTGAAGCGTAATAATTAAATACCTAAACGTTTGTCAAAAAAATGTCGTTAACACACTATGATATCAAATAGAATTTTACGTGCGTCTTGTGTATAAATTTAAATAAGCTGTAAACTCGAAAAACATAATTATATTGAAATTAATCATTCGGCAACAATAAATCTAATTTATTAAACTTGAATACCCACGAGAAAGTGTCAGAGTGTCATCAAGATAGGTATATTATAGAAATGAATCGTTTGGCAACAAAAAATCTAACTTATAACACTTGAATACCTACGAGAAAGTGTCAGTCTAATCAGGATAGGTATAATATATAGGTACATTTACTTACACAGACTTGTGGTTATCTAAATTCAAAGCGTTGTTCACTATACGCTTAGTGCGACTACTTATTTTATTGATTTTCGTAGCCAAATCACACCACTTAACCAAAATTTTAACATAACACGTGCAGGCTAACTCGACATTTGGCTGGCGACTGCGCGTTTGATTCAAACGCGCAGTCGCCAGCCAAATGCCGTGCGCCGGAGCCGTTCGAACTCATTCAAATGGTTTGAATGAGTTCGAACGGCTCCGGCGCACGGCAATGGCATGAAGTTGGTGGGGGAACAGGTACTACCAACCTAAACGCGTCAAATGAAACGAACAAAGACTAACGTCTATGAATATAACACTTGACTTACAAAAACTAGTAACTTCAAGTAAAAAAACACATAGCTACTACATTTAAAAAGTTATGATTAAACTCGTTCGACCACATCAAAACCTAGTAAGCCTCTATGACTTTTTGAATACCTAGTAAGTGCATGTCATATACTAGGTATTTGAAATAGTTTTGTGACATACTGGATTTTGAAATGGTCAAGCCCGTTTGTTTCTGTAGGTACTTAGTAGGTTTCGGGGTACTCATATCTGTGAACCTGACCGAGATAGGTCTCTAAATGATTTTGCATCCGGTAGGGACTTACTAGGAACCACGTTTTATGCAAGAAATACAAAATTGAATTTTTGAGACTTGCTAGGTTTTGAAATGGCGCAGCCTAAAGCGCTGCGAATTATTGAGTATAAGTTTATGTTTTCTTTTTTATTTCTTTAAAAAGTACCCACTTTTATTCTACTTGAATCGATATAAAAAAATAATAATTTTATGTCGAGTTTCGAAAAAATCTACCTGTTTGATTTGGTTGTTTCGCCAAAAATATTACTTATTTCGCATCATGTACCTTGCTATTGGCAATATTTTTAACACTTCAGTGTAATTTCATTTGCTTTTTATATTCAATAAACAAAGTTTTCTTCCACAATTTGTATTTTATTTCATAAAAGGTCACCGTAAAAGGTTAACTATTTTTATGGAAAAGTGGCATTTATTAGGCTAACAAGGCTTTATTTCTACTTTTCACATTACATTTTTATAAAAAGAAATAGAAAATTTTTTTACGAAGAAAGTGATATATAATACTTAGTTACTTGTTCTATACCATCTTCAACATATTGAAATAAGCGTGCCCGAAACTTTTAACTCTCGTCCTGTAAATTTTGATGATTTTGAATAACGTCATTTTTCTTTTTAACGCACGATATCTACTGTCTTGTACTTTGTTGCAACAAATTATGATATTCATACCGCGTTCACCGCGACGCAGCATATCTCTAATCTACCTTAAGCGATTAACATCTTCCTTTGTACAAAATTTATTAAAATATAGGTACGAGTGCAATTTAAATGAAGCGTTCGAATAAGTACATATATAAACAATTGTTTACAAGAAACGCGTTATTTTTGTCTTTATGAAACTAAGTTTGGCGTTTCAATTCGCGAGTTGTAACTTCCTGCACTTTCGTCTTTGTTACGTTACTAACTTGGTAACACAAACTTGAGCATTTTCATCTTCCAAATTGTAGAGTAATTAAGTTTGAAAGAGTAACTGTTATAGTTTCATGTGATGTGATGAAGTTTATATTGCAAGAACGGAAAACTCTCTTGTTCATAACCGTGCATTTTGGCAAACTAGAGTTACGAAAAATGTTACAATACTGCATTCGCCGTCGAAATCAAAGTATAAATAGGAAAGCAGTTTGTCTTCGGCCTTTTGGGAGTTTCTGTTACCTATTGCCGTTCGCTAGCTAGGGTTGCGACGATGCGCGTCGCTCGATACTTAAGGCTTGATTTCCTTCTACGTTGACATCGGTCGCTGACGTGGCGGTCGAGCGTACGAATATACACCATGTTCTATGAGACACCGCACATCGACGCTGACGTCCGCGGCAGAATTGCCATATGTTCGTACGCTCGACTGAAATCAGCGCCCGATGTCAGCGTAGGAGGAAATGAAGCCTAATACGTACGCAACCATACGCTGTGCCGGAGCGGCCCCGACTAAACCGGCTCGGTCAGTCCTGTTAAGTTGGCTTGTGATGGGTCACGGTGCATACGGTCGAGACACACGCACACGTAAAGGCTTGGTCAAACACACGGCGCGACGCAGCGCCGCGGCCGCGCCGCGTGATGCCGACGCGATGCCTGTTCAAACAGGGCGCGCGCGGATCGCGCCGGCCTCGCGCTCTCAACACGCCCGCATCGCGCGCGCGGACGCGGCGCGGACGCAGCGCGATGCGGGCGTGACTCGCGCGCGGGCCGTCGCTCGCTCATTCCTGACTGATGTGACCCAGCGCGGCGCAGCGTGCCGCCGCGTCCGCGCCGCGCTGCGCTGCGCTCGCGCCGCGTGGACGCAAGAGGCCGCGCGGCGCGGAGCGCGACAGAAGCGGGGCGCGATGCCGGCGGGACGCAGTCTGTTTGACGTCGCTAACCTGTTAGCATGTATTTAAAGTCACCGCGGTCGCGCGGCGCGGCCGCGGCGCTGCGTCGCGCCGTGTGTTTGACCAAGCCTTTAGCCACGCGATATACCTTTGTTCGAAGACAATATTATACTGTTTATACTGAGCCGTAACTCTTTATTGCCAAGTTACTAACTTAATAAATATTCGTTTTCACCTTTCATAATTAATTTTAGCTTTTCAGTCCAACAAGACCAGTTAACGTTCAGCAGATTCTGACACTAACGCTGTCTTATGTATACTGATTTAAAATAAGGACAGCTCTTTAGTCCGTCCGTACTTCGCATATGAAAAACGTTTCGAAGGAGCAAGGGGAGTCGTTCCACTTCAGCCCCTTGTCGTCTCTGTTCCAGAGCTCCAGGCAGTTCTCTTCTTCCCCGTTCTCGTAGCGGAAGTTGTTGGGTTCTCCCGCGTTCCAGTTGACAAACGTCAGGGGCCGCCCGTTCGCCATCCAGAAGAAGTTACCTTCTTCCGCTAAGTCTGTTCCGGATGTCCAGAAGTGCTCGCGACCGTAACCTGGAATTGGGAAATGGGCCACATTATACACGTAGGTAGGTAACATAGTATAATTGCTGCAGGTCTGAAAGAAACCATTATTTTTTAATTTGAGATTTTTAATTTAAATTTATAGTAATGCAAATATTTAAATAAAATAAGACAAAATTGTAACGAATTACTACAGCTTGAAAAATTATTTTCCATATTATCCATACTAATAAAATAAATTTATTGTTATAAATAAATATCAGCGGACGATGTCACACCAATTGACCTAGTCCCAAACTAAGCTCTGGCTTGTACTATGGGTACTAGACAACGATATAAATACTTATATAGAGAAATATATACTTAAATACATAGAAAACATCCATGACTCAGGAACAAATATTCGCGCTCATCACACAAATATCTTCCCTTACCGGGATTTAAACCCAGGGCCGCTGGCTTCGTAGGCAGGGTCACTACCAAAGTACCAACGAACTAGGCCAGGCCCGTCGACAGTTATAAACTTTGCCGCTCTGTTTGTTACGCTTTTACGGCTAAACTGCTGAACCAATTTCGATGAAATTTGGTATGGAGATAACTTGAACCCGACCCGACCCGAGCAAGATCTTCAAGGAGGGCCTTTCTTACCCGCCAGTAGTGAAACGACTTGAACGCGGGCAGCAGCTAGTAATCTCATGAAAGAGCTAGATTCTACGATGGCATCCATTAAGACCCGATAAATGAACCGTTACCTGAGTCCTTGACGTATTTCTCGAGCTGGTCGTTCTCCTGCTGCGAGGCGATGGAGGCGAGGTGCATACCATGGAACCGGCAGTACTGCTGCGCCTTGAACCAGTTTGCCTGAAACCATAATTATGGTAAATATAAATACACTAAACAGACCTCAGAAGTAGGGGCAGAATCAAACGACTTGGATACATTGTATTTATGTTTGATAGGAGTTCTTTAACTTTAAGGATCTTGTTCTTTTAATTGTTTTGACTCCATTAGCATATATCAAAATCAAAGTTACTCTAATTGTCATTTGATAACAATTACTGTAAGTCGTTTTTTTAATCTCACTGATAATAAGTTAGTAAACTAAAAATGTATTCAAGCGGTGATCTCGTTTACGGGTGGGTGGGGAACTCGTGTATATTTGATATCATATCATAATACACGCATGAGAACTAAGTTACCACGAGATACAAAATGCACACTTACAGATATCAATTAAAATCGACTATTTTTATTGATAGTCAGTCACCGAATGACATTCAAAAATCGACACCTTGCGGCAATGGCTGTGTAGTTCATTTTACGGCGAGCGTAAAGGAAAGAGGAATAGCAATTACATAGCTCTGTTACAACCGCCCTGCTCACAAGAGTAGATCAGTTGACGGCGCCGATTGCCAAGTTGGTGGTTGATTTTGTTTTGTTAATTTGAGTGGAATTATCTGTATGTACAGTCAAGGAATTAAATTTGTCACCCACCTTATTGTTAGTTAAAACTCAATCTGACATTCTACAGCAATAAGGTTGAGTTTTCTAACAATTACTAATGACTTGGCATGTCTAATGACAATGACATCTTCAAGCAGATTTTCTTCGAAATGGGTAGCAAATAAACGTACGGACGAGTAAGTAACGTTATCGTAACGTTAGTTTAATTTATTTATTCATCAATTTAATGTTACAATAATAATAGATTCCATTGTTTTCGAGGATATTTGCATGGCGAATGTCCGACGGTTGGCGTTGAACTTCGTGACGTCATTGACTAGTAAACGTAAATATTATAGTCATAATAAACGTACATTAATTAATGTTTGGTGACGTAAGTCTGTTTTAGGGATTTGTGCTACGGATTGCGATAACAGTCTTCGTTTTCGGATCGTTAAGACGATTCGAAGTCGTGACGTATGTTTGGAATGTTCGTGCTGGAGCCACTGTGCCAAACACGGTTATACAGGGCGACTGCGGGGTTGTGTAGCAACAAAGTAAACTCACTGCACCATTAGGAACATAGCGTAATATATTAAAATAAACATTCAATGTAATCCACATCCACCCTACAAGCTTAATTTCTTACTCGTCTGGTCGTTAGATTTTCAAATAGGTTTTAACAGTTTAACCATAACTTTAGTATTAATTAGAAACACATAAAAATATTTTGATAAAATGCTCAATTTTAATTGTTTCAAAAACCACTATACTGATAGAATCTCAATCATTTACTGAGTTGGGAAAATTAAGTATCACGACCCCAAAGCCACAACTGTATATCGAAAACTGAAGATAACTTTCCCCACCAGAATCAAGATTAAGTTATATGCGCATTACTCACGGGCACGAAAATACTGGTCTCATCTCCATTAAGAACTAGATACATGATAATTAACTTTTCAAATCAATCATGGCGTCAACTTCTACAAGGTATATTATTACCATACCACGTAACAGCAAATTACAATCGATGTAAGAAAGTACTGCGACTATTTATAATAAGTTATTACTATTAGAAAGTGAGGCTTTTTATTTGAATAAATATTTGTCATTTATTGTTCTCGTAATGTTTGTTTGGCGTTTCTCATTAGTTTGGTGTTTTTTGTGATTATCACCGACTTTTGTTAACTATAGAAGCAGTCGATAAAAACCCTTGAAAAATAGCAAGTGTGTCGCCGGTCTTAACTTAATCGACTATAAATGATACTTTAATGTAAATTGTAGAGTTATATAATAAAGGAGAAAACATAATTCAATAGTAATCCTATTTCCATAACATTCACACTGCAACTACCCGCATAAATAATTTAAAAAACAGGTACATACAAGTTGCAAAGTATTTAGAACAACCCCCAAATGGCAATTTGAATACAATTATGATCAACAGCGTAATTTCTGTCAGGCAATCAAGGCAGCGAAAATCTCGCTCTGGAGGCCATAAATGAATTAAATTTGAGATTCGCCACAAGAGGCACTTTGATCCTTAATTACGGAAGGCTGAGGAGTAATCCTCATCGTGGGAGGGAAGAAAGGGGGAGCTTGAGGCGCCGGGGAAAGGAGGGGGGGAGAGAATGCGGTTAAGAAAGGAAAATTTGACACCAAATCTCTCAACTAATCTTAGGCCCGGATAACGTTATTAGGGCTCCGACAACACCAACTTATAGATACTTAAGGTACAACTAGATAAGAAATGTAAAAGATATTATTTTGTAACTTGGTTAATTTGTATAGGCTATGTAGTAATACCGTGACATCATATTTTGCCGGATAAGCTAGTAAGTATTTATCGTGCTTTCAGTTAACTTATCGATGGGTACTGAGGCTTACTGGGAAAGCGGAATAAATACGAGTTTATCCGACGAAATAGGTATTGGTTGATTATTTAGTACATCTGTAGGTAATAAAATAATGTATCCATGCATCCTTAAGTTACGTGGTGTTTTGTTTATCTACTAATAAATTACTAATGCTTTGTGTTATGACTTATCCGTTATTCATAAACGTACAATGAACATACTTTAGTTAAAATGTTCTTTGTCCTTTTTGTGTCAAATTCAAATGTCATAGTTCAGATAAGGACAGTGCACAATAAAATTAAGCACACTTTAGCTATTTGCGCGTTTATAAATAAGGGTTACGCAATTAATTATTTTTTTAATATTTTATTTATTCTAGAAAAGCAGTTCGGAATACTATTTAAGAGACGTAGATCCGTAAAAGTTGGATTAGTCATTTTTACGCGTTGGTCCACGTCAAATTCGTCAAGTAAAGAAAACTAAGAAAATAAACGTACGTACTTTCACATTTTATCATATAAGTTAGGTTCAGGTACGATGTTATTTAACTTTTACCTACGGATAACTATAAAGATAAAGAGACATTTATTCGCAACAATACAAAGTTACATCACAACAAGCAAGGGCAATGAATCATTTAATTTGCAGGAACTGCAAGACAGTTTGAGTTCCTGCATAGATACACATGACTATGATAATTATCTAATATAAATAATATAACCAATGCTTCATTAGCAGAATATTATTGCCAATTGCAAATATTACGAAACAGTTCGCGAAGCGTCGCCATTTGAAACGAAAAGATGGAAAAAACCCGATTGACCTCTACTTAGGTACTCTAATAAAAAATCGGTCTGATAGTTAAGTAAAGTGATTCTCATAAGAACCACTTACTTTTTAACATTAATTAACCGACGAGGCTATCTGTAGACCTGTCAGAGCATTACTAGTTTGCGTGAGTTTTTAATTGGCGCGGCACTAACCTAACTTGCCTACGAGCGCGCGGGACAATTTTAGTTTACCGGTAGGTAGGTATCGATGAATTAATTTAAGGTATTCAAAAGAAGAATGGTAAATACATATGTCAACAGTGGTGAGCCAGAGACTAGTAGTCGAACTTATATGATAGCGTACTGTGCGAACAGAGGGAAATATGTCTTTAGTACTCTTCCCACTCATACAAAGCATAGGCAAAGGCTGACTACAGGTCTCTGACTGACCTCTGGTAACTTTACCCTACATCCTATTATTCAAAACACCTTTCAACGAACGTACGATACTCAGAATTTACTTTTCATCGAAAGGCATTTCTCGTCGCATGGGTTTTTTTTGGTAGATCCACGTTTAACCTAACCTAACCTAAGAACGAATGTTTCAGATATCCTGAAAATATTATGGTATCAGCAGAAAGTAATGTTCGATGAAATGATACGACCGATAAAGTGAAATCGGACAAAAGGATGGGTAACCATAATACATAAATACATGACCACAGATAAAAATGCACATAGATAACGTAAACACCTGTCTGTATGAAAACCAAACGTGTCACTTTTTTCTACCAACTGGGAAACCCCAGAAAAGAGAATTTTCCGTTTTCGATTCAAAAGTCGATTCAAAATCATCGCTTTTTTGGGCTATATTGCAGTTTATCATCACGCAACGAGGCATTTTCTTAATTTCCATGGCCGACCGGCTGCAACAAAAGACGCGCGGAAGTCGTGGAATGTCAATAGCGGTTTAAGACGGGATTCGGACAAGCGAAGTAGATGCATTTGCATTATCTATGTGTGTTTATTTCTGTTTACTCTTGGACTCATCAAATTAGGTACACTAACTTTGACTTCTCACACACAAGCGTGTACCTACCTAAATGTTCATTATTATGAGCTGTATTCACCATTTTTACATTCATATTACAGTTCAAAGGTGGCCCGTAATCTCTTGGCTTAGGATTCTGTACTTGATATTAAATCGCTGCTGCATTCAAAAATGTAATGGCGCCCTTTTATACCTGGATGAATTGAGGTTATTTATGCCGTCGTACTTTAAGTAAGAGTTTGTAAAGTTGCACAAGAGATCAAAGAAAAGAAACGGTGGCATCTCTCTACAGAGTACCTACAGGTACTCACTGTAACTTCAATAGTCTAATGAAAACTGAAAAATTGACTGTTTTTTTATGAGTTGGTTTTGGGCTTGGCTTTGGCTACTCTATAACAAGTGCGCATGTCTATTCATATCTATGGGTCACTTAGGAAACTTCTTGCCTAACACAGAACACATTTAACATAACATCATGAACTCATAGTTATTGAGTTGCCATTTCATTAAGTCTGTTACCTACCTAAATGCGGATTTTACGTTTTTAAACTACTGTAAATCATGGCGAACCTGATATGCGATATGCGAAACGGAAAAAACTTTATTTGCATGTGTTAGAGCATCGATGAATAGTTGTCAAGTTGCCACGGTACCTATACGCTACTCTACAGGAGGAGCTTCGAGCATAACTAATAACCTAAAGGAATTCAAATATACAGATATAGAGATCCCTCTCTAGATTATATCATGGCTTTCGGTTTTATCCGTTTTTCGTTTCAGTCCAAGCTCGACGCCAAACTTGACATTGCATCCGCAAAGTCCGGCATTATGTGCAGTTTTAATCGTTGCATAATGAACTCAACCGGTCGAGAAAGTTGCGCAGGCACAGCCGCGCGATGGCACGCGACGTTGGACTAACCAATCACGAATGGGTGATGGTGTGACGCATAGGTGATTAAGCGGAAGAGACAAAGATGTGATAGAGGGGAAATGATATGGGATGGACGTGATGAGATTTATAGGGGATATAGCATAAAAACAGTGTTATTTGCATTTGTAGAGGGATGTGTACAGACAGCAGTGACTATATAATGATGCCTGCGTAATGATGTGACAAGATAGTTAAAAGGTAGCAAGGATCATACACTCAGGAGGAAAAATACCGGGTCAGAGTGCGTTTTTCATACAAACGACACTATTTCGAAGCCTTGGTTCCTTGCCAGGGGTTGTTTCGAGTGAGGTTTAATGGTGGATACTCCGAGGTTCAATAGAGGAGATCAAAAGTTCTTAAGATACCTAACTGATCGCACAACCAGTTAACACCACAGCCGGACAGTTTGGGTCAGCATTTGGATTTCCTTACATTTTATTGCCATGTTAGATGTTTTTCTGAATATGCACAATTCCGGCGTTAACCGCAGATTCATTCAGTTGGGTATCCTAGGCACTCTGGAAGTCCTGTATCGATGCTCGCGGTATTCATCATCAGAATTCACTAAAAGCATTCCCTGGCGAGGAACCAAGGCTTCGAAATAGCCTCTTTAGTATGAAAAACGCACTCTGACCCGTTATTTTTGCTCCTGAGTGTAGATGAAATAATAATAGAAGTAAGAATTTGATAGAATTGTTTACAATAACGCTAACGTTAACGGTTTTCGAAAAAACTCATAAGCGGCCGACGCGATAGATCGTCACTCGTCACTTTACGTCAGTTCTATAGCATAACCCTATGTTAAGTAATTAAGTCTTGCATTATATAATTGTTTAATGGGCTCAATCAACGTTTATATAAAAGAGTAATTATTTAAATATAGGATTAAAAGCGCGAACGTGTAGAATTGTTTTTGACTACTTCCTAAAAATATTGAACAAAAACAATATAGTTTGAAATTTGGACAGGTCTTACATCACTTTTTTACCTTTGATTTATGTGTTATTGGACTCCTGACCTTTAATATGATAGTTAGCTTTGTTTTAATCTGCCGTTGGTAACGCTGGGTCATTTATTAATTCACGTTAGGTAAGGCGGGTCGGCGATTATCCCATATCATAATCTCGTGACTGTTAGTTACGATAAGAGCATATTTTATTCTTCCGCATTTTGTCTGTGGCTTCTTCGAAAACGCCTTAACGGATATCGATGTAGTTGCAATTATAATGTGATTCCCTCTCCGTAGAATTCGTTTGACGTGGGAAAAAAAACCCTATGCATAATGAACCACAAGGAAGGGGTTCAAGCTACCTCTACATTGACATTAGGTGGTTTAGCTGTGAAAGTGAACAAACGGAACAAACCCACTATTTTTCGCATTATTTGTTATAAACTGTCCATTCAGATCAATCTAAATATTGACACAAATCTGTACGTAATCGATCCGCATGTGGTCGTTTTTATTTTATTCTCTTAGTGTTAGATTTATTATAACTATCAAATTGCAAATATGATCATTTTTTAACTGCCACTTATAAGGAAACAGTGGATCCGTAAAATAGATAAGTTACCAGGGCCTAGGTAGCTCTTATTTACTCGTACTTAACAGTAATGGCGGCCGATTTGAAAATAAAACGATATCATGTCAAAGGCATTATGGTCTTAGCCAGTAGAATAGAGATCCAGGACTTTTTTAAATCAGAGTACAGTCCGTGAGCTCCTAAAAGAACCTTCGGGTTTTGGGGGCAATCGGAAGGCTTCGTGTAGTAGAAAATGACAGTGCACTCCTTGTGTTTTCATTGATTTATATAGAGCAGTAAAACCACCACAGACCTTTTTATTTAGTTTGTTATTTTCGGAAATCGATTTCTGCAAATTGTGCAAAATTTTGGTAGTTACAGAATTATCAACGCCTGGGGACGAAGGCGTGAGTTTTTTGTATATTTAAGTATGTGTATTTCCATGAGGAGTCAACTTAAACACGTATTCGTACACGTATTTCTGTAAATGAAGTTGAAAGTTGTTAAGAAAAGTTTTGATTGTGATTATTTTAATAAGGTACATTATCGTCATATCGAAATCGTTAGGTCATATCGAAAAGTACATTAAAGCATATAATATATAAATGTAGTTTCTAAGAATCCACAGGTGGGTATAACAGCTCTTTATATTTCCAAACTAAAGTAGTGTGTGAAGGTGGGGTGTTCTCTATTTAAATTAACGATGGAAGAATTCGATAATGATTATTTTGTTTTAATTGTATCATGACTAAAAGTCATATCGCATTAAAATTTGAAAAAGATAATTAAACGTAATATTATAACAATAAGGTTCATTTTGTATTGATGGTTATTCTTTACATAACTTTTTACGGTAGCTTCGAAAAGTTTTGCAAGTTGTTAACAGAACAGAACCGCATATCACGATCGCGTGTGATCGTCAATACCCGAAGTATGCTTCTAAAATCCGAAGGTTCTTTTAGGAGCTCACGGATTGTAGGTAGTTCAGTCATCAAGTTAATTTGCTTCACTGCTGGAAATCTGTCCCTATCCACCCCAGTTTAAACTCTACGCCAATTACCCAAGTGTTAAATTAGCTCAAAACCCGATGTTCAGTGGTCAGTTTTGAGTTTCCAGTACATTTTCCGCGGCCGGGTTAGTTCCGGAACATTGACGCCGGAACTAATTCCCCGGAAACTGACAAGTTGTCCGGAAATTCATGAGGTTGAAGTTTGAGTTTTACCGGTCATTGGAAGTTTAAATTTGGTAAATGATTTTTAATCGTTTGATGAAGTTGTTGTCATGTGAAATGGTTTCAGTTCGATAATTTGTCGGGGTAAGTATTGTCATGTTAGTTAGGTTTTTTGTTAACATTATAAATATGAATGGAGCTCTGGTAGGTAGTTACTAGACAAGAATCTAAGTCCAATAGTTTTTTTTTGTCACGAATACTTACTTAGTAAGTAGCTATAATTTTTAATAACTCAAGGAGAGAAGCTGATTGGTCCTGTCATGTCAGTAACATTTTTTTTGTTACTGATTCATGTTTAATCAAATGAAAGATTAAAATCATAAAAATTTACTTTTATAGACTGTAATTAATGTAATAATACGAATTTTAAGGACGCGTTTAGCCAAGTTGGTTGTGACTCTGCCTACGTAGCCAGCGGTCCCGTGTTTTTAAACTGGGAGGGTTGGGGGGGAAGGCGTCAACATTTGACATTAGCACAAAAGTGTCTATAAGAAGCAAAAAAAACAATACTGCGCATAGTTTTTGATATTTATTAGGACCTAGTGACTTAACAATATAGATAAAAAAACATGCAACCAGAAAATAATTGTGTAAAGCAAAAATCCCTACCGATGGGACTAAAATGTAACATGCGCGCTATTTGCGTTCTCGCGCTGAAAGGGAAAAGGAAAAATCATTTTCAAAATAGAGAGCTCTTTTTAAAATACAGGTCATCTACGTATTAACTAGCCGTCGACGAAGTAGCCACACTGCGCAACGCGGCGGATTAGATTAAATGCCGGCTTAATTCGATTTAAACCTCGGTCAAAACGTGGACCTGGATCAGATTTATTTGTGTAAAAAAACGCTAGATTGAAACGCCCCAACAATGTTTGGTTCAAGCCATCAGTTTTGTTTCGTGAATAACTATGTAAGAACTTATACATGCAACAAAACTGTTAATGTTACTGTTTGGTTATGTTTAAGTTTAATTAATCAAAGATTTAATTTTATTTAATTTTGTTCATATTTTCCATCATTTTGGGAAGTCTTTCCACCTCTTTACTTGACGGGTCCTCTCTTATCATCCCTGGAAATGGTCAAAGTCTACCACCCGGTACCCGCTACCCGGTAGATTTTAACCATTTCTCATTACCAGATCTCAGTACGTGCTCTGGCCATTTCCATTTCAGATTGTCTGAATCTCAGATCTCAATATCAGGTGCTGTGTGCTCATTTGCCTTCCAAAACAAACTATATATTTTATAACCGTTTCAACATGTTGAGAACCAAACAGACAACCATTATTATTCACAAAATTCATCTAAAATGTACCGGGACAAAGTAATCAAAACATTTGGACAATGTGAAAGTGAAATGATCTCCAACGGCCGCGTGGAGCGGTGTCACGTGCGCTTCAATGGAATGGTTTTTGTTGCCATATCGCTAATTCAGTACGGCGAGATGCTAACCAGAATACTGATGGGGTTTTATGAATGGGTTTAGCATTTTTGATTTGGAATATAATTGAAGATTTGGGTGTGGAAACAATCAAAAGGATTTGGTTCGGGATTATAATTCGTGGCCTGGATAGAGAATTAGCCAAACCATTGGATTTTTTGTTTTAACGATTTTCAAGTACTGACACAATGTATGGTTTGGGAAAATAAGCGCTCGTCACGACCGTCCGGTAGCTTAGAAACGTCAATCTATACATATCTCCTAAAACGTTATCGTTCGCCGAATGCATCAGTGAACTGATAAAGTTTTGATTTGTAATTTTTTGGTATGCAAACATTATATTATGAAAAGTCTAGGCCACAACATTTCATTTTTTTTTTATTTCATGACATATCATAAGTTGTTTATTTATGATTAATTATTTGAGGTTTTCACTCGTTATTTTACGTATAGCTGACGACATCTGTTAACATTGGGTTAACAATGAAATGCTATACATATCCTTTGATATCTGCACTCGGTATTGTTGGACGAATGCAAGGTGTCTAACCTCACGTCAACTACATCTAAGTTTTATATATTTTCTAAAACGCGTGGTTTTTTCTTCTGCTGATTAGGCAATTTAATTAAAAACGCATGACGCATGTTAAGTAATAGTTAGTAGACCGCGTGGCGTGCCAGTAAATACAATGGAGAAATAAATGATGTACAACATGTACAAGACTACAAGAAACTTGAGAGCCGTAATCGCTGCATGTACAGCAAAGGAGGTATCTATTACACTGTGGTCAATCTACTGAGAAGTACTTGTAAATTTATTCTCAGTGTGATTTGCGTTTTAATAACCACTACATTAGTTTTTCGAAATATAATTAAGTAGGTGATTTGTGTTCACTTTCGAATATGTTTGGTTTGTATTAGGTACCTCGATCGGAGAATGAATACTGTACTTTTTGCGGTGTAGCTTTTTTTCGTCAACTATAAACGTCGGAACGCCATTGATTTCCCTACCTAAGTGGGCCAAAAGGTCAAAATACGGATCTTTTATAACATAAACAATGCGAGATTGTACCTATGTATTTTGAAAAGCGGTCGTCCTACTGTAAACCCAAAAAAGAGGTTTTTAACTACCATAAATAAAGTTTCCTCTAATTTCTAAAACCTACTTCTCCCTACCTTCTTTGATACCTCAGAACCTCTTAGAACAAAATGGATATTACGATTTTCTTCATCATAACTACGGTTATTAAACAGTGGCGTAAGATTGTACGAGTAAGTGGTCAACACGTAACTTGGGATGGCCGGACACAACAGTGTTTAATGCATATGATTCATAAACATAATGATATTGGATGAGCGGACCGATTGGGACACAGCAATTGGCGAAATTTATTCATCTGAGTTAAAACGAATAAAATCATTTTCTTAATAATCGCAGCGGAAATTAGCTGTCAATCTTAATGGACGTTAAAATTCTGGGAGCATCTTGCATTAATTAAAGATGAATATAATTTGTTGAACGTTATTTTAAGTCGTTCGCGAAATATTACTATCATAAATGGAAATTAACCAACACAAGTACTTCATCCAATCTATTCATAACATTTATAACCTTAACTAATAAAAATAATTATTATCGGCGTTGTATTGTACCGGGGTAAAGAACCCTTAGTGTGCGAGTCCGACTCGCACTTGGCCGGTTTATGTTAAATGATAACTAGAGAGTTACAAAAATTAGGTACCCTACTTTCCAATTTGTATTGAAGAACATCTGGCAATACACAGCGGACTTCGATGAAGGAATTTTAAATATACCTACCTATGCAGTCTGGAAAAAAGCCTGTCACAGGATTTGGCCACATTTAATTCTATCCTGATGGTCGGACACTTAGAACTACGAGTTACCGTCGATTTTCAGAAGAACAGGCTTAATGCTCGGTTTATATGATCGTTGGCGTTGTTAAATCTGAACAAATCTGACACATTTTAAACTCATTTTTATTCAAGAATGCTAAGAAGTGGTTAGTGCTTCGTGTAAAAGTCAAAGTTCTTTATTCTTCAATTTAGGCATAATATAATGCACCTATGAATGTCAAAAAGCATTACCACCGGTTCGAAAAATAAAACCTTTGCCCCGAGAAGAACCGGCGTAAGAAACTCGGCAAGGTACATGTACGTAACTGAACTGGACGCAATCCTTACGGGGACTCCGCAATGATGGTCAGGAAGTCTCCAAGTGCGGTTTTAGATTAAACATTTCATCATTAGTCATTTAATCAATCAGGGATTTTATTCTTAATCGGCATTTCCCCTATCGCATTTGTATTATTGTTGAGCTATCATAGCGTTTCAATAGGTGAAAAGACAATGTAAAATAGAGGCTTAATAATCAATCAGGTACCGTTCAAAATGAATTAAATAAAGACTTTGCAATTATTCGGGTAGCACCTGTCACAAGTCATAGAAAGTATAGTAATAATTTAAACATAACCTAACAATGCGCGGACACAGTGGGAGTGCCGGAGAGAGCCGCCTTCGATCAACGCTTGCAACATTCCGTCGCACGCGCATCTTTGACGTAACTCACTATAATGCCAAATCAAAAAGGTAATATGTGCATATAGACTTCATACTCTCGTACTGCCTCTTTCTTTTGGACAACAGTATAGGTAATTGCTTGATTATGAGCCTCAATGACTCCGGAGACATCTTGAATTTTCCTTATTGTTTTGTTTACGAAACTTGTTAAAGAATGAGAATAACGCTTTATTGGACGTTTTTCATTTATTACAAATTCCTGGTCGAAACACTAAAGCTGGGCATTCACGGACGGGCCGTTTGTCTCGGCGACTTGCGCGTTCGCTTTCCACTGCGTTGTATAGTGAGTGACATGTATGATAATTCATACTATACACCACAGTGGAAAACGCACAAACGGCTCGTCCGTGAATGCCTATAAAAACATTCCATGCCAATGCAGTAGCATCAAGAACCCACGACCGAATATTATAACTGGAACCCGTTGTAAGATAGCAACAGCTGACCGTTTTTGAAGTTTCTCTTTAACGAATAGTTCTGGTAATCGGCCCACACACCTTAACCTTCTATTGTAATAGGAATGACCATAGCGATGGCAAAATCAAAAAAGTAAATTGTTTATTCATTGCTAGCACGGTTTCGAGTTATAGCCGCGAACCGCAAATGCCACAGCTAATTTAGACTCGCGGTTTTGCATGATGTGAATATTACCGTAATATAATGAATTCTTGGGAAAATTGTTTTTGTGTCGAGTTGTCGACTAAGTAGGTCAATCAAGGGTAAAACTTAATTGACCATGGGACTGACTTTCGGAGCCGAGTTTATGTTGGTAACAACGATTATGGTCGTAGTTATGAGAGTGTGACCGAAACTGGATTTTGGATTGATTTATATCAATTTTGAACAATTTTTTGATTCTTCAAAATCATTAAGGTCTGTTTCCATTTTGATTAGTTACGACGTTAACTAAATTCTTTCAATATGCAAATTCCGCCCTAAAAATGTGGAAACATGCAAAACGCTAGCTCAAAGAACGTCCGAATCTGCATTCAAGTTTTGCGCAATTCAGTACTTGACAAATACCTACTGTGAACATGTGGATGTGTAGCCACCTCTTCAATAAAACCGTTTGTCAAAGTACGAGTATGTCGGCTATTAGGTTAGCTTAGATGCCAACCCTCTCATACATCTTTTCTGGTCTTAAAACACGCTTAGTTCGTAGAGTCATTCTAAGAACAATTTAGAGAAGCGAGTGGCATTTTCTTCAAGACAATACATACGTTGTAAACCAGACTCAACTAAGGACTTTTGTTGAACATTTTTTCAGTTTTAAGAAGGGCATTATTCCTTTGCGTCCCCTATAAGTTTTTGGTTGTAAAGTGGTCAAAGGTTTATGCACAGTTGTTTACCTTAAAGAATATGCCCAGGTAGTATCTCTTCTCGCCGGTCTTCAGCAGCGGCATCGTCCACCGCGTCACTCCCAACTCGTCGTCACTGCAACTCGTGCATTCTGCGACAAAGCAACATATAATTTAACTAAATTAGCTATAAGTAAGTTGAAATAGTTAACGTTACCGATTTTTGTATAAGACTTAATTCTGTGATTCTAAATGAAGAGTCGCCAGTCCCACCTTATGCGCCGAGAAGTGAAACATAATACGAGATATAATGAAAATTTTAAAACTAGTTAAGTCGTTTAAACGTGTTGTTTATCTGAAACGAAATGTCATTATAAAGAAAAAATAAATGTGGCAAAAATAAATTTGAATAAAAATACTTAGGTAACCATAAGTTGTAAAGAAGCGCTCAAAGGTTGCTTGTGATTTACAGAAATGTTAAATGCTCAGTCTGAAATAGATATTTTAAAAAGCACCATTAATGGACTGCAGGTCAGAGCCTTTAAAGTCTTGAAAACGCATTCATTAGTCCGCTTTACCGCTGCAATTCTCGAAAAGCACAATAAAAACGAAAACGCCGTGGATAACGAGGAGCCAAATGGTATCAAAATAACTGGCAGGTAAACATTTAAAAGGCAAAAACGTCTCAACGACATCTTGAAAGGCACCATTTAGATTCTTGTTACCTTTACCGCTTGACCCATGAAGGTATGGCATGCGGAAAACATAAAGTAAAACGAGTACATTGAAAAGTGTCGCTGGGTGAGTTTACTTAATTGTGGACATTTGCCGCAATGTATCGCTAATATATTTTGTTTTTCATCTTAGAGCAGATATTTTTTACGACGTAAACTTAAAAGGCTTTTTAAAGGAACTTTTTTTCTCTGCTTCATCGATACAGTCACTTAAAGGATCGATTTAAAGTACGATGTAACAGCTCCTTATAACTTCGGATTCAGCATATTTATTTTCTCCGCTTTGCGAAATTGATACCGCAATTTAAAGTCCTTTAGTTGGTAATAAACTAAAGCAATTGGCGTCTTTATAGTTATCCATGTACTTGTTGATGTTCAACAGAACATAAATAATGTTTTAATGTTAAGAAATGAAATAATAACTGCATGAAACGTAATGAAGTAATTTTTTAACTAGACAAGTGCTCTGATGCATGAATATTTTGTTCTGGTTATATTAATGAAATAATGGTATCAATTTCAACCAGTTCACAATGGCGTTTTTTGTCGCTAGCATCAACAAAAACGCGTTTATGATATGGAAACACATCTATATTATTGTAAGTCAAAGAAACTTTAATATAAAGGCGTTAATATTTTTTTTTACTTTTTTCAATACGGAAGTCGTGTAAGAAAGGAGAGTGAGGGCGTTGATAAGCAGTGAATAAAGTGATAAAGTTAACTACATCAAAGACTCTTGATTTTATTATGAGGCAGTACCTAACTTGGCCCCGATCCCATATTGACGTACAGAGTTTAAAACTACTCTGCCCCGACTTTCTTTGTTAAATTATTAACATTCGTTTTCAATTCGGAAGTTCCATTCACCTCGTTGTACAAATGTATCGTTGGCTGTTTGTTGTTATGTTTGTTACACAACTCGTCCATTGACGCAGATGGCTCCGCCAACGTGAACTAGACCATATTCGGTTTCATTCGGAATGTTAGAAAGTTTGAGATTGTGCGTAAGTAGATGTAATTGCATTGTCAAAACAATGTAACTTTTGGTTATGTCGGAGATTATTTGCAACACGCTTTTGTGTAATGGTCTATATTTAGGTCTTGCACGCGAAGGTAAGATACAACTTTAATCTAATTGCGATAGAGTGTATGAGTTGCTGGTGGTAGGACCTTGTGCAGGGTCCGTCCAGATCGCTACCACCATCTTATTCATTAACCTACCGCCAAGCAGCAGTGATCGCATTGTTGTGTTCCGGTTTGGGGATAAGACAGCCGGTGTAATGACTAGCATAGAGGCATTCCATCTTAGTCCTCATGGTTGGCAACGCATTTGCAGTCTTGTGAATGCGAATGTCTATGGGTCACAGTTTTCACTTACCATCAGGTGGCCTGTGTGCTCGTTTGCCTTCTCTATCTCTAAGCCATAAAAAAAAACAAGAGTTGCTAGATGTAGGTACCTTGTAGTTTTAATATAACATACTCGTAACACTACTACTACAAAGCAAGAGTGTTTAGGTTTTTTTACCACCTTCGATCTCGTCGTCACTTAACATCAGGTGAGACTGAGGTCAAACGCATCAGGTGAGACTGAGGTTAAAAAAAGATTCCTTTTTGCTTTTGTTTTATTTGATTACTATTTATGGTATAAATTTCGCTTCAACACCAATGCATAGATCGACGCTTTACTTGTTTTTTTCTTGATTTGCCAATCATTAATCGATTGTAAGAACGTAATACTATGTCTCGGTTGCTCTCATTTTTGGCTCGTCACAGTTGAAATTCAATTATTATTTTACCTATTTATCATAAGTTCTAAGTAAATGAGCTTCGGAATTCTAGTAATGTGTAAGCTAGTGCATATTTTTTAGGGTTCCGTACCCAAAGGGTAAAAACAGGACTCTATTACTAAGATTCTGCTGTCCGTCTGTCCGTCTTTCTGTCGGTCTGTCACCAGGCTGTATCTTATGAACCGTGATAACCAGACAGTTGAAATGTTCACAGATGTATTTGTTGCCGAACAAATAATAAAAACAAAATAAATTACATATTTGAGGGGTGTTTTTTTTGCCGTTTTTTGCTCGATATTCATAACGGCAACAGGTAGACACCTGAAATATTCACAGAATATTCAGTTTCATACTCATTTCAAAAATAAATAATTGAATTAAAATAAAATAAATATTTAAAGGGGCTCCCATACAACAAACGTGATTTTTTGCTGTTATTTTGTTAATTCTGTATAGATAACTGTATATATAAATAAATGTACGGAACCGTTCGTGTGCGAGTCCGATTCGCACTTTGCCGGTTTTTAGGGTTCCGTAGTCTAACTAGGAACCCTTATAGTTCCGCCATGTCCGTCCGTCCGTCCATCCGCAGCCTAGCTCAGAGACCCTTAGTACTAAAAAGCTGTAATTTGGCAGGAATATACATAGAAGTCTAGCCAACAAAATGGTAAAATAAAATCTTGTTTTTTTTTTTTAATGTTTACACGTTACGTGGGGATGTAATTATTTTCTCGTCTACCATATAGTGTGGGGTGTCGTTGGATAGGTCTTTGAAAAATATTGCGGGATTGTAAAATATTTTTTCGAATAAGGGATGCGTTTAGTAGGTATACTCAACGTCATAATTTGTAACCTAGATGATCGCGCACAAAAGTGATATAGATACTTACTATGACACCGACTGTTATTTTCAATGTCATAACGTGACAAAAACATTATGCGTTTTCATACAGCCCTTTGCAGTCTTTGATCGTAGGTTTGAAAGTGTCATTTAAACAATCTGTAATGCTGATATCACTGTAGCTGCTGACTGTGACCTTTGCGAGCCGGAGTAGATCTACTTTCTCGAATTCCGACATTTCAGTGTTATGCAGTTATCAATTAAAAGCTTTAAACTGGAGTTTGGGAGTTTCGCTGCCAGTCTGAAGGCATATTGAACTTTGATGTGATTTTATTTAGTTTACAAAACTGTCTGTGCCAAAAAATAACAAAATAAGTATACAAATGTTTTCTAAAAGTTTAAGAATATACTAATGTGCTTATGTAACGATATTCTCAACCTTGTTCCTGTACACATACATACGGTCTACTGTAGTGATGGAGTAGTACGTAGAAATAGACAGACTATAAATAACACTGCCTACACTGCCTCATAATTACATTTAGAAACATTTAGGTTCAGGTTGTGAGTGTTCAGTACTAAGTTCCCGAATAAATCAAGTGCAAGTGTGATAGACTAAGAAGCTAATAAATGAATAAACAATTATTCCCTACAAATATTTCCTCATCATGAAGTGAGATTCCCGCTTAAGCCCCTTAGCTGATAACTCCGTCAATACACTTTACTAGTCCACTTGTAAACGTCGCGTTGCATCAACTCCGCATTTTTCAAGCCTAATCCGCTAACTTCAACAATTGTTCAAGCTCAAATTACAAGGGCAGGCGAGGCAATAACGTTGACAGGCCTTCCTTCCGTACCTACAGATTATGCAGCACTGCATCATTATTTTTCCAGGTCAGCAACACATTAAAGTCTCCGGGCGTAAAATATAGCTTAACACTTGGAACCTTACGATCATTACGGTAAGGATTACGATGGCCTGACATGTACCCGGTGGAACACCCCGGGGCTTCGCTGCGTTGGAGCGTGTCGAACAAATTGCGAACCGGAGCCATACGATAACAAGCGAGGACTTTTAAGTAGCTGGAAAACATTGCTGGAGCCGTTGTTGGTGGAAATATCGATGAAGGTTATAATGGTATAAATTAAAGTAACGCGGGATTTTACGATGATCTGACATCTTGAGATGTTTTTGTTGTACAATCTTTGAATGAAGTATCATTCAAAGAGTAAAAAAAGGAGGTGGTTCTGATTAGACAGTTTGTTTTACATTGACAACTTCAATTCCTGTGGCCGGTACACCTCAGTGGCTTAAAAACAACATAGTTATTAATTATAGCGTGGTGTTTTAGGTATTTCTTGGGAGTACAAATTGCAACCTCCTAAAAGTTAAAGTTATCCCGTCAGAGAGTAAAAACAACTTTTAGGCGCGTGTGTTCTCAATTATTCATCTTACACGGTTTACCCGTTGAGTGAGCCCGCTCGTGTGACTTCGCTCACTCGGTCGACCGGTGGACGGAGAGCAACATCTCTAAAAAAATTTTTTTGTTCGAATAATTTCGTATTCATTTTCATCATTTAAATTACTCTTTTCGTCATCATTACACTAGAAGACTTGTCAAATGTATTATTTATTTGCTATTTAGTGATTGGTATCAAATTAATAGGCTTCATTTAGTTGTTGAAATTTAATCTAAAAGTCTAAGTGAATACTTAAAGCATCAATCGAAGTTAACTGACTGTTCTTAGATGGCCGTATTACAAAAATAGTCATAGACACTGCTAACATATTTATCGTTTTTATCATGAGGACTAATTTTGTTTACAAACATGTTCTTTATTTTCTTGCCAAAATAACGAATTGGGACCTGTCAGTATAGTTTATCTTTAGTAATATTAGCTCCGGTTTTTCAAAATACAAGTTCATTAGTGAATGGATTCACTTTATATCAGTTTGGAGAAACTTATGTCATGATAAAGCATGGCGTTTCATTACACCCTATACGAATGAAGAGATCCCATATGGGATAAATTCGCCTATGTACATTATCTATAGTGATGCAAAATGTTTTGTAATTGTTTATGTGCAATAAAGAGTTTACATACATACATACGAATGGGGGAATTACATAATGATAAAAAAAGGCATCACGTTTTTGTCTCCGCGTTATATATAACCAGACTGTGATGCGTGGTTTCATATCCGTAGGTATCAGCTGGGCGTTTCTTTAAAAGTTTGTACCTAGGTAGGAGTAAAATGTACGTTATTTACGTATAATTACGTTAACTTTTCCGCTGAATTACGAAAATTGGTCGTACGTTTTTATACTCTCAACGCCAATTAGGAATATTTCAAATTAAATAAATAAAGCTGATTCAATCATCACCCGTTTGTCTGAGAAACCACCATTTGTCATATAACAGTAAAGCAAATTTTCGTAACTCAGCGGTAAAGTTAATGTGTCTTTTTCAGTCCTTAACTTGGTACAAACTTTTAAAGAAACGCCCGTGTGCCTATTAATCGTAACAAATAATAAATCAAAAGTGTGATCGATACCTCTAAATCAAGTTAATACCCTTTTAACCACAGGCTGTAGGAAGTTTCGAGAAGTAATAATACAGTAACCGGTACTGATGCATTTTTAATTGGATGCCACATAGCGTTTGAATATTTGATTCATTTGCATATTATTGTGTGTGGTTTGATTAATCTTTTCGCTTCGTAAAAAGTTACTAAAATAATCTTAAGCAAACAAAAGTTAGTCATTTTATACTGATTATATGTTTTATGAATAAGTCTTAAGAATAGAATAAGAAGGTTATAAACTAACTACATTTGGTTAAGTATAAAAAATATAGCAAATTATGAGGCAACAGACGAATATACATACTTACAAACATACCGGTCAAAATCATAAACCTCCTTTTTGCTTCTCCGTAGTCGAAAAAAAAACTGTATCTTGCGAATCAGCGCTAATAAGAGTCCCATCCCACCTCTACATAATGCCATGGAAAACCTCGGCGTGGCGCTCGTTTTTAGTGGCAATCTTTTTATGACCTTAGGGTTCCGTATCCGGAGGGAGCCTAACGGTACCCTATTAATATGCCTACGCTGTCCGTCCGTCCGTCCGTCTGTCCTTACCGTAAAGAGCTGTTTCTCTTGAACCGTAAAACATGTTTCGAACGCTTGAAACAACGGCAAGTTGGACGAAATTTTAATATTCTAGTATGTGATAGACCTACCTTTGAAACAGACAGAAACGATATTTCATCCTGCTGATACTGCTTCTAAAGCACAAAAAACGACTTTTGATGATTAGACTCCTTCACCCGTTGGTGTAACAGAACAACCCCTGAAGAAAAACAACAAATACCTCCAAAAAATTATTAAGTGTGAGTTAGACTTGCACTGAAGTATAATAATACCTACTGGACTGAACGGAACCCTCGGGGCGCGAGTACGACTCGCACTTGACCGGTTTTAAAAGTTTGCCTATTGGGCCTACTAATACGTACATTTGGTATATTAAACTTTAAATATGCTCACGTATCTACGCAAAGTCACGTTTGTCGTAATAAATTAGTAGTAAAAACCTTTTAATATCCTAGCATTGTGAAATTATGCAGTTTTCTAAACGTTTACGACTTTAAACTACCCGTCACTATGCATGAAACGGTCCGTAAATCTTCGATTATTCACTTGTCTGTCATTTAGATGTTGGCTTAGACGTCAATGTGATTAGGACATCATGGTTTGCACCTATAAAGGTTACCACGCTGTAACACATCATTCATGGTTACAAAATGCATGGCCGGTATTCATTTTAATTGTTTCTCAGTTTGAACTCTTGTATTTTTCTTCTATTTTCAAATTATTATTGATTGAACTGGGTTCAAGAAGTTTTTAAGAGTGTTAAATTAATATGAATGCTTATTGTTGGAAGATAAGTAAGTAGGGCCTACAGTTCAAGAAGGCAATAAGAAACGGACAGGAACAGGAAACAAAAAATAAAAATTCTACAATTTTTAAATACTTTTATCAACTTCTTCCAAGTATATAATCCAATAGATCTTAAAAAGAAGAAAATATTAAGCATTTGTAGATTTAAATAAAACTTACAATTCAATGTCGGCCGAATGATCGTATTTCAAGAAATGGTTATTTGCCCAGCAGTGGGAGTGAAGGATGAAAAGATTTGACAGGTCACGGTATTCTACAGACAAAACAAAGCAGTATGACACTAATTTATGGAACCAAAACGTTCCGTTCAAAAGCAACCTGTCTAATTGCCTTTGCCCAAATGGATCAAAACATGCAATAGCAATCACGTAACGTTTAGTTCCCATAAAAATAAATAAATCCGTGATTAATTAAATTCTGGGCATGCCGCGGAGATGTGGCGGCATTTCGGCATCGCGGCAAACGCCATGGGAATTCTGCAATCGATATGCACTCCGCGTAAGCGAATCGATTACGAAGCGTATAGCGTATGAAATCATCGATGTAAGATTTAAATTGATATGTCGGTGTCACATTTGGACTATTGTGTTGTGTCTTTATTGTTATGATTTTTTTGTACAATTAAGTGTTCACATAGGGACATATGTTGTCGAAATACTTGACGTTTATTATGACGTACGTATCTTGTGACGGACATCTCAAGCTCTCAGCCAGGATAACTTTACTTATTAATATGGCCCGTCAACCTATATGAAGTTCAACGCATTTGAAGTTTTAGGATTGCAGTGTTGGGATCTATCTGCGGTTTGGATATAGGGATTAGGGCAAAGAATGAAAGAAGTGCGTAATATAAATTGTTGCCGCAGTGACTGACAAAATTAAACCAAAACGAACAAAGCTGTATGTTAATCCTTCAATACAGCTTTATTTCGTCCTTAATGGATTCCGGAGCAAGAAGTAAGCCTGACGGATGTGAAGGGACCCAGTGACAACTTGTTTCCTTGTCTTACATTGTAATTAAATTATTACTTAATATGTAGTATTTTTAGCAAATAGTGCATTGTACAATTAGAAGAAGTCACTCAAATACGTACAGACACTTAACAAAAAAATGTTTTAGGTGGATCACCCGAATATTTATTTTTATTTACAGTTGTATTAGAATTTCGCCGTGAGTTAGTATATACCTTACCTAGGTATATACGATTGAATATGAAATATGGATTATTACGTATAAAGATACGGAAAAGTTAACCTTCCTGAAACGTAGATCATTTACTAGGCACGATCAGATTAAGTACCTATTATATTACGAGGCATTTTGTCTGAGTTTTGGATCAGTCCTTTCACTTATCTGTATTTAAGATAGGTTTAAGATTGCAATGAAATATATTTAATTAACTATATCTAAGATCTGTAATGTGTAGTTTAAAATAATAAAGGTCTACAAATCGTCTAAGTCTAATTGGCAATGCTTAATTCATAATCTTTCTAATATAATAGTTATATATAATAGTCATAAGTTTTTTTTAGTACATGTGTTAAATATGATTATTAAATCAACAATATTATTACATGTAGTTAAGTCGTTGTTACATTATTATTTACATTCTTTTTAGAGTTCCGTACAAAAAATGAAAAAATGGAACCCTTATAGGATCAATCGTGCGTCTGTCTGTTTGTCCGTCTGTCACAGCCATTTTGCTCCGAACCTACTGGACAGATTGAGTTGAAATTTGGCACACATGTGTAAATTGATGACCCAAACAATGATATGCAAAGTAAATAAATATTTTTAAGATAAGGGTCATTTTCGGGGGGCCAAATTAGGAAAATAAAAACACAACCTTAACCTTACTGTGTCATATATCAAATGAAAGGTCTCGTTATGAGTATCTCAAATATATTTTTTTATTATTGTAAAATAAATAGTTTTGATTTTATTCATGAAAGAATACGAAAATTGGCCCTTCCCCCCTCCCCCTGACATCCGAAACTACTGAGCCTATATTAAAAAAAATGAAATATAGTTAATTGCGAATGCAAATGTGATATTTTTGTAGGTACTATGTCATAAATGTACGGAACCCTCTCCATGCGAGTTCAACTCGCACGTGGCTGGTTTTTAATAAATAAATATACACATATTTACAAATTCAATAAGTCCAATATATTTATACAAAGTAACTATTAAATGATACGAGTAGGTACCTATAGCAGCAAAATAGGAAGACATACTTCTTCAGAACATTAATTTGCAAGACTTTTTTGGCCCCGTAGGTCAAGGACTCTAATTATTGAGCCATCATAGAACCTACTTGCGAAAAGTTAATATTTTTATTTAGATTGTATCTCTGGATGACTCGACTGTCAAAGCCTATTATAGAACCTGTCAAGATTTACTTGTTATTTGCCGCCAATAAAATTATAATTACCTGACTTGCCACCCAGACCAATCGAGGACTGGAAATTCACCGTCTTCGTATCCGCAATCCAGCTCATAAGCAGCAAGATGACACACAGAAACTGAGTTTGACACATTTTTAACACTTCACTAACGTTTCAAAGGTATAGAATGAGTTAGACTGCTGAGCCAACTGACGTCGGATTCGCTCTGGCCAGTATCAAAACTTGAATTGCTGGTTACGTCGAGATTTCCTAATGAGGTAACGTGTATATGACTCTTAATAAAATGTTCTTTATTTAAAATCAGAGTTTAAATTTCGAACATTGATTTACAAAAACTTAACTCCAGTGCCTAGGTTTTTTAAGATGATGTTATAATACATATACCTATGTTTGAAGCCGATTTTTTTACTCTGTATTTCACTGTGTATAAATCTATCTGTACGTCTATTTTTTACTCCGATACGGATGAAACGATGTCAATATTGTTAAAGGATTTTTTTATTGCAAAGTATTTTAACGCTTTCCCGCTTCTTAGATAGTTTAATGGAAATTGTTTGTGACGCTTAAGAGGATTACAGTGATTGCTGGTCGAGATTTGTAGTTTCCTTAATAATTATGGTATTAATTATCATCATCATCAGACGAAAGACGTCCACTGCTGGACATAGGCCTCCCCCAAGGTTTGCTACTACGAGCGAGTTGTGATTATGGTATTATGATATTATAATATAATACTTGCACTAAGTAGCCTTATTAAGTTACAACATTGAAACTTGAAACGTCATTATACGATTAAGGCTCGTTTGTAACAGCCTTATTTGACTAGGGACCTAGGTATCATTAATGTTCACTTACATTGCAAAACAAATCTTCCCACTCGTTCGCGCAATGCGTAATTAGTGTCACCGATCGGGCATCAAAACAAAACGTCTGAACGATGTTGAAATGAAGGCATCATTTGCGACGGTTAAATGATCACGCGAATTAGACTTAGCGCCGTATTTGAGACGCGTGTTTCAAATGTTACATCGTGTAGACAAGGCTTAACTGTTATTTGGTGCAAGGTCATATCGAGATGGTAAGATAGCTCATTTTCTGACATACTTAATATAATAACTTAATCTATTTATCAAGATTACTTAGGAATGAAAAGGAATCTTCTATAAGACAAGCTTTCGCCTGTGAAGCTTATGACTATATTCAAAAATACCTAGACATAAATTAAGCCAGATTTTCAACATTTTACGAAACTGAAAGTAATTTGTACAGTCAACGGCATAAATAAGTGATCATTTATGTACCTTGTCGCTTTCAATCGTTTCACAATTTTGTATGACATTTCAAACACGACGTTAAAGTGACAAGGTACATAAATGATCACTTATTTGTGCTGTTGAGTGTACCAGAGCTTTAATTGAGTGCGAGTTTTGTTCCTGAGTCTTGCATGCTTTCTATTCAAAAGTTGGAATGTTAATCATTGTCTTAGAGCCTATGGGATGTGTGTGAGATTTTCCTTCCATATTTATTTATTTTTGATTTTTATTCCATAAATGAAACAGATACATCGACTCACATGGTTACGGTTGGATTTATAGACTACATATGTTTCCTCTTATTGGATTTATTGATAAATGTCGCGTTAAATGAAACAAGAAATACATAATTGATTATTTTGTTCATTGTTTTGCAAACACTTTTTTTTTTCAAGTTGATTGAAGGACGTCTTGACATTTTATGACATACGTTTGACTCTGAATGACATGACTCGACCTCGTCAAAGTCAGTCCGTCGTCCTTTGGATTATCGTAATAAATCATGTCTTTATAGCCATTTTTATAGTCAATAATTAAAATAATACCAGTGATACAAAACATATTTTATTTTTAGTTGTAATAACCTTAAGGTTTAATTTAATAAGACATTTTATTCGTTTAATAGAGAACATTTTCGCGAAATATTAAGTACCTAAGTATACACAAATGAAATTAATCGATATGTTTTTAAAATAAACCTTGAATATTGCGAAACACTCAGCCCGCTGGCTTGCAACATGTCACGGATCACGTAAAGTAATCCAGGAAATATTAATTCTTGAGTAATTAGTTTACGTTCTGGTGCATCCGGCTCAGTTGCAGAGGAAATTGCAGTTCCGAGCGAGACTGCATCGCACACTGCACTTGGATCACTTTGAAAGTATAATTAATAAAATAAAAAAATGAGGTTAGTGCACGCGCATTTCAAACTTTATCGGTATGCGACACAATTTTAGATTTAATTTTGATATGGCAGCCTTGTTTCTATCTATTTTATACCGTTATCCGCCTTCGTGCAAAACAAGTGCACGACGATATAAACAAGACACCCTGGATTTTTATTTTGAGTCATTGGGTATTTTAGGTTAACCGACTCGCCACAGTGCGCTGCGACGCAAACTTTATAACCTTCATGGTTCGATTACAGGTAAGGCCCTATTTTAACGAGACTCCCTGATGGTCAAACCAGTGACAGTCCAAATCTACAAGTACACCGGCTTGCAACTCGGGTGCGACTTTTGTATGGACTGGGTTACATGTGAATTAATATGAACCCGCGAACGTTTATGCGATAGAACGGAAAGCACAGAGTTGCCACGATTGACCTCAATAAAATAAATAACAAGGGACATTGTCACACCAATTGACCTAGTCCCAAACTAAGCTCTAGGCTTGTACTATGGGTATTGGACAACGATAGGATACATTAGGGTTGCCAACTTTTTTTTCGGAAAATAAAGGATATGCCTCTCTGAAGAGTAAAAAAAAAAAGTAATTCCAAAACTAAAAAAGTATTTTTCCAATTTAAGCATGTAAACTCTTTATGCACTTAAATAATTATAAATCATTTTTTGCATCACTATAGATAATGTACACAAGCGAATTTATCCCACATGGGCCACATGAGACTCTTAAAAAACAACAAATCTTTAAAAAAATCTTCTTTATTACTTTAAAACTTAATTTAACAAAAAATTGAGATCGACGTTAAGTCAGACTTTATTACTTTAAACTACCACATACGTAAACACCAATTAAAATCTACAACACAACAGAGAAAAGGAACACTCATTTATTTATTTATTTTTGAAAATATATTTCTTTGTACTCTTAGCACACTGTAATAACTTTTTATCTTAATTTAATTGTTTTATTAAAAATATTCAGCATGTGGCTTGCAAATACAAGTTAAGTTTCAACGACATTATGTTCATTTTCATTATTTAATAACAGCAAGTTTTGTATAATTGTTGGGCAGTCATCATCTAAACTTCTAAAATAATTACTAATTGGTGTCCAATTTTTCAAAATTGTGTCTATGGCTGGAAGTAGAGACAACCAACGGGTGCCAATATGACGCTTAATTTCATGGAACTCCCCATCAACCATGGCCACAAACTTTTTCAACTCTTCTCGCCTACAAGCAGATACAGAAAAATGGCTCATGGCTGACGTCAAAAGTGCTCAACTTAATTGACACTTGTTTGATTCGTTCAGGAATTTCACAGAAGTCTTCATTCTGCGTTCCGTTTTACTATTTGGGCGTCATCATATCATCATTTATTTTTTCATAGTCAGAAAAAAAGTATTTTCGATACTTTATTTTTATTTAAAAGAATAAAGTATAATGAAGCAAAATAACGTAGGATACGTTATTATAAAGTATAGTTGGCAACCCTAGGATACATACATATATATAGTGAAATATAAACTTAAATACACAGAAAACATCCATGACTCGGGAATAAATATTCGCGTTCATCACACAAATATCTGCCCTTACCAGGATTAGAAGCCAGGACCGTTAGCTTTGTAGGCAGGGCCTACTTACGACGGCGACGCCTACCATTTTGTTTTATGCTGGACATATTTCAGGTTAAAACCGCAAACACACTGGTGGCTGAGGCGGAGCGATGCGCCGCGTTCCCATACTAAAAAGTTCCTATGTTAAGTTTCACTTATTGAGATTTATCAGCATACCTTAAGTATTACGTTGCGGCCGTGAGCGTCGGCGCTTAATACACTACTTACTTACAAAAGTAATAAGACTAGGTAGGTATATAAAATTAACCAGCTGGCACTAGAAAATTAAAAATACATTATATGTCAGAACTGAACATGACATCGACAAAAAATTACATTCCTGCATATTTAATTAATTAATACGTTCATTTTGGCGCAGTGGCATGAAAAAGGAGTGATCTATGTCGAGCAGCGGACTGAGTCGTCGCACGGGTGATGTTGGTGATGATTATGAAACCTAGACGTCTATTGCACTTTTGTCTTTCATTATTCATCTTATTGTAGGACGACTGTGCCCACTAATTTTGTAGCACCTATCTAATAAGGTCACGTCATCTGACCTAGGATAATAACTACTAAGGTTACGATAGTCACGATCCTGCACGATGCCTAGTTTTAAGTTATCAATTAGCATTATTAGAGTTCAAAGTCAAATAAAATATCACACGACCTACTTACTATAACAGTAGGGTAAAAAGTCAAACTTGACATCTGTCATCGCAGTAGAAAATATAACATCAAACAATAATAAGTTGTCGTGGTTTTAATTATGTTCAATTTGATAATACTTGCAAACAATTAGGTAACTAGGTACTAATGTAGGTAAGCCATTATCATCAGTTTACATCAATAATAGAACACGAGTTATTGGTCAGACTAATAGTTCTCTTAAACGTTTTAGTATTAGTTTATTCCCTTATGTGAACGCTGTCGAGACTAGTCCTACGCGTGCGCGCGTAAGGTATACGCGGCGATGCGTGTCTATAACATTAGCGCCACAGCGTTGACTGATGCCGAGACACGTACAGCCAAGTTATACTTGCGCACGTTCGGGTCGATCTAGGAGAGCGCGTATGTATAATTAAGTATATCCTGAGTCAGAGTAAATCTGATCGACTTCAATGCCAGCCAACGGGTTCGATTTCCGCTTGTCTCTCACGTATCTCACTCTTACAACCGTTGTCTGGGTCTGATTGTTTCTGTTGTTCACGGACCCAAGTATTTCAAGTTATGGCGTTTAAATGTAGGTAACGTTTTTATTCCTATATAAATAAATGTGTATTTATGTAACTGGCCCGATTACTACAAACCTAAAGCGTTGTAACATCCTTAATTTTAAACAATACGTTGCTTTGCTTCCGTGTGAATCTCCCGTCGCGAATTTAATTAATTTCGTATACCTATACATAATCTGATGGCGTCAAAAAATAAGAGAAAGTTTTCGCGCGACACTTCCGTGGAACCGAATTTCTTTTGATTTTATACATAAGTGTAATAGAGATATAAGTTTTCTGAGAGACATCGAATTGAAAGCGATTGTGTGGTCCGTATAATTTATTGAACTGGACCTAGACTTGACTTACTTAGGGCTCGCGGTTTACAAAGCCTTGTAATGTCAGGGTCACGAGAAACAAAGGAATGCATTACATTACAATTAATCCATTTTTCAAAAAAAGATTTTTCAAAGAAAGCCAATGAGGATGATCATAAAAAGACCAATCCTAAAATATATCAATCACCTCAACATTGTAAGTAAACAAAAACGTCCTAAAGAAAACTGCACCGTTTTTCCGTCAAATACACAAAGCCAACCTCATTAGTCACCAAAAAACTACCACAAAAAGTTAGAAAACTTCGGCGAAAAAAAATCGCAGCACGAAACGCGCGTGCGCCGCGGTGGTAGAGTTTCTACTAACCGGCAATGTTCGGTTTGAATTGAGAAGCTTTATGCAACCTTCACGAAAGCCGCATTCTTGTGGTCAAGCGTGTTCGTTTCTGCGCTAACGCATCTTCCACGAACGAGTGACCTTTACGAGGATTTTCGAATGTAAGTGACATAGAAGAGTGGGATGTAGTTAATAGAGACAAATGTTAGATGTTGGTGAATCGTTCAAGGATGATACGGAGTTAGAGGTATTCGTAAATGGGAGCCTAGGTGTGACTAATCTAAAATTTTCGAATATAAGTGTCATAGTGGGATTTGAGTGGCATAGAGACTAAAGTTGGTCAGTAATTAACGGAGCAGAGGGTGTTGCGTTGGACAAGTATGCAACGGCCGGCACCAAAAAAATACGTAATCAGATGGTGTGACTAATCTGAAATTTGCGAATTTATGCGTGTGTCATAGAGCGGGATTGATAGTGACATAATTTCTTTTCTTTTTTTTATGGCATAGAGATGGCAAACGAGCACACAGGCCACCTGATGGTAAGTGGAAACTGTGACCCATATTAGACATTCGCATTCACAAGACTGCAAGCCTATGACTGCAAATGCGTTGCCAACCCTGAGGACTAAGATGGAATGCCTCTATGCTAGTCATTACACCGGCTGTCTTATCCCCAAACCGGAACACAACAATGCGAACACTGCTGTTTGGCGGTAGGTTAATGGATAAGATGGTGGTAGCGATCCGGACGAACCCTGCACAAGGTCCTACCACCCGCACAAACAAAACGGATACATGTGTGTTTGTTTGTCCTTCCTTCAACTGACAGATCAATCGATTAGTGAGTTGATGCACAAAGTACCTATGTTGAAAATTGGTATATCATTATTTATAAATTATTTTTCTCGAGTAAGATCCATGTGGGTGCCGCAAAATGGGCGGCGTAAACGGGGCAGGCCTAGACGGAGATGGCGGGACGACTTGGACGCATTCCTCAACAACTGGCCGGAAGAGGCAACAAATAGGGACTCATGGAGATCAAGGGGAGAGGCCTTTGCCCAGCAGCGGGACACTCATAAAGGCTAGGAAAAAAAAAGATCCATGTGTAAATTATACACGTACAAAGTTGAGGACGAGCGAGTTGTTAAAATAGAAAGCAAGATAGTGAGAAAATTGAAAACTCTATAGATAAATACGTTAAAAATAGTTATAAAATGCTTAAACCGCAGAAAAAACTAATTTATGATGGCGTGACCAAACTAATTTTTATTAAGTATTGTAGGTACCTACTATGGGTAAGTATAAGACATTGTAAAATCCCTATCCCAACTTCCCACCCTGTATGGATAAAATAATACAAACATGTTGCGACACACTTTCACACCAAAAGGACCAGTTGTGATACATGTCGCGACAGGCGACACGACAATGTATTGACATGTTGCGGCACAAATAAAGCGGTCTAAGACTATTGTGCCGCAACAGTGTGGCGAAACAAAGGCGCAACCGTTCCCGGAAGTGTCCAGGGCATAAGCAAAAGTCCTACTACCGATAGACAAGGATTAAAATAGTAACTATAGTATATAGTTGCTGCATTCTAAAATGCTTGACTTGACAGCTGTCACCTCAGTACAAAGTGTATATTTTAGGTTATATTTTGTACTGCACTGACCAGTCAAAGCGATTTTAGAACGCGGCAACATTAGTATCTAATTACAATACAGTCGTGTTGTTTCTAGATCGCCCACTCGATAACGACCTTGACCGGTGCGAAGGCAATCAATCGTGCATTTTTTTATAAACTTGTGTAAGCAGTTCTTCTTTTTCATAAAATCCAATCGAAATTGGAATTTTATCAACAGAAGTGTCGTGAGTAAATTTTATAATAAAACAAGGCTTTCGTTATTGTTATCTTTGGTGAGCTGCGGACTGAGACAAAGAGATAATATTAAAAGTTTTAAACATCACTTTTTAACTATAGACAAAAGTTTGGATAACTGATTTGGAATCCTACATAATTAAGCCATTATAAACCAGTGAGCAAGATCAATAATTTGAACAATGCAAATAACCTGTAAAATAACTAAAATATAATTGTGGATATTTTCGAAAATAAAACTAGTCCATCCGTTCGGCGCTGCGGTCTACGGCAAACGACCTGTAAAGGACAAGGCAGATCATAGACCTACACTTTTTTCTCACCTTTAACAGTTTATACGCCAAGGACTCAACAAATTGTCATTTTTGAATGAAACTCCCGCAGCCTGGCTCTGAACGTAAAACGCATTCTGCCATCTTAAGAAAAAAGTTTGCATATGTTAGGTATACATTTTCCGATATACGATCTTGTAGATAGCTCTAAAGGGTTGAATCTGAGTTTTGTATTAAGATGCAGATGGGTCCTTTTATCATGTACATTGTTGCTTGTTTTCTGTACCTGGTCGATGGTAGAGGAACAATGTGTCTTAAAACTTGAAATAACCATTATTTTTAACAAGTGGTTTAAAGGCTTTAAAGACTAATTAACGACCTCAGGACGGACTAATGGTCAAAATATTTATGTTTGTAATGACAAAAACAGTTACAATACAAGGTTGTGAATGTTTACAGGTCTTGCGTAAACAAAATCAACTTATGGGTAGGTATGCTAGCTAATAAAATATATAAACGTTCTGTTTATTTTTACGTTCTCAACATTTATCTGTTAATTTTTGAACATTATATTTCAACAAAATAACATGACACCCTTTTAAGTAGTTTCTCAGCACAATATCACGGAACATCTTCCTCAACTCAATTTCCTGGCCGATATTTTATCAACTCGGTTAGACTTCTGCTGGGTTAGTTTATGATTTTTGGTAGACCTTAAAGGCCACTTGCGGGAAAAAGTTGAATAGAATTTTAGCCTTAAATCTGAATTTAAAACTGACATTTCCATTATAGTTTGACGCAACTAAACTGTGAGGCTATACAAATTCAAATTCAAATGGTTTATTGCATGTCACATTACAAGTATTCATATTCAAAGATGGAATTACAAAAAGGTATTCATGTGACGCCCTGCAAGGGCATAGCAACATGAGACAGTAGGGCTTGCAAGGTGCTTAACGCTAAACTATAAAGTTTACGTCAGTTATTTTTGATAACGATAACGAACGCCAAATGCATCTTGTATAGGTATAGGTAGTAGGGCTTCAGAGCTCTAAACTAAAGCTCATTGTTTTAGCAACGTCACGATTTCAAACATTTATCAAAAAAACGGCCAAATTTTAGTGAGAAAAAAAGTTAAACATATGGCTTACCAACAAGACTTGATTAGTGAATTAAAACAAAAACATTTTATTTCACCACGCTTCACGTCATCTTTACAGGCGTCAATCATCTTCAAATGACGGCAAAAACTCCAGGATAGCTATAAAATCGATATTAAAAGCAATCAATCACGTTTTTTACACTTTCAACGACATTTTGAAATAGTTTTTTACCGACCATCGCATGGGTAATTCTTTTTCTGCCTCATCCTTGACTTTTATACAGGTACATATTACGGAGTCTCACACATGCGATTACACATCTCTATTATCCTACTTATGGATTAGTTGCGTAATTCCACAGACTTGAACTTATGTTGGAATGCGCGGTTGCGTTAATGACGTTTGTTATTATTTTATTGTCTTTTTGTGGATTAGATAGTAGTTAAAGATTTAGTACTAATTGACAATTTGACCGTTAATTGGTCAATAAAAACAAATCAGCGGTTGTGAAATGATTAGGCAATCTATCCATAAAATGAGTACAGTGCTCTTAAAAATTTTTTAGAACTATTGCACTGTACGTATTCTTCGTCCGTTTTGTAAAGCGGCGGCACTACATTCGTTTCTTTGTGACGTGATTATACATAATCGAGCTCCAGAATACTAATCTAAGTAATTAGGTACTTACTTTTGCTGAGAACCTTTTTTTCACGTCAAACAATATTATAAAGAGAAGACATATGAGAAGGAACCCACAAAGAATAAAAAAAGAAAGAAGATCGATCCTGATCGTGATCACGGACCGATGCGCTTGCGCTTGGAGCGGCCTTGGCTGGTTCAGTTTCAAATGTCAGCCGCATAGCGATGACCACTTCACTCTACGACTACACTGCTCTAGTCTTCTTAATATCTATAGCTCAACACACAAGAGCTTCACGACACTATAATATTTTTTGGTTTTGAGACCTCTGTTCCATTATACTCGAAGCAAGAATCAAAGCTGCTAGGTAAGGCTCCTTGTACATTTATATATACTTACAGTGGAATTTCTTTGGTTTGTATGACTAATGCCCACTATTGAAAATTTGCTTTATTTCATTAACAATTCCATTGACAAATTTCGTTATGTGGTGGACCTTAGGAGATACTAATAAACTAGACGTCTCAGACTTACAGTTCCACACATTTTGTCACAAAATACTGGGCATAAGACTGCAGGTGGTGACAATGTAAAAATATGACAGAAGATAGAAATAAACAATTTTCGTGCTACATCACTTTAAAGTTTAAACCAAAAATTATTTACGCACAAAATTTTATGCTATAAATTTGATAACAATATTTCAACTTCTTGATATACATGACTATATTTGATCGGGTTCACTGTCCGAACTAAAGCGGTGGTGATGTCAATGCTTTCTTGACGCGAATGTTGCAAATGTCGTCGGCTCTACCAAAAACAAGTTACTTAATCAATTCCATAAAACCATTAATTTAAATACCTATAAGCCTTTTTCACAAAAAGTGGTCCGCTTATGTTAACAAATGGTTAAAAAAACCTATCTATTATAATTTTAAAGGGAAATTAATCGAAGGTATTGCAATCAAAATATTTTATAGACCACGAGCCATACTTTAAATGTAACATTATTCTAACCCCGAATATAATTTAAATAGAGCCATTGCCAAGAAAACCTTCAACATAACGATAGTGTAACGAAATACGATGCGATGAATTTAGTGAAAACGTATATAGCAACCCGTCCTCGCTTCTCTTCTGTTTATGTGAATTTTCTGTAACATCCGTAAAAAAAACATAATTAATTATCCATAAGCACCTTCCTCTCGAATCACTCTATCCATGAATGAAAACCACATTGAAGTCCGTGGCGTGGTTTGAAAGATCTAAGAGTACAGGAGACAGACAGACAGACAGACAGGGACAGAGAGGGACAGACGGTGGGAACTTAAGGTGACTTTGTTCTATACTATGTCGAGATATCGTAGAAATGTAGGTCTTCAACGTGAACGAGACCTTAATGTCAACATCATACGTTCATCATGGTTTAAGTTTTCGGCACAAGTTTAACCGTCGCACTCAGAGACATTTTAGAGAGAGTAACTTTTCCTTTTTAAACTTGTGCCTGAATTTTTTTCTCTAAAGAACAAATTAATCGTCTTTAACTGACTTGGAGTGCGACCGTAAATTAACTTTTTTTTAAATCATATATTAGGGCTAGAAAAGGTGTATTTACGAACGTTAACTACTGAAGAATACAAAGTATTTTTTTGTATGGGATCAAAGAGAGCTGTTTATTATACCTATTAATTATGACAGATTTATAATCGATACCATATTCGCTGCTGATTCCTGGCCCAGTCTTTCCACAGGTGCTCATCTTACCCCCAAGCGTTTGAGCCTTAAAAGTGTGACTCCAATAGAGACCAGAGACTTAATTTGACTGTGGTCTACGTGGGATTTTAAAAAACTGTGGTGATCCTTTTTGGATGCCAGTCCAATTTAGTTGCGATTCGCGACTAAATCAAGCGAATAAGGAAAAGGAGCATCGGATTTCGTTGTTTTTACATAGTCAAAGTCGAATTAAGCCACAGAATCACTAATAACAGCGTTTTTAACGATTTGTAATGGCAATGCCATTCATAAAGCAGTAGCCAGCCAATCAAAGCCGAGTATTCCCGCGTGTAAACAATTTGATTGGCTGTCTACGTCTCCCATGTGGAGCGGAATGCAATTTGAAGCAGTAATAACGAATCCCGCTTACGACTTGCATCCGACTCGGCTTCGAATGGAGGGCCAGGGTACTTTTTACTCCTACCTGAAAAGAAAAGAAAATTATATGGTTAGCTATTTGATTTTGGATTTAACAGAACTGTCAGGCGATGCTTAAATCACGTGATGTAATTTTTTTTACAAAACAGTTTCGGGCGGTAACGTTTCACATTCCCTAAATACTCAATCAACTCATTTCATAGAACGTTTCACTTCGCCGAATTTTCATTTCATCGACAGGCATTTCCACGTGCAGGAGCTTTTTTTTTTGTGGTCACTAGTCTAACCTAACCTAACCTACGCATCGAATGCTTAATATAACCTGAAAACTATAAGGTTGCAGCAGAAATTAGCTTGAAATGGAAATGTGAAATGACACATTCGATGAAAAGTTTGTCGATATTTCAAGGGGATCCCGAATTCTACGATTTCTGAATATGTGGTAGTTATTATGAAAAACTAGGTTTGTAAATATTTTCTTAATAAAAGAAAGCGCACAGACCTTGTTACAGACATCTAACATTATTCAAAAATAGGAAAAATCGGGGTAGGTTTAAGTGGAGAGAAGAGTTACCGCATTATGTATGGCAATTTTCAGCCTCACAGTTCTTTTATGCGTATTAAAATCAGGAAAATTAATATATTTAGAAGCCAAAATACCTCCAGGTTTCCCTACAACTTAATAATCCACTTTTGCGTTGATAGATACTTCGAAATCTTTATGATGTGGTGTATTTATGAGAAAAACATTGTTGCATAAACATTTCTCAATTAATTTTAAATTAACTTCAGATGCTAAATGTTAAAAAGACAGTTTATTAGCATTTATGTGCAGCCTCATCAAACTAATAGTAGGGTATTAGCTACTATCGCAGCGGGAAAGGTCAAATCAAATAACTTAATTCTCGTGAAATGAATAATCTAAAGACTATCGGAGACCATTTTTCTGTTATTTTTATACGACAGGACATTACTCCGGTCTTTAACCCTTAGAGTTATTAAACTCTTCAAGGTTAAACACGCAGAATGAGTAGCATACCCTTGCTTTTTTGTTAAACTGTCTGCGTTTTTAACTGGATCACGGCCAATGATCGGAACCTATTTCTTGTTTTTAGTTTATGCTCGTATTTTTTTCTTGAAAATAATAACTCTTCCAACTCTGCCAAATAAAAGTCTGCTATTAATTTAATGCTCTTAATTTTAGCAAGTTTAGGAACAGACGTCGACGGCTCTTAAGATTTTTTATTTGTCCATTACAGTGTCGTAAAGAGTTAACAAACCTTGAGTTAATTATTAAGATAATATTTGTTAGCAGTAAACTAAAACTAAAACTAATGTGATCCCAATCCACTATTTCTTCAAAGCCGTTACTCCATTCAAGAAATAGCACACAAATACTCGCAAGCTGACGTGAAAGACAAACTCTAGCTAATTAAACGGTAAATATCATATAGGTGTAAACGTAGTATGTAGACAAATGTTAGTCAATCGCTATTCGGTGCAAATGCGGACTAACTAAGGTTTACCTTTCGCAAGTGTCACGTTTGCGACATTTACACGCACACGACTTTTGGGACACCAACGTTCTTCAAATATATCTAAGCCCTTCAGATTAAGGTGCTGACATCCTTCGATGACCTTGACCATGGATTTGGTTTGGTTCCTCGGGTCGGGTATCGTAGGAGTGCCGAGAGAATCGTAACGCAAAATTTGGTTAAGATAAACGTATTTTCAGATAATCAAATATAACTTGGTTTAAAGCATGTTTAAAGTAAGATAGCTTACTTTTACGTTATTAATCTACCATACGTATCTTGTAGGTACTTCGCGATCAGCCGCCTTATTTGCCGTTACCATATCCTCCAGCAACGCAGGTGTTCGTGCACCTTTGCACCGTTTGTGTACTTACTTCATATAATACTTAAGTTTTTTGTTTCAGTACCTAGATATCTTTAAAATGAACAAATATCAATTTAGGTATAAAATATGTGAAATTTTAGACTCATAGCTTTGTTGTTTACGTTATGAGCATTTAGATATACTTAGTGCAGTCATCAGGTACCTATAGCATACCCACTTAGAAACGTGTTATTATTGTCTTCTTCATGGTCATACTTGTCATTATTTTGATGTTCAGTTTGAAGCTTATTATGTCATGGTACTAAACCGCTTTTTTTTGCCCACTATCCTGATATGATAGGTGACTGCTTAAATAGTCTTCTTAGGTTAAGCGTAGCGTAAGAAGACAAGACTACCCCACCTTACACTTGTGTTTTAGTGAGAACTGTCAAATGCATGTTTAGAATAATGTTCAAATCTATGTAGGTATTGTTTTTTTGTACACTTGTTCCTGTTTTTATCTCAAGTAAATAAATAAATAATGTTAACAATCGTACCTAATAGAGGCCAGCTCTTGAGATTAAGAGAGGTGTCACACCGACGTTGCCGTTGCAGCTGCGATATTCTACATGTACCAAATTAGAACGACATGCCACACGATGGTATTTGCTCTATGTTAAAATCAAAGAGTTGCGACGACGCACCGCACCGGCTTCGTTCGAGTGGCATCGTTGTAAGCTAACATCCTACAAGCGATGATCTTGATGGTATCTTGTAAAAAGCTAGAAAGGAAAAACTTAATATGCCAAATGCTAACCCACCTTATTTTAGTGTTATTTGCAGTAGGTATAAAATATGCTTGATTGTTTATTCCCTTGTAGAGATTTAAACAGATTTGAAGTTACGTTAAAAACCCACACGTAAGCGATGGCTGTCCGATTGTCAATTATTTGATGTTCAATAAATGTTTATAGAAGCCACAAAAGGCCGACTTAAGAAATCATGTGGTCACTTTGATGCTATATAATATAACAAGGCAGTTTCGTCAAATAGTGCTTTGTTAAGCATAGTGTGTGCCAAGTGAAGCAATTCCTGAAACCGCAAGACATCATTGACACGAAGTAATGTAAGTACAGTTGAATGTGACCTCTTTTAACTTCGGTTAAATGTACGAACTTGCGGTTTACGACTACTTAATTTGATAATTGTAACTTATTATTTTTTGAAGGCAACCGTCTGTTATCTACTGGTACCTATATAGGTGACGGTGACTAAGTAGGTGGCGCAAAAGTTATATTTCATGATTTCTGAGGGATAAAATAAAAAAAAATCGTTACCAATGTCCTAGAACGAAAAAATACACATTCAGGACTTTTTCAATGCTCTGCCAATTACTAATCAAATCATCTAATAACTTGTTAGTTGGAGAAATGAAAACCGAGGCAAAAGGTTTTAAATTAGCTATTTAGTGTGACATAGATGTTTACAAGAAACTACGATTTGTGAATTGTATGATACATGCCTTCACCTTCAGGATAGATTGAGTCAATCTGCTCGCTTTCGACGCTCTGCAGGTTGTCGTCCTCCGTCAACTCTTGGGTATCTGGCAGCTGATCCCTCTCATGTGCTAACTCCCGAATCGGTCTGGCGTCCTGCTTGCCCACCGGCAGAATATCACGGATAGATGGCGCTCGTATACTATGCTTCGCGAGCCCTAATTTCTTCTGAATAAAGGCCTCCAGGATCTGCTTCGTTATCTTGTTCTGCCGTGACAACTCTTCGATATCTGTGGAGAAAGGAGAAAAGTAGATAAAAATGACTGTTACAGAAGAATTGTGACAATGTGCCGAAACAGTATGGCTTCAGACAATGTCAGCTTTTCGATTAATTACGGGTGCATAGGTGCTATACCCAAAGTGAATTGTGGAGGAAATTTTGAAATTGATGTCATTTTTATCGTTTCTCCTTTCTCCAAACAGAATGGCATCCTAAAGCTTAAAGAGAAGCAGGGAAGTCGGGCGATAAAGGGCCTCTTTACGAGTTGTGAGCAGATAATTTGTATTTTGAATTATGTACAAAGTAATTGATGTCTGGTTAGTTTATCAACAATTTATCATACCATGTATTTACGAAGATCACAAATTGACCGTCTAAATCCATTGTTAACAGACCATACATAACATAGACAATAGAGGTTACAAACCATTTGGTGAATGTGAGGATGTTTCGCAACCAAGTAATTACGCAAAGGGAGGATATGTTAATTTGAAGAACGAATTTGTATTTGTATTGTGCGTTTCTTCCGTTTGTATGTCCGAGGGTCGTTTATGTACTTAAATATAATAAATCGTTCTTAATCTTAGATGACCTTCGTCTGTCATCGAAGGGCGCCAAAGAAAAAGTACTTGAGTGTGTTATGTTGTTTGTATTAATAGGCATAATTATTTATTGCTGATGTAATCAAATATCTGAAGGACTACTTTGAAAATCACAAACCCTATCATAGGCCTTACTTAATTGAGACAACTTTAACTTTCTTCCATTGTGTAACGAAAACTAATCAACCAATGGTATGGTTAATTTTAGTTACTAAATGGAATAAATAAGGTCGGTGAACAGAGTTCTTAACTTAGTACAATGTTTTTGAAATTCGCCCATTTGGAGGTTTTTGAAGACTAAGCGCGCAAAACACGCGTTTCAAAACTACTTGGCCTGCTTAATAAAATAGCTTGGTGAAGATTATTCTCAAAAGCTCCTATTTTAACTCCCGACAAAAAAGAGGGTTGACTGACAAGTTAAACGAGTACGTAGTGTTTTTTTTTGTATGTATGTATCGGTGTGTTTGTTTATTTGTATGTCAGTCTGTGGCATCCAATTGAACCGTTTTAGAGGGGTTTTAAAAAAAAACCAAGACTAAGAATCAAACATTTGCACGTTAATCGCACAAATATTTGCCTATAGATACCGAAAATAGACATTTAAATCGCGTGGTTGTCAAAAAAATACATACATGGCAATATACATACCTACTACGTTTTTTGTACGTGTCCGTTTTTTTATCTTTTCATTTGTTTCTTTCCAAGAAATATTTTCTTGAGAAGGAAAACGTACAGACCGAACGTCATATTCAAAAATCGTAAAATTTCGACTTGATTTAGGCGGTGGGAAACGTTATCCTATAATCCTCATAAAAAACATCCCTACGGGTTAGTTGAGATTTTAACCTTAAATTAAAATTGCTAGGTATCATTACCCTGAAAAGGTTAAGTGACGTTTAAATTAACAACAATTTAAATCCTCGTTTCCGCAACATTCTTGGTTTAAAATGTAAATTATGGTGACAAGTCGCCAATCTTGAAGTGCCTCATAACTACTTAAAGCCATATATTATCTGAATAAGGGAATAGCTGGTTATGATATTACCAGATTCTCATATTTTCATAGAAAATTGGCTCCAAATCGAGACTTGGGCACCGAATATGTTAAGCGTTTTGTTTACGACCGAACTCAGGATGCATTTTTTTAAATTGAGATATCGCACAGCATGAAATACGTGAAAATAGGACAGAGGGCCCTGCTAAGATGCAATGCGCTAACTAGCGTTTCTATTAGTTTCGTTTTCAACCAATCGCGTCACTGGTAGATCACGTGACTTTTCGTATCACGACATCTACCAGTGACGCGATTGGTTTAAAACGAAACGAATAGAAACGCTAGTTAGCGTAGTGTATCTCGGCAGAGCTCTCTCGAAGAGTTACTTTAACGTTTTTGAATATGCACCAAGTGGTCATTGCAGATTTGTCTTAGGTAACTAATTTGCATAAGGCGGTAATAATGATAATTGTAAACGTAAGTTTTTTTCCGATTACTTAGCAAATTATCGAACTATAACCATTAATGCCATCCCAAATAATTACAGTTTACCTGACACCGTAATTAAAATCACTCAACATGTTAGCCGTGAAATTCTTGCATTAAATACCATTTTTCCAAGTTCATCTACATAAATTGCTGAGACTATTCATTTACCGCTGCCACTTGTTCGTGACTTCCGATAATAAACTGTGGGCAAATTAAAAGGGACCTTATAACCAGTAGAGCTTACGTTATTCTGTGTAGATATTATTTTAGAAGATGTCTTCGCTCAAACATAACTTGACCTCTGAGTTTTTGAGCATCATGGCTACGTTTGTCTTCTTACTTGAGTCATATCACATCATAACGTTCATCACATCATGTTTATTTAGTCTCTGCTTTTGTTTCTAGAGGTAGCTATATTAAATCTTTATATTTATTTATAGATAATTATGTATTATATAACCATTATAATATGCATGAGTATTATATATGTCATATGTATTTATTTTAGATAATTAGCCAATTTTTAGTTTTATCTCTGTCTGTCTTCTTTTTCATAGTGGGTGCACAGAAAAAGAAGACAGACAGAGATAAAACTAAAAAAAATCTATTTGATGATTTGGTGAACTGGTAGAGAATGCCGTCATTTGTACTTATTTCTGTGCAATAAAGATTAAATAAATATCATAATGCAGTACGGCTAAGCTGATGACACGCGCTATCAACCTCTTTAAACACACTGGTGAATTAAGTTATCCTGGATATTTCCCGGTTGTCTTGTTATTCGTGTAACAAAAATTCACATGCAAGCCACTGTAAGGTCCTTTTTGATTTGGGCGGTCATGCCGTGGTCGCACCTACTTCGTTAGCTTAATCGACTTTTCGCCGTTATCACCTGACAATTAAGGTTGCTTTTGACCTGCCACTGATTAATAACGTTCGTGTCTGGAATGCTTCATGACATAACGAATGACCAGTTTGAAAGGTAAGGTCAATGTTGAGTTTCAAGTGTTATTCATTAGAAGTTCAAGTGCCACTTCGCGATTCAACATTATGCTTCGATGATTTACTTATAGGATCATGTTTTAACATTATGTAATGAAAAAATATCTAAACACTTATGCTGTCAGCACTTATAATTTAATAGGATGAGGAAGGTATAAAGCTACGTTTCAGAAGTGAAGGCCTACTTATAGCTCGAATTTATCGATGAGGATAAACAAACATGTATGAAACTGTCACTTTTGCATCACTGTGTAAGTGCGAGGGTGACAAGTGCTTTATCCAGCTCGATAAAGCCGACCATAATACGGGCCCAGGGGCCTAATATCGGCTGCGTTTATCGCGTGACAAAATGTCGATAAAACATCCGTCATTTGTGACTTGTGACAGATGTTTTATCCACGTTTATCCACAGCGATAAACATGATCATAATAAGCCCGCCGGGTAGTACTGTTGGTGTTGCGGTAAAAAGCAAGAACTGGGACGGGACAACCACGATCGATTGCCAATTCAGTATCCAAGAGATGGACTTTACAGTAGAGTTTAAACCAAAAGGAGATGGCGGGAGGATCTTAAGGAATCTGAACGCGTTTACGAGAGATAAGAGCAAGCCCTGCATTGGCGCAGTGGAGAACCAGGGAAGGCTTTTTACCAAGCAAAGGGACTACCTAAAAATTGAGGTAGGTAATAAAATCAACAAGGTCTTGTCTGGCTGAAGCTTATTTAAATCAGCCGTTTGATATCATATGTCGATGACAGATTGAAACTGACCTTTGATTGTCATCGAGTCATTCTATACCTAAGAGACACGCCTACTGGAAAAACTGGTTGTTAGGTTTATTAATGCTGTTACACTGTTGTTCATATTTTCGCATAAATCTTAGCAGAATCTAAAGCTTCGTCCTCTGGCAACATTAAGAAATGAATAGGGAGAAAAGCTAAAAGAAATAAAGGTGAACGACATAAGCTAACGATGATAACACTAACAAGATAAAATAACTTGACATTCTGACTCCAACAGTATAAAAAGTATTCCTTCTTAAGAGTATATTAATTACTGCAATAACTTTTATTTGTCATTTCCATTTATCATGCTCGGATTCTTGGAAATTAATCGATACCGTTCGAGAGACATAACGAGCGACGATACTGTAGAATAATTCCATAAAGTGTTATTTCTCAAATTCTGTCCCTCTTACCCTGCGGACACGATAAAACAGTGTGAAAGAGACATCAAAAACCTAATCTAAATGGGAATTAAAACGTAAACACATGATGCTACCTATCAAAAGTTGTGCAGTGGAGTCAAAATCGACCAAATATTGCACATCGGTAGATGAAATTCAGGAGTTCAGAATGGAATCGCAAGATACAGATATAGGTGGAAGTCGTTGGAGTCTGCCTTTGTCGAAGGACAAGCTGTTGTTGAGAAACTGATCGTCAGTAATTAAGGTGATACTTTTGTACTTATTTAAAACAGCAATAAAGGCTTTTTTTTTTTTTTAGATAATTTCGAAGCCTGTATTTAAATTTTATTATTCTAAAGCACCAAATTATTGCTTTTCGGTAATGTCGTTGTTGTGCTATTGGACTTATAAACGTAGAATAACCGTGGGGTAGCTAATTCTGCCCGCGACTTCATCCGCGAAGATTTCGAATACCGTTATTCCGTCGGGAATTTTTAAATTTTCCGGAATTAAATGTAGCCTATGTGTTAATCCTGGGCATAAGCTATCTCCATTACGAATTTCATCCAAATCCGTCCAGCCGTTGCGGCGTGAAAGAGTAACAAACATTCATGCATACAAACTTTCACGTTTATAATATTAGTAAGGATTTACTATATAATATTATACTACATATTTATTACTATTTACCGTGATATAGTGTCTCTCTGTGTGACCACAATACTTGGCTGGTATAAAAGTTAATAGTGTGACCCCTAGTGAGTTACATCGCCTTTGTTTACCAACGAAGACGATGGGATCATATATCACAATATTTTGCATAAACCCATTTATTTTTTACCGAGCCTATGTTGGTACGGATGTTGCGCAAGACTGCCTCCAAGCGATACCGAACTTGACCCGAAAATCCTTGGTATTAATCACGAGATTATGAATAATTAGATAACTTCGGTTAATTACTAATGTTTTTAAATATATAACCGCAAAAAAATCAATGAAACACATATTTTTTTATATAGCCACATTCAGCTCGATGAATAAAGCAGAGCACAGAAAAGTCGATAAAACAGAACGCTGCGCTCTCGTTTCAAAGGGCGGGGAGGTTGGAAAACATCGTGTGATATTGATATAAAAGGCATTGTTTATTCAAAATCGACAAAAGGAAGTATAAACTTTACGTAATAAGTTCGTCTTTGTACATTCCTATTTTGTAGTTTTTATTTGAATTTCTGTGTTTTGTACGGTCCGGGACTTTAAGTGATGAGCCACTACAGAACCTTGTCGCATAAAACTAACTATTAATTTCTATATCTTCACTTGGCACTGTCATTGTGACCAGGTTCTATGATGGATCAATAATTAAACTCCTTGATGGTGATAAACCATGTATGTAAACCATACATAGCTAAAAATACATTAGTGCTTGGAACAAAAATAACCCATAATTAATAAAATAAAAATACTACAGAGCAAAACGTTGGTATTATTCAATAGTCGATCTTATGTCTCAAAACTTGGAAGCCTTACACATACATATGGGTTATTCAAATGGGTTTATTAATCCGTTAGGTCAATTGAAGGGTAATTTATTCCAACGAATCCTTTGAACGACTTTAATTATTACGTTAAATTTTCCTCCTGCCAAAGGCCTGTCCTTTGCAGCCTACTTGCAATTAATTTGGTCTGGTCGAACTGTTCTGAGAGAAGAAATGAAACCACGACTCGGTATATTGGCTTAAACTTACAATTTAGTTTCAGTTCGTGAAGTTAAAAGTGCATAAGAAATCTTATGTAACTAATGGTGGCAATGTGTTTTTAAAAAGAACTACCATGACAGGGTAAATGAACGGCGACAACATGCTATTATTATTGATGCTACATAAAACCAGTTTAGGGATTTCAGGTTACCTAAGTTAGTTCTCACTATGGGTAATTTTATTGTTTCTTCTTCTTCTTCCAGAGCCTCTTCGTCGTGAAGGTTGGCCGTCAGCTTCTTGTTCGGCCCTATCCGCAGCCAGCCGAAACAGATGTTCGACGGAAGCAATACCGGTCCACTCCCGGATGTTCCTCAAACAGTATGTTTGAAACTTTAAGCCAAGCTTTTAAGTTATGGCACTCGACTAAAAGCTCATTTAAAATCAGTTCCATTGGCATTATCAAACTCGCAACGACGATCTTATCGCATCTACTCCATTAAAGTACAGCTCTTATTCCATCACAGAGTACACCCGACAACACATCCGACACCTCTATTTAAAGACATTAGAGATCAAAATAGAATTGTTTACTTTTACAGACTGTACGTTTTGAATCTCGGGTAACAAAAGGCATTGTCAACTTAGATTGGCACTAATTTTATGAGACCTTGGCCTAAATGGAGACCATTTTGTTCACTGTACCATCCTAATTCGTGTCACCTTATTCAAGGACTCAAAAATACGACACAAGCTATTGCACAAATAATATTGTGATGATGTCCGTTTAGAAATTGATTTTGAGCATTAAGATGAAAAACAAAGTCAAGGTTGGAAAGTATCGTTGGTAATTTATGACTGTTTAGCACTCGATCGCATAGCAAAAAAATGTTACCCGTAGTAGTACATTATTTTCAACCGGCAACTAGTGCATTAAAAGCTGCAGTCTGGCTTAACTTCTACAATAATGTTGCTAATACCACAGATTAAATAATAGTAACTTCGTCCAATACTCTTTGAACAGCGTTCTAGTTTTTGCGAAACCCTTTTTGCCAAGCTATACAATAATCCACAGTCGTGACGATTTCAACTAAATGTTTGCTTTTTTGTAACGAGACTTTCTCAAATTATGTCATCATCATCTTTTTTTTTTATTACTACTACTTAATACTCCCTATGTAAATTCTTAGTTTTGACACATCTTCCTGCTCAAGCTACGCTTGAATATTTTTTATTTTCGGTTTTATGTTAAACTCATTGTTTTATATAATGCCAGGTTGACTTTTATAATTGTATAATATCATAAGTAGTATTTAAAAAAAAACGACTGACTGTTGAGTTTCTTGCGGCATTTCTTCTCAGCAGTGGTCTCTTGCGAAGCGCTGGTAGATTTTTGACGTGTAAAAGTGCCCGTCCGGCCTACTTACTGAATTAAACATCTTTTATCTTTATCATGAAGGTATTTAAGCACCCTATCATACACAAAATAAAACTTTATGTTGACTTGCATAATGTGGTGTTCAGAATTGAATCAACTCGAGATTTGCAATCATTCCGAGGAAAGACATTTCGTCTAGATCGTTTATCTTGAAGTAGGTAATTTGACATCCATAACGAATTGAATACTTTTAACTGTTAGCCATTCGTTTACGTTGTTTCCTTAGCGTTGCGTTAGATTTTATCGATTTTATTTAATCGCTATAAACGAGCATAACCCACAAATTGTGAAGAATGTAATCTCTTTGATTCCTTAGTTATTAAACATTGTCCATTTTTCCTTTCGATCCAATGAAGATTTAATGGACTTCTAAATATTTTTGACCTTAGCCGTTTATTCATTTTTAATATCGAAATTTGTTTTCAAATGCCGCGGTTGGTCATTTCTTTTTATTGATGTAATCGTTAAATCGCTATGCAGATGGTTATTAATTTGACATTTTTGTTTATTAGTTCTATAAATAATTAAATTATTAGTAAACCGATTAGCATTTTGTTGATGGATCAGTTAGAATTCTGTATAAAAGATTATGTTTTCGTCGTGATTAGTTGTAAATGTCTATTGGGGTCATAAATTGCATAAGGTAGGTTGTTTTTTCCTGATTAAATATTATACAAGATCCTCAAATCATTTAGATGCGAGAAGCTGAGTCAAAATTTCAAAGTTAAACTTGCTTACTTTATTTTGCTTAATGACTTTTAAGCAAAATCAAGTAAGCAACAGGGACCGGAACCGCTTACCCGTTTCGTTAGTGTATATATAATTGACTGATTTTTACAAACCTTAAAGATGCGATAATCATATCTTAGTCTTACCCCAATGAAAAGCTATTCCATTCGGACGATTAATTCGACTAAGCGCTTACCAATTCCTTAGAACCCTCTTTAGGCTTTCCCTATGAAGTGATTATTGAACGGCTTCAAGATATTTTAATCTCTACGCGCAGTCCATACAAAATACTTTTTCATAGGCTTGATACCAACCAATCTCATGAATCTAAGAAACAGAGTCAACGTAGAGGGAGGATGGATAGGGTAACACTAACGTAATGTAATAAGTGCTTAAATCCGAAAGCCTTAAGAAACGGTAACCTCAATGGTTGTAGTTAACTAGTTCGAAGTAGTTTCCATATCATTAGGGTAAGCCTACCGATAGGGTAAGCCTAAGGGGGTTTTCCGGTCCCTGGTAAGCAATGTCATTGCAAACTTTAAAGAAAGGACTTTCGAATAATTCTATTTGTCACATCATTGGTTTTGTTTTTTTTTGTTTTTTTATGTCATAGAGAAGGCAACTGAGCACACAGGCCACCTGATGGTAAGTGGAAACTGTGACCCATAGACATTAGCATAAGACTGCAAATGCGTTGCCAACCCTGAGGACTAAGATGGAATGCCTCTATGCTAGTCATTACACCGGCTGTCTTATCCCCAAACCGGAACACAACAATGCGAACACTGCTGTTTGGCGGTAGGTTAATGGATAAGATGGTGGTAGCGATCCGGACGGACCCTGCACAGGGTCCTACCACCTGCAAAACCTGCAAAACCTGTTTTCGTAACTAGTGTTTTTTACTTAGCCAGTTTAAGTAGAATAGGGAATATTTATGACTTCTTTTACAGCTTCAACTAAAGCTGATTCATGCAACAAATAGTTGAGCAAAAAACAATTTTTGAAAAGCTATAAAAATAACCAAGATAATAAGCCCTTAAAGGTTTGTTCTTATCTCTTTCTAGCAAAACAGAATTTATCAGGAATTTATATCGTCGGCGTGTTACATGAGTTTGCATGACGTCACAGTGCATATCGGATCTTTCTGTCTAATTAGCAGTTTGCGTATCATCCGTATTTATTGGCCGTTTATAGGGTTCCATAGTCCAACTAGGAAACCTTATAATTTTGCCATGTCCGTCCGTCTGTCCGTAGCTTTGCTCAGTGACCCTTAGTACTAGAAAGCTGTAATTTGGCATGAATATAGATACATATAAATCATGCCAACAAAGTGGTAAGTAAAATAAAATATTGAAAAACATTTTTTTTTACTCTACCTCCCCTACTCGTAAAGGGTGGGGTGTCGTTGGATAGGTCTTTCAAAAATATTGCGGGTTTGTGAAAACAGTTTTTCGATTAAGGGATCCGTTTAAGAAACAAAAATCTGAAAAATATCTTCAATGAAAGCACATAATGAATTTTATAGGAAAACTATCACGACTAAGTAAACTTCATTTGTTCTTGAGTTACAAACCTACTGAAAACTTATTTGCGGTGTTGGTATACTGACCGCGACCTATGTCGATGTATGGGGATAACAGTTTTCCAACGGCATCGTTAAGTTTGTCGCGAGGTCTAATTTGTTTGTAGTACCGGCTTCGGAACCCTACACTGAGCATGGTCCGAAATGCTCATGCCCGGTTATTAATTTTAATTTCAATTTTGGTGATCTCTTACGGTAGGTATTTTCATATTTAAATGCGATTTAATAAATCCATGCATATTCCCTTTTACAATTCTAAAAATGTATATAGGTACAGTCAACAGCATAAATAAGTGATCATTTATGTACCTTGTCACTTTAACGTCGTGTTTGAAATTTCATATAAAATTGTGAAACGATTGAAAGCGACAAGGTACATAAATGATCACTTATTTATGCCGTTGACTGTACATACATACTTACTATTGTCAAGATTAAAACATGTAAAGATCCATTTTCGCTATGATACCTATAAGTAAGAATGTGGATTTTTTGTCCCTTTTTTGGCTAAGATCATACAAAAACCTACAGAGTGGTTAACCTTTAGCATTGCGGCATCTGCCACTGACTATACGCAAGTCGGACAAGACGCAGCACCGGTTTTCTGATGCCATTTTCAAATAACATTTGATATATTAATGTAATAATCATTTACCCATGGCAGAATGCAGGCCAAGCATTATAAGAATCTATTTAACTATTTTGAAACTAAATTTAGTGTTTCCACCTTTATGTATTTACATACAGTTTAACTGAATTCTTTTGTTAATTAAGTATTGTAATATTATTTTTAGGTAAACTCGTTCATCGTTATCATTTGGAAAATATAAATCTATTCGGGACAGTTATTCAGAATATTGATCATCTGTGTGCCAAGGGGCCGATTGCATAATATAATACAAGCAAATAGTATTAGGGGTTTGGTATGGATTTTTGCTAATAGTATGGGCTTGTACTTTATTATGCAATAGGCCCCAGTTTCATGAAAATCCATTCAGCCATTCTTGCTTGAAAGACAAACATAGTCACAAACTTTCACACTAACCCCCTAAGTATTAACGCACATTAAACCTATTTTAGTTAAAGAATTCTTTGTCCCTTTCTGTCAAATTCAAATGTCATAATGACAGATTAGGACAAAGCATATTTCAAGCAACTTTAGCTATTGCGCGTGCACATAAATCAAAGACTATATCATAATTCCCAAAAGCTGTATAAAAGCTTTTAAAAGTGTGGATGTAAATAATGTGGGACAATACCCGGAAGTCGGGTGGTTGCCCTCAATCCCTTATCTCCGCCGGACATTGGCACGCGTCCAGTCTGTCGGCTCAGCCTTAGTCTATGGTGCTAGGATAAGCGCAAGTTATGAGGCCACATGATGCCACGCTTTGACAACTACCCGCAACTTTAAAAATAATAAAAAAAATGGACGGCTTTATGTCACTCCACGTAAATAACGTGAGAAAGATCGCGCGTGTCTCGACTATCATGTCACTAAAACCAAATAATTGCAGTTTAAAATATCCACAAAATGTATTAAAAAATGGTTGACCGAATTAAGAACGTATAAGTTTTCAACTAGGATTGCAATCCGGTGTCGTTTTTCATACTACGACGTTATAACTTAACCCTGGATAAGCAGAAACGCTTAGCTATTTTAGATCAAATATTTACCAAGCTGCATTCAGTAAACAAGTGCAGAAACTATGCCATGCGTTCACCTGAAAAGGCAACCGGCGAAATAACTCGCGTAGGGGCCGCACTCAGAGTTAGTTATTGACGATCAAGTCATTCCTTTTCTGCCGCACTCAGAGACGTCAATTCAAATTCCAAAAGTCAAAATAAATGGTATTCGTTTCCCTTCTCCGTGCCATAAAAAAGCCCTATTACATTTTAACAGATTTTACAGTCCAAGGGTTAAGCTTAGTTGGTACGTCGTGTGTGTAGCTAATTAAGGAACTTGAATCTATTGCGAAATCATCTCCATATGAGCGAGGCCTTTAAAACTCTCCGCTCCTCACCCTACCCGCTGCCTAACGGCTCCATTCTTACCTACGTACCCGTACTACACTTAAGCGTAATTAGGAAAGATCTGGAGCAGCAAGATTCTCTTGTTGCTGCGTAGTAATGGACGGCAATACGACACCACGGGCGGTAAAGTTACAGCTGAAGCTAATGATTAAGTGCTATTATGTTACTATGTCATAAAGACGATTATAACACTTACATAAATGATATGTTTGTTATAAGAAATTCTTAGTTTAATATTAGAGTCTGATTCGCTCATACGATGAACCATAAAGGTTACCTAGGTACTTCAAACTATTTCAATAAAAACTTTTTCTTCTTAGTAATAGTTCTCAACCCTAGTTTCTTACAACATGCACAATAATGTAGCCGTCTAACCTACACGTCTGGGTGAAAACAATCCCCTCCCCCCCATTAAGAGTCCCATTACACTAGGGGAACTCTGCAGCCTCTCAGCCGCAGGCGACCGACGCGTGATCCTGCATTTTCATCCATTACACTTTATATGTACATACTCGGATATTATAAAAACGGTGAAGTTTCTTTAAGCTTGTCTATCTAGTGTGGTAACAATATGTAACTGAAAAGGTAACACTAAAATTGCTGTTACTTAATATGATCATTAATAAGTATCTGTAGAAATAAAAATGGGTTTAGTTGTCATTGTTCTCGCCATCTTCCGACTCAATCATCAAATCACCTCCTGGCATTCATTGTCATCGGATTCACATAATGTGTTATTAATTTTCAGCCCATTACGATAGCGGAAAGCGGTTCAAAATAGACTTGTAAAAATAGTAATTGCAGTAATGAATACTTTTGGGGAGTCAGGCGAAGAATTAAACTAATACAATAGTTAATAAAACACTTATATTTCTTTGTTAATTAACTTATCACACTCCAACCATAATCACAGTTTTTACAGCCGATCATCATTCCTTTCTGCCCTACTGTCACTTCTCCGAATGCCGCCTTAAGAATACCCTCTTCCGGTGCCAACATTTTACCAACCTCACCCTATCACTGAGTAAGTCACGTGTACCAACCGTGACTTACCAAATTAGTCAAACGAGCTAATCTTAAATATTAAAATCTAATAATTTAATGGAAATTGACCTTACAGCTCGGCCATCCTACTTAGCGCACGACCCGCCGCTCAAAAATGATTATAATTTTGTACAAAACAAAGTGGTGTAATTTCTACTAAAATCATACAATGTTTGTTAAAATTATTAAAATTATTGTACAGACATGTTGCTGTATCATATTATAATTTATTGAGACATAATTACTCTACTATTTAAATTTAATTAATAACTATTTTACAATGTAAACTGAATTACAGTACTCTTATTATATTAAACATAATATTCATAAGCAAATTGTTTTATTACATATTGTGCTATAACTATTCAACATACATCCGATTGATCCGATAGATCACACTGATTGGCGGACAATCATTTTAACTATAATTAAGTACTTACTTCAACAATTGTATTTATTTTACAACTAGGTTTAATCATATGATTTATTAATAATTAGGTATATGATTAACAATTCATTCACTTTCGCCATGGCTGTCATTTGAATCATCAGACTCATAGTCTCTGCAAAATGACATCCATGGTTGGACTTTATCTATGGAAACAATAGCTTCGTATCTCCTATTATTTTTGCGAGTCATTGGAGTATCTTCAATTAGGAACCTATCGTTAGGGAGTACTTTAATTATACGGTAAGGGCCCTGAAACTTTAGCACAATTTTTTGGGATTTGCCATCATGTGGAACCTGCCTCTCAACCCTTTAATAATGGCAATAAGTCATGATAATCGACTTGAAGATTAAGAGTCTCAGCAGTACTGAGTCGAACTAATGAGCATTGACTCCCTAAATGCACATGACATTGAACCGCGATACCGTTTATCTTTATGTCGAATATATATTTATCAATAGTACCACTATCGAGTGTTACCTGTGATACCTGTTTTTTCCGAAATACCTTTTGACGTTACAGTGTTGTTTTCCTTGTTATTAACATGATTACTCGTATTTCTGTGGCAATTCGAGGCTTGGTGCCCTATCCTATCACAAATCGTGCATTTAACCAGTGGTTTATCACACTTAAAACTCGGGTGGCCAACTTCGTTGCAATTAAAGCAGCGAATGCTATTATTATTGGAGCCTGTCCTAACTGTTCCGGAACGATCACTGAAAACAGATCTACGCTCATTGGATCCTTTTGCAGAAGCATCTCTATCGCGAATTTGGCCAACCCTAACGGTCTTAAAGTATTCAAGAAGTTGATCGGGTTTGTGAAAACGAGCGGCTTGAGCACCTAACCCCACGGTCTTCAACACCGTATAAGATACAGCTTACTGCGTCCCTGCCATAAATCCTACATCTATTTAGAATATTCACTTTCTCATAATAATTAGTGAACTAATGATTCACCGTAATCGACTTTCTTAGCCATCATCTCAGCTAAAACCTCAGCGTAATCCTCACTACAAGGAAAAGATTCAACAAGCTTTTGTTTCCATTCCGTCCAAGTGAATAACATAGTAGACAAGCCCTGATACCATGTTTTTGCAATCCCAGTCAACTTGGGTAACGAGTAATGGATTATTTCTCTTTCCTCCCACCCATAAATCTGAGCGCACTCTTCCACCTTCGTTAGCCAAGTTAATATAGATTGCTCTTTCGACATTGGGTCAAATTCTGGAATAACATTTGTGTTAAACGATAGTTTAGGCCTGTCAGAACTCTTCATCTTATCTATTATACCTAAAAATTTGTCTAATAGAAGGTTAGTATTAAGTTCCTTACGTTTCTGTCCGTTTGACCGTCTTCTCTTTGCCGGTAGCCTCGCTGACTCCACTTCTGATTCGGAGGACGAGCGGGTCCGCCGTCTTCTGTGTCTCGTCCTTGCTCTTCTTCCTTCTCTCGAACGCTGTCTCCTTGTGCCTTCATCCTCGCTGTCCAAAGAACTTGACTGGCGCCGCTGCCGAGATCGACTCCTCCTACTTGTCTCATCCATATACCTTGGTATTGTCCTCTCAGTTTGCGAATCAGATACATTCGACTTCCGTCCTGTACTCAATCCTTGGCCCTCTACCTCTGGGCCTCCTCCTTTACATCCATGCGTTAGCCCTTCCCCTCGACTAAGCGCATGGCCTCCATTATCAAGTGGTCCTTGTCCTTGTTTCATTCGAGAACTGGGCCCTTCCCCTCGGCCAGTCTCGTCATCCATGTTCCAAGTTTCTGAAACTTCCAGTGACAAGCTTAGAACACGTTAATTACACAACTCCATCATACATGACTCTAGGTACATATACAACTACGTACTCTACATTTGGATTCTACATACGTGACTCTACATACGTGACTCTACATACGTGACTCTACATACGTGACTCTACATACGTTACTCTACATACGTGGCTCTACATACGTGGCTCTACATACGTGGCTCTACATACGTAGCTCTACATACGTGACTCTACATACGTGACTCTATATCAAATAGTGTATCTGATAAATAATTCAAAACGTATATCATGAAATTCTACAAAATAATCATAAAATGGTAAGCAAACCACTCTAACAATGAAACAATAAGCTTTCTGTTCTGCATTGAGATAAGAAATAAAACAAAAAGAAAATTCATCGTGAAGAATTATCTATTTATTTAAACCTTATTGAACGATAAACATGTAAACAATGGTGGTTTAATTGCTGTGCCTTTACAGGGTTCGTGTTTACTGTATATATATATTTTTGTATCAATACTTGACATTTTTGTCATTGTCGTTATTTAAATTTAAACAGTTTAGGTATCGTATGTCACCCGGGTGAAAGGATTCTAACGATACCACACACATTTAAATTGGTTCATCCGTTTAGAAGTCATGGTGGAATAAAGCATTGTTACATACATGCATACATATATGAACTATGAAAACAGTACACTCCTTTTTTCAGTCGTGTAAAAAAAATGGCGGACTAATTGCCTTAAGATATCCTTTACCAATCAACCAATTGGTAAACCAGGCCCCTATTTCACCAAGTTACAATTGTCAATGACATATGTCTGCTGACAAGTGTCGACAAGTGTCTCGGACAATTGTCCAGTAACAGGTGACAAGTAGACAAATCTAATTTTATTTCTATGGACATACATAATTGTCTACAATTACAGTGTGCAACGCGTGACAATTGTCCATATTTTATTTTAAGGACAATTATGTTGAGAAACAGTTGTAAATTTTTCCATATCGACATATTTGCAAATTTGTCGGTAATTATTGACATGAGATTAGAGCTGTGTCAGGCTTGCGTTACAATTGTAGTGTTTTTATTGTTAGTTACAAAATGGCTAAAGGAGTAGTAGTGACAGTGATTTAGATGAGTTCACATACCTATAGGAGAATATAAAGAACGAATAAATTTCTCCTTTGACGTAACTCCCTTCGCGGTCAAGAAAAAAATTCGTATTAGTAAAACCAGTGTAGAATATTTAATAAATAAAATTGGTGCAGTTATAGATCACCCAACTACAAAAAATAAAGCTTTAACGCCTTGTCAACAAATTCTTTGCACACTGCATTGGATGGTTTCAGGGTCACAATACCACGTCAGCTATTTCTTTCCATTTCTTGATTTTCATGTCGTATGTTAAATTGTTATATCCATATTGCAATGGTTTTAATCAAGGCACTTTAAAAAATGGTGCACGAAAGGAATTGCAAATTGCAAATGATTTACTTATTTGTGGCTAAAATCGCGGGAAATAGTTTAATAGTTTTAAATAAGTTTCATGCAAAGTGATCAAAGGTATTCGTATTCAGCCAGTGTCAGTTTATATCCACAACTATATACAGTATTTAAAATTTAAGCGGTTCTCGAGCGTACGTTAATAGTACATTATGATACAAGTGTGCTAAGTTGACCATTGTATACAAGGCGCTATTGTGTGCGCACGAGCGGTAGCGAGTGCGCCACAAGAAAGCCGCGTATATTATGGTCACAGGCACACGTGTTACATACGACGTTTTTCAACACACTTGCGAAAAAAAAACAAGACTCTTCATTTTCTTTGCTTAAAAAAGAAATTTTCGTTAATATTAAACTTCACAATAATTAATCCAAACTATCTTCGTCACAGCCGTCAATTATTTACGAAAAATGGCGGATGGCGCGTTGTTTTTTTTTCTTGCCGCGATACCGATGCGCGCGCAAGGCTAAGGCGCGAACGAGATCGGCCAACAGCCAAATTTAAAATGTAATAATTCATGTTTAAAATACAAATTACAGAAAAAATTAAATGATTTTAATTAAATTGAGTTATTTTTTAGTAATAAAGCTGATTTCACAAATTTATTGAAATAAATATGTAGATAATGTTATTTGCCGCATAAAAACTGTTTGTTGCTAAGAAAAAAAAAGGTATAACCCGACTAAATTATATCGCTTCTTCTTCGTACTTACAACTTGGTACTAGGCTACAAATGTAAATTGTTTGGGTTAATAAACAAAAGGCACTTGTGCGTAATATACTGAAAAAGCACGCGTGTTAAATATCTAGGTTTATGAGCCAAAAATCGGTGGAATAAAAAGGTCGTTTTGAGCAAGTGTGTTGAAAAAAATAAAAAGCCAATTTATAATAAACCATCGGTGTACTTAATTAAGTATTAAGTTTTGTAATTGGTAATTATATTTAGTCGGACAAACTCGAAAACGCTCGCTTCCAAAACACACGTACTTTGAAATTAAAAAATAAACACTGGCTAGTATCAATAAAAATACATTTACCCAAACATGATCGGAAAACTTACTTTTAAAAAACGAACACGGGTAGTAGTGTATCATATTCATCCATCAAAATTAAAAAATAGTAATCTTGTTTCTTGCTACAGTTTTTTTTAAAGTGAGAATAATTGCATATAGTCGACAAGACTGAGGAAACTATCCATACAGCCAAGCTAACCGCTCTCGTTTACTGAAAAAAAGTGTGTATAGTCATGTGTGTGTTTCATTTGTAGAGCGATTGATAAAAATAAATAAAAATTAGTTTGTACACTCCAAACTAATATTATAATTATTGTTGTATAATTGTGGACTAAGTACGCGGTAATGGTGGACGCCTTTCAACAATCAACATACGGTTGATTTACACATTTAAAAATATAAAGACTATCGTTTGTCATGACAACGTGACAATTGTATCAGAATTTTGACAACTGCCATTTCACGATATAAAAATGTCATTTTTTTATTATTATTTTCGCACCTGTCAGCGTGGTTTAATAATGTAGAGATTTGTGAAACAACACTTATTGTGACTACTCGACAATTGTCACCTGATTATTACAATTGCTGTTTCATGAAATACAATTGTCACTTAATTTAGACAATTGTCGAACTTGTCAAGCTTGGTGAAATAGGGGCCAGAAATAATTTCATGCACTATATATACACATATAAAAAAAAATTGAAATTCAGTCGCAGTCAAAGTAATAATAAAAATGAAACTTAATACTTGCGCTTCCAAAGAGGAGATAAGGTAGAAAAGATTACAATATATGCAGGCCGGCGTTTTCATTTTAACACAATTACAATAATTACCAGAACAAATATATATTTATTTATTTATTTGGAACGCATTGAGAACAAAAAACAAACACCACAACGTTCCATTGTTAAAGATAAAATAAAGAAGTGTGCGAGTAGAATGAGCCATAAGTAATGTTCAAGCCATTTATATATAGGTATACGATAGCATTAAATAAACAAATCAAATTTCGAACGTTATCAATATACCTACATTATATAAACTTCATTTTCTTAATAACAGAAAATCGATTTAGTGGAAACAGTTATAACAAATCCATAGCGACTAACTACCAAAAATTCAAATTAAATACCGTTATTTGCAAGAAATACATTTCTTTACTTACGTTTTTCCAGCTGTGGACGAGGTAAGGCCTATATAGCCTTATCGATCCCACTTCTGACCTTTTGGGGAGTCAGGCGAAGAATTAAACTAATACAATAGTTAATAAAACACTTATATTTCTTTGTTAATTAACTTATCACACTCCAACCATAATCACAGTTTTTACAGCCGATCATCATTCCTTTCTGCCCTACTGTCACTTCTCCGAATGCCGCCTTAAGAATACCCTCTTCCGGTGCCAACATTTTACCAACCTCACCCTATCACTGAGTAAGTCACGTGTACCAACCGTGACTTACCAAATTAGTCAAACGAGCTAATCTTAAATATTAAAATCTAATAATTTAATGGAAATTGACCTTACAATACGTATGTACTTCCGTGCGTCTCTAATGCTGTGGTTAGTCCTAAGGCTGTAGGTAGCACAGTGGGTGCTGGCCACTAATGCCAAGAACATAATGTTCCTCGGGACAAGCTCGCAGCGCGAGGGGCTAAATACTGCCCTACTAACGAAATAGGGCGTAGGTATCCACTATAGCACACACATTGCAAATTCTTCTTTGTTATTAAACTGGGATGGTTGAAATTAATGTAGAATATGAATGATACATGTGCCAGTTTTCTGTTGAGGGTAGAATTATTATATCTCATACATTTGTGGCTAAAGTCGTGTCTAACAAGCGTGTCGCGCTGTGTGCGGTATTAAGTGGAGGGAATGAGACATTGCGTCGAGAAAGGGTTAACGTGCTCAGTGCCCAATACACTGTATTGAGATCATTTTGTGTAGAAATCAGAGGATTTGGCACTGAATACAAATGGCGTTCCTAGACGTATTTGTTACTGAGTCGGTAAGCTTTTTTCGTTGTGAATCAAAGTTACAAAGCGGGGCATCTTAATGGTATCTTTAGATAACGCTATTGAAAAAATTGGTTATCTTTTTTAGGGAAGCATTTTTCCATCTATTTAGGCTTAGGTACGTGTCCCACCGTTGACGATGAGCGAGATGCAAGTACAGCTAGAGATCAATGATTAATAGGTATATGGTATCTTTTATTGACACGGGATACATATTATATCATTTGTTGGAGAAACAGTTCTCGCCGGCAGTGTAAAGATCCAGCAGCGATCAACTATTCATATTTGTGTCTCTTTTTTTGACACGGGATCTATATCTATATTCTTGAGAGAACAAATAGTCCATAGCTAATCAAGTAATCACTTCCTCGTTGGCGATCGGAGTGCCTTAAGAATGGGTCTAACTTTACAGAGGGCTTGAACCTTAAGATTGATTTTATCTTTTAATGCTACGCTACCACTCTGTGTACCAGTTACATAACTTTCCTTTTGCCCGTTGCACGATACTTAGAATATAATAGAAAATAATTTGCATAGAATTATCCCTTCGTACGAGAATCGTCAGTTTTCGGAAAAAGTATCTAGCCTCCATCATACTCCGAGTGGCAAATCGAAAAAAACACGTCACAGGTAGCGTACGTGCATATCGGTCCGTTTCTCGAATCGCAAACAGGAGATACGTGAGTTTCGTGCAGCACATGCTACATTTGAATTTTAACGGTTATTTTTTACAGTCCGAGAAGACTGAAACGCGGATACTAGCAATTAAAGGTGCAACAGTAGAATTACTGTTTAACTCTAACTTGTGTAACAAGTCTAGCTACAATAAGCCCAAGCTTGCTGTGTTTTTAGTAAGACAGCAGTCATCTTCTGCATTTTTATTGCTATAACAGACTTTCCACACAGCACATTACACGGTATTCTGCTTTTGGCCGAAAATCATTTGGCAAAATGTAACGTTTCCCAACTGTTTCATTTGCCAACCCGCTTTCTTTTATGTAACTGTAAATATTTCAGAATTTATTTCACCACCACCCTATAGGTTAGGTTAGGTTTGTTTTTATATAATTCCTGAAATATTTATAGTTGCAGAAAAAAAGCGGGTTGGCAAATGAAACAGTTGGGAAACGATAAATTTGCAAAACATATTTTTGCCGAAAGGTTTCATTCATTAATTTCTCAAACTATCGTAAAACCTCATCATCATCATCATGTCAGCCGAAAGACGTCCAGTGCTGGACATAGGCCTCCCCCAAGGCTTTCCACTCAGACCGGTCTCGTGCTTTTCGCATCCACCGCGGTCCCGCGATCCTGACGAGATCGTCACTCCATCTTGTTCGAAGCCTACCTACAGCTCGTCTTCCGGTCCGCGGACGCCACTCCAGAACCTTCTGACCCCATCGGCCATCAGTCCTGCGAGCAATGTGCCCCGCCCACTGCCACTTCAGTTTAGCTATTCTTCGGGCTATGTCGGTAACCTTAGTTCTACTGCGGATATCATCATTGGAGAGGGCTATGGAGAGGGCTATGCTCGGGCTTTCTCTGCGTGATAGAATCAGATTCTATCACGCAGAGAAAGCCCGAGCATAGCCCTCTCCATAGCCCTCTGAGTGACTTAGTAAAGTAGTATAGTAATACCTACCGTAGGTAAACTTACAGTTACCTAATTAATTATTATTAGGTATTTTATGCCAATGCTATGTTTGGCCAATTCTTCTATACGGATGTGAGTCCTGGACTATAAAAGAAGACCTCAGGAAACGTATAGAGGCATTCGAAATGTGGTGTTATAGGCGGATGCTAAAGATCAGTTGGACACAGAAAGTGACGAATCAAGAAGTCCTGCTACGTGTCAACATGAAGCGATGTCTTTGGGATAACATCCGCCAAAGAAAGATTGCATATCTTGGCCATGTACTACGGCATGATAGATACAACCTCTTACAGCTGATAATGATGGGAAAGGTCGCTGGCAAAAGACATGTAGGCCGCCGGAAGAAGTCATGGCTGAGGAATCTCCGGGAGTGGACTGGTGTCACGAGTGCTGCCCATCTGTTTCGCCTCGCGAGAGACAGAGAAAAGTTTTCAGAGCTGACTGCCAACCTTCGCTAGTCGGAGAGGCACATTAAGAAGAAGAAGAAGAAGGTATTTTATGTCTTTATACTGCTAAATACAACAGCCACATCGGATCGGATTACGATTCCAATAGATTGAAATGCATTCCAGAAATTGCATGCGTGGGTGTTGCGGCATCTGTAAAGCGACTGCAGTTTTAGCCGGGAACGGAGAGAAACGCATTACGCGACGCCTCTCGCGGAGTTATTCTGTACAGCAGTTTAACTTGTCGTCGAAACTAGTCGAACGCCCATCTAAGAAGTTAAAAAAACGCATATATAATTTAAAAAAAATACTTTATGACATAAAAAAAAGGATTGTAAAGCGACGCTTATAACGGCCAACTGACATTTTTTTCCATACTTTGGCTCCGCACGATATCTTTTCTCACCGCCTAAATCAAGTCCGATTTACACGATTTTTGAATAGGTTTGAGTTATTATGAATACTAACTCGGTTTGTACTTTTCTGTTTATATTTAAATTGTTTTTTTCTCTATAAATATATTCATAATAATTATGTACAGCATATTTAAAAATCGTTAAAACGGGACTAGGTTTAAGGGGAGAGGAACTTTATCGTATTTTTTGTGTGGAATTAAATACGAAATTCTCTTTAAAATACTCGTTTAACATAGCTTTAAAGCCACGTGGATATAAAGCTTTTGACTTGATATTATTATTTTTAACTCGGCCCCCATGACTGTTAAATAAATAACGTCTATCATAACGTTGACAATGCGATAACATTTCAAAAGTGATCACGTTTTTACACGTCAAAAGTCAAAAGTCATTTTAGACGTGTAAAAGTGCCCGTGAGGCCTACTTACCGAATAAACATCCTTTAATTATCTTCTTTTTTTCAACAACATATGCCTAGCTACAAAACTATCTATTTTTAATGACAATTTAATACTACTGCTGTAACGAAAACGAGACGCGTGTTCTGAGCCGAAAGCTGTAGCGAAATGTACATAATACGCTCCCTGGCCCGTGGCCAGGGTACTCCGTGTCCTAACTTTTGAGAAGCGTGAGCGAGGTTTAAACGATTTACGGCTTTGATTTTAAGTGAAATTTAGGGATTGGCTAAAAATCTAGTGAAATTCTAGGACACTTCCTGTTTCGCCGGAAAGCTAAATCGTTTTGTTAAGTGACGTAATAGTAGATTGTTCAACAAGGGACTAAAACAAGCCGTAATGATACGAGTGTCATTATGGTTGTTTAGTCTCGTGTTAAACACTCTACTTTTCACTTAGAATGTGAGGAAAAAACAAACTTCTATCCAATGATATTTTATATTTACATATGTTATGCTCATACGAAACGCATACAAAACCCGTCGCCAATTACTAACAATTGCTACGGTACCATATTTTTACAGACAAAGATGGCAATCCGTAGCGAACGCTATTGTTAGAAAGAGATAAACAGTTGTTACAAATTGCGTACCCGAATGACGAAGCGTGCCTAGATACCGGTGCTCGCCATTCGTGCCATTAAGCTACCCGTCTTTATCGCACTCATGCGATATCTCATTGTGTATCTCATGTTTCACAGGTAACAGTGACGCCGGTGCAAATTAAACAAAGTATGGCATGGCGATGTATATAAACAAAATGTAAAAAATATTTACGGTAGGTACTTACGAATGAAATAAGACATCCTTTCTTCCTTTTACAGTTACAGTATAATTTCGGCAGCCTCGAAAAACACAAGATGGCATTTTTTAATGAAATATAGGTATTTGTTACTTTTCGGTAATAAAACTTTACCTATTATCTTTGACGCGTGCGTGTCAGCGGTCGCGGCGTAATGAACGTTAGTAAGGCAATTTACCTTCCTTATTGAGGACCGCTTTGCGCGCAGATGCAGCTGACTTATCTTAATATTAAATATAATTTGTTCAATTTATACAAAATTATAATATTGATTATAACAAAGTTCCTTACAAATTTGTTACGCGGTTTTTTTTTTGTAATGTGCCGCTTTAAATGCTTGCATATTTAGCCAACAGGTCAAACAGGTCAAACTTGAAAACCATTTTAATACTAATTGGACCATGCACAATGAAATGAATTCATCCTTAATATGATTAAATAGATTCATATTTGTAACCATTAATCGTGTTTCATAAAATTAAATCGTTTTTTTTTATTTTTGCACAGTTGTAATTTTGATGTTATTTCCACGCCCTACAAATTGTCTATACAAACACAATCTCTGAAAATGGCGATCATCCTCCATTCAAAAACACCGTGATTGGCTGTTTATAAATTAAAAAAAAATACTTTAACCCCTAGAGATTAATAAGGAGCTTTACTCCCGATATTACTCCCGAACAGAGAGTAAAGTAACATTTTAAGAGCATGAGAAATGAAAAAAATACTTGGGTACCATTTTTTAGGACCTACTTAACCGTTTCTGGAATACGTGTGCTATAATATAACAAGATGAGAAAAAGAACATTTTACAGTTGATAGCGAGTAAACACGATCTTGGAATAATTTTCGATTAACTCGTACACTAAGCTCGTACATACCTACCTACCATCGGTTTCATGCAGTGCTGCCATTTTCTTAATAGCGATCGGCAATCTTCGTTTTTCTATGGGATATAAGTGACAAATATATACCGTCAGTTACGGAGTGCAAGCGTGATAACGATAGCCAGCCGAAAGCTATTAAAAAACTAGGAATACTGTAAGTTTACTGTTACCGCTAACGTTAACTCGATAGTTCATATAGTTATCGTTACGTCACGGAGTAATCTGCCAATTTCACACCAAACGAAGCTGTCTCTTTCTAACTATACTGAAAAAACGAAGTACCCTTGCCTTGCATTAAAAAAAAAAAACTATTTTAAAGCATCATAGAGCATATTATGAATTTAATATACGTAATTGTATTTTCAATAAGTTATGCAATAAAATCAAAACTATTTATTTTATAGAGCAGTGGCACTATGTTAAGTGAATCTAGTGTAGCTATAAGTGATAATTTAATTTGTTTTGTTTATTATGTCAATGTCATGTCATAGACGTCATAGTTCATAGCACAGGTTCATAGAGAAAGTACAAATTCTCACACACTACGCTATGCTGTTGTTGTTTGTTTTTGTGTTTATTTTGTAAACAATAAATTAATTAAATAGAGAACTAGTGCTTCACAACTTCAGTTACTGTTTATTAAACAATAATTGTAATAAATTTTAAACTCCACTTGGCTAGTGAAATAGTTAATTACGGTCGATGCAGTATTTTTCGATGACATTGGTCACATTTGTAACTCATGGTCATAGGTACATGTTTGTTTTGATTTCTATAGGTAATTTATTGTTGGACTCATACTAGCGACCTTTAATTCTATGAGTGACCGCTAGTAGCGCGTACAATTCTCCATACAATAATTTACGCCGTGGCTAGCGAGTACGGTCACTGTAAACTCATGGTAGTGGTCGCTATGATTGACGGACTGTCGGATTTAGATTTCGTACCAAAAAGGTACTTAAATAAGGAACTCAAATCCTGGCAAGACGTTAAAAAAAACTAATATCAATGTGACATCATGACAACGTCATCGTATTTATTTACAAGCAAGCGCAGAGAAAAATTAATTGCAATGGAAATGGAAAGACGATCATTGACTGATAGCAATATATCTATGGACAGTTTAGAAGAGGATTTTAGCAGGAAAGCATCAATAAAAGATTCAATCTCAGACGATAACGTGGAAACAATTCTCGTTCCGTTCTATGAAAAAGACGTGCTCATTAAGGTACCAAAAGATCAAATCAGAAGAAACAAAATGGAAAGGACTACAGACAGATTAAAGAGAGAAGTAAGCCAGAATGCTAGCAGTTATCTTGTCAACAAGGACCTGCAAAAGATAAAGCGGACAACATACTTAGAGATGTTCCGAAAGCAGTTTACACAAAGTCGTTCTGAGAAGAAACCTGTTGAAGCTGAAATACGGTCATTATCGCCGGAAGTCGGAGATACAGAAAGAGACAGTTTTGACGAAGAAATTACTAATCCTGCTGATGAATTTTACAATTCAGAGTCATATAATGAAATATACTACGAGAAACTACTTCATCAACAATTGGTAGACTATTCAGAGGACTCTTCTGAAGAAGGTTTACACTTTAATGAAGATATTGAAGATAAAACACCTAATGACAATCTAAGAAGCGTTTCTGAGGTTTCTGCACCTCGCCGCAGACGAGCTACTGTACGTCCAGTAGATAACGTTAAACTTGGGGGTTTGGGACCTGATGTTGAAATGATCAAACCACGATTAGAAAGAGCTAGAAGCCTTCAGCGATACTCTGAAAAAGTACGAATGGAAAATCGACTTCGAATATATAAAAAATCTATCCAAGATGAAGCCAAGGAGAAACAGGAACGGGAGACAGGAAAAAAAGATTCCGCGCGCAAGACAAAAGAACAACAGAACGAAGAGAACGCGTCATATTTAGTAAAAAAAAACGTGGGATGAGAAAAATTCTAAATTAGTTAAACAGATATATGATGGACAGTCAAAGTCCGCTAAACCGAAAAAATCTAATGTAAGGAAGGAGGAGCAGCTGAAGCCCCAATCAGCTAGCAGAAGGAACAAAAGCGCTATTGATAAGAAGCAATACTTGAACCGAGATAAGAAACCTAAAATTGGTGATGCTGGGGGTAACGATGAGGCAGTTAACGTGACAGTGAGGTCTAGTGCCCGCAGCAGGACCATTCATACCGAAATAAAGCCTGCAGGCTCGGAGATCCCCCCAGTACACATCAGTTTCTTGGTCAACTTGGGAAGCGTTCCCCCTTCTAATGCATTGCGTTCTCTTGAAGAGAAACACCGGCATTATCAGGAACAAGTCAAAGCTTATATGGATAATAATGATTAATTCTGTCTGTTTTATTCTATTTTTTACGTAACCCTTGTTTGTTGTTGTCATGAATGTAAGAAATTTACAATATATTTTTTGTTAAAACGAATGACAGTCATTTTAGTTGCAAACGTGAAATTTTAGTTTTTATATGCATAAAGGTTAAAGTGATCAATATGGTCCTAATGCATTTTAGGCTTATGTAATTGGTAAAGGCTTACTTTCTATAAAGCAATGCCTAATAAATTGAAGCAATTAGACGACTTGCATTAAGGTGATGCGTTTGAAGTTGATTGGACGTGGGAATGAAGGTTGAGCGACCGAGAAAGTCTGTCATAAAAAATAAGACGCTAAGTTACTCATGTTTCGATAACTTGTTGTGTTCCGGTTTGGGGATAATACAGCCGGTGTAATGACTAGCATAGAGGCATTCCATCTTAGTCCTCAGGGTTGGAAACGCGTTTGCAGTCTTATGCTAATGTCTATGGGTCACAGTTTCCACTTACCATCAGGTGGCCTGTGTGCTCGGTTGCCTTCTCTATGCCATAAAAAAAAAAAACTTGACGGACTATCCTGAGGATATACTTAGCCATGAATGGTATTAACCAACAAAATCCGCTATCGTGCTATGTAAATTTTCTGGCGGGGCGCGCCTTCGTGGGTTAAATACACTAACCGTCTGCTGTAAGAAAAATATCAATTTCTATTCAACAAACAATTGTGGACTATTTATTTTTTAATATTTAAACTAAGATTATGTTCTCCAGATGTGCTGTAATGTATCTTTTATTGCACATTAATGCTGGGGTCCTTTTGAAAAAGGGTATAAGTCAACTTAACTCGTACTAAAAAGGGTATAAACGAAGTACACTAGACTTAACCATTTTTCACTTGATTTCAGACTTTTTGACTAGGACCGCAGTGATTTAGGTGTTCCAGAAGCACAGGAATTTATGCTTAGTCTATTAATTCGTTAAATATGTAATGGTTTGTCTTAAAACTTACTTCCTTGCGTTATCGCAACTTTATGATCGCAGTAAGCTTACAGCAATTTAATTCATGGAGTCTCTTTCCTTGCCCATTTTCACTATAATAATTTAACTTAGCTCTCTTATCTGTGGCACTAAGCCCTAACCAGTCTGACTACCAAGAGAAAGGCCTGCAAAGCATTGTCAAACACCCAACACCTGTTAACGGCATATCTAGAGGTAATTATCGATGAAGGTGTAAGTGATACGCGGAGCTCGCCGAGTCGATCAGTGAAAGTGATGCTGCTGGTGCCGAGCAACCGAGCATGTGGCGGCGACCGGAACGAACTGAAAGTGACTTACATTAAATAAGCTAATGTTGGGACGCGGCTTTAAACAGTTACAGATTCGTTTCTCGGATGTAACGATACGAGCACGTATCATAATTACACAGTATAAAACCGTCGAACCACTGTATGTACAGTCAAGTGTAAAAAAAAGTATAGGACAACGCAACATCTCCTTATTTCAATGGAATAAGGTGAAAAAATGTAAACATGGTACTGGACAACGATATAAATACTTAAATACATAGAAAACATCCAAAACAACAAGTACTCGCGCTCATAACATAAATGATTGCCCATACCGGGAATCGAACCCGTGACCGCTAGCTTCGTAGGCATGGTCACTACCAACTAGGCTATCGTGTCGTCATAAGAACTTCGTAATATATTTGTGCGAGGATTCTTTCATTACATATTTTTGCAGTTGACTGTAGATCTTTCAAACTATACAATGGATTTTAATTCGGTTTTTTATCAATAGATATAATATTAAAAATACATAATGGTTCATATCGAATACATAATGGTCTTAATATTTAACGGTATTTTTCTACAGCTGTTTTCTTTTCAGGATTGTTACAAAACAAACCTAACCTAACCTACGGGGTTCTTCACAATCATCGCAATTAAATTTATGGGGATATTATAATATCAAATCTATTATAATGTAGAATATTGTAAACAGGTACCCAATTTGATAATTTCATACGAAATATGGTGTCAGTGTGTTATAATTAATCCTTCTCGACTGTAAGCACATCATGCAGTTGTATGATACAACTTTCGTATACCTAATTTATTACGTTATTTTTAGTTCAGTGTAACGTTAACCGCATTCTATATAGGTATAACTGCCGCTTTTATAGCTTCATAAACACTGATGTGTAATCAACGTATTTAGTACCTACGATAGAGATTTATCCTTTGTAGTTTATTATAAGTATATTTAGGTAGCTGCTGACAAAAAAAAAATCAAAAGGGGTTAATCTATCATTTTATCGAATTCCACTTCATTGCGGGTGTTAGGACCTTGTGTAGGGTCCGTCCGGGTCGCTACCACCATCTTATCCATTAACCTGCCGCCAAATAGCAGTGTTCGCATTGTTGTGTTCCGGTTTTGGGCTAAGACAGCCGGTGTAATGACTAGCATAGAGACATTCCATCTTAGTCCTCAGGGTCAGGAACGCATTTGCAGTCTTAGACTTGCAGACTTGTGAATGCGAATGTCTTTGGGTCACAGTGTCCATTTACCATCAGGTGGCCTGTGCACTCGTTTTCCTTCTCTTTGCCATAAAAAAAACCATTGAATTATTTCATCACACCATGCCGCCACCGTGCCACGACGTTTTCAGGATATCTTAAATATTAATTACGTATAGAGGTTGAACTTGTGACCCCCAAAAGAAGAAATAATTATATGTTCGATGAAAGATGTTTCGATAAAATAATCGGTAACCGCTAAAAGGTGCATCTAAGTTGCCAAACGGATGAAATCATCCAAGAATATAATATAACTGGAACACGTATACCTTTAAGCGCATTATATTAACCTAAGGCCAGCGAAAACTGGTCAGACCTGCCGGTGCATCAGTAATTTTATGAGAATTCTTATTGCTGACCTACCTACTAGAAGGGTAAATAAGTATAAATACCAAGACGTTATTATTGCGGTCGTCTGTATTTTAATAACTTTGCATTTAATATAATGTTGAGTACATAGTGTGTAGTCTCCATCAATTTAACGACGCGTTAGCTTACTTCGTGGTGAACCTGACAAAACTAGCGGTTCAAATATTTGTGTGATTAGCGCGAGTATTTGTTTCGGAGCCCTGCATGTATTCTATGCATAAGTATTAATATCTTTGTGTAATACCAACACACATAGAGCTTAATTTGTAACTCAATTTTTAAAGGCGTTTTTTTTTTAAATATCTGCATTATCTTACTATGATTACCGCCAGTAGTACCGAGAGACAAAATAGTAGGTACATAACTATATGCAGAATTACCAACAACTTGTACCAACTTGTTATTCTATAACCACAATTTGCACAAACAGGCTAAAATGTTGACCAGTGTATATTAGTGACAGGTTGCAAGCCCATCGCCTAACAATACTACTAGCCTTTAATCCCTTAGTCGCCTCTTACGACTTCCACAGGAAGGCGTGGAGTGGCTTTATTGTAAGCCGGCAACCACACGGCATAGACAAACAGTCTCCTACAGAATTGTACGTACATTGCTCTCGACCGTGTAGACATCGTGAGCCAATGCCGGAAGGTGCGCCTGCTTGGTTGTATCGTAAATTATAACTTAAAATGTAGTGCTTTTAAACACGGCTGGGTGCACAATTAATACTTGTCTGGATGCTGTATCTCTACCGTGAGTTACAATTACCGTAAGTTCGCTAGCGAGTCGAATGCTCTGTCCCTCGCACTCTATATCAATGCGAGGTCTGCGAGCGACAGAGTACGGTAATTATAACTCATGGTTAGGGTACTGATCAAGGATCGGAAAACCGCCCGCCATTTTGAAAACATAACCTTGTTCCGTACAGCAGAGACTTCTATATTATTCCATATTTTACATTTATTATACAATAATTTATATGTATTCAGCTACAATATTACAAATTAATGAATAACACATCAACCATATTTTTTTTATTTTACTTGTTTGTCCGTAACGACGTGAATTTAGGACCTATAAAAAAGTCGAAAAAGTTCGTTCACAGTCTACGGACGTCATTGCGGCATATTTAATCGTTAACATTGGGTTACCGTTTGTTGTTGTGTTGTTAAATATAAAATAAAATAGGCTGCAGCGATATTTCGACTATTCAACACCATTTATTTTTCAAGACAGCCCCTTCATTCTTTTTTCCTACATTGACACAGTCAAATTCAAAAGTACATTTTTTTATTATGTCCAGTGTCTATTTACAACATCCTCCAAACAACAAAGAGAATAATATAAGGGAAAACACAACAACCCCTCCCCGCACGACAAAAAAAACAAATATATAAAAAAACACTTGCCTAACAAGTAATTAATAAAAACAAAAGTATACTCGGCACGTTTTTCCCACTGTCAACTCTTAACATTTAAAGTAGCGAGTACGAGTAGATATCGGTTACAATTAAAGAAAAATAAATAAATAAAAGAAAACCTAGACACTACTTACATTCGCGGTCGCACATATCGCATTGTCATCGTTTGAGCTAAGTTCTAGCGGGTATAACTTTTGACTAGGTCTTACCTTGTCCCCTGTCGCTGTTCTTAATTTCACTACTCTTGTGTGACCATCGGCCCCCGGATATACTTCTTTAACTATGCCTACAGGCCAATTTATTCTCTTCTCACCAGAGTTTATCAATAAAATGTCTCCAACTCTGGGTTCTGATGCTTTCTTGCTACCTTTACTGACTAATAATGAAGTGTACTCGTTCCTAAAACGTTTTCTAAAATCGTCACGTAACTTTTGAAGGTAACGGTATCTTAAATTAATATGTCGCGTGTCAATTATGTCTAAATCTGGCACGTCGCTACTGGGTAAACCATGTAAAAACATCATTGGTGTAAGTGGCCTCAAAAAATCTGGATCATTTGACACGTATGTCAAAGGGCGGCTGTTCACGACTGCTTCACAGTCGCATAACAACGTGGTTAGTTCCTGCGAAGTCACGCACATCTTTCCCAGCATTCTCTTCAATATATCTTTGACAACTCTAATTAGCCGTTCCCACCAACCACCCCACCATGGCGCACCAGGGGGAATAAATTGCCACTTGATAGCTTGCGCTGTAGAACTAGCTTCTACTTGATGCCAATCAATCTCATGAAGTAGGTTTGCGGCTCCTCGGAAGTTGGTACCATTATCTGTATATATCGTACTTACTCTTCCTCTCCTTGCTATAAACCGCCTTAAAGCCATCATAAAATCTGCAGTAGACAGGGAGCTTGTAAGTTCCAAATGAACTGCTCTATAATTATGTCGCGCACGTGAACAAAACGATCCAAACCTTCTGTCGATCTCGCAGATACAAGGGCCCCGCTAAGTCTATTCCAGTAATTTGAAATGCAGTGGCGCCTTCGAGCCGGTTAGCAGGTAATGGAGCTTCAGGCATATCGTGTATGTTTGTATTTTTCCATTACCATTCCGGTGTCATTCATTAGTAAAATTGTCGCAATTGTTGTTGTTGTTGTGTGTTGTGTTGTTGTTATTTTATAATAAATCTAAAAAATACCTAATAATATGTTTATTTAACATCAAGGAAGTCGCTGCTGTACGGAACCAGGGTTATGTTTTCAAAATATCGGTCGTTTTTTCGATCCTTGGTACTGACACACTCTTTATATGGCATGGAAAAGGCAAACGACTACACAGGTCACCAGTTAGTTGAAAATGAGAACCATACACATTTGGGCAACAGGGCCTGTATTTACAAATATAATATAGACATGAACTCGACTCGCACTTCTAATAAAATAATCTTATTAGAAAACTTATTCTGACTTATATTTGATGAAGTCTTTAAAAAAAACTGATGCACTTTTACGTTCGCAACACATTGTGCAGCTACTACTAAAATAACTCAAGCTATGCATAATTATAATATAACTTGATACCGTACAAATATAGGAAGCGAGTTTAAAATAGCGCATTTCATAACTAGAGTGCAAATACTTTGTAGTTCTATATTTAGTTACAGACAACATACCTCGTCCCTTTTTAACTGGAAATCGTACGTGCCTTCACATATAGGTACTGCCTTCCTTAGAAAAGTGCGCATGTCTCATAGAACTGCGTACCTATGTATAAGTGACGTTAATTCTTAAGATTGGGGGTTTAATTTGCTTTGACTATCGAATTGCACATGCGTTCTTCTTATTTAGCATACAGAATACAGTATACCGCAGCGCAGTAGCGACTTAGTTATGTAATAAATTATACTATTAATAATGTAATTCGTATATAATTTAGGCGGAAGTGTGAAATGGTTAATTTATGCATTATTATGATGTAATAGTTATGATTACGCTCTAATGATAGCAATTCATATTTATTATGTGTATAATGTTTTGAAATTCTTAGACTATGAATTCAAACCTCTTGAGGAAATTTGTTTTTTTGGATTTATGAAAATGAGGTATGAGGCTAAAATCGCCTTAGCCTTTTTTATTTGCACATTGAACATTGAATTCCTAATTTGAAAAATAGAAATTACACATCTGTCAAAATAAGATAATGTAAAAATAAATTATTTTACATTACTCACACTACTTTACAGTTTACACTCCCTATCTTTACACTTCATACACTAGATTAAGACAAACTACACAAGACGGCATGTAAATAAGGTAATATAAGGTCGACAATATTGACGGAGATTTAACTAAGTACTTTAAATTCTTAATTAAAACGAAAAACGCCACGGCTTTCATGGAAACCTTAAAAGGTTTGACAGGTTTCATAATAAATTTAAAAGTCAAAATCTGGGTTAAATTTAGCCTGTTTGGACTACTTTTACTGTCCTTGGTGTCCTTGAATTATACATGACGTCATACAACTTTTACATAACCTACGTGAACTCGTTACGATTGTAAAACTTTTATACTTCCAATAATATTGGCAGTAATATTATTATATAGATATTATCGTTCAATAATGCAGTTAAATTAACCGCAATAATAACGTTAGATATTTTCTTTATTTTATTACAAACTTTACTTCGTGTTGGCCTTCGTAGGTAATCAAAATTAGCAATATTATTAATATTTAACGTATTTAAATTAGGTAAGTGGGTGTGAACACATTAGTTCTAGCTATAATTTTTTTTAGAACATAAAATGTCTATGACTAACATATGCAGGTAATATTTCCGTGTAGGGAAGATACGAGAATTATTCTTTAAAATCGAAGGTACCTATTGTAAAGCTGCAGCAGAAAAAAAATAGATTGGCTTTAGCTAAGAATCTAAGTCCGAAATAAAATACCTAGTAGTTATTATCGACTAAATATTTCTGTGAATCACAGAAATGTGAATAAAACATCTGTTACTTTCTGAGACTCCTGTTTTTTCACTAAAGATTTAAACGATTAAGTTACTCTCTCTTACTCTCGTATCGTAATTCTCCATCCTGTATAACGTCCAATCACAAGTAGGTACAGTCAAAAGTACTAATATTAAACGGTTATAGCGCCAAATATACCTTATTGTCAGTTTTATACGTGTTTAGATATTTTGACGTTTAAACGGAACATGTCTTGCTGAAGAGTACTGAAGTTGACTGAAGCAGCATGTCAAATACGAACATTTCCGAGAAAAAACGACGAAAAACAATTATGCACTACCTATATCTGTCACTGGGAGACAGTACCTACAGAACTTATCTGGATACCTATCGTGTCTATTCTACAAGGTAAATCTATAATGCTTTTGACATGTTATCTATTCCCTTTTCTTGGGTTTGAGGTTATAATTTGTACTGGAATAACAGTTAATAATAATCATATAAATTTACCATTAATTTACATACTTATTACGTAAAGCGTTGTCGAACAAAGAGCATTGCATCTGTAATGTCAGATTAGACAACAAACTGTAAGTCACATGTCACATGTCATGCAAGCGTTTCTCAAATATTGCACTACTATTATGTTTGCGTACTACGGCCGCGTCCCTGACACCGCGGCACGAGGCAATATAGACGCGACCTCAACATAGACATTATACAAACGAATCCTATTGAACTACCGCGATTGCCAATTGCAAATCTAAGACTTGGAAGACGATATCGGGTCTAGTTTGTGTAGAAACCGGGCATCCGTAATTATACGTGGAAATCGTCGACATTGTTTTTTCTTCTCCTAATTATAAAAGGATTTAAACTGTGACACACCTTTTTATAATACGAGAAAGGAAGTAGACCAGCGTGCGGGTCACTTGGTGGTAAGTGATCACCGCGATTCACAAACAATCCGTAATACCAGAGGAATCGAAAGTGCACTTGAGAAAAGATTAACAGTTTAAATTTTTTTTTTTTTTTAATCTCCGATTTCTGTGCACAAAATTACTTAGTCCCAAACTAAGCTAAAGGCACTTAGACTATTTTCTCACTCAAGAAACTAACCAGAGATATAGATCCCGTGTCAATAAAAGAGACAGATAATAGTTGATCGCTGGCTATACTCGCTTCGCTCATCGTCTGCGATGGGACAATTGCCTTAAGGCGTGTACTTACAAAGTATAAAACAAAGTAGCTTAATAATAAATTCTGGATGTAACAATAAAACTGAAGCGAAGAGAGTGGGCGCTAGTTTATGTTATTTAAGAAATTATATAACAAAATGGAAATATATGTTCATCATGATATACTTAAATGTTAACCCTTACCTAGCTTCTTAGGCAGTTTTAGTGACCTCGAGGCTAACCGCGCGTCGTCATCGATATGCTGCCACGTAAATACCAAAGACACAAAATAACTGCATAGTAACAGTATAACAAGCATTATAATACAATGTTTCGACTACTAGGTTGCACTTAGCCGTCTTTTTCGGCAGTGATCGGTCATTTTTTTATCCAAAGAATCATGAATTAAACTCCGTGAGATCGTCGGCTTACGTTACATACCGTATGAAATATTTTTTCCATTCCATGCTATTTCTATAATTCTGCGACCATTCTAATCCCAACTATAATTCTACGAATGCCGTACGATACGCAACTAATTCCAAGTAACGTTTCAATCTTAGATTCCATTTATCTTTTACGTTTAAAAACATTTGGCCTCTGATTGTTTTGTAAACCTAAGTTGTATACGGTTGGCCTTATGCCTGCAACACACTTTAGAACTTTGTCACTATAACGATATGTTTGAACTGCTGCATTAATCCGGGAAAGGCTTTAAAGCGACAAGGTGCGAAAGTGTACCTGTCGCTTTGACGAATACTTTAGCTAATACTGTCCTATAACGATACATTTATTAATATCTTTATTATGCCATTCTTTATCTTCTCCATTATTTTAAATTTTATGAAGCAGTTACGACTTAGTATTACGGTACGCTGACTCTAACTCAATGTTTTCATTTCCGTCTGTTTGTTTGTTTGTATCTTTTACATAAGTATGTCCTACAAAAGGAGGCTTTGGTCCATGCTATGTTACGTAAACAAAGGTGATATTATGAAAGAAATATTTTGTTTAAGATCTACAATTACGAAAGTCAAATATATAACAAAACCGAAATCTCTGCCTGCGAAGTCACAGGCAGAACCTAGTTCTTTTTATACCCTAACTCTAAACTACCGCCAAACAGCAGGGTTAGCGTTGTTTTGTGTTTCGGTGTGGGAATAAGACAACTGCCACAACCGGTGAAATTACTAGCATGGAGGCATTCACTCTAAGCCCTCAGGGTTGACAACGCATTTGTAGTTTTAGGCTTGCAGTCTTGAGATACCACTAACCATCAAGGCTTAAGTACTTCGTTGCCTTTTTGGCTGATAAAACAACCACAGGGACACCGCTAAACAGCTTCCCGTGTCATATGCAACTATACAGCTATTACAACTAAGTTAACTCATCTTTATGCAACGTGGGCTGATGTCGGGCTGTTTTCGGCCGCCATTGTCGCGGGAAAGTGGAGCGTGTAGATATTAGATATGCTAATACAGCGTTATAGCAGGGACTGGTTTGTGACCGCGTCTTTAGCTGTATTGCAGCTGCTAAGCTGCTTCAGTTCATGAATCATTGACATTTGTATTAGAATATAATTTATTAGAAAGGGTTCCCAGGTACAATTTATAATAACTTGATGGTCCAGTATACATTATGGTTTCTTTTCAGAGGAATCAATGAATGGTTTAGTGTTTGAGAAGCTTTATTGTGACTTTCAGTTTAACTTGATTCAAGATTAAATTGTTAATACCAACTGGTGATTGATTGCGGACTATCATACCGTGATGAAATTTAAAACTGAGTGAATCACTCTGTAATAGTAATGACTGAGCGCTACTTAAAATATACAACTTACAGCTCGTTATACATATTGTGCCTATGTTATGTCATGTGTTACGAGTTATGAGTATACACCGTGCCCGGGACGTACCCGAAATACATAAAAAAACCTTTAAAATTACGTCACTGTTAGATTAAAATTATTGCAGCTGGAGGAAAAAAGATACATGATATGCCTTTTTTCTCCAAAAATACGGCAGGCGGAATAAATATAAGCACTAGCCGAAAGAGCCTTAGATAAATATAGAGTTAACAATATAAGAAGTAGCATAGAACAAAAAACAAATAGACACGCATGTTTGACATTTAGTGTATTGTTACGAGTAAATAACATTAATATAAAGCGGATCACCACGTTTGTTTGTTGCGCAAGACGCCATTGTCCCAAACCAGACCAGCTTGTCGCTACTTTGAGATTAACAATCTCTGTGGGCTGATGACATCGAGGAGCATTGTGCTAAAGCCACTTACATGATACATTTACAATTGACGTAGTCAATGTCACTAAAAGAAACTTAATATTTTGATGTGATACACGCCCCTCTTATGATTATTAAGGGACTCTCAGGGCGGCGGCACTTCAATCGGTAGTATTTGCCAAATACTGGTAGCAATATATCTTAGGTACTTTTTGACTTTTGACATACCTACCGAATGAAAGAGATGCAACGTAAATCATTTAAGGCTTATAAGTAAAACACCGCTTTTCTTAAAGTATGTTTTCTTTTAACTTAGGTATTTTTGTGAAAAAAAAATTGGCAAATGGAAAGAAAAAATTGGGATAGCGGAAGTTGGTTCCTATTGGAATATCGCAGTAAAAAAAAACAGCATAGCTTTAAGTCTTACTTTTCGACACTCTGAGACTTTCAGGCGAATTCTGTGAACCAACTAAATAAATATCTAGGCGGGTTTCAGATTTCGGTGCATGAACTCATTACTTAAGAGCTTTGCTTTTAATTTTATACCTAGACCTTCGACGCATAATGCTAACAAAAACTGTCAAAATATGACGTGACCGTCCGATAGCTTACGTCAATCCTTTACATTGTCGATATCGATACATTCACCGAGTGCACATCGTGTAGGCCCACGGGAAAATTATCGATGCAATCACCTGAGATAATGAACCATAGCTCGCCCCACGGCGGTCACGTCATGTTTACGAAAATGGATTGTTATCCTACCGAATCCATTCCATTCCAATACCTGGGTGATTATTCGGCGTTTTAACCGCCGTCATTATTGTCTTCGCATATTATTCAAGATAAACTTTTTAATTGTCTTATGATTTTAAATGGAATTAATACTACCCCCGGGTCCGTTGATTTTGACATCAAAAGTTGCTGGTAATTATCATTGTTTTCGTCAATATATTGAAGACAACAATGACGGCGGTTGAAGCGCCCAAATATTCACCCACCTATCCTTACATTGTTTAGACTTTTACAAAGTAGTTACATACAATTGTATATTAATACATATATTATAAAATAAATGTTTAAAAAAACAAAAAACCGCCTTCAAAAATGCAAAAAATAACTTCTTATAAAATGATAGGTACCTATAGGTAGGTCAGTCCAACTGAAGTCGGCGTCCCACATTATTTTAAACCAAAAGCCGATTTACAAACAGCAACACAGCTGAGTGACTATTGAAGATGAACAGAGAGAAACTGTCTCTTATGTAAAATCTATATTCATCTCTTTCTACATTTTCTAACTTCGGTCTTTAATGGGCAGTTAAGTGTTTGGTTGTTTGTACCTATCATTAAAATATTGTGGGACGCCGACTTCAGTTGGACTGACCTACCTATAGGTACCTATCATTTTATAAGAAGTTATTTTTTGCATTTTTGAAGGCGGTTTTTTGTTTTTTTAAACATTTATTTTATTTAATACTTTTTAGTGATCCTATTTATGCTGTTATGTAGTTCCACTTTTCAATAAATGAGAAACTATAGAAAATTTCGAGCTCGCCGCAAGCAACGCCACTGGAAAGTTACAGTCATATTTCAACAAGTAAATATTCTTCGTTGTAGTCGCTCAACTATCTTAATCGACATATCTTATCGTTATCGCCACCCTTGAAATAGGTACCGTTGAGGAGTTCCGGTGGCCATCTGTGGTCTTCATCATCAGGTCCACTTCACCAAGTGATACTTTCTGAATGCAAATGCTAGACTTGTTACTAAAAATACTAAAATCGCTTTATGTATGCCTACAATATTTGAGGAGTTCTCTCAATTCCTCACTGATCCCCTCATCAGATTCCGATTTGGTGGCAATGGGACCACCTCGGAAGTATACCCTATCAAATCAAAAAAGAATTTTCAAAATCGGACCACAATTGACGGAGTAATCGGTGAACATACACAAAAAAAAAAAAAAATACATACAGTGGAACGTATAACCTCCTCCTTTTTTTGAAGTCGGTTAAAAACGATGTTACATTCGTTCATTATTTTTCAGGTTCCTTCATTTGAATTCTTCTATCAATTATCATAACCATAATGAATCATTCATGCTTACCCAACAACCTTAGTCCCAAATTAAGTTTTAGGCTGCTAGACAATGATAAACATAGGTAGCGACTTAGAGGATTGCGAAGCTAAAAAAATTCATATAAAATGCGATAACGTTTCGCTCCCCTTAGCCTAGTCCGATTTTTGAATATCTTGTAGATATTATCAAAAACTATGTCATATATAAATCGTGAAAATTGGACTTGATTTACGGGTGAGAAACATTATGGCCCGAAACTACTGCGGTTTTTTTTTATTTTAACGTCTCTTCCTAATCCAATAATAATAAATCAAAATTAGATACATGGAAAAGAACCAAGACTCAGGAACAATACTTTTGTTCATCACACAAACATTTGCCTTTAAACAGACTCAAACCGATACCGATAGATTGGTAGGGTCAATACCATCTAACCGCGTCGTCACGCGTCACCCCTATCTGACCAGTGTCGTCGTGCCACCAGCATTTCTTTCTAATTCTTCACATGGCAACCATTTTATCAATGAAACAAGCTGTCACATTATGCGTACGGTGCGTAGCTATCCAGTCGTCATGCATTTCGTGTTACCAGCTAGTGATATTTGAAATTTGCCCCCGTTTTATCGTGTTACCACTCACTTGGTCAGACCCTAACAGGTATTCTTGCAAGCACAGCTGTAACAAGACCAACACTTTAAGTACATAAAGATGATTTAAGGTAACTCGCGATCGACTTCAGTTGGACTGACCTACCTATAGGTACCTATCATTTTATAAGAAGTTATTTTTTGCATTTTTGAAGGCGGTTTTTTGTTTTTTTAAACATTTATTTTATTTAATACTTTTTAGTGATCCTATTTATGCTGTTATGTAGTTCCACTTTTCAATAAATGAGAAACTATAGAAAATTTCGAGCTCGCCGCAAGCAACGCCACTGGAAAGTTACAGTCATATTTCAACAAGTAAATATTCTTCGTTGTAGTCGCTCAACTATCTTAATCGACATATCTTATCGTTATCGCCACCCTTGAAATAGGTACCGTTGAGGAGTTCCGGTGGCCATCTGTGGTCTTCATCATCAGGTCCACTTCACCAAGTGATACTTTCTGAATGCAAATGCTAGACTTGTTACTAAAAATACTAAAATCGCTTTATGTATGCCTACAATATTTGAGGAGTTCTCTCAATTCCTCACTGATCCCCTCATCAGATTCCGATTTGGTGGCAATGGGACCACCTCGGAAGTATACCCTATCAAATCAAAAAAGAATTTTCAAAATCGGACCACAATTGACGGAGTAATCGGTGAACATACACAAAAAAAAAAAAAATACATACAGTGGAACGTATAACCTCCTCCTTTTTTTGAAGTCGGTTAAAAACGATGTTACATTCGTTCATTATTTTTCAGGTTCCTTCATTTGAATTCTTCTATCAATTATCATAACCATAATGAATCATTCATGCTTACCCAACAACCTTAGTCCCAAATTAAGTTTTAGGCTGCTAGACAATGATAAACATAGGTAGCGACTTAGAGGATTGCGAAGCTAAAAAAATTCATATAAAATGCGATAACGTTTCGCTCCCCTTAGCCTAGTCCGATTTTTGAATATCTTGTAGATATTATCAAAAACTATGTCATATATAAATCGTGAAAATTGGACTTGATTTACGGGTGAGAAACATTATGGCCCGAAACTACTGCGGTTTTTTTTTATTTTAACGTCTCTTCCTAATCCAATAATAATAAATCAAAATTAGATACATGGAAAAGAACCAAGACTCAGGAACAATACTTTTGTTCATCACACAAACATTTGCCTTTAAACAGACTCAAACCGATACCGATAGATTGGTAGGGTCAATACCATCTAACCGCGTCGTCACGCGTCACCCCTATCTGACCAGTGTCGTCGTGCCACCAGCATTTCTTTCTAATTCTTCACATGGCAACCATTTTATCAATGAAACAAGCTGTCACATTATGCGTACGGTGCGTAGCTATCCAGTCGTCATGCATTTCGTGTTACCAGCTAGTGATATTTGAAATTTGCCCCCGTTTTATCGTGTTACCACTCACTTGGTCAGACCCTAACAGGTATTCTTGCAAGCACAGCTGTAACAAGACCAACACTTTAAGTACATAAAGATGATTTAAGGTAACTCGCGATCGAGATGATCTCGCTAGAAACGGGGTCTGATCCAATCCGAAACCAATTGCGGTGTACAGCCGCGAGCGAGAACGGAACATTTCACTGCCTCCCGCTTGCATATACAATATACTCGTACATACTGGTAGAATAAATAGCTCCTAGGTTTTGCAGACAACCAATAATGAAGTAGCTTGTTATCATTATGACAAGCAGCTAAATAATGTATGAAACTTTTCCGATCATTCAAAATTTTAGTGTAAAACGAATGTAAAAGACATTTTTTTTGTTGACATTATGTAGGTCCTTGTTTTGTGCTATAATATATCGGTTTATAAGTTTTAATTAAACACAGCATGTTTTGCGGCCATACAACAACACACAGGAGCATACTGTATAAGGTAGAAGAGTTGATAATCAATATACTTACAAGGTACTTAGTTATTGTCTTTTTTTAAGAATTGTGCTCTCGTGGGTAGACGGGTGCCGCAGTACAAAGGATTTGCTTAAACAAAATTATATATTTCTCTTTAAGTGGATGTGGTCAAAGCAAAACCGAAATACTTCAGCACAGTCGGCGTTATAAGTATATAGCAGCAAACTTTAGTAGTTTGTCGCTTTAAAGTCATATTTGAACTGCTGCACTAATCTAAAACGACAAGGTTCAAAAGTGATCAGCTTCTTACGAGTATAATGCCGACTGTACCAACGCCGTAAGTGGTAACAAGAGAGACCATTTTCTTTAAGTCTAAACAAAGCATGATCTAAACTTCATACACACATACATACATACATACATGCATACCTTCACGCCTGTAATCCCAGCGTGGCGTAGGCAGAGCTACAGAATTACCTACAACTTTAAAAACTTGTTGATAATTCAGTAACCACATTTTGCACAAATAGGCTAAGATCAGACAGGTTGCAAGCCCATCGCCTAATAGTAACTACTACAAGCCTATATTTCCTTAGTCGTAGTTATGTTATGAACTAAACTACTTACCTACTATATAATACGATACGTTTATTATACGATACCCTCCCTTTTACATTAATTAGAAACAATTCATATTGCTGCGACAGTGTGGGAACGTCCAAGGGAATTGTCCGTTAACGGCCGAGATAAGCGTGCTCCAGTTACGGCTTTCGCAACCAAAATGCCTCTTCCTTGAGCGAAAACGTTTATAAGTTATAGTCCTAGCTCCGGTAAATGATCTGAAGTTTATGGTATGGGTTGCCAGTAAAACAACGAGTGATTTACAGATCTTAGTCAAGGAAGTTTATATTTATGTAACATTAGCTTTTAATTTACATTAAAAAAATGTTTTTTCCGCAAGATATATCAAACGAAAAAATATGTATTTAAACATTTTTATTCAAGGTTATATGATGGGTAGAGTATTTAAAATGTAGGCAAGGCAACTATGCTCCTTATTTAAATATTTAAAATCTAAATTATTCCCTCCAATTGCCTTGATGCTTGACTAGATTATAAAAGATAGCCCCTTTTTAATCCGCTGTAAAGAAAACGCATAAAAATTGCAGCAGCAAAACATCGATTAGATTATATTATAAAGTATACAATTTAAATTGGGAGTGAAAGGGCCAAACAGCCAGAATGCCGTCAAAATTACTTTGACTTGCGTGAAAATCTCCGAGCCGCAGCCAACGCGAACAGTTTATGGCATTAATGACGTTTCCGTGCGATTTCGTATTGATTTCTGCATTCAATGCCTTCGAAATCGTATGTTTATTATAAGGAAGAGATTTCCATAGCAATTTGAATTCGTGTCACAGTGTCACTACAATGGTTGTGCAAATTTGATTGACCAATTTGCACTTCGATTTGCAAATGTATGATTAACAATCTAACTTTCTTCAATGCGCTGGTGTTTAAAATTCTTCTGGAACGTTTACAGTTCGGTAAGATGTTACAGGACTTTCAGAAATAAAGCTCGTAAAAGTTCTGAATCCACAATTTCATTCAACACTATGTGGCAAAAAAATGACATGTCCATGATGAGGCCTGTGGGCTTATAGGCACATGAGTAAAGAAACGGAACAGAGACTAAGCTTCATACAACCGTGCTGCGATAGGTACACTACTACAGGCGCGATGCGCGTGTGTGCGTGTGACCAAACTCCTCGTCACGTACCTACACGCAGAAACTGGTTTATACTAGTTCAGTTTGGTCACAAGCGCAGGGCGCGCACCGCGTCGTGTTCGATTTCAATGTATTTGTTGTGTTATAATGAGTGAATGTAAATTTGATATGCCATGTGAATGCTTTCCATTGGATTATTTAAAAAAACAATTAAAAGATATAATAAATTATTAAAAAACAAAAGTTATAAAAACAAAATCTTTAGCGTAAGTAATTTGTAATCAATAAATAAATAAAAAACTGATCGATATCATTTTATTTATTTTTGTCCACCAGTGCCAACCCTACCATATTAGGTATAAATTTTGCGCGCTCTTTAGAAGCTTAGTCTCTGTTCCGTTTCTTTACTCATGTGCTATAGGTTTGAAATGACTCGAAAGTTTTTATAACAAAACATTCGTGTTTAATTTGATAACTGCCAGGTTCATTACTGTGACTAATCGCGATGGGTACGTCACTGCTAACGCATTGCAAAGACTGCAATGGCTTCGATGTCCGATTGCTTACAAACCTGATTTCTGAATGACATAACATACTACTGACCCACTCATGTGCAAGCTATTGATTTCACTAACGAGCTCTCACACGATTTCGTGCGAGTAAAATTGATCATTCTTTTTTCTAAATCTTATCATCAATAGGTTTTTTTTTAAACATTGCTATGAATAAAACAATTAAATAAAAATATCCGGGTTGTTGCGATTTAATTTAAAATCCAAGCGACCAAAAAAATCGTTTGCATTGTGTTTGCTGTATGACAAGATTCTCTATATCATAGGCTTAACGCAGAAATTTTTTCTAAGTACATACATATATAAAAAATATTTATTTCAAAAACACAGTAAGAGACAGGATAAAAATGAACTTTTATTGCTTTGCAATCCTTCTATCGTTTTGACTAAAGTCGGTCAATCCATTGCACACTGATTTACCCTTGTTTCACCGACACTCATTTCATAGAACGTATCACTTCGCAGAGTTTTCGTTTCATAGAAAGCTAATTTCTGCTGAACACGTGTTAATTTCAGTAACCTAACCTACGTGAATCATATTTAAGATAACCTGAAATCGACTCGAGTTAAGCAGAAAAATGCTCTCTATGAAACAAAAATTCTGCGAAGTGATACGTTCTATGAAATGAGTGTCGGTGAAACAGGGGTACCACGGCACACCATTGCACACTACATTAAGTCACTCTTCTTATTCAGCAGCATAAATTTAAATCCAGCTCGAGTTTCTAATTCGTCATATTATTCAAGATTCAAAGCAACGACTCACGGAGTAAAGTGTTAGTTTGGTCCCAGAGCGTTTGTTAATGCCTTATCCAAGAAATAGAGCGGTTGTAAACATATATTTGCATACCACCAGTCCCTAGTCACGAAGCGACTGTTACCGATTGGATCTCTGAATTAAATATATTAACTTATACAGCCAGGCTATTAAGATCCATGGCTTAGAAGCAACGGTTAAAAATGGGAGAGCGAACTAAGCTGGCCAGGCTTGCTTGGTAAACCAGTCGCTTGGTCTGCGAGTTCTAACAATTACCCATTACTTCAAGTGTCAATACAGTTTGGCTATGAATTTATCGGTAAACTCGACGTAGAGAATATTGTTGCAGGACGGCCTGGTTGACTAAATTAATTAGCAATGCATCTTTGATTACGGCTTGTTGCGAAAGTGGCTAACTAGATAGTTGTGCATAGTCGAAGATACATACAGATCGTGATAAGATCCATCGTGATTCTACAACGATTATCGGTAATAAATAAAACACACTCTAAGTGCTCTCAATTAGTAACACTAGACGTGCCTAACCTACATTTTAGGGTTCCTTAGCTAATATGGCATTCGGCACTTTTACGCACAAACTTCTTACTTTTTACAAGTCTTTATACAACTTCTCATGTTCAAATATTTCAAGTAAATTTTAAACCAGTTCCCGTGAATAGAATGAGCCGAAAATTTGAATATATATACATGACAATCCAATATTATGATAGGTATCTAAGAGCTGATCTGATTATGGGTCGGGAGGTGGCGACAGGATCTTCAGTTTACTTATATCAAAGTAGACTAAACTGAGACTGAAACTCACCGTACAACAAGGCTCACTAGTGGTCAGTTAACAGTGAGGCGGTTTGTACTTAAAACTAACACTAAAGCCTAACATTAATTTCAATTTTTTATATATGCAAATTTAAGGTAGGGATCTCACAGTTGGACTACAGCGCTCAGTTCTTCTTCTCCCTTGTAACCCGAAGGGCTTGAGTTTGAATTTAGTGTTGTAGCTGCCAGATACTGTTATCATTTTTACATATTTTGCAAAAACCCTTTCGAATCGATTCTGACCATCTTAAACAAAGTAATAATCGAATAATTGATACGTAATTATTATTCACAGCCATATCAGAAAGCAGCCAGGAGACAAAATAAACACGGTAAGCCATCGATATTCCATAACGGTATGATCATTTATTTATATATGCACTTAAATTTAAATAAACAATCATCAAGGGAGCAAAAACACCTGACATGGAAAGGCTTGCATCGCGTTTGGATATTTTTCGCCAGAAAAAAGAAGGTTGTAAATATTTATTCGGAGGCATGTTTATAATCATAACTTGCATGATTCATCGCTGAATTTATCGTGTAATTTATTTACAGGCGGTGCACCCGGACATTGTGCACAAAGTGAATAATGCATACAATAGTGTTTTTGGTTTAGATGTACCTAAATGTAGACCGATTGGTCACTCCAAAATTTCTGTTTAAGTAGTTGTATTAAGACTTCTTCGTTGATGTTATCTAGTATCTACTTTGCTCTAAAATCAGCAGTCTCTCAGATAGGTATTGAAATATTTCAGTGAAAAGGACTTCTTAGTTTTACAAAGAAATGTGTGTCGATTTACCTGTATGTGAATTTTGCAATGACTTTGACTAGATAAATTATCTAAACTACATTTTGCACTCATTCTTTCGTGAAAAAAATTGGCAAAAATAGGATTAACACAATTATTTGTTATTAACACAACCCTTTTTAAAGGCTATGTTAAAAATAACCGTGAATTTCTTAAAAGGAAACCCTTTTATTTGTAAAAACGCTGCCTAATTAGTCGGCGTCCTACTTATTTTAGAGATGGGTTATAAAATATAACGTCACGATGAAAAACTCTCAGCGATCAGCCGTCCTAAGGTATCGCTGTGATTTGTCACGAGCGAACGACGTTATAAACTCACATGCCTACATATGTCGTTCTTCTGCTTCTAGAACCCGTTCCGTCCGTTTTTGTACCTATCTATGTATAATGTTAGGTTATGTCTATTTCTACGATGAATATCAAAATAGTATACCCGAAACGCATATCAAATTGCGACATGAGTTAGCTAGGAAAGACTAAAATCACGTGATATAATGTTTTAATCGCCCGAATAGCCAAAGACAAAAGTCCTTGCTTTTGTTTGCTTTTTACTCGAAAAGGGGCTGAGGTGAAAATCCCTTCCGGAGACCTGGGACCATTGCATGCCCAGGTACTGCCGGGCTCGCACCGGCTAAAAACACCAATGCCCCTATACCAACTAGAATTAGAATTCCGTGGATACTACGCCAGCCAGTGCAGAAAGGCCGGAGAAGAAAGTTCTATTATGATTGCTGATTGAGTAGGTAACATGAGTGACACATTCAGAGTGATATTTCGCAGTGGTTTTTTGGAACGGGAATGACAGTCACGGCGATTAAAATGTAACGCCTTTTCCCATCTCTAATCTATTTTTGTGCACCAAAGCCTTTTCTTTGCCTCATTATCCGACTGACAGGAAGAAAAAAGGACGTCTCATTGTATCTCATTCACTTAGTCCATAATTTTATGTTAATTTATCCTATCTGTATGCACAGTCCACAGGATACTTTACGTCTGTGTGTCCATTAAAGGGGGCTTAAGCTGCTTGATAATCAATTACAAAACGTATAATCTCTTGAAACGGCGAATAAGTGAAAAGTAGCGCGTGTCTTGATCGTATGTAGAAATAGCATGTTTAAGGCGGTGTCACATCATGTACAAGAGAAAGGCTTAGAGCGTTTTTTGTGGTTTTCTGTTAAATCAAGTTCACAATATCTCCTGCCGATTTTGAAGATGAATAGCAAGTAGGCTACACCTTGGTTTTACTCGCTTATTGCTGGATGAGACTATATCGTAAAAGACTAGGCACAAAAAAAATAGACTGACAAACAAGTGATGCTAGCTGTTTAAAACTGGTACAAATGTTACCTTGTCTATACGGGACCACTAGCTTTTCGTAGGTTAGGTTGAGTTTGATTTGTAAGCGATATCAAAAAATAAAGTCTTCTATCAAAACAACGCATTCGGAATTATGAAAATTCTTAAAATTTACCAATTCGGATTTATGAAGTATACAAACAAGCCGAAACCTGCAAATCTACTCCAAAATATATTTCTGTATTTTTTCAAAATAAATATTACAAGTCAATCTCACACAAATTGAAATAGTCCCAAAATAAGCTCTAGGTTTGAATTAAGTACTACATAAAAAATATCCAAGACTCAGGAACAAATACTTCCACTCATCATACAAATATTTGCCCATACCGGAAATCGAACCCAGGACCGCTAACTTCATAAGCAGTTTCACTACCAACTAGGCTAAACCGTCTTCTAAATACCGTTACATACGAGTACATTATGTATTTTACCCCTTGAAATTTATAAACTGCTTGGTATTTATAAGACCCACTCACCAAGTGGACTGCAGTCGTTTGCCTTCCTCAAAAAAAAACCTTGTAAGTTCAGCCCTAATGCAACACACCGCTTTCGCTTTTCACTTGACAGCTGTTACAATTTTAATACGAGTATTACATATAAAGTTCGCCTTGAAAAGTGCAGTCCGGCTTGCACTAGATGCCCGGTTAATTGCAACCGATTCTGCAATTCGGTTGTGAACATGCTCTCGTAACATGCAAGTATTTTTGGTGTTCTTGAAATGTGTAACGTTGACATTTACTTAACATTTAAATTAAGTTGATATTTTTCGTGAGAGAAAAACGTTTTCATCCATCATAAAATTCATAAATAAACAACTTCATTTAAAAAACTCGCATGAAAAAGATCACGAAATTGTTGACGGATTACTAGCATGATTATCATCCATCGATATCCTTAACATTTAAACGAGGGTTTTTTACAAGCATGAATCATCAACATGTTTTTTTTTCTGATTTCCGTATAAATATAATAGGTATAGTATTATTCCAATCGGCGTCGAGATCCATGGGCCGTGGGCTCCTAGTGCTCTAAGCCTTCAGGGAATATGCATGGATTTTTTAAATCGCATTTCTCAACATAATATGAGAATACCATAAAAGTGATCACAAAAAGTGAAATTAAAATTAAAATCGGTCTTGAAATACGGATGATACAAGCGTTTTCAAATGATTATTAGACAGAGATCCGAAGTGCATAGGTGACTTCATCGTGCAGTTTGGCCATATAAACTCCATGTAAAATTCTGTTTTGCTAGAAAGAGGAGAGGCTTACATCTTGGTTATTATTATAGCTATTAAAAAAAAAAGATTTTTCTCACTCGTTTGTTACATAAATCAGCTTTTATTAAAAGCCTAAAAAAAAAAAAAAAAAAATTGCAAAAGAGACTCATTAACGTGACTGGAGACCGAAAAGCTGGCAGGTTCCTCCCTCAATGAATTAATATACCTACCTAGCCACTCAACGAGGAAACGCTACCAGCATGTTTGGTACAATGCCGCAGGGGCCATCCTTAAATTAAATGTTTTAGTTTGTTTTTATATCTTTGTCTTATTTAAGGTTAGTTTTAGTTTTCAGTTACTGTTTTATACTTTATTTATTATGTATGTTTGTCAATAAATATTCAAATTCAATATTAAAATATCGTGTTTTCTGGACTGTAAAGTTAATAACATAACTTGCATAACGTGCATACCTTGTGCAAAATATGTCATAAATCTTTTCACATATTAAATTTCTTAACCTCATATAAATAACTTCCAGGCATATCTCACAGTGGGTATAGCAAAATATTTCCATACCTTTACACGATTGGGAAGGGCATCTAAATTATACATATTTTAGAAATGGAACACAATCTACTTACCTACTTGATCTTTCTTTCACCCGGTCTAAAATGTAGAAACTAAAAACCCTCCTTTCACATTATTTAAAGCCTTACTTTAATCTTTTACAATACACATTAAGAAAATAACAAGTTTAGTTGGATAAAAAGGCTCACACCATTTAACCTTAGGGCACCCCTACGGTGTCAAAGGCACCGGTCTCCCTGAAAATGTTGACGCTAAGCTAGCCCTGCGGCCATTGCAATATCTATGTTCTCTATGCCATCAATATGGCGTCCAGATACAGGCATTGTTGTTCTGCAACATTTACCTAGGTCCGGAGAAAGTACCTTTCGCGAAAGTAGATTAGCTAACGATAAACTGTTATATTGAAATGTCTTTCATGTCATGTGTTCGGTTTCCAATCATCTATGTAATAAGTACCTACATCTTTGTCTATGGTTTATATTAAAGTGTGTGTTACTGTATAGTGATTTTTGGACTTGTAAATAGTTCACATTTTCATTGGAATATAGATGTCTTGTCACAAAAAATTACCACATAGCTAATAAGAACACAATCAACAGATAATTAAGTGTAAAAATATGTTCGTTTTAATCACTCATTCTATTTCACATAAGCAAATAGCTTTTCGCGTAGATAGCTGTGTAGACCTGAGCCTCTATTCTACTGAGCAAAACCATAATTCGACGGTTGAAAGGCAAAACGCTTCAAGCGACAAAATGCGAGATATTGAGTTATATACATATTCGGAACCAGCAAATTTTTCTGCGTCGTTTGAGTTGGATTTCAGATTATTCTGGCCACCCCAATGGCACTTGAACCAACCAAAAAATATGCCTGATTTTAGACCCCATTGAATGAAACGACACGAAAACACTATTTTTTAAGTCGGAGGATATTTCAACATTTTAGCCTTTTTACATTTCAATTACGTTGGCTTTTAGGCCTTTTTTGCTTAAGCTTGAATATTATTCAATGTGTGGTAAGCTAAAATGCAATAAAAGCTAATACTAAACAATGTCACTTGAAACATACTCCTTTCCGTTAACCATGAACATTCATGCCACTTAACGCACTTTTCTCTGCGTTAAAATAAAAACGAATGTCACTTAAACCGTTTTTGCGTCCCTCAGAAAAGTATACCTACATCATTTGAGTATTTACTGCTGTATTCGTTTTGAATTATTGGATGCCTTTAATCTATTTTACCTTCATCTACAATTTATATTATAATCTTCTTAAATCATTATGATGTGATAATATTGTATGATAATCGTCCACATAATACATTCAAGATAAATTCTTATAACACATAGCACATTTTAAAAGGACTCAACTAATAAAGTTTGTCAAAATAAGTCAACTAAATTTAGTATGAAAAAAAATTCTGTTGTCATTTAATTCAAACGCAAATTGAAGGTAGTACCTACTACCGCGCGAGTCTAAACGCAAATCCCCCCCGCGCGGGCGCATCAGTCAGGCGCAAGCGTTGAGCCAAGCTGGTTGTGAGACTAAGTATTTGCAGTGTGTGCTAAGTTTTAGCGTGTAAAGTGATTGATGGTACGTCAGTTAACTTTTGTTTTATTGTTGTTAATGTTAGTGTGTGAATTCGGTAATATTATATTAGGTACCTACCTATTAAATAAATACGACAGAATTATTATACCTATTTAAGAACAATAGGTATAGTTTAAGGTTAAGTTTTTAGGTAGTTGGACAACTTATGCATTTACTATTTTTGCGTGTATGTTAGTATGTTTGAACACTTAATGCTTTATAAGTACGAGCACACGAGCACCGACGTAATTCATAACCTTCTAGTCTAGGTAGAATTGTGATTTGGTTCTTTTAGAGTTGTTGGTAATTCTGTAGCTCTGCCTACCTCACTCTGTGGATTACGGCGTGAAGGTATGTAGGTATGTCTGTATTTATGTTTGTATCAGGTAGGTATATTATGTTTCGATCCAAATGTATCCGATCTTATACCTATCTAATAAATAAAATATCCTAAATGGTTGTTTCTAGGACATTCATGTTGTACATGACATAATCCATGATTTTTATCACAAATGCATAAGTAGCTCTGTCTGTCTGTTTGTTATGCTTTCAACCTACCTAGGAATCCTAGCCCTACCTAGTCGCGGGCCGATGTTAAAGGCTTCTTAATTGCGTGTATGCAGGCTAATTGTTTAACACATTTGCTTTTTATGTTACTTGTAGCAATAAATAATGGAAACAAACCGCCGAAATCTTATTTGATTATTAAATAATGTTCGTCTTATTTGATAAAACATACAATAATAATAACACAATGATCTTTTAATATCCCATGAATAAAATGATACATTAAGCCTAAAAGAAGATGGTTCAAGTGCCGGCGTAAAAAATAAAGAAAGACACTGGTGGACTTGATTCAAACAAAAAAAACAACATGTAGTCGTTTATTCTGTTCTCCTTTTTTCTTCTCTAGATTAAAATAAGGGTCAGTTGTTTTTCCTTACCGATATATTATGCGAAATTGTATTTGAATCATTCTTCTTCGTCTTGATTATAAGAATGATAGGCACTTCAATCATTTTACTTTCATGCATTTTTTGGGGCAGTGATGGTTAAATCATTTTTCTTTACTAATAAAAATATTAGCTTTAGCGCATTTTGATTTAAGAACCATTTATTTAAGAAGATAAAGACTTTTTTAAGATGACAATTATCATAAAAAAAGGATAAAAAAATAAAATAAATATTATTTCTCAATTTCTGTAGCAATTGGGTCATATTTTTTTTTAATGATTTTTTTTACGTACCTTATCCATTGAAATCGCTTTACTGTGGATATCCAAAAATGTCGCTTAAAGCGTTTTGCCTTTCAACCGTCGATATTACCTTTGACATTTATTGTATCGTTTTTAACTCGGTCGCCATTTGTCAAAATATTCAATATTTAATAAGAGGCTAAGGCTACTTAGGTAGATAGGTATCTTGAAAAAAAAAAGTAATGCTTACGCGAAAGTTCGTGATCTTCGAAAACTAACCTAAAGTGTACCTATTGACGTAAGTTCTATCGCGTCGGCCGCTTGTGTCAATTCCATATCCGTCAGTTTTTGATAATCGCTAACGTTAGCCTTAACTTCTTGTCTAAGCGTAAACAATGGCTTACATCCAGTGGCTTTACTATGCAGAATTATAATGTTTTCTTATAATAAACTAAAGCATTTTCTTAAAACCTTTAAAGAATAATCTTTACATAGTACAAATAAAATGAAGTCGCTTCCGTGGCCCTTCGCTTAGATCTTTTGAAATATTCAACGGATTTTAATGCAGCTTAAAGCAATAGATAGAGTGATTCAAGAGGAAGGTTTTATGTATAAATAAGTTCTTGGTTTTGTACGGCTGTTACAGAAAGCTCACACTAACCGAAGCGAAGCGAGGTCGGGTCGCTAGTTTGTTATAAGTACAACTGAATACACCATTTCTAATCTATGGTTTACAAACATAACTATATATTATTTCATTATAATGCGGATTGATTTCCTTTCAAACCTAACTTAAAAGGCAAGGCTTAGTTAGGCAATCTGAGTTTTGCTTTTAATGAAATAAAGCACGCAACGGTTATCTTTCTTTTGTTTGACACTAAACACAAGTAATTTGACGTTCGCATGTTCATAATCTTGAGTAGTAAGTAGTACCTATTTAATGTTTAGAGCTATTATTTTAACAACAAAGGGCACGGGCTTTACTATCGTAAAATTAGTAGTATTTAGTTAACAATGTAATAAATATAAATGGTTTCACTGTTATTTTCGAAGAAAATCTCATCGCGGTAATAAATCGAGCTTGAATCGAAATATATTAAATCTCTTTAATAGCCAGTAAAAAAATTATAAAACTTCCTATTCATAATTATTTATACATCATTATACAATGTCATAGACAAAGCTAATCATCACACAGCCTGAGGCACTGGCCACTAATAAACCTGCTGCAAAGAGGTGGTCTAACCTATAATTGAGACTCTTTCATACGTGGTGTATAGAAGTGTATCGAGCGATCTTCAATAGAAGGTCAAAGGAGAAGGTCAAGTAATGGTAAGTATGCAGGTGCTACTTTTGTTTCAAACTGAACGTTATGACCTTATGATATCTACTTATGATGAAAAAAGTGATATTCACATGAACATCACGCAGGTTTACAAAGTATAGCTTTATTTTCGAGACTGGGCTTTGTAAATTATATACCTAGTCTGCTTGCCTTCACTCCACTAAACAAGTCCATGGATATCTCATGGACAAATGTTCGGTTAAAGAGTACCTATTTACCTACTCTGGTGCACATGGGCAAGTCCCATTGCATCTCTCTTTAATTAATTGTATCAAAAACTACATCTATAGCAACTTATAAAACGTTTGGAAATCTTATATTTGACACGTCTTTAAACATTATATTCTCGAATTGGACCCATGTGATATGCTAAATACTTGTACGAAATTTCCGCTTTGTGGTGTCGTTCTATAATATATAACCGGCTTAACTTGACCTCCGCAAGCGCTTAAATGAAGTACCTAGCTGTGGGTCTAACATGCTAGTTCGCTGAAAGTGGATTAACTTTTGCTGCGTCGCTCAGTAACACCACTCTGCGCATGATCAGTTTCCAATTTTCCAGCTATGTATGCCACTTTAAGCTTGTGTATGTGTTACTGGATAAACGGTTTGATTAGTGGTTAGTTACAAATCAAAAGTATTTTATTTGCAATCCGTTACGACTTAAATAGTCCTGTGATTAGATAAATTCATACTTAATTACTTACGTTGACACTTGAATCTAGGACGATGGTAAAAGAGCAGTGGTATGATTGTCACATCAACTATAACTTAGAGTACATAGTAGGTATGATTTCTTAGTTTTCTTACTCAGCTTAGGGTTGGGGCTAAGTATTTCATTCGAAATTTCAAAAGCTCTGACCCAAAAGAGAAAATAAATAAATAACTGGAAACTGCGATTTTGAGAGAAAATCCTCCGGTCACACAGGGCTTCGTAATGGAGGAGGCGGTCACCTATTTGCGACTTTAAAACAGAAGTGGTCTTGTTTTATAGAAGTTAACGTATAGGGACAGTGGGCTACATTTTAAGTGAAGATATTATCAGCAATTAAAAATGGCTTTTCATAACACCGAGAGGTTAACTAGCCCGTGACGCGTGGTCCATATTTTATGAGGTGTCAAAAATGAAAAAAAAAAACTCAGCAACGTTACTATTACTTACAATTAAAATAATTATAATTTCTCAAACACTAACAATGTACGGTTGCAGGATGTTGCAAAATATTGCAAACGGAGTCACTTAAATATTTGTAATTATGAGTAAATAATATGTATCTCTTACTTTAATTGTAAACCATTTGAAAGTTAGTCTGGCATGTGCAATTTTATCATGTAAATATGTAAATTATTTAATTATTTTCAACAAATTACACAATGATGTAGGAACTTTTTAGAAAGAGAGAAGAGTGAAACTTAAGACTAACCGTAAATATTTTAGCTACTTAATACTTTTTATTTCGTGAAGAACTAGAAAACTTCCGTAAAAGCAACGAAAACGAATTTTACGTTGTTACGGTGGTTGGTGGTACCTAGATCGCTACCACCAACCACCGTCTTATCTTTTTACCTATACCAACAAGCAGCAGTGTTCGCTTTATTTTGTTACGGCGTAAGAATAAGACAGCAGTTGAAATGACTAGCATTGAGGAATTCCATCTTATATTATTTCTCAGGGATGGCAACGCATTTGTAGTCTCAGGATTGCATTCTTGAGATTGTAGTCTTTCATATCTCATTTACTATCAGCTGTCATGTGTACTTATTTGCCCTGTCTACCCTATTAAAATAAATAGTGGGAGCAAGTTAACATACGTAACGTTTTTCTCGTGTAACGGGTTCGATTCCCGGTTCAACCATGTAATTATTTAAATATCTATGAATGCAGTTTAAATTGTTTTTTAAATTCAAATAATGTCTTCTTTCAGTAAAATGTTCCATCTACAATATTTAAGGTACTTTCCTTCCATGTGGCATAGCCGTGGGACGCCCTGTATAGAAAGCTGGTCTGGTCTTTTTCGAAAATGTTCAAAGTGTATAGAACTGATATACGTGTAAACGCTTGTAAATTCGACCATAGGTAATTATTCAGTTTAATTACGTATAAAATATATTTTATCTGTTAAATCTTGATGATTAGACGACAACCTCTTGTCATGCTCAATTTGAAGCTCGATTATTCAGATCGAGATAAGATTTACTCGTGACTTCATCCAAGAATAATAACATGATGTGTAAAGTGGGTACACCATCATTATATAAGTGTTTTATGTATTTAAAATATTACACACACAAATAAATAAAAATCTAGGCATATAGGTACATAGCCTCCATTTTAGTTACATGCTTGTGTAGATGTAGGTACCTATTGCATTATGTGTTTCTGTTGCATTTAAATTCGGAATGCTATTTAGTTTATGTTTTAAATCAAAACATTATTTTTGATTTGTGGCGCTTATGTATTTAAGCAGAGTATCATAAATTGAACTCTTAGATTGCGCTGGAATATCCCCCCCCCCCCACTATCCTGATAGCGACCCTGCAAACAAAGTCGTAAAACCGATAGAGAAATCTATCACTTTCATAACCTGTAATAATAAAAAAGGACCCTGTTTTTTGCATGTACATTTTTTTCACGCACCCAGAGGCATACGCCAAATTAAATATTTGAATAATAATTATAGCTAAGTGGAGGTGAGACAACTTTCTCTAGCGCGCTTTCGACTGGCCGCCGACTAACACCTCTATAGATAAGTCTCTATGTTGACTAGTATTTAAAGTGATGTCATAATTAGTTACATATTTTTACAACTCAGCAGATTTTTGTTCCAAATGCATATTATTAAATTACGTTCATGGAAGTACGAAATAAAAAGAATAAGGATAATATAAGATTGATCTTTCGGGTGCGGAGTCAGGTGATGGTTAGCATAGTTATGGTTTACAGTAGCGATGCATCCGATACCGATACCGATACCGATATATCGGCGATACTTATGTCGATATATCGGTATCGACGATATTTTTATGACCGATTCAACGATACTTTTTAATTTAAAAATGTAGTGTCAACGAGCGATTACTTTGTTTTTTAAACAAAAATCTTATCAATGTTAATTTTAATTACTAAAATTTTTAATTATCTAATATTAACCTATATATCTACTTCTTATATTAATAAAAAGAAATCTGTCTTGTGATTTATTTATTATACCTTCATTTTTGAATTCACAAAAAGCGTATCGGTATCGGTATCGGTATCGCCGATATTTTTATAAGGGTATCGGTATCGTATCGGCGAAAAGGCGTATCGATGCATCCCTAGTTTACAGTTAATATTTGGAGGCCCTATAGTGGCTATAGTAGTTGAACTGGTTGTACGAGTTCATAGTGGATTGTAGAACAAGAGCATAAAATAAAACATTTGACCCAAGACTTATGGTATCCATCCGAGCCGGCAGGCAAGGTTGGATAATTAAGTCGAGGATGTAATGGGTTTTAAGACCGAGTTATACCTGCTTTTCACTTCGAACCGAGGAAATAAAACAGTGATAATGTAAAAAAAGTTACATGAATTAGAATGTATTGACTTGTTAAAACAAAAAAAACTTGGATTTTTAACTGAGGGCGAACAACTTGATTTTGTAATGCCAAGTCAAGTTTGGCCAAGTAATAACTTGATTTTGTAATGTTTTTGTTAATAATGCTGTTTTGATTAGTTTTAATTTATTTTTAGTTAGATGCATCAGAAGGCAAATAATTAAGGTAAATGTGTTGAAATAACAAGTTTTATTTAATGTGACTGCATTAAATAAAACTTGTTATTTCAACACATTCCATCCTCGTTTGTCTGGCTGTAGGACTTAAGTGTCTTAATCTAGATGACGACAGCCCTTTACGCACTAGTGCGAAATGCGATTTTATGCAGCCTATATCCAGCATAAAGAAGAACTTTACAAGCATGAGAAGTGAAATAGTACATTGTGCATCAAGGGTAGTATGAAGGGAATTACTAACGAGAGTGTTAGAAGCCCGACGCCGAAGGCGGAGGGCTTTTAATGACTCGAGTTAGTAATCCCCTTACTGCCTGTGATACACACAATGGTTTTCATCACATTTGCGAGGAAAAAAAACAAAGAGAAAACACTTTAACTCTGCAAAATATAAAGAAATAACTTTTGACGAACGGGAACGTAAATGGAAACGATATTTTTTTTGTGACCTCTACTACAGATAATAACTGCGTTTAGTTTCGACCTGGGTTCGAGCCAGATTTAGCAAATTTGATAAAAATGTATAATTACTAAAATTAATGATAAATGTTGATATAAACTTGAAATAGGTATAAAAATAATGAAGTTTAATGAAGCTTATAGGTTTTGTGTAATGTAAGTTAGTCTATAGCTAATTTTTAAAGATGAAATTAGAAACCGATTTAATTTTTGGCTGAAAATTAAACCTCCTTAGTCAGAAATGATGTACGAAAGAGTTGCAAATTTTAAAAAGAAAGTCATTACTCCCTAGGGATGACAAACTCGCCATAATTCCCGCGGGAACAATTTAGGCCATTGTCCTTCTGTATACAGGCATGGAATAACACCATTTACGAGCAAGTGTGATGAAAAGTATGTTAGGCTTATTATTTTTCTAAATAGACAATTGTTAATTGCGAGAACCTGTAATTTACTATGTGTTGTTAGTCTAATTTATATTTTTTGTAAAGCTGTTGGTTTCCCATGGATTCATAAATACTACTATAAGAAATATTGTAATTATAAAACTATTGTTTTACACGTAAAGTTTTCTTTTGGATTTTTTTGGTCAAACTGCTAATTAGAAATGCTGTGTTTATTTTAAATACGCACATTAATTCCGGTAATTTGCACGCTCGTTTATATTATTTTTGCGTTAATTTGATGAATTGTGATATTTAATTTGCTTTCTTTTTTAAGAGTGAGAGGTCCTTAGACTGCTAGCTTCTTGGGTAGGTAGATGATTTTAGCAAATAGCCATGACGACGCTGCCCTGGATTATCAAATTCATAAAACATAGGCATCTCCCACAAAAAATCGCCTGTATTAGTACCACTGCTGGGCAAAGGCATCGTCTTTTACGTTATTCGGTTTTTTTTTACATTAAATTTAATAATCATATAATAATAAACGATTACTTACCTTATTTAGAGTTTTATTTACTAGGAAAGGAAAGCGTAGTTTAAAAAAAGAGTAAAATAACTATTACGTGACAAACACGTTAAAGTTAAATTTTATTCAAATTACAGGTAATTTATCAAAAAACTTTCCACAGACAGACATTTTGTTTTATTTGTTGTTTTAACGTTTTACATAATAGCTTTTATGACACTTTAATACTGCTAATTAAACAGTAAGAATCCCCAATTAAGTTGGTTGTTGGCATCTATCGTACATACCGCATATAGCTAACGTAACGAAGTGTTAATTTACATGTAATTATATCACAAAGATAAATGTATTTAGCAACTTATTTGTTAAGCTCGACTTGTTTGACTAAGTTTCTGATTACGTAATTTGAAGGAATGTCATGTGGTTCTAATTTATTAGCACTATCAATGCTTTGGCTTTTATTTCTCGTGATGGTTAGATAAGTGAGATAGCTTGTCATAGTCACGTTGAACCTATTTTTAGGAAAAAGTGATACCTAAATAGGTTATCTTCATATGATGTAAAAGAAATATTAATGCAATAAATAGTTAACTGACTTAGATTTAGTTGACCAAGAAATTCCTTTACCTCTTTTGGACCTAAACAATCTGAACTTCCTACAAATAGCAGTTTACTCACTCAAATAGGTCTAATTTTTCAACATCGTCAAACTTTTCAGCCGAAAGAAGACTGATGACCGTGCCTGATCAGGATCGATACGATTTTTTTTTGCGGTTAAGTTAGTTAGGGATGTGTTACAACTGGTAACCCATCGAATTTAACTTCATCGATTGTGTCATTTCATCGAATTTAATTTCTTCAATGACTTTTTTCTCCTCATACTATGTTTTTTTCAGGATATCTAAAACATTAATTAGGTAACAGGTTAGGTTAGACTCGTGACTATCAAAAATAAATTGTCTTTCGATGAAATGAAAATTCGTTCGTTAAAATATGCAGGTTCAGACGACCCATTTATGGACTTTTGTTACAAAGACACAATGCGACTTTCTGGAATTACTGGCGAAAGTGAATTTTACAATGATATGATATTATTATGCCCTAATACGTTTAAGGTCCTTATGGGGGAATTTTAGAGAATAGGATTATTTTGTGCAGTGTCCTCTTTCATAAAGCTAAAAAGTATTGTATTAATTTATTTTAAAAATACAATTTGCATTCTGGATGCTGTGCTTCATAAACATTGTGATGTAACGACCCAACAATAGACTATATTTACTTTTTTTATTATTTAACATTGTCCGTTAAATAACTCTGAGAGAAATCGCATCAGCCAAAACTTGTCGGAAAAAAGTAAAAGTGGTACCGACGATGCGCGTTCGAAATGTGTACTCAACATATTTTAAATGTTGATTGGTAAATATGGCTTTGAAAGAATAAAATGATCGTTATATTCCCGTTTCTTATAAATATTATCATTTCAGTGATAATTTCCATGTTTTGCATTAATAACCTCACCATAAGCAAAAGACGTCGTCACTAACGAAATAATTACGTTAGTTCTTTTTCTGTAGTTATTTTGCGGTTTGGTCTGAATTACTATTGTTTTTTTTTTATTAATTACCGACTTAATTAAACGATCCGGTTTTTTTATTGTTATGACTTTGTTAAGAAAGAAACTGAACGGAAAACCTTTTCCCCATGTACAACAAAGAGATGGATCCACGTTTTCACCTTATGGTATTGTAGTAAGGGTCAAAAGTGGATACGGTGGATGCGGTGGACTGTACCTAATTCCTAATTATATTAATTTAGTTTCTGATTGCAGCAAGGGCAAAGATTTTCATAGATGTGCAAAACTTTTTTATAAAATGTATGAAGTTTTCACATACCTAGTATGTTCTACTAGGATATGCACTAAAAATATTTCAAGTATCTAGGACACGGCCTATAATATTAACTTAAATTTATGCTGTCGTTACCTCGTTACTATTGTCTCACTCAACCTACGTACCTCCTGCATAATTATATTGTTTATCACGACATTGTAACCAATACAGATGCAATCCCGATAAATTAATTAGCATCGAGTACCATGGTTTTATGTTAAAATTAAGACGTTAATAAAGAACAAATGAAGAAAAAATATGAATTAATTGTGAACTATGTACCCACCGTAAAATGACTGAAATTACAGTACCCTCTAATTCCACTGTTTTTTTACACGAACGTAGATGCAAGTTTTTTTTAAAGGTCACATTGTCATCGTCACTATAGTCAGTTTATAACAAGTTGGTTCCTTAGGTAATGACGATTTTTCATATACTTACAAGTTCTAAAAAGGAACGAGTTAACCGTCTCAAATATCTCTGAGTACGGGAGTTATCGTTATCGTTTATATATCTTTGAAGTTGCTTGCTTTGTCAAAAATCAGCAACATCTTTTTATGGCAAAAAACCAAGCGTGTTACTTTAATACTAGATACCAAAACCGATTAGTATTTCCCAGATGTAAAACTGATTTGTATCGCAGGAACTGTTACCCAATGGCAATACAAATATATAACAAACTACCAAGTAGCCTAAAAGAACTACCAATAAATAGATTTAAAGTGAAATTTTTCCACTGGTTGAAACAAAAAACTTATTATTCAATTAAAGAATTTCTAAATAACCATTAAAATGTAATTAAATTACCGGACGACCATACGAATATGTGTATATTACGAGTGTATTGACTTCCTAAATATTGTTATAAAAATGTAGGTAATTGGTTTAAAAATAATCCTAATGTATATTATTTATATAACTATTGGATTTAAAATATTGTTAATGTAATTAAATTATTTATATAGTATTGAAATAGTAGTGGTGTTCAATGTGCTGTCGTTCCATCAATCTGAATATAATTAAATTAGTTTTTAAGCATAACTTTTGCATGCCGATTACGGTTAGATATGTGTTTCAAGAAATGTTTTGTTCTAAGACCTACCATACCATGTCTAGACATGGTATGGTAGGTCTCTAGAGCAAATAAAATTTCATTTAATCGTTTTTACAATTTAGTATTGAATATTGTTAGAACTTACCGAGATCTCTATGCAGGTTGTTCGAAGATCTTTGAGCGTTGGCCAGTAAGACCAGCGACATAAGCACCACACTAGGGAGGTTATGACCAAAAAGAAACTTCATTTTGACACTTAATTTACGTCAGCAAAAAAAAACAAAACACGAGCGCTTTACTACAAAATTCAAAACTTTTAATTTCGAATCAAAATTTTAATTATCAAATTTCGAAACTCGATTTCATTTTCGCGCGGTTTTTAACGGGCGCGTTCAACACGCGTGCGCGGCGGCATTTGGGAGTCAGACTGAGATGCTGAGCGGTCTGGGCAAAAAGAGCAATGCGACCGGTCGATGTTACCGCTAGCCATCTTCGGTGTACTAACAAGTGGCCACCGAATTCTTGCATGCCTTCAAGGATTTTCGCTATCTAAATACTAGAAGTTAGGTCATTGGCACCATTAAAAATATTCCTCTGAGAAACAGTTACTTTAAGTTTAAGCTTTTGTAGATCTTGCTAGGTAAAATTTATTTATTTATTTTCCTTGAATACCTTATGTACTTATATTTTTAAAACTGAAGAAAAAGAGGTTGCTATAAGTTTGACGTGTGTGTGTGTGTCCGTGTATCAGTGTGGCATCGTATCTCGCAAATGGATTGACCGATTCGGAAGCAGTATTTTTAGGGTTCCGTAGCCAAATGGCAAAAAACGGAACCCTTATAGATTCGTCATGTCTGTCCGTCCGTATGTCACAGCCACTTTATTCCGTAACTATAAGAGCTATACTATGGAAACTTTGTAAGTAGATGTATTCGGTGAACCGCATTAAGATTTTCATACGAAAATAGAAAAAAAACAATAAATTTTTGGGGTTCCCCATACTTAGAACTGAAACTCAATTATTATTTTTTCATCAAACCCATACGTGTGGGGTATCTATGGATAGGTCTTCAAAAATGGTATTGAGGTTTCTAATATATTTTTATTCTAAACTGAATAGTTTGCGCGAGAGACGCTTCCATTTGGAAAAATGTGTGTCCCCCCCCCCCCCCCCCCCCGTAACTTCTAAAATAAAGGAATGATAAATGTAAAAATAATATATGATGTATGTACATTACTATGCAAACTTCCACCGAAAATTGGTTTGAACGAGATCTAATAATTAGTTTTTTTTTAATACGTTATAAATTTAAACCGCATTTTACCTTTCATTCAATAAACTCCAATATAATATAGAATAAAGAAAAACATTTATTTAGATGTATAGTGGTACGGAACCCTACGTGCGCGAGTCCGACTCGCACTTGGCCGGTTTTTTTAAAGAAAGCTAGTTTAATCGAATGGTTCTTTTAGTATGAACCTTGTAACCATATTGTACCTAGCCATGTCTTCAAGCAAAAAAAAATACTTTCTAGGTTTTCTATTCTTAGCAAAGTTCGAGGGAAATCAGTTGACCTGTTTAAAGCTAGGGTTACACTTCCAATAAAAAAAGCAGAAGTTGAGTGCTGTCTTAATCTACGAGTAACTTGAGTTAGAAAATTTAACAGCAAAATTACGCTTCTTACTCTACACCGTGTTTTTTTTGATTTACGATAACTTTAAGGGAACGTTCTTTAGGTCAAACAAAGTTAATTTCCCGAAGACAGACAAATGATAAGTCTAACGGTTTTAAAGATATTTAATTTTTAAATTTAATCAGTTAATCACGTTAAACTAGTGTAAAAGGCTTTTGAAATTGATAACAACAATTTTCTTTTAATACGTATGAGTAAAGAGTTTCCAATTGTTAGGTTTGTATACGCGTCAATCTAAAGTGACTTGTACCTGTCAAGTGTTATCTTTACTTGTGTGTGTATGTCACGCCAACATAGACGTATTTGACACTGATTATTAGCTAGGTAACTCTAAAGGTCCTTTTAGAATGACCAAAGATAAAAGATTTCATTATTTTGTTCTAAACTGAAAAAAATTTTTTTTTTCCAATATTTAAAAATCTAATCTACCAATTAGTTTCTATAGATATACCTAGTAATATGCCGAAGTTATCGTAAATCAAAAAAAACACGGTGTAGAACTGAAGTTAAAGTAAGATGGGCATCAACTGCTAAAAAAAATGCTAGTTTATTTGGCACTTAAGAGACATCAGCTTTGAAAGCAGGTTCGCTATTTTATCGGGCTTTTTATATGTTTCATAATTATTTTTAACTATTGAAGTAATTACTCACATTAACTAACTCACTTTAGTTTGGTATACCGTACTGAATCCATCCATATTAATCCATACTTTCATACTAATATTATAAATGCGAATCTAACTCTGTCAGTCTGTCTGTTACGCTGTCACGGCTAAACGACAGAACCGATTTCAATATTTGTAATAGAAACATTCCACCCAAATGTTAGCAAGAAGAGATAAGTTAAGTAAATTAAGTAAATTAGAGCTATCGGATCGTTGACGATACCATGACACGTCAAAGGCAATGAATGGTTGGTTAGATTCACTCCATATTACCGTAGTGTAAACATTTAGATATTTTTTTTTCTTTACAAAGTTGAATAGAGGCCCAGGAATAATAATCAAACGCCACCTACTCGCTATTGTACCATTTTTTAAAACAAATAAATGAATTTGAATTTAGAACTTGAAATCGGCGATTCGACTAACTCAATTTTCTTTGCATCGACCGTTGTTTTTTTCTTATCGACCTTGATAATGCCATTGAGCATTTGTTATTTATTGTGAATAGTGCAATAAGCACTATTCACAATAAATAACAACAACATCCGCGTGGATCTTATTTATCTTTATTCCTTCAGGGCCTTTAAAGTATTGAGGAAATAGGAGACCTTTAATCTAAATCCATGACGTTGACTACAATATGTATCTATGTCTATAACATCCAAAACCGTTCAGCCATTCTTGCGTAATTTAGTCACATACATACAACCAAGCAAAACCTCTAAAATTACATCACAAACTTCCACTTCTAAAATAATAGGATTTACATAGGCCATTATTAACAAACATTTCGTCTACCTGAGCTCGCCTCGCGGCCGGGTAACGCCGCCCGGCTACTTGTCGCAGCCGGTACTAACGCCATTTCCCGTCACCCAAAGCAAAATAATCTACTCTAACACATCAGCCTGCTCATGTGTCTATCTCTGTTACACACCGCGCACCGAAGCCCGCGTCCCGCGTCGTAAGGCGTCGGTTAATAGTCTCTAGTTCACCGTTAGCGACGGTTAGCGTCACCCGCAAAATGGACGCCAAGAAAAGGCAAGCGAATCAAATTTTGAAGAAAAAACTTATTTACGCTGTGAAGAGACATCCAATAATTTATAGATTTGATCTCCCAGAATCTAAGAACTATGCTCAAAAAGTATTAGCTTGGCAAGCGATTGCGAACGAATTGAACGAAGATGGTGAGTTTTTTTTTTAAATTACTTAATGTGGATTTATTACTGTTAGGTTGGTAAATAATAACAAGCAATTTGTACAGCCTTGTCATACGCTAGTTTGTTTTCAATGTTGTTGACGATGTTTGTAGTCATATCATATTGTTTGAATAGAGTTAAGTGTTCAGCCGATGACAGCGCTTTGTAGCGCTTTAAAGTGGCGGATATATTCTTCTCGATTGCAAATACCTATTATCGTTTGAATTTCGTACACATATTTGTCTATTTTATTGTGTATTGTGTATATACGCTGGTAGATTACCTACTTACTGTGATTTCATGTTCCGCAAGACATTAAAATCGCTGCTGAAACAATTGCGGCGCGTGCCTAAATAATAATAATTAACTAATAACAAATTAAGTATATTACTAACGCACCGAAATAACGTTAACTCCCGTTAAATCTTCCGAAATTTCTCTGATGTCTTGTTATTTTCATATGTTGGTTACAACTAACGCCGCAATTATTTTTCAGTCAATTTCCTTAAAACGAAGTGGAAAAATTTAAGGGATACATACAAAAAATGCAAACAAATTCAAAATGGACTACATTCTACAAATCATATAAAGGGGAAATGGGCACGCCATTTACGCTTTCTAGATGAACCAGTTTCGAACCAAAATAATCAAACTTTGGAAATAAAAGTAGAACTTACATCGGAAAGTGAGGAAGTTGAAAATGAACAAGAAGAAACAACCATCTCATCAGACGACATGCAAAATGAACTTACTGAAGAAAACTCTGAAATAATCGAAACCCTGGATTCACATGAAGTATACGTTCAGAATCCTAAAGAATTTCAATATTTAGAAGATAATAAAATTATTAGAAAAGTTCCTAGTGACGATGATAAGGTAGAAGTGAGGTGTGACCGTGCGGACTTGCTATTTCTGGGCTTTGCTGATACGTATAAAAAACTCTCGCATAAAGCACAAGTTACTACAAAATTTAACATAGCTAGAGTAATGATGGATGCAGAACTAAGTGACCTTCAAGACATTGAAAAAGACACTGGTGTATAGGTTAAAAACTTAAGTAAAGCTTCTCTTGCATGTAGTTGAGTACAAAACTAATATGGGATTTGCGTCAAATTTCAAATATAGAATCTTGAACGGTCCACACAGATGTGTTACAACTACATGCAAGAGCAGCTTTACTTAAGTTTTTTACCTTTATATGTATATACTGAACGTTATTTGAGCACAGAAGTTAAACGCATTTCGCTATGTTCTTTTTTGTAATGCTAGCTTTTCTGAGTTTGAAAAAATACAAAATGAACGGTATACGAACAGGGTGAAAGTAGTAACAGCAAAGAAATCTACAGCCTCCTTACATCGAGTTACAGAGCAGCAAATTCACATTCCATTTCCTTATAAACAAGATGCTCGTACTTTAACGCACACGTAACACTAATCCGCAATCTCTGCTTACTTGAATGGTATTTAAAGCTGGATTTACATATATTATGTCGAACTTGCCGGAGTCATGAATAGATAAGGTGAAGTTCTTTTGTTGGCACTCTTCCGATCGTTGACACCACTAACCTTATTTCAAGATGTGTTTTGGTATCTAAGTAGGTATTGATACCATTGTGAGTTTGGCCAGTTTTTTTTATAGCCTGTGACACACAAACGGTTCTTGGCATCTTGGCAAATCATATAAACTCCATTTTGAAAAAAAACGCTCCAATAGTTCAGGAGCTAGAATAAAAGATCAGATTTTTGATAATATGCATATCATGGTACTGATAAACTCAGGACCCTTATTTTAAGTATAGTGTAAGTCAGCGTGATGTGTATAAGAAAAGACGATTCCATTAAAAAATATACACACTGATAATATTTTTTTTATTTTCATTTCTATAAATATAAGCCATACTTCAGGCAATAACCTACTTAATTGCAGTAAGAATAATGTTGCTTGGACTAAGCTCACAGAGAATAATATCGGCTTAGCAAAAAAGAGTTAGACCTTGTGTTGGGAACACTGGCGACCGCTGGAAAAATAATATTTCAAGTGGCAATCGCCAATTTGCCATATTGTTGAAAACATCACTCCGAACAGCCCCCTTGTTTTTAGTTTGTAAAAATTTTAACCGAATCAATCGATATAAATACTTCTTCGAGTGGCGAGCTAAATATTTCGCCACGCGAACGGCATACCTAATGACGAATATCGAATGGCTATTGTGTTTCGTTTAGACAGAGTGCCAGGTGCCCTAGTCCTTCTCCATCTTTTCCTTTATGACATGTAAAATATTACATTAAATTATCTTATCTTATGTAACCGCCATAATAATTACCTACTGCCTGTGTAAAAATACAAAAAAAATTGAAGTCCTAGAAAACTGTTATTAGATAAAGATACAAAAAAATCAAGTACTAAATACGGCCCTAAAACTGCAAATATGCGTTGCTAACCCTGAGTATTAAAGATGGAATGCTCCAAAACTAGTCTGTTCATGAGTTCACTCGTTATCTTATCCCCGCACTGTTGCTTGGCAGTGGTTAAGAGGTATCAAGTTGAAATTAAAAGCGTATACTCCGGTCTACAGTCCCTTGAAACTGTGTAAGAATCAAACTTCTACATTAACGTAAAAAAAGATACGACCGTGTATGCCGAAAAAAACGTCTATTTCGACAGTCTCGAGGGAAACAAGATGTATAGGGTTGACCTAGAACTATAAAATTTGGTAAGTAGCACCGTCTTATACTACAACTATAGGAAAAAAATCTGATGTCTATAAATTTTAATTAAATCATAAAAAAACACAGATAACAAACCACAGCAAGGAACGGAGGTAGGACCTACAATTTTTTGAGTCAACCGTGTCATGTGCGGACCCTCTGTGGGCGAGTCTGACTCGCACTTGTCCTGTTTTTATTAATTACTTGCTCAATACTGCCACCGAAGTCATTATTTAAGGCTGGTTTATAACGTAAGTACCTGTTAAAGGTTTCCAACTAGCCAAATAGAAAAAAAAATGGGTGCTGTTCGGAATAAAATTGGCAACATGATCCGATTTTAATCTAACATCTGATGCCAGCTGAAGCTGAGCATACTTGTTTTGCATTTATCGTTAGATAAACTTTTTTTACGTAGCTATTCACATCCTAGCCTAATATCAAATTATGTAATTTGTTCCTCGTGTGTGTCAGCTTAATTGACACATATTTTCATACTCTGTGGCATTAAAAAAAAGTTATTAAAATGGCGTCGAAAAGCGAGCATTCGTAAACGTAAATCCAGACGGCGATTAAAAGTTTATGGTGATATTGAGAATATATTAGTAGTTATGGCCGGTTTTACAGAAAACGCGTTAATCCGTAAATTGCAAGAGCTAAATTCAAGTCAACAGAGTATACAGACTTTATCTTTGTGGTTAATTCATCACAGAAAGCACCATGCCGCTGTAGTCAAAACTTGGTATAAGGAATTATTGAAAGGTAACCAGAGTTCAGACCTTATTAATTTGATTTAATCTAGTTAACACGTCACTAAAGATGTAATATTCATTTAGAAGCTATTTATATTTAGACATTTGACATGAAAAATAGGCGTTTAAAATACCCGAAAACATTGGACGTGGTGCCAAATTTGTTTTTAAACAAGTTCTAATTTTATGACGTCTATTTAATTCACTAGGTAATTAGTAATTACGATTGTTGATATTTACTGATCATTTGAGGAAAATTAATTAGATATTTGTTGTATCTTTACTAATAATTGTTGTGTATTTCAGTTAAAGATTCGAGGCAGCTTACGTATATGTATCTGGCCAACGATGTGATACAGAACAGCAAAAAGAAGGGCCCAGAATATGGTAAAGAGTTTGGTGAAGTTCTAGAAGGCGCATTGAAGCACATGGCTAAGACTGGTATAAATACAAAGACTAAACACTCACTGCATAGAATATTGAATATATGGCAAGAAAGGGGTGTATATGACGCTCAGAAGATACAGGAATTAAAAGTAGCTGGTAAGGTGTTCAAATCATCAAAATGTTATAGCTTTTCACAGACAGACTTGACAAAATCATTGAGTTCTTAAGTTTGTTCAGATAAGTCCCTGGTGACTGTTGTAATTGACTGACTAATAAGGAGTATTTTAACTTAAACAAGAAGCTATTGACTCCAATTAACACCCTGATAGTGAGATATAAACTTAAATAGAGATAATTCATTGATAAAGTTAATTATTTTATATGGTATAGTTGATATAGCATGCATTTCATTACAGTGTATATTTTGTGAAGGTTGGAGGTTTACTGCAGTACTGTATGCGGTTCACTATAATATGGGAAAAAATAAAATAAATGTACATAATAATGCTATTTCTCCCTCACGCAAAATAGGCCCAGTTTTTAAGTCGTCGAGTTGTGGAAAAGAGCCCGCCATAACCTATACCTATACCTATACCTAACGCTATTTCAATGTCACTTAAATGTTGTCTAACTTACAATTTCATTACAAAAATGCATGTGTTTGATGTAAAGCGACAGTTCATTATGGTGACAATACTCTTTTTTTAACTGCACATTTATTTTGATTTATATCTATATAGTTATTAAAACTATTACACATTTTAGATACACATGCTCTTTGAGATAGGTAGTGGCTTGCAGTTTTAATACACACATCTTAAAAGTAATAATCAAGATTTTTAACATCACTACATTATTTTGATATTTTGAAGTGTTATAAATATACAACTATGGTCTAAGGTCTATGTATACATGTATTTAGTGCATTGGCCATACACATTCTATTGCTTTTGACTGTACTGTGTTGTAATACATTGCAAAATATCAAGATAATTTAGGGATATTTTTGATCTGAAGACATTTTTGATGTGAGTAGTTGAAGTCAAGATAAAGCATTACATACTTTACCTTTATTATAAGTGCAGTCTATTTGTCTGTGGTAACTACTAATTCAAAACATTTTTCAGTTGATCCAAATGATGCTATACCTAATAAAGTTAGCAAACGCAAGTCTGTTGACATGGAACCAAAGGATCCTGAAAAGAAGCTCAAGTTAGACTCAAGAAGGGAAGATAAGAGGGAGAAAGAAGACAAGAGGGAGAAGGAAGAAAGGAGGGAGAAAAGTGACAAAAAGGACAAGAAAGAAAGACGCCGTAGTGAGACTAAGATTGAAGTGGATGGACAAATTGAGACACATACTACCCTTAGCCCTAAAACTCCACCGGGTGATCCACCGGAGCCTGATGAACTGATAAAGGTGAGTGTCCATGTGTGAAGTGATGTTTTTAGGTTTTTAATTTCCTGTATGGCTCCAATAACTCTACAAGGCAATAAGATGGAGGTGATTTATTTTTGTGCCAAAATATATATTTACAGTTCAGTTCATGCCACTTATTTGATAAATTGAAATTTTAAGCCTTGCCAGGCAAATAATTACTAATTAGTATATTGATCAAATTATTTTCCATTAGATAATGTCAAATTACCAGGTTTCATTAAACACTTGGTTAACCCATAATATTCCCAACTAATTGGTTTATACAGAATCTCAACTGGTTATCAATGACCCGTTTTGATTCTAATCACTTCAATTGCTTGTTCAAAAAAATAACAAATTAGATTCCATTATATCTCAATTAAAACTAACAAATTACAATCCCCTTATATGTTAAATAAAACTAATGAATGTATTCATAAATAATCGCTTAAGGCATAAGAAAATGAACCAGCGTAGTAGCTTAACATCATAAATGAAATCCTCAGACTGATATTATTGGGTTTCTAAATGTAATGTATTAAATTTGACTAAAGTGGCTGTCAATATTATAACTCATGGACATGTAATCAAACCTTTTAGCCAAACACTGCTAAATTCATGTAATACTTAAATCATTTGTTATAGACTCGTTATTCCATATAACTTAAACTAAAACTATAAAATATTGCTAATTTCTGGGTATTTCATCCAAAAGATTTTTTTTAAATTGATGTTATTACAACGTAATGTATAACATTTATGTTTCATTTAAACATTGCAATTGTCTATGATGGTGGGCATGTGCTGGGTAGATTATAAACTAAGTACTGAGTACAAGAGGTTTGGTGCTCTTATTTTCATATTATGCTTGAAACCAAAAAAAAACTAATCATAGACTATATCTGAATGGCACTTTGTTAGAATGTTCCACAACTTCCTTTGGAGGCCACTTTATTGATTGACCAGCCCATTAATCAATTATACTATGAGTTTGATTTTTGTTTATTACTAGGTTCACAACTGGCACTTTTACATTTGATTAATATTATAATAAAATTTCAACACTTGCTTATGGTTTCATGGCTAACAAGTAATTGATTCCATTTCCCATTCCAGGCCCTGCTAGAATTAGAATCAAGTGCTTCCAGCGATGAGGCAGTCCGGGAACGGATTGCCTCGCTTCCTCCAGAAGTCTCTGAAATTCAATTATTATCTAAGTTAGAAGGTAATATCAGAAACATTCTACTCACAAGGGTTATAATAAGGCTTGTGTTATTTCTAAAACAAAGATTCAACTACCTCTATAGATAATAAAAACTTCACCTGGTTACAAATATTTGTTTCATTTTAAAATACCCTTTATCAAAGTGATTCTTTGATATGGTTTCTAAACAGTTTATGAGCCGTTGTTAATGCTTTTACACTGCATTTGTGCAGTTTTTCTTACACAACATTCATAGACTGTACAAGGAATCCGGACTGATGTTTTGTATACACATTAAATGCTTCCAAAGACTATGTAAAAATAAAAGTGAAGTATTTACTTATTTACTAACTATAAATCTTTATTATTTGTTGGTTATTGTTTGTTAATGTTGTATTGGTGAAGCAAATGTTTGTAACCAGGACCTCCATAATGTGATTTTTAACCTTAAAATAAATATTGATCCAAAAACCGAGTTTTCATTTTAATTATAATTTAAGAACCTGAAATTGTTTAATAGTCACATGCTGCTTCAAACCAGATGGTTAAAATTTAAATTCATTGTCACCATATAAGACCAAGTCATACACTAAAATTCTGTTAAATGAGTAACTTTTGGTTGTTAACAATACTTTCATTTACGATCTTGTCAAGTTGTTCCAATGCCTACGTTTTATATAGCTCATGCATTTCCTAAACGCGTTGGCTGTTTTAGAATTTTACAGATTCTAGAATCTACAGATTCAATTTCTCGGCCCCTTTGGAACCATGTCAAAGTGACGCAATAAATCAAATCATAAGCAGTCTTAGTATCATATTTGTTGCATCATTTCAACATAGTTCTATGGTGGCATAGGAATTAAATTGGTTGAATGTAACATGAAATCCGCTCTAAAGAAATAACCACATTGGCACTGAATCTGCGCTTTAGAAATCAACACTTAACAGCTCTACCATCACATACAAACATGGCCTTTATTGACTTTGTTTAAATGAATCTGGCTCCTACATTGTAATGATATCTCTCACTAATTATACTTGTTCTTTCTCTGTCATTTATTAATTGTAGCAGGCTTAACCACTACCATGAATCATTACGTATTATTCCGTAGTGGATCTTGTATTAGGATTTTGACTTTTAGCAATTCTCACAAGCATTATAATTTTTAAATTATATAAATCATCGCGTTAGCCTAGTTGGGCCCGGGTTCGATTGCCGGTATTGGTAAATATTTGTACGATGAGCACGAGTAAATGTTTCTGAGTCTTTGATGTTATCATGTATTTTAGTATTTATATCGTTTTCTAGTGCCCATAGTACAAGCCTAGAGCTTGTTTGGGACTAGATCAATTCTTATGAGATCGTCCCCTAATATTTCTCTTTTTTCTCTATTAAATGTATTAGAAATATATAGGATAATTATGTTTTAAGTATTTAGTTTGTATCTCTATCTTCTTTCCCTGTACATCTACTATGTAAATTTCTGATTAGTTATTTGGTCGACTGGTAGGGGGCTATTAGGCACTAGGTCCGCCATTTGTAGTGAAACAAGATAAATAAGTTAACAAATAACAATATAATTACGATAGAAGCACAGCGTAAAATAAAATGCAATAGAAAACCTGTAAACTTCATTATCCGTGCTGAAAACAGTATTCTCGGTTATAGATAAAGAAGCGGCGCTGAGCTTGAGCGCGATCGTGAACTCGGCCGTGGAGCTGCTCGCGGAGTACAACCTGAGGCTCACGGAGGAGATGGAGAAGAGAAGGAAGGTGGCGGCCATGTTGCGGGACTTCGCGCAGGCGCAGAGGGACCTGGCCAAGCAGGCAGAGGCCAGGCTAGAGGTAGTTCCTGTTCATCACCATACTCTTCTTTTTAGAGTACCGTACAAAAAATTAAAAAATGGAACCCTTATAGGATCACTCGTGCGTCTGTCTGTCACAGCCAATTTTCTCCGACACTACTGGATCGATTGAGTTGAAATTCGGTACACATATGTAAATTGATGACTCAAACACAGATGTGCAAAGTCATTGTTTTTTTTTAAAAGTAAGGGTCATTTTCGGGGCCAAATTAGGAAATAAAAATAAAAGTTTTGCAAACCTTACTGTGTCATATATCAAATGAAAGGGCTCGCTATGAGAATCTCAAATATATTTTTGATATTATTATAAAATAAATAGTTTTGATTTAATTCATGGAAGAAGACTAAAATTGGCCACCCCCGCTGATCTCCAAAAATACTGAGCCTAAAATTTTGAAAAAAAAAAATTGCTTGAAAGATGTATGGTTTATTCTCATTGTAATTTTACCAGAGTATAAATAATGTAGGGTCTTTATTAAAATTATCATACATAGCTTTATTTGTTTTTTTTTTTAAATATTGTTCATAACATTTATAAGAATTACAAAGAAATTGGCTAAATACAGCGAACGGAAACCGTATGCGGTTTATTTGTCACTGCCATCGCTCAGTACTATTTAACTTATTTTAATTTAAATAAGGAAATTACTAATTTTAATATTAGCGGGAGTCGGTACTCCCACGTTCGCTTGCTATAAACATTATTAGATGCTGGGAGTATGTACCTTTGAAAGTAGGATAAGCTTCGTGGCTGGGTGCCTCTATTTATTGTTTTCAGTTCATCCACATTTTTAATTTCATCGCAGGTTAGGGCGATATTAAACTTATTATATACACTAATAACATTGCAATATTTCAACAATTCTATATCATTATTTTTACACTCTTCTCTAATAGACGTAGGTACAATAGTTTTGACTTATTTGTAAATTGTCCTACCATAACTGCTCAGGCTATAGTTAAAGACAGAGTCCGCTAGTGCCATGTACAACATTCTTAGGGTGCCATACGGAAGTTTATGTTTTAGTATAGACAATTTGGCGAGTACAAAAATGTCTAGGCATAAAAACTATCCTTTTTTTTTATATTTTTGATGCAGCAGCCGAGACGATAGGACAGCGTCCATAAGCTTTATATAAAGGTGATTAGTTCTCCTAATAAACAACTGAAGTTCAAAGTGGCCAGTCAGCTTAGTCTCCTTATTTATTTACAGGAATACAACGTCAAACTCCAAAAAATCTACGCTGTTAAAACTGAAGTGAAGTCCCACATAGAGAATCTTCCGGACGTGTCGCAGCTCCCGGACGTCACCGGAGGCCTAGCGCCCCTGCCCTCCGCCGGTGATCTCTTTAGCATTTGAAAGCCTCCCAGTATCTCCACTCACAATATACAATTGCCTTGTAAAGAATTAGAGACACCGCTTAAAAGACATGATAAGTGACTACCATATTAAGTGACTATTAGCTAGGATTTGAAGCAGTTTTAAGAGGGAATTCGGTTAAGCTTCGTGCATGCGTATACTTCTTTGACATTAGTAGATATTCTTTAATGTTTTTTCAATTACTATAGTGGCGCAGTCCTAAGGGGCCCGTTTTGACAGCTGTCAGCGAAGTGCTAAATATAACCTCAAATACATTTTTTTTTATCGATTTGTGTTTGAGGCATGTTTGAGGTTATATTTTCACTGAATGGGCAACTGTTTTAAAACGGCGTTGTGATAAAGTAGACTAAAACGGCTTAGACTAATTTGGATCGGCGTAAATCAAACAGGTCGATAAGGTAATCGAATGTCGATTCGAAGGGTCATCCTTGGCAAATGACAGAGAACAGACATACCAATTTTTTTACCGACCTTAGGACCTTACACCCATCTCAATAGCAGGGAGCACAAATCTAGCAAACAATGTTTATCAGCTTCTAGTCGATTTGCTGAGACTTAATAAAATCCGACTTTTCATCAGTGTTTTTATAAATGAATGTTGTGTAAAACATATATTTTGTACACATAAATACAATACAATACATTTTGTACAAATAAATGGAGGATATAAGATACGAAGATACGTTATGCGTGGAGAATGGGGTTAATTTTTCCCAATTATAAGCATTATAAAGCGACCTACAAATGTTAGGTACACTTACTTAGTACTAGCTTTTGTATTTGGTTGATTTATTGTTGTTTATCCCGACAATTTGCCTACGCGACTCGGCCGGGTTCCCTCTTTATTATAATAGATCGAAATAGGTAGTTAACACTCAAATTAATATTATTAGCTTGTTCGGGGCACCAAGTTTGTCATTTAGTTTACTTAATATAGGAACAAAAACGATTTATCCATCAAAACGGTATATCAGGTGTTTCTGAGTACCGGTTACATGCCAAAAAGATTTTCTTTGTATTTTGTCTCTTTTGATTATTTTTTTCACTGTTGTATGTACAGTCACGAGATTAAATTTGGTACCCACCTTAGGTCCAAAGTCAATCGGACATTCTACAACAATAAGGTTGAGTTTCCTAAAAGTTACAAATGTCTTGACATCTCTAATGACATTGACGATTTGAAGCATATTTTTCATGAACTGAGTCCCAAATTAACGCTCGTGACCGTAAATTTCGTTTTAAGATTTCGTTGGGTAATCATAACTACCTGTTTCGATAGTTGCGGGCCTGTCCATTCGTCACCTTCCGACAATCATGCAAGTGCGAGAGTGACGAATGCTTTATCCATTACGATAATCGCGACCATAATAAGCTCGCAGACACGACTGAAGTATTATAAGGTTGACATGAATAGTAGTGTAATTTCTATATGCATATAGTGCGGCTGTTCTCAATTCCTTGACGTATACAATGTCCTAATGCATATAATGCATCTCATAATTATATAGATTAGTATGTAAGGTGATATAGATTTATGTTTCTGCTGGTTTCCTAGTAAAGGATGAGATTTTGTATAAAGCTCTAACCAAAACCAATGTTTGTGTAGATCTGTCCTTTTCTTTAGTTTACCAACTCGCTATAGCAAACGTGGGTAATCTCGCTCTAGCAGGTGACATTTTTGAGCTATAGTAAAGGACAGATATATCTCTAAATGCGCTTGGGCATCGATAACAGGTGTTGCTGGCTGAACTATGCGATGACTATAAAACAATGTCACACGGTAATATTCAACTTTATTTTACTGCTACAAATCAAATGTCTGTACGGCGGCCCTTGCAATTCGAAGTTTTGATAAACCAAGGCAACATATTCATCGGTTTGGAGTAGGTACTATATACATTTTCTCATTCTAATGCAACGTTATTGTTTCATATGATTTAGTCAACCTGTCAAATCATGAGTGCTTTAGAAGAATTGTAATTAGGTAAATTTTTAATTTTCTTTTTGTTTTTGTTTTATCACAAATATAGCACCTGATGCAATCACATTTATGTGCTTGTTGATATTCCAAAATAGTTGTTAGTTGGAACATCACTTGGTTGCTATATTTGTGACACCGAAATATATTAAATGAAACGTGATTAGTCAAACCAATTATAATATGGATACGATTGTATAGAACAGATACTCTTACAGTAAACGCCTTACTGAATGAATCGAATAGTGGCAGAATAGTTACCGATCTTAGGAAACAAAGTGTTCATGTAGTGGTAAATAAATTAAGTTCAAATTTACGTAATTTTGAATAAGACCAACATAACTATTATTAGGTACATTATAGTAGGAGAGCTTAAACAAATGCATCTAACTACCCATACCAAAATCAAAAATATTCTACGGTGACAAAACGGAGACCTTCATACATTGTTTTGGGAACATCGGTAATGCTTTTTTTATTGTTAAAAATGTCTCAACAACATACAATTTTATCCCCAAATCGAATAAAAGGGGAAGGGGAACCTGGGGGAGGTTCATAACAATTATTACCTACATAATTTGCTATGTTTGAAAACATGTAATCTGTGTTTTTCTGTGCATCTCTTTTGTTATATGTGAATTGGGTTAGTAGTAGAATAACTAGGTCGAGACATTTGTTAATCGTAAAACGACCACACCGCTTGTAGCCTACATCTCAAAATTGAGTCGCGAAATGACGACATTGTTTTTTTTTTTTTTTTTCATTTTTCTGTCTTAGCAGAGTTAACGGAGCCCCGCTTGGCGGGGGTCCTATGTCTGGGCGATTGGTCCTTTTGGAATCTGAAGTTACCTAACGAACCTAACCTACGTAACTGTAACAGTAACACAAACGAAGTCGTTATTTTGTGATTCGGACATTTTATAACGTAAACTAAAAGCGATGTGGTCTTGTGCGGAATCGTTAATTTTGCGACCTAGCCCTTCTGAGTCCATCCGTTATTTAGAAGACTGGTAGAGACTGCAATGAAGCCTCAAGTTCGCCATTTGGGCTTATATACTTAAATGAATTATACTAATATAGCAAGCTAAGACAGTCAACGGACTTTTAAGTAGAAATAGTAAAAAAACTAATTAGTCCGATTTACATTATCAAAAAATGTTGAACACACATTTTTTCTTGAAATTAAACAAAAAATGACGAGGATAGGGCCCGGCTACACGCAATGACTTGCATGCGTAACAGTTTGTGCAAAAATTGGATGGAATTGGAATTGTGCGGTATACCGTTTTCCCGTCTTAACGCACATGCTTGCTTGTGTAAATTGGATTTTGCGCAAGTATGATTGAGCGTGTAGCCGGGCCCTTAAAGTGCGTTGAAGTTTCGCGTGAAGTCATGCCGTGGCACTCTTTATACCACGTTGTGACATCACGAGCCCCCACTGCAAAACATTGATGCGCGTTGCATTTGTCAATTTTGAATGATTCGAAAAACAAAAAAAATACGTTTTCCATATTTTTCGATAATCTTACTGACGGATTAATTAGTTTTTTTTTTACCTAGGACACCACAAGCCCGACCTGTGGTGGCCTTTAGATATTTGCATTCTCAAAACTAAAATCTTAGACTGATCCTGAGATACTAAGATGGAATGCCTATGCTAGCGATATGCCCTGCGTGTATGTGCGTAGATACATACCTTACTCAAGTTCCTAAAGGGCCGGAGTTGAATTACTTTCCTGTATATACCTTAGGGGTAAGCTTTATGTTATAAGTAATGTCGCTATGCGTCTCGATAATATTTGTGCATCTTTGGAAAGACGACCGAAATTAACAATAATTAGGGTTTTTTCGTTCTAAAATCAAAAACCTAAAGAAACTGTGTACATTATTTGTACGGGTGGTTTTTTAAAATATATCTTCTAACAATAAAATCCGTATAGTAAAGTTAGTTTGGCCGCGTCCACTATGGAAGACAATATATTACATGTGACCAGAGCCGTTGTATTGGCTAACCACAAGACCAAGACCATCCAGTAAAGAGAAATTACACTGTACTAAAATTATATTGCTCTTAGACATCATATGGGCTGATTGGGCAATTGTCCTGTTAAAGCATTTGTAATACTGGTTAGGGTGATAAAGTTCCATTGAAATCTCAAAGGCACAGATGTAAGTAAGGGGGCTTCTAAACGAGCAACATTTTCACGGCAATGTGTGGCCGGCAACTATACGCATCTTGCTCTAACATACGAAGTAAGAGTAAGATAGCACCAGTTGCCGGCCACAAATTGCAGCAAAACATGGCCCGTTTAGAAGCCCCTTAAACAAGAGTAATTTGCCATTACCTACGACTCTATAATCACGTAGTTTTGAAGATCATGTGTGGTTTTTTTAAATAATGTATACTGCTGATCATGGGCGGAACGAATGGAGAGCCACTCGACCGCCCGCCTGCCTCGGCGGCGTCCCCACTCATCATCATACTGCTGATCATCACTTCCATACTCAGTTTCAGTTTTTCATAGTCTGTCCCTGATCAGGAAGATCGCGGACCATCTTGACGTTCTATTAAACCATTGTCATAAAAAGTACATGAACATGTTAGCATTTTTAACGTAACAATTACATTGCTTACAAAAGGCTTGTAAGAGTGTCGTTCACATACGAGTAGTATTTGTAGTATTTTCACGGTTTATTGACCTTAAGAGTCCTGTGAGCTACACGATTGATCTGCGTGACTGGGTCTATATTCCACATTGCGTTAGCCCATCTAGCTTTGATGTTGTCATAATATTGTTGACGTTATGACAGCTCTTATTCACCTAACAGCTAGAGCATGAGTTAACGGTGTGATTACAATATCGAAGCCAGATGAGCTAAATCAAATTGGAATAATGGCCCTAGTGTGTTGATTTCTTATCACAAGATTTAATGTTAACTTGTTTGAACTGTTTCCATTTTTCATATCAATATTAAATGCGTTTTAATTACCCTGTATACTAACAACGTTATTATTTTTAATAAATTTGTTACTTAAATAAATCCAAGAAGTCTTGTAAAAGCTTTCGGATTGGTACTAGATTTCGCCCTTATATACTCGATATTTAATTGTGGCTGATTATACCTAACCCGAAGGTTTTTTTAAACTTGTTGCTCTTTATTTTTATGAATCGAGCTCAAATAAAGAGGAGGTTCTATATTTTTTGTTAATGCCGAAGTAAAAAATACCATGCACATAACTGAGCCTTATTGCACTGAACGCCATCCAGGCGTTTCATAAAAGCTAGTAACTTGTAATACAAGTGGAAGTCTCTTTTTAATACGTACTGTTGGAAAGGGAGTTACGCTTATAATTTAAGCTAATATTTTATATGCAATAGGCCCCTGGGCCTCTATTCCAAATGGTCAAACTATCTCTATTCGATATCGTAATTACATTGTTGACGTTTTGCCAGCTCTTATTCTGTCGAAAAGCATCAACATTGAGCGTTTGATTACGATATCGATAAGAGATGGGCTTAATAATCCAAAGTGGAATAAAGACCCCGATTGAGTCATGCTCATACATTGCCTTAATTTCAAAATGGAAACGGTTTTTTTTTCTATTTTTGAGTCAAACACAGTAAAATTGTAAAGGTGCAAGCCAGTTTATTTCAACGGACGTTTGGCGTATAGCTAGAACCATCATATTTTATTATAAGATTTGTTATATTAAAAAAACATTTGTTTCATTTTTATAATTCCGATGCCTTTTGCAAATTCTCCTGGGCCTCTACTCTAAAAAATAAAAAAATAAAAGAAAAGAAATTTATTCAGTAAGTAGGCCGCTCGGGCACTTTTACACGTCAAGGTACTACCAGCGCTTCCCAAGAGGAGACCACTGCTGAGAAGAAACGCCGCAAGAAACTCAGCAGTCAGTCATTTTTATTTTTTTTCTATAACGTTAAACAATATCTCTTTTAACCGTTTAACTTGTTATCATAATTGTCAACGTTTTGAGAGCTCTCATTTACTCGACAGTAACGGCCGAGTTTAAGAACAGTACAATAACATCCATAACAGATCACGAACGATACTGTTGTCGCCTTTGATGTCGACAACGTCGTAGAAAAGAGGCTCTGTTGATTTGTGTTATTTGTGAACTAATGTGAATCTTATTAGGTCATAATAAGGCTCACTATTAGTGCTGCTGTTAGTAAGGTTTTGTCAGTTGCATACATTTTTAAAGTCCGACCAAAAATGAGGAGATAGAAGCTTTAGAGCGTTTTCAGATTATCCGATCCGATATCGGGGCAAGTAAAATTTATGAAATATGTACTTACCTGTCTTTCAAATTGTCCGGCACGGCGCTCATTCCCAAAATACCATAATAAATTAAAATGTTTGGGTAAGTACAATAAATTAATCCTCATTTTGAATCTGGTGATTTGGGAATCTGGTATAAAGTGTAATCTGGTATGTTCAAATTATGTTATTTTGGGAATGAGCGCCGTGCTGGACAATATGAAAGACAGATACATATTTCATAAATTTTCATGTCAAACGGCATCTCGATGACTATGTAGAAAATACGATCAGATATTGATTATTATGAAATGAATTCAATGAAAGCAATGAATTTTATAGGAGAATTATCACGACCAAAGTACACTTCATTGGTTCTTGAGGTACAAACGGTTTAAATGTTTCTACCTACCGAAAACTTATTTTCGGTGTGGGTAACTGAACACTTATCCAACGGCATAGTTAAGTTGGTCGCGAGGTCTAATCTGTTTGTAGTAACGGCTTCGGAACCCTACACTGAGCATGGTCCGACATGCTCATGCCCGGTTTTTTATCTTCTGTCTTATCAATGTCCTATTCCTGGGCAATTTGCCCTTCGGGCATTTGAAGTTCCCTAACGAACCTAACCTATTTAGTAACGCAAACGTAGTTATATTAAATTTCTACCTTAGTAGGTACGTAGGTACTTTGCTATAGGAAGTTTAGGAAGCAGGACAACTGCACTCATGAGATGGAAGATCTACGAGTATAACTAGTTTTAATTTTTAGTGCCATGACGTGTCGAAAGATACCAAACCCTGCTTTCGCTAACCTGCATTATTACACGGTTTCATTCGGACACTATTTCAGCGAGAAACTTTATAATTATATTGGCTCCTATTTCTGGGAGTTTAGCCCTTCGAGCATGAGTAGACAACTTAACCTATAGGTATCAGCAAGAGAGTCAACGTGAATGTCTGAATGCAATTTTTCTCTATTTTGTATACCAAACATGCCCAATAAGAAACTCTCTGACTCTGAGTAAGTATTAATAATGGAGACTGCTCAAGCATTAACAATCGATGTTGTTTGATGTCGATCATGTTTATCTTTGTCATACTGGCCTAGGGTAATATAGCATTCGGGGGGCCTTGTCAAGATGTTACTATAATGCTAAGTACACACACATACATACATTTCGAATCAGAAGAAAAGAGAAACGTTAGCAGCATTCGAATCTTGACTACGCCTTCAGGCCACTAGAAGATTAATGGACATGGCTAAGTGGCCGCGGCATGTCTCTACCGACTTCATGTATGGTCGTAACTTGGTTTACGGCTATGGTGAAGGTGATTTAGCACATGGGGCCAGCAGGCTTATTGACAATTTCCACGTTGCAATCTTAAAGTGGAACTGCCTTTATGCTGATTTCCGGCGGTAAAACAATTGTCGTTAGCCAGGATCAGCTGTCATGTAAAAGTGTCAGTGTCATTTATCTGCTGGACCATAGTCTGTGAATCTCCAATTTTGACATATTTATATCGATGATAACGAATTAAGAAATCCAGATTTAGATCATTACAGCAATGAGTGATACAGGGGTGAGTAAAGTCCTTGAGCTGGTAAACGTTTGCCTCCAAACAGACATATTGACAGTTTTACTGAAGTTAGAAAACAAGATGATCGCTGTAGAATAGGCGTCTTGGCTTGTTTCTTTACACTAGTTTATCTGAATTATTATATTATAACAGAATCGTCCGAAAGCTTCCTGTGTATTATTCGTAATACCTAAATACATGGCCTATACAGTCTCGGGGTTAATAGTTCTGTCTACTCCGTGTTCAGATACCATTAAGACACTTCCTTCGGTCCTAGAAAAACGAATACTAGTCTTGTGCTGATGTGTTTTACAACAAATGTGTTAAAATCGCAGCCTTGTTGTTTAACTCTCTTGTTAACATTGTTGTTCGAATCTGCCTACATCGTGGCGCTACTGGTCTTCCTTAATGTCCGATACAGCAGTGGTATTTTTTGCTAAGTATTGAAGTGGAGGAAGTGTGCGCCCAAGACTTGCACCTACTACTGCGCCAAGGATGACCTGCCGAGGAAGGTCAGAGGCGTAGCGGGAGTGGGCTTGCTGCTAAAAGCTACGCTATACGGCAATAGAAGCGAATACTATAGCAGTGCCTATGCCCCTGCGACCGCGGACCTCGCTGTTTAAAGACCTGGATTTCGTATCCAGAATAAGAAAGTAGACGAAACGCGCTGTATGCGTAGAATTTTGGGCCTCACTTGGAAAGACAGCTACACAACGAAGCACTGCTTAAAGACCGCAGTTGCCAAACCAACTCACGAGTCTTCTTGATATAAGGTACTTTAATGAAGCAATATTTTTTTGCAGACTTCACACTCAAAAACTAGAACCGAAACTGCAGCCAGCGATAGCACTGATGTACCGTTGGTAATTAATATATTCTGTTTTTATTTTCACTTAGCACATTTAGATTTTATACTCGTGTGACCGACCGGTGAGGAGATCTTTTGGGAAAGGCCTTAAGTACCTACAATCACCTACAAGAAACGTACCTATACGAAAAAATACAATTCTACTGTATATTTCCAAACAGATCAAAGACAGATGGTCGAACAACATAACCTACCGGCAGCTGGTAATATCCTCGTGCATCGGCATCTTCCAGCTGTGGTGGCACCCATACCTTCACGACTTGAGCAAGCTGCTACCTTTTCTATTCCTCTACAATGTGTTCAGCGTGTTCATCGGATTCCCCATGTTCTACCTGGAGCTCGGGATTGGAGTGGTGACAAAGAAAGGGGTGCTGAATTCGTGGGACTTGGCGCCTCTTGCTAGAGGTTGGTTTAAACACTTCCAGTTCTAAGGTAGTAATTAGGTACCTACCTAGTGTTTTGCTATAGTGATTTCGCTACAGGTTACTTTGAAGTTATTTTGAAAGCATGCACCCACAGACTTTCACATTGCATTTAACTGAGGCAAAAACAGGTTCTTCTCCGTCAAGAGTGGGTAGACTTTGTTGTGCTACGCCACTTTTTCATGTAAAGCTGTGATATAAATACTTCTCCTAGCTTAGAATAGAAGTGGGCTTCTGGGCGCGCGATGAACCCAGGCCTAGAAGTGGGGTTATGTTGAGGATGTGGAAAAAACAGAAGTAAAAGTGACAGCTGTGTAAGATATATTTTGAACCACCGAAACCGGTGAAATAAGTTAAATTTTGAACCACCTTATGCATATCTCGTCTACACCATCGACGTGATTCAAAGCCGCTTCTCTCGCCCTACGAGTAGACTTCGTAATGTGTATACTTGCGCGTTCCACTCTGCAATAGTGCTGCAATGGTCGTGGTGTACGAACAGCTGAGGGAAAACAGCTTCACCTTTAACAAAAGTAAGGCTTGGTGGTGCTATGATACTTTACAACGTAGGAAAAAAACACTTATCGAGACCTAGAAGTGTGATCCACGATGCTCTGATACTTTTCTAGATTGGGTATGGGAGCTGATCATGAGCTGATATAAAACAAGTCAGCGGCGCCGCGAAAGGTTACAAAGCTACAACGATTTTCACTTTGAGGCACTACCTGTTTTTAGGGTTCCGAAGTTAAACTAGGAACCATTAAAGTTTCGCCATGTCTGTCTGTCTGTCCGTCTGTCTTTATTTCACACTCACTTTTTCTCAGAAACTATCAGTTAAAAAACTGATTTGGTACTCATAGACATTCATACCGCGCTCTAAGAAGATTAATGAAATAAGGTTTTTTTTCATCTCGCATACATCTAAAGCAAGGGTAAACAAAATGGTTTTACTTTATAAAATCGTGTGAAAAGCCATGATGTGTATCATTTTCGCCCGAGTTACGTACGTATGTATTTAATCTTCTCGCTAAAGTCCCTACTCTGAAGCAACGGTTGTTCTGGGCAGGGGTAGGCTTCGCCATGCTGTTGACGTGCGCGTTCTCCGCACTGGCGGTGGGCGCGCTGTGCGCGTGGCTGCTGGCGCTGGCCGTGCACTCGGCGCACGCGTTCCTGCCGTGGCTGCACTGCGCCGCGCGCGCGCTGCCGCCGTGCGCGGCGCGGCACCGCCCGCTGTCGGCCGAGAGCGAGACGCCGCCGCACTCGTTCTTCTTGTTAGTATATCTTGAACTTGTGTTTACTAAGCACTCTTATAGGGCCGTATTAATTAAGTAATCGTGAGAGACGCCGGTTTTAAGTCACGTGAAATTAAATATCTGTGTGCCAAGACTGACATTTGCAGTCAACGCTAGCTCGATCACGTTCTAAGATCGACTTATTATCAAATACATACATAACACATAAAATCAAGAGCGTCGGTGGCCATGTACCGATGAGGTTTTCTAACAGTAGGTACATTACCCGATGCCTTAAGAAAGCTGCGAGATCCCAAAGGGTCGAAGTGTATAGGAATGGGCCAATCTATAAGATAAGATAAGATACTTACATGAGATGGTTAAAATAAAAAATTGTAGGCACATTACTCTAATAATCCAGAATTACATAAAACTCTGAGATGTACCTAACCTTTTACTTCACTTATAAAGGTATGTAGTATGTACTTACCTACCTTAAAACATTTGTTAGCTACAATTTAGTTATAATGTGTGTATGTATACGTACTCGTATGTAAACACGTTATTGAACAAAGCAGAAATTAAAACGCAATATTTACAGAATAGGAATGTGCAAATGCGAACTTAGCCATTTAAGAGATCTCTTCTATCTATCTAACCTTCTGAATCATCAATCAATCGCCAATTACACTTTCTTCATTCACGTATAATGTATTCAAGGACCATAAAGCGATAGCCATCCGCTCTAAGAACCATGACCTTCCTTGCCAGCAACTTCGTGCTGAACCTCAAACGCGACGGCGTGGCGGGCGGCTTGGGCAACATCGTGTGGGAGCTCACTATCTACTACGTCATCTCATGGGTGCTCATATACTTCATCGCCTTCAAGAGGATTTACAGCTATTCGAAGGTACTTATTTTTTGAATTTTTAGCTGGATCGATTCCCGGGTGAGACAAGCGAATTTCAGAAAATTCGTGTAAGTAGTTTTGTTTGTTTTTAACAATAATGCTTCTGATGCTTCCTCTAAGTAAATAAAATGATCTAAATTAAGGATTTAATATAGTTCCCCTCCGGGGCCCATATTTTTTTTCCACTCTGTATTCTTTATACCTATCTACGTCATTCCTTTCTGCAGCTGGTGTTGTTCAAAGACGTTTTGACGTACTTCGTGCTGGTGTCGTGCGCCGTCGGATCTATGCAGCTCGAGGGCGCCGGGCGGATGTTCAGGGATTGCGACTGGTCTGTGCTGCTGCAGGGGACGCAGGTTGGTCCAGACTATCTAAGTATCTAGTCTAAATTAAGCTAACCAATACCGAGGTGGCAACATACCGGGCACGTCTGCTCGGAACACCGAGGTCGCTACCAGAAGCCGTCGGCAACATCACGGGTCTGCTAGGCTTCCTGGTGGAACTGGGTTGGCAGGAGTAGTGCCAGCAACCCAGCTTGCAAAAAAGCCGCATACATTAAGTCGTCGAGTTGCGGAAACCTAGCCCGTAACCTAACCTATCCAAATCTGACCTATAACCTATATAAGGAGAGTAGGTCCGTCTTAACATGACAGGCTGCCATACTCCCTGTGTAAATTAAATATATAGCTGTTGTTTGCATTTGAGGTTCTTCAGCTCCGCGCCACGCTAAGCGGTTTATAGACCAGCAGGTCAGACTGAAACTAAGCAGCAGCAAAGCAATTAACTCGCATTTTACTCGTCATTTGAGACTTAATCAGGAGAAAGAGAAACATTACGTAACTTCCAAGTTTGGTAGTAGGCACTCGTAGAGCCTAAGAACTAGTTTAGAGCCCAACGTTGGACAATATATTATAACTGGTGTCTATTAACTTTTTAATTCGCATTTTATTATTGTTCTTAGATGTGGCGTGAAGCGATAGAATATTCCCTATTGGAAATGACAGTGTCCCAAGGCACCCTGGTGATGCTGGGGTCTTACTGCCCGCAGCACCAAGTCAAAATGTCGACCACCGCGCTGCTCGCGTTCGTAGCTTCCAAGACCTGCTGCATGGGGAGTGCCCTCATCCTGGGAGCTACCCACGGCGCTCTTATGGGGGATTATGATACCAACAGCACTAACTTCTGGCCTGGTGAGTCAAATCTACTTAAGTTCAAATATAACTCTTTTATCGTTCTGAATCTACTAACTATTTCTTTTATGTCTCTCCCTGGGGCTTAGGGCTCCGTATGCGTACGAAATTCCGTCTAAACTGAAGAAAAAGAGAAATGTTTAAGCCCAACTTCACGATGACGTGTTAAGTATGCAGCGGTTTAAATCTATGAATTTGGAGTATATTAACTAAGGTTAAAACGCGGTATCACCTAATCCTTCAGCTCACAGAGGTCAAGTTACGTTTGTGATTCAGTTGTTCCGTAAGATGATCGCGCACCCCAGGCACAGGAGATAAACTGGTCAAGTAGGCACGGAAGGCGCTCTTCCTAATATAACAGAACTTGAACTTAGGTTGAACGTGCCCAATACTGTACCTCGAGAGAGTAAGTGGTGTTAACGTATCGTCGTCGAGGAAATAACTTTAATTTTTAAGAGAGTTTGCGGACTTTGTTTAATATTATTAACAATTGTGTCATATTTAGTATTTATTTAATTGTGTTATATTATTGAAGAAAACCACTATACAAGCCTCAGTCGGAAAGCGCGGTTGCTGGACTCATATACCTACGCTAAGCTAACTTTACTCGTCCCGCAACAGCCATTTTCCCGATCTCTGCAGAAATGAAGTATTGATAATATTCAATAATCTTAATACAGCGTTTGCCATACGATACGAATGAAAATAATCTTATTTATTTTAAATTAAATTATTAAATCACTTTATCCACTCCATAGGTAATCAGACACTTTATTTTGTTCACATCTTCATAATATTCGCCGATATCGAATAACTAGCAAGTACCCCGAGAATACCTACGTACGGCCGCCAGTGTTTGAGCTACCAGATGCCCGCAGGACCGGCGACGCCGGTGATCCTGTGGGCCGACTTCGTGGCCAGGGTGCCTGGCAGCCAGTTTTGGTCGGCTCTGATCTTCTTCACTCTGTACGTGGTCTCCGTCAGCTTTGTGGTATGCTTCTGAAAATATAAATGTACATGACCTGGACTTCTGAATGTAGTGGTGTCAAACTTTCGAATCGGATCTTATTATATCAATGTCTATGCAGACACTTACCTCTTTGGTAAGTTTCTGCATAGAGATGACGACGCGATCCAATAAAAACGATACGATTGACTCAAACTCCTTGTTTACCGTCGTAATTGCCGTCGTAATACCTACCTATAATTTAGCTCCGCTTTCAACAAACGAGGTACCGTTAGTTTAGTTTTGTTTTAATGCTTAGGCTTTTAAGACTTTCTTTTTGTTTGACTTGGTTCGCTATTAACATAGAAATTGTCAAAGTAGTCCATAAAGGTAGAGGATTAAGAGTTTAATTATTTTGCTTGCAGGCCCTGATGGTTCAGACGATTATGTCCACGTTTACCGGCCGGTCCATCCGGAATATCACGTGGGCCTTCCTGATCGTCATCTGTATCCTGTTCTGCATGATCGGCTCCATCACGCTCTGCACGCAGGTAGACCCTTCAGACCTGTCTCCCGTACCTTTTTCGTCGAAAATAAAATGGGTTTTGCTTAGTTTGAGGAACGTTCCGACAGCTTGCTGAATCATGTTCTAAGTAGATCATGGAAACAATAAAAAACTATTTTGTATGACCCTTTCGTCAAACTAAGCTTGACTTTTCTTGGAACTCTGTCTGCAATGCAATAGTTATTATGTAATGTATCAGTATGCAAAATTATACCTTTCAACATTACCCTTGATTAGCCTAGGCTTACGTTAGCGTTTGCATGGGCGAGTGGGGAGTGGATAGTCCACAACAGAGAGAAAATGTTGATCAAAATTCTCTTATTGTACGCCATTCATAATAGAGTCTTATGTACCTACAGATATTTCTAAACCAACTCGTCCTCTTCTTTACTTTGGATATTGACTGAACGCTTTTATGAAATACTTAGCGTGAGTAAGGCGTTGCTATTACTGTACTTTTTTGCTGCATTCCTATGTTAACACACATCCTTCCAGGGAGGCTTGTACATCCTGCAGTTCCTAATGGACTGGCCCGTAACCCGGACACGGACGGCCATCGCGGCCGTCGTAGCTTTCGCCGTGACCTACACGTACGGACAGACCACCTTCTGCGAGGATATATACTTCTCCATCGGAGAGTACCCCTGTCTCTTCATCAGGATCTGCTGGGCTTTGGCGCCGTTTCTGTTGATGGTAGGTTGCAATAAGATCACATGCGTTTTCCGAGGTATTTGATGGTTGTAAGTGTATTGACTCCACATCGGTATGCTGATTTTTTACTGATGCGATATCCATCCACCCATCTTTCAGTGTTATGCTAGGGTAGGTACCTAATATTGGTGATTTTCATTACGCAGTAGTTTCCACAATGCTCCCTAAGAAGTAAAAAAGCTAAGACAAAGAAACGGCATATACCTAGGGTAGTTAATGAGAACTCTGTGATAATTTGAGGGTCATAAGCCGAAGATATGACGAGAGATTGGGCAGAAAGCTACTGCTGTGGAGACCATAGGGTCATAAAAACCGGGGTCGTTATGCCTGACAACATTGCCAAAGAATTAGGTTCGATGTGTAGAGTAACGCATACATAATCGACGAGATTGAAGTGGAGTAAAGCGATTGACGATGATGATTGCTCCCAGGTGGCGTTCTTCTCGGGCACGCTGGAGCGCGCGCCGCTGACAGGCTGGGTGATATCGGGCTGGGTGATGTCTATAGTGACTCTGATCCCCGTGGCCGCCATCTTCCTGACCTACCTCGCCTTCAAGTGCCGCGTCAGGGTATATTTCAATAATATTTATTTAGTAAATAGGCAAGCACAGAGAATTAGCAAGCTGGAGTGGTAGTGGGCTAGCCATATCTGTAGAACCGATAACCGTTGTGGTTGACGTGTTCTTGAGTGGAGACCGCGACTCGGCAAACGTAGGGTAGGACGCCCTCCGGCAAGGAAGAGTGTTGCAAAACGCTGCTGGCAGATGTTGGATGCGACAGGCTAAGGACGGGGTAAAATGGCGCACATTAGGGGAGGCTTATGTCCAGCAGGCCGATGATGATGATGATGAAATTGGCAAAGGTTCTTGCGGTTATGTGAAGTTCTAACGCTTCGCCGTCCAATAAAGGGGTCAAGTGGAGTTTTTGTACAATAATTTGCGAAAGTGTACCTGCACATATTTTTGAATTCGACTGTACTACCGTTCGACTCGCCTCAATATCTGCCTCCCCGCGGAAGGGGTAAGCACGAAGTTGTTGGGAATATATTTTAACTGGGTTGTAACGTTGTAATTTTAATTAACAAAGTGGTTTCTGTTTCAGAACATCGTAAGAGACGATAAATAAGAATTGAAGTGTGAATTCGAATCGAAGAGGACTTGATAATAAAGTTTAATTATGTTAAACATGTTTTTTGTTTCATAGAAATTAATTGATTGGCATTGAGGTATTTATTTATTTTATTTATTTATTTTATTTATTTATTTATTTAAATTAGGTACAATAACAAGTTGACAACCAAACATTAATTAAGTACTTAGTTATCACAGAGGCATTTAGGTGGTAACAACCCAATAACAATTGTACACAACATTCGTTAAAGTAAGGAGCAGGTAGGTAGGTATACAATGTAAACTTATAAACTTATATAAAAAAAAAAGACAAAATTAAACTAATATACTTAAGTAGGTGGCCGATTAGATAGTAAATTTCTGAATTTAATTAAATTATCCGAGAAGATATCCACATCAATTTCCAAGCAATTGTACTTACGACACACCCTAAACAGCGGAGAATTATGGGTGACTTTATTAGTATGTAATCTGATCTGCGATGCTAAGCTAATAACTTAGGCATCTTTCGCTTAGGCATGGATTTTCATTGTTTTTTTTACGGCAATGAGATGCCACGCTAGCACTCAGGCCAGCTGATGGTAAATGGGATCTGAGGCCCATAGATATTTGAACTCTCAAGACTACATTCTCAAGACTGCAATCCCAAGGCCCGTATTCATAAACTGATCTCAAATCGAATGCTAGTGTTCTATGCTTCGGCGTTTACTTTGACGTATCTTGTGTCGGGCCTCGCAGTCAAGATGAGTTTATTAATACGGCCCTTAGACCTCAAATGCGTTACCAACCCTGAGGACTAAGATGGAATGCCTCTATGCTAGTAATTTCACCGGTTGTCTTATCCCGACACCGGAACACAGCTGCTTGGCGGTGGGTAAGACGGTGGTAGCGATCCAGACGGACCCTGCACAAGGTCCTACCACCACTGATTTTGGAGTTTAGTACCCAGCGGGTTGTGTTTTTAAAATATGCGTTATTACGGAGGATTTACTAACACAAAAAAGTTGATAAAGTATGTACAAATCGATGCCCATACAAGACACTTTTTTTGTATTATAAAAACGGTAAACAATAAGCCTCAAATTTGGTATAATAGTAGTACAGTCCGGTTCATAAATGTGTACACTTTAGTACCTACGTCTATTTAATGTCATGTTTAAACTGCCATACATGAATTGTCACTGCGATTAACGTGAGAAGATACTGAAGTGTATAACATATTTATGAACTTGACTGTACAAACCCTGAAGAGAAACGACAAATAATATAAAAAAAGGCTGGTCAAGTGTGAGTCGGGCTCGCGCCGATTCGATTCGAAATCAAATTCAAACCGGAATATATATGATACCTACTACGCGGCGATACGGAAACCCTCGGCGCGCGAGTCGATTCGTACTTGACCGGTATTTTAAATTTTATATTTCTTGTCTTGTACATTAGTCGAAGGGACTAATATACGTACAGCCATCGCGTCAAATATATACACCGTGTTTTTTTTTATTTACGATAACTTCGGCATATTACTAGGTATATCCATAGAAACTAATTTTGAAATATTGCAAAAAAAAATTTTTTTTCAGTTTAGAACAAAATAATGAAATCTTTTATCTTTGGTCATTCTAAAAGGGCCTTTAGAGTTAACCAAGAGTTAACTAATAATCAGTGTCAAATACGTCTATGTTGGCGTGACATACACACACAAGTAAAGATAACACTTGACAGGTACAAGATTGTCACTTTAGATTGACGCGTATACAAACCTAACAATTGGAAACTCTTTACTCATAAGTATTAAAAGAAAATTGTTGTTATCAATTAAGAGCCTTTTACACTAGTTTAACGTGATTAACTGATTAAATTTAAAAATAAAATATCTTTAAAACCGTTAGACTTATCATTTGTCTGTCTTCGGGAAATTAACTTTGTTTGACCTAAAGAACATTCCCTTAAAGTTATCGTAAATCAAAAAAAACACGGTGTATACCTACACAGACCTTACTCTAAAGGCTTGGTCAAACACACGGCGCGACGCAGCGCCGCGGCCGCGCCGCGCGACCGCGGCGGCTTTAAATACATGCTAACAGGTTAGCGACGTCAAACATGGGCGCGATGCCGGCGGGACGCAGTCTGTTTGACGTCGCTAACCTGTTAGCATGTATTTAAAGCCGCCGCGGTCGCGCGGCGCGGCCGCGGCGCTGCGTCGCGCCGTGTGTTTGACCAAGCCTTTAGTGATATATATAGTCATGGCGATATTTTTGAAGTCTTGGGGACTGTGTAATATGACAGTATCCGTCTTTCGAATGTACTTATGTTAGAAAAGCGCATTATTAGTACCAATTCCAATTACTTTAATTGCTGTTGGAACTCTGTACGTGAAAAATGCTGCTACAGGGCAAAAGGCCCCTTAAAAAAACACTTAGTAGATAAAATATTCACGCAAAATTACACGCACGGGCACTTTTCACGTATAAAATCTACCAGCGCTTTCCATGAGACCACTACCGAGAAATTTTGTACGGCAATTCAAACTTAACGCTAGTAATTGGGTTCAAAAGTAATCACTTACGTGCTTTTTGTAAAAAACTCGTTTTTATTTCACATAATTGAAGATCTTCAATGGAAAATTACTTCCAGCCCGTCTTTCCTAGACGGTAAAATCCAAATTACATTTGGTCTGTTATGGTATTGTTTTGAACTCGGCCGCCGTTACTGTCAAGGAAATAAGAGCTATCAAATTGTTGAAAATACGATAACAGGTCAAAACCGATAAGGTTAGGCCCAGCACAATTTTGGTGCCTAATATACTTGATATAAGCAAGGTTCAAAGTGGCATCCAAACGGTGCGGGTTGGTAAGGGATAGGGGTGACATCCCCATTTTTACGACAGTAATGGATGGAATTACGTGACCAGCAACCGCTTGGTTTCCCGATCAGACTATAAAATAAAATAATGTACAGTAAGGGAAACTCTAGTGGGACTTTTACATTCCCAATATTTGTGTTGGGAAAAACGACATCCTGTTTACATAAACATGTAAATATGAAAATGAGGTAGGTTTAGGTTAGGCTAGTCTTGCAGGAGGCCCGGAGGGCCGAACCACCCAGAAATAGGAGCACGCGGAGCTCCGTCGCCACCTGTCTAATTTATTTGACGCGGAGCTCCTATTTCTGGGTGGTTTGGCCCTCCGGGCCTCCTGTAAAAGTAGCAACCTAAACCTACCTCATTTTCATATTTACATGTTTAAATTTTCATAAGCAGCCAACAGAATAGAACTAGTGGGAATAAGGGCAGTCTCACTAGTTCGGTAATGGGGTGGGGGATTTAAGGAGTCGCCTCTACGAGCGAGTGAGAGACGCTCGTACAATTGTGGCAGATCGGTGTTAAGCTAGTCACTAGAGGTAAAAAGAAAATGCCTTGGTAGAATGACACCATATTTTATTCACAAAATTTTCATAACACCAATTTGTTACCAAAATAAGGATTATTTTATAATTAGTCATACACACGTATTCACGTAACAACTTAGGAAGCTGGTTATAATAGACAAAGCCCAGCAAACACGACGGACCATCCCATTCTCTTTTTGAGCATTCTCTATTATGACCAACAGGAGCATTTTTTACACAACAATACCAACCAATGAAATAAAACAATACATAAAACCGCTCATTGAGGAAAAAACACTCCTTTTATTAATACAGCCTTGGATCTTATTACTAAAAATTAAACGTAACTTAAACGATAAACCTCTCATATAAAAATAAGGATAATTATTATTAGACATACTACATACATCGTTAAAACCTAAGTAGATAGACCGCCAGCGTGTTCGTTTGCCGTTACTCTTGCTTATGTTATGATATCATTACACTATTGCACTTTTCTTGGTATTTTCGAACAAGAATCTAGTCGTCATACTAGTGTGGTTACAGCTACTCGTGACTGTGCACTGCAGGGCGCCAACACCTTGCGGGTGAGCTCGACGGCGAATTAAATAGCAGCTAGCTAACTTTAGTTGGTCCCGCGTACTCAAGAGACATTACATCAACACATTTGGCCGAGCTGTTTTGATAACAACTGCGACCAGTCACAAGCCAAGCACTAAAAACATATTAATACGCGCTGACGGGACAACTTAATCTTGCCGGTTGATAATAGGTCGTCGAGTTCACGGAAGAGTTGTTCTTGTAAATCACGCCCTGCTCGGCTACGAATAAGACATAAAAATAGTTGTCGCACCAAGCTAGATGCGATTCTGCTGGGACTAGACATATACTTTGTCAACATAAAATAAAACTTGTTCACGTGCGACTGATACAACGAAACATTGAACGTTTGAAACTTACATCATTATTTTTGTGCTCTATAAATATAGATTTTTTTATATAACTTAAAGGATTAAGTTGGCGTACGTTTAAAATTACCTGTTTTTGATCCACATCAATAGCCTGGTAGTTATAAATTATGTTAAAAAGCAACAAATAAAAACGAGAAACAACACGAGCGTTGCATTATGTCGCCACACGAGCCAACGGGGAATATCTGAGCGATAGGTCATTACTCTCATTGCCATAGCCTATGTGCGGGTCCGGAGTTAGCACGTAGGTGTCACACAAGGCAAGCTGCACAATGTTAAAGGTAAAATTATTTAATATAAAATAAGTTCGTTAAACTCACAACTAACTTTGATCAAATTAAAACTATGATCAGGAACATTCACGAAGGATTAATCTTCAACATACGGGATGGAAGGCAACTAGGAACGAAAATAATAATAAGAACCATCAATCAACACTGATTTCATACACGCTCAATAAATACAATATAATTCGAATTTTACACTTTATAAAACCATCGCACGGTGTACATTGTCAACAAACAATAGCTTTACAAATTTGAAGTATAAATCTGGCAGTGTTAACCGAAATCGGCCGTAAAACTAAAGGCACATTTACAATCGTAATTCCTTATTGAGATTGGTTACGATATCCATCCCGTGTGCAACATTGGAACATCTACATACTTGCAGAAATGGGATTAATGAAAACGGATGATTAGAGTGATAAACGAGTTTGCGACACAATAGGACCGTAATAATACCATTTTCATCTAAACGCGTCAATAAAATATCATGTGCCAACTGGTATTTATAACAGTCGAAGTCCTAGATGCTACGTCACAGCCAAACTGCAAGAGGATCTTAGTCCCGGTTATAAATGCCAGAGCTAAATAGACGTAACTATAACTACGGTGTTCACACGCGAAAATTATCTCAATAAATATGTGACACAAACACTTAACTTAAGGCAGCGATCGTTACAATAAAACCTTACGAGCTAGCATGTGCTTGTACATAAATAATAAGTCGACATTCGGGGCCCTGCGATCAGTCTTCCGCGTAGAAACGGTTGCCAAAAATAGAAAATGTCCAGAACTAAATTTTGTGCAGGAAACTTCAATGTAGACAACTGCATTTGTGACCGGCCGGCGGTATTTTTTAGGAACATATTTTTAAATAGCGCCCGGCTCAATAACATTTTAATTGCAAACAAATAATGTATACAAGAATAACACTATTGCTAATTTGAAATATAAAGAAAATTATATTTAGCGGTATTTAGAAACGCCAGCATTCACAAATGGCTATGCCCACAAATACCGTCACTTTGCTTGTGAGAATACTCCGTCAAGACAACAACCAAATACACTCGCGAGCAAAAGTATCGAATCACTTTGCATTTTTTCATGTGCACCCAATATCTTTGTAAATCGGTTTATTTTTCTAAATTACTTAAATGTAATTACGTTTCTTGAAATATTACCTTAATAAAAAGCTATGAAACATAAAAATTGGCCCAGAATTTTACAAATTATGGGCAATTTCCTGGTTTGTGAGCCTTTACTCGTTACGACGTGCACGAGTTGCACTACCCTTGACCCCTATATAACGGGGGTAGAGGGGGGGTTCCTTATCAGTCCCTTATCAGAAGTCGACCGGTACACATCTCCGCATATTATCCTGTGAAGAACATCTGGAAAAAATGGAAGCCACTGAAGCTCAAGTCGCCGTAGTCGTCTACCTTCTGCAAGAAGGGCGTAGTCAGCGTTCAGTAGCTGCCGAGGTGAATCTGAGCCAATCTACTGTTTGTAAACTTTACCAGAGGTTCCACCAAACTGGGTCTTTTACTTCAAGACCAAGAAGCGGCCGTAAAAGGTGCTCATCAGAGAGGGACGACCGCTTCATCGTCTCAACATCTCTCCGAGATCGTCACCTTACTGGAGTTACCATCCAGAAGCGTCTTCGTGAGGTGCGAGGAGTAGCTGCCAGCGAGTGGACAATTAGAAGAAGACTCAAGGCAGCGAATTTGACACCCAGGAGGCCTGCGACGGGGCCCAGGTTGCTGGCGCGGCACCGTGCAGCCCGAAGAGCATTTGCGGAAATTCATAAGAATTGGACGCTCGAGCAATGGACCCCAATTCTATTCTCGGACGAGTGCAGAATATGTCTAAATGGCTGCGACCGAAGGGGAAGAGTCTACAGGAGATCAGAAGAGCGATATGCTCAGTGCTGCTTCTCCGAAAGAGTCGCCTACGGAGGTGGCTCTGTTATGTTTTGGGGCGGCATCTCGTACGACGCGCGGACTGAGCTGGTTTTCGTGCCTAGCGGTGGTCGTGGGGGTGGATTGACTGCTGCCAGGTACATAACGGAAATTCTGGAAGAGCATGTCGTCCCTTATGCTGGTATTTTTGACGAGGGGTTCATGCTAATGCAGGATAATGCCCCTTGTCATACCGCAAGGGTCACCACTGCCTACCTCCACGAGGTGGGCATCGAGACCATGAACTGGCCAGCGATGAGTCCGGACCTTAACCCCATTGAACACATGTGGGACTATCTGAAGAGAAAGGTTCGGGCTCGGGATCCTGCTCCTGCCGCTGTTGAAGAGTTGAAGATAGCTTTGCAGGAGGAATGGGACGCCGTTCCTCAAGACTACATTAGAAAATTAATTAGATCGATGAAAAATCGCTTAAACTGTGTTAGCAGAGCTAGGGGTGGCAATACCCGATACTAATTTAATAATAATAAAGAGTATTGTATGATAAATAAGCCTTTTATTCCAAGTTTGCCTTGTTTATTTTTACCGTATTTTCAGGCTACTTCCGTTATTCGGTTTTTTTTGTCCAGCCTTTAGGCCTTGAATATTAAATTAGCACATTTTTCAATGCGTTACATTATTAGCTTTTATTTGGTACCATAATTTTCAGATTCGGGTGGGAAATTACAAAGATATTGGGTGCACATGAAAAAATGCAAAGTGATTCGATACTTTTGCTCGCGAGTGTATAGTCGGTCCTATCCTATAAACACGCATCAAAAGTAACCTCAATTCTCATGATCTTGATTTTCAAGGTTTAGTTCACGTAAAACCAAATAAAGATGTACAGATTATAGGCGATATCCGTAGTAGATTTGGTCTTTCTCGGTACAGACTACCGTCAGAGCCTGGATGACAATCATTTGGTGTCCCTACTCCTAGAACTAGCAGCTACTGTTAGGATTGCTGTGAAAGCCGTTACGTTGTGTAGACTTATGAACTAAGTTCGTCAGCATTGGTGTTAAGTGTAGGTGCCATTTAACATTGTTGAGATTATTAAGAGTTACAATTATTGCCAGTATCACTAAATATTATGACCTACCCTTGATCCAAAATAAAACCAAAAACAAGTATTACTACAAAAAACTTAGCAAATTATCCGTAAATAATTCTCTCTCAGAAACCATACAAATCTAAACCTATTTCGATTCATTAATATGATATTAAATTGACTAATTTTAAGACTAAATATTTCAATAGTTTTGGACACTGAACCAAAGTTTTATTAATTGTAATAGATACTTATATTACTTCTAAAGGGTGTTTGCATTTTAAAGAACAATTTAGAAAAGCTCTATTTGATAGCAATTTCAAACACTTTCTTTAATCAATTTTTGGTCATTTTCACACTAGTAAAATATTAGCTTTCAAATAATAACGCGTTGATGTATTCATTGCCTACATCACTAGGGAAGAGAAATTCCGTTCAAGTTAATATACAATTTTTTCTCCAAATAACAACAACAAATGTGAGATCAAAAAGTTAAACATCAGCAAAATGCTACTAATAATTTAATGATCTTTGACGATAGGATATATTATGATCGCATAATGATTCAAGAATATTAATGTGTGTCAAAAAAATATAAACCTCAATTCGAATTTGAATAATATTAAAAACAGACATCCTTTTGTACAACATACCAACGGCGAGATAATATATATCTGTTTATTTATATGTAACACTTACATCGTTATAACAATTTTATACAATAAAGTGACTACAGCTAAACATTCTTTTCGACCTCAGGCATCCCATTATCACAATACAAGGGCACATCCGCGTCCGCGCGCCGCCGGGCGCAGCCGTCTCGCCCGCCGACCAACTGATCGACCGACCGACCGACCGACCGACCGACCGACCGACCGGCCGACCAATAATCAATCCAACCAATCAATAATCCAACAACCCCTAATATCAATCACTATAAGGACGAAAATCTGCAATTCACGTTACATAATTCTAGCATTGACGTACCAGTCTCCAACCGAATACAATCGATCATTGTATATTCTGGAAATGCGCGCTGGTGTTTTGTCGCCATGGATACTTTGTACTTGCTAACAGTACCCCAAATTTTAGGATGGAAGAGTATGCAGAAGTGAGTCTACCATCGCTATGTTAAGATGACAAAATTAAGAAGTATGTATCATAAATTTAATTTTTTACATTTTTTTTATATTTTTTAAATTATAACACCACAATTCCATATTGTCCAGTAAAAACCTCGACTACCTAAAATAGCTTATTAAATACTCAATCAATATTTACAACTCGTTTGCAGATTCATTGTTAACCAAAATAATTAATTAGGTCGAATACATCATAAGGATTTCGTAGTTTTAAGTCATAGCTAAGTCGAATAGGATCAACTTTCAAATCGTAGCAAACAAATACCATTTTGTACTTTATTCTAAACAGTATCAGAATTCACATATAAAATTACCCTACCTTGAATAAAAGTGAGCCTAATGTACAAAATATGATACACATAGAATTACATTCCAGTGTTTAGCACGAGCCACGGAACACTTCGTGAAACAAAGACAAGACAATCTCCTCGTTACTAAAACAAAAACGTGTACTGGTGCTAATCACTGGCTTAATTTTTTTTACACGGCTTACGAGAGCCATTTTTTTATAAAAATTAGAATTATACTTACTTTACGTACACGAGACAACTTCGTTGCACCGTAAGTGTTTGACAGGCACAATTTGAGTTTTTCACAGTATTTACAAAACACTTATATTAACATCACTGTCCCGATCAGTTCGCACCGCGCTTTCAGAAAGCTGCGTGTTAGGTAAGTCAGTAGGTTCCCCGTCGGGGAGGCCGGGGAGCGGTCACTCGGGCTTGCCGGGCGGCCGGTGCGGCGGCAGCGTGTCGTGGCGGCGGTACATGAGCAGGTAGGGCATGCGCGGCGGCTTGGGCTTCAGCACCTGCGCGTCCGCCACCTGCGTCACCGTCGAGTCGTCGTACCTGCAACACGCCCTTCATCAACGAGAGACACTTCGGGGATTAGCGCTGTTCAATACTGCCTTATGTTATATACTCAGTTGAATGTTGTCTACATTTGAGTGATTGCTGTCACTTTCGGAGACGAAAAATAATGAGACATCATAGTAAACCTGGACATTTTCAGTTCTAAAACGGAAATTAAATCTATATATGTCAAAATGAATCCCCGTTTCCCTTGGTCTCACGCCATAACTCGAAAATGGCTCTAACAACTTGGTTAAAGAAATTGAAATTAAAACCATATGCTCCGGTGTACACTCCCTTGCTGTGAAAAAAATCAAACTTCTTCATTAACGTAAAAAATGTATATGTGTATGTAGATATTTCCCGTTGCCCTAGAAATATGAAATTTGGCAAACACAATCTTTTACTATAAGCATATGAAAAAAAATGAAATCTGTACATTTTAAATTAAATCACAAGAAACAGGGTCTTTATGCATGGAACAGCAGGCCAAATTTTGGATTGAGTTAACCTAGACATGTGCGGAACCCTCGGTGGGCGAGTCCTACTCGCACTTGTCCGGTTTTTTTTGTTGTGTTCGTAACGATCAGGCCAAGGCTGCTATGAAAAAAAAAAATACACCCGACAGGCGCCGCGTATGGAGAGCTAGTAGTATGTAATAAAATATCGAATATCAAAATATTAAAAGAAACAAATTGCCCAGGAAAATTTGTTACACCACAAGGGTAAATCAAGCGTCACATTTTAGTAGGCCCGAACACTTGGGGCCGTTTATCAAATGCTTGTAACTTGTATCACTAGCGGTAATCTCTTTCCAACAATATGTGTTAAAAAGAGACTTTCACTTATATTACAAGCGTTTGATAAACGGGCCCCAGGTGTATAAATTTAACACTTCAAGTGGAAAAGGTCAGGGCGCCCAATCATCTTATGTAGTCACCTTATCCAGCCAGCCTGTCCGTGGTAGGTGTCGGTGACATAGTGCCCCTTGACCGCCTCCACTCCTTCGTGGTACACGACCGCGAACAACTTGTAAAGCCGCTGCTTGCCCGAGTACTTTATCTTCGACGACATGATTTCTGAAAATAATATAACTTTTTATTTCTGCTTAAAACTGGTGGATTTTTACTATTCGTTTATATGGACTCAGTCATTGTTGTCAACAAGTATGTGAATTAATATCACTTTCAGAGACGAAAAATAAAGCACATCATTGTAATATGGTAGTAAAGTGTCGAGGCTGAACATTACAGACAATTTAAAGATTATGTATAATAAATCTGCGAGTGTCGTAGCACCGCACCGCAAGTCGGCAGTAGTGTAAAAAAGAATGTTGTCAGTGGGGTGAAGGGGTTTTAGGAGATAATACTTAGGGTCATTCTGAAAATTTTTGATACCATTTACTATATTGCAAAGTTGCACGGTTTTTGAGATATTGTATTTTTTTTAAATTCTTGAAAAATACGCTATGTTCACCAGAAAAACAATATTTAAACATCCTGCACAGCCAGTATTCAATAAATATTAGTGTTTTACGTTCGCAATAACTTGGTCCGTCAAAATAAATTTAAATTGACGCTTGATAATGCGTGACTTATTATTAATTGTTTTTCTTGCATAAACCATGCAACTTTGCATAATAGTAAATGTGGTTAAGTGTTCAGAAAGACCCTAACTATCAACCCGTAAAACCCCTACACCCGACTGAAAAACATCCTGTATACCTTTACGAAATCGTGAAATAAAATACTGATTTCGAAACCGAACCAGGAATAGCATAAGTTCAAACACCGAAGACTTGAACTGTGTATAAAGGTTTCTTACTTTGATCGATCTTGAGGTCCAGCGGGAAGTCCACACTCTTGACGATCTTCGCAGTATGTCCTTCAGGGTCCAGCTGGAAGCACTTTAGGTGCAGCAGCAGAACCACCGGCAGCTGTTCCAGAGAAAGCTGCTGCCAGGCATCAGACACTCCTTCCAGTGTATCCTTGCCGGCTAAAAGCTCTAACGCGTCTTTCACGCTGGTCGCACGCTGTGGAAATTGCTTCGGTTAGTGTCTGGGTATACTAAACTTGAAATTGGTATTGGTGATTTGTGATCCGTATACTCAGTTTGTGTTGTCTACAAGACATGTTTATCATGTTCAGAGACGAAAAATAATAGCATCATTGTAAAATAGTTCTTTGCCTTGGAAAGTGTTGTTAGTTTGTTATTACATAAAGGTCTTATATTTAAGCATCACAACCGCTGTGGCCATTGCAATGGCCACATGAGCGTACATACATTACCGCCCGCATCTTTTTTGTGCTTAACTTGGATCTGTGTTAACTACTGGAGATAACTTGAACGTGCAGGTTTCCACGCGAAGTAGGAGCGCTTTTACTAGACGACCGAATAATCGGTTATGTTCTTTGTCATTCTATCTGGACAGCCGTAGAGTGAAATGTAACGACAGCGGAATGAGTATAAAAGCTGGCCATTTACGGTCAGTCCATTGAGTCGGATCGTTTTGACTGCGGTAATCTAATGCCTCTTACAGTTTGATAGTGAGTACGAAAACCTAGCGCTATGACGTCATGCTTCGCAGTCTGTAAATGGGCGAAGTGAAAGCTATTGGATAGGAAGTGGCGAGTTTTGGTGGATTTTCAGTCGACTGTGAAGCGTGTGCGTTCAAAATTAAAGTATAGGCCCTGTCATCGCAGTAACGGGAAACCATTCTTGCCGTACTGTGGCAGTTAATTTGACACCTAATTGCCCATCATATAGAATGGTGGTTGAGGAATCTTCGAGAATGGAAAGGCAGCTCGAGCGCTGCCCAACTGAGTCGCCGTGAACAGGGACAAATTGGGGGAGCCGACCGGTATAGTTCGTAAGATGGAAAGGTACATTAAAAAGAAGGTATAGGGTAGCGTAGTGTGGTGCATTGAACTCGCTGTCGTGCTGCAGCGTGAAGGGCTGCACGCAGTTTCTCCGCGCCCTTGTTCGTGGCCACCGGGCCCATCACCTAAGATATGGAGTACAATAGTGACCTCGATGTCGAGCTGCAGCGTGAAGAAGGGCTGCACGGCGTCGGTGACGTCATGCTGCGCGGCGCGCGTGAGACGCACGCGCGTGCGGCCGCGGAAGATGTCGGCCACCGGCGTGCGCCGAGCTGCCCAGCGTCTCTCCACCGCGCCCTTGTTGCGCGGGCCCATCACCTGCCAACACACCACAAACGTTAACGCGCACCGTCAGTCTATAAACCAATACTATAGTCATTCGACGAAGCCGTCTAGACAGGGCAATCGTGCGGCGTGTGAGGGGCGAGCGTCGGGCAGGGCGAGCCCGAGCTGCATACGTCGCCACTGTTAGTAGCTCGGGAGGTGACTTTCTGGACTAACGCGTGTCTTGTTTTAAATGTTTTGATTTGTACACAATTGAAATGGTGCATACGAAATGTGCTGTGCAAGAATGCAAAAATTATCCGACCAAAATTTCGCAAGAACAAAAACTGACATCCATTTTCAAAATCAAAAAGGCGGACATATTTTTTTGAAATAATATGGTTATCATTATCTAGGTTTTTACGGTGCTGATTACGAAAAAGATATCAATGTTGGAATACAAGACGGCGATCGTCCATTTTTCTTAAAAATCGATATGGGTGTCATTTTCAAGGTTCCTCGGAGTGCTGATTACGAAAATGACATTATTTTTGGAATCCAAGAAGGCGGGCATTTTTTAAATATAAAAAATACGGGTGTCATTTTCCAGGTTCATCGGGGTGCCTATTACGAAAATGACTTCCATTTTGAAATTCAAGATGGCGGACATAAATGCAAGACTACCATGAAAAAAAAACCAGCATCACTCGGGACGATTTATACCCATATATCCAAACATATATACATATATACATACATACATACATGAAACCTAAAAACATTACCCTCGTTTTTTGAGCAGTTGTGTAAACTCTGTGACAACCCTAGGTAAGTACCACATGGCTTGTGCGGTGTCATGTCGGCATTTACGCAAACATCCAATGCGTTGTTCCACTGATATTCTTTAAACGGGTGTGTAATGATCGGTATAAAAATAATTAATATAATTTCATTTAATATAATAACATTTGATATAATTTTAAAGGATATAATCACTCATTTTATATAATAAACGATTGGTATATTATCAAAATATCTATTTTTATTTACTATAATTATCATTTGGTATATCGTTTATTTATTATAAACATCATTTACTACTTTTCTGGTAGTTGTTAAGTATATTTCTTTGGAATAACTTTTTTTGTCGCATGTTTTTTTGGTACAACGCTGACAGTGAGGCAAAGTCGACGGAGCTCCGCTTTGCGGAGCTCCTATTCCGCGTAGTTATGGCGCTTCGCGCCTTGACACAATTCTAACCTAACCTAACCTATACAGGGTGTTGATTATAGTAAATATGCATTATACTTAATGCATGTTATATAAAATATTTTTAGAACAAATGATCGTTATATAAAATGATAATTATATCATATTTAAATATATTAAATGTTGTTATATGATTTAATTATTATATCAAATGAGCGTTATATCGACTGATATTATAGAAAATATTTTTATATCGATCGTTACGCACCCTCTTTAAACTGTGGCACCGTGACTGAGTCGCACGTGACTGATTTTTATTACGTTTTGCTTCTTTAGGGTTTGCGTTTTTGCGATACAATTAAATAAAATACGTTGAAAACGTAACGTTACTTGTATGGGACCTCTTTACTATTTCACTTTCTTTAAAAAGGTTGGTAACAATAATAACACATTCTAAGAAAAACACCCCGCTGTTGATAACTGTTCATAAATACACCTTATAGTTAGAGCAGACAAAATTTCACAACGGATCCGTTAATCAAGAAATTGTGGGGATGTACTTTAAAAAAATGGTTTACATAATTTAAGCTTTCTAGTAGTCTCTGAGCTAAGCTGCGGACGGACGAACATGGCGAAACTATAAGGGTTCCTAGTTTGATTACGGAAACAAGACCGCACAGTGCGTGAGTACCTTTAATACCCGATATGACTAATTTCACTCAAAGGAAACTATTCAATGGATTTGTGAAAATTCGCTTTAACCAGCTGCAGGTGATAAGTAAGACGTGTATTTTTGGGAATTTATCTCTGAATAACAATAGCATAGTAGTTAAAAAAAAACATTTATTTTTAAACAACCTGAGAAGAAAAAAAGTCATATTTACCTTCCATTCATCGTCATCATCCTCTTCATCGGGAGTTGGATCCTGAGGAATGACGCCGTTGATCTGGGTGTTGATCTCTTTGGGTTCTTCTGGTTCGACCAACTTCATCAGCTGAAAATGATATTATTTAAATAAAACCTTTGTTTGCTGTTAAGTGTTTTAGCATAAAAACAAATATTATAAAAAAAAAAGTGGTTAGACCAACCAGAAAGTTGATTTTTTTTTCATTTATATAATTGACGTGAAATATAAGAATAAAGGCGCAAAAATATATCTTTGAGGAACAAGCGTACGTGTGTACACATACATGTTTTTTTTTCCAAGCTACGCCTTAATGAAAACTTAAACTTTTTAATGTTACCACTCACATTAGCAATGAGAGCTAAAACGCAAGACTATTTACTTCCTCTAGTGTACGCAAAGGTAATCCGACAAGCAGTTAATATCACATTTAAAACGGGATGGACTTTCCTATTTAAATAATTTCCTCATTTGGGATCCCCTTCAGAGAACTAATATTATTGGAAAATAATACATGCGAAATTTTACAGTTTTTGGTTCAAAATTGTTAAAAAACTAAAGATGACAAGTGAATCCTCTCAAACATCCGTCCGTTCGCGTTGTGAGTAAAGAATGACCTCGAGCATCTCGTCGTTGAGCGAGTTGAGCAGGCAGCCCAGGAACTCCTCGGCGTCCTCCTGGCGGCCCTCCTGGCTGCCCACGAAGGGCCGCAGCGCGCGCAGCACGCGCAGGCCGGCGCCGCCCTCGAGCGGCGGGCCCGCCGGCACGCCCGGCGCCGCCTCCCCGCGCGCCTCCCCGCGCCCCTCCCCGCGGCCCTCCCCCCGCGCGCGCCCGCGCCCCGCCAGCGGGCTGAACGAGTAGCACAGCTCCACCCTGCCACCCACCACACCAACGACACATATTAACACGGACCTTAAATACGTGCTCTAAAACATTTTGCAAACAAAAATCCAGGCCCCCGAATATAGTGCACGATTTCCATACGAGGCCCGATTTTGAAAGTTCCGTCCGCCTCTTTTAGATTTTATCTACGCACATACCTATCATAAGTCCTCTTTTATGCGTTCAAAACCCGTAGGAAATGACCAGCATTATTGCAACTAATTTTACTATGAAAAGTTTCTTGTCTGTGGTAGTAGGTAAAATTTGTACTGTAATCTTTATAACAGTATAGATTTTGATAAGGTTATGAGTTTCAAATTTGGAACATGTTCCAAAATTAACACAATTTAAATAGGTCCAATTCTAGGATCAATTGGAACGTCAACTCGTTATATTTTTTAGTACAATATCGTAGAATATTTGAATTTCGAACGACATGAGAATAGGGACTTTATTAGTAGGTATGTCTACCATACGATTTAAAAAAAAAAACATTCATATTCGTGACACATGACAGGTTTCTTTTGCCGCCATTTTTGTTGTCAATTCGTCGTATCGTAAGTCGTAATTTGATTTCATTTAGTTCATTTCTTTGTTGAGTTTATTGGGCCACTTATGAAAATTCTGCTTATCCAAGTAGACAACAATTGATTAACATTGATTAAATTTAACATTCTTTTGGTGAAATTGGTAGGTACTTAGATATGTTACAGGTAGCGCTGGTATCAATGCAGGTCATTTGCCTTTCGGCTTCTGAACCCATCTTAGAGTACTTATAATATGTGTGTAGATAAAGTATTGTACGCGACTCTGCGTAATTGGCATTACAACACTCGTGTCATCTATTATGAAACTCGCCTTGCGGCTCGTTTCATAAACCACACTCATGTTGTAATGCCTGTCATTACGCAACCGTCACGTAAACTACTATTATCGTAACATGTGAGTGAACAACGATATACAAAAAAATAAAGGCTCGATAATTTAAAGATTGTCATCTACTTTCTTGAATAACATTTCATTTTATTTTAAAATTTGAAAAGATTTTCAATATTAAACGTAGAAGCATATTTCATTAAATATAACATACTTTCAAAACGTATAATATTGAATGAACTAAATTCGGAACAAACTGACCGTGACAGACAAACATACACACCGGCGAGTGTAGTTCCGTTCTGCAGAACAGAATCCTAAAAAGTAATTAATTTGACCCGTCAATCTTCTCTATTGAATGTCGCATAGTAACTCGCGCTACGGCACAAAAACCGATGTCGTGCCTTGCCAACTGGGGCGTTCAAAAGGTTAATTAGAAACCAGACTCGGCCCCCTAGCGACCCTCGCCATCAGTTTAATAGGCATGCCAACAGTAACACTACCCATAAGTATATAATCTATAATATTATAATAATGATCAAAAGTCATGATAACTAAAATATCAAGTGGTTCACAATTATGTACTCTCAATAGATTTACACTACAATAAACTCGATACTTAAGATAAGTATGCATAGGCCTCTATTAAAATAAATTGTATGAATAAAGGTTTCTATTAAGAGACTAACTAATACCCGATTCCAATATTCAAAATACGAATCGTTATCCTTACTCGCGTCACGGTAGAGTTATGATATTTGCTACGTACAAAATGTGTCAAATTTTAACGAAGCGTAAAGAATACGATTCGTTACTTGAATATAAGAACCAGGGATAAACTTATCACTTCCAGTTTCCTAAAACAGTACAACTTATTCACGCAAACTGAATGCACTTTAAATACACGTTTCTAAAAAGAAAAATGAGTTGTTCATTATGTAAGATGTCAGGTGTATGATGAAACTGAGAAAAGCACAAACACTAAAAACATCTTCTGATTAAGGTCAGGGTTTTGGAGATTACGGTTCAGTTGTTAAACAACTGAAACCAACCAGCTGATTTATGTCGATTTGCTGTAAGACAATAATGGCTGGGCAAAAGCATGCCAGTAGAAGTACATTGTTGAGTTTTGTTGTACACATTTGAGGCGAGAGTTATTAAAACGACACAATGTACTTCTACTGGCTTGATTTTACCAATGTAATCCAGCCATAACTTACATGGAGTCAATGACGGGCGTGCTGGACTTGCCGCGGCGCGTCTGGTAAGGCAGAGCCTTGAGCATGTTGTAGAAGGGCGGGCAGGCGATGAGAGCCTGCAGGATGGAATTCACGTAGCAGTAGTTCGAGCGGTTCGTTAGCCCGCGAGGCAGGAGCGTCACTGGTCGGTTATCCAGCTGGTATTTCGACAGGAACTCTGGAAGACGTGAAGTTACAGATTAAGCGCAAAGTCCATCTGCGGGCCCATTTTCGTCGCATTTATTGCTGTATACTCCTAAATGTAACTCAAGACCAAAATCCTATCTTCAATTCGCTGTGATTACTGCATTTTGGTGTAGGTATATTTAAAACGTACCCTAATATTACTCTTTACACGAGTTCTCATTCGAGTTTTAATGAAATAATGTTAAAATAACTAAATAATCAAGATGGGAACTGTCAGATTCAGATTAAGATTAGTTTTTTTAAAAGTATTTAATTTCAAAAGTGATGAATATTTTATCCATAGAGATAAACGGGACCATAAGACTGCTGCTTTTTCTATTTATGTGTGTGGTGCAGTTTAACAAATCTGATAATCAACTATTTATTATTGTCTGTGTATGATCTATCCATGTTCATACACCACTAAAATACCTAAACTGTTTTGTACAAGTTCATAGGTATGACTTCACAGAGGTATAAATTCAATAACAGGAATAGTTGTAGAAATAATTCGAATAGTTACCTCCCATCCTATACGAGTTGGGGTCATCGGCGAACGGAGACGGCTGAACCGGCAGGGCGGGCGTAGATTCCTTCTGGATGGGCACCTCGCGCACCTCCGGCACGCTCTGGCTCGGGGAGGCCGGCTTGGCGACCGCCGGGGCGACGCTCACGGCGTTCACCGACGTCTTCTCCGAGTAGGAGATCGCCGGGGCCGCGCCGGGCGCCGGGCGCGGGACGGGCGAGCCCTTGTCCGCCGCGGGCAGCTGCGACGGGGACGCGTCGAAGGGGGGCACCTTGGCGACCGGCTTCTGGATGCCGGGCGTCGCGGCCGCGGGCGGGGCGGGCGGGGGCGGCGGGTCGCGGTCCGCGGGCTCGGCCTTGCTGGAGAACAGGCTGGCCCAGGACTTGCCGGGCGCGGGCGGCGGCGGCAGGGCGGGCGCGGGCTCGGCGCGGCCGCGCGGCGTGGGCGGCGGCGGGAAGTCCGACGCGGTCGGCGCGGGCGGCGGCGCGGCCGGCGCGGGCGGCGGCGACGCGGCCGCGGCCGACTTGCGCGCGTGCCCGAACGGGGACTTGTTCGTCACGATCAGCGGCGGGCCCTGGGAGTGAAGCGTGATCGAAATGGGCATGGGCGCTTTGCTCGGCGGCAGCGGAGGATCGCGCTTCGGATGCTCGACGACCGCGGCGAGGTTGCTCGCGCTCTCGGCGTTCTCGCTCGACGGGGAGCGGTTCGAGGTGTTCTCGCGCCTCTGTCTGTTTGCGAAAGGAGCCTTCGGGGTCGAAGCGGCCTGCTGGGCGGGGACGGCCGTCTGCGGCACGAGAGGTTTGGCCGGCTGTTTGCCGCCGGAGAACGGCGCTGCGGGACCCTTGATCGTTTTGCTGACCACGGGTGGAAGTTTGTTCGTCGCGATGACGTGGTTCGTGGCCGCGATCGGCGGGAAAGCCTTCGTCGCGGCGGCCTGGTTGTTAATAGTCTCCAGAACTTTATTCTCGCTGGCGACCCATGCCGGTTTGACGGTCTCGACTTTGAGAGGGGGCGAAACTTTATCGTTTACGCTCACGGACGGTTTGGTCTGGTTATCGGCAGGACGCTCCGCATGCTTGGGGCTGCCCGGGCCCTTGGCGATTTTCAGATCTTTCATGGGCAAAGTTTCGACGGAAGCCGAAGCGGTTGCCGGCGGGGTTCTCTGCTCGAGGCTTTTTTCCGGCGGCGTGTATGATTTGTTTTGGTTGTGCGACTGGACGACGAAGTTCTTAGCGTGCACGTTGAACTGGTGCGGCGTCGACTGGTGGGGCTGCTGCTGGATGGGGATGGGCGGCGGGTGCGGCGGCGGCGGCAGGTACATGGGCGGCATGTACTCCACCGCGCCGTCGACGGGAGGGCCGTAGGGAGGCCCTCCGTAGTGCGCTCCGGCATAGTACGCGTCGACCGCCTCCTGCTCCATCACGACTTCCTGCTGGTACTCGTCGGGGCCCTTGTCGCCCTCGCCCTCGACCGGCATCGGGTATTCCTGGTAGTACGGCGGGTACGCATACGGGCCGTACATGAGCGGCTGGTAGACCGGGAGATGGTAGAGCGGGGCGCCCTGCGCCTGCGCCGCGGGGTAGTACTGCGGGTACTGCACGTAGTACGGCGGCGGCTGCGGCGGCGGCGAGGGCGGGCGCTTGCCTCGACGGTCGCGGCGGTGGTTGCGCGGCGGCCGGTCCACCTGCGGCGGCGCGTACTGCGGTTGCGGCTGGTAGTACTGGCCCATGTACCCGTGCACGTTGACGTTGGCGGTGACCTGGCTGACGTACACGTTGGGCGGCGCGACGGGCCACTGCTGCGGCGGGGGCTGCGCGTACGCGGGCGGCGGCTGCGGGTAGGGGGGGGGCGCGTGCGGCGGCGGGGGGGCCGCGCCCCGCTGCGGCGAGTGGGGCGCCATCTCGCCCTCGCCGCCCGACAGGCTGTCCAGGCTGCTCGACACGGTGGGCGGGCCCGCTGTGCCCGATGAACACGATGACAAATCTGGTTGGTAATTAAAATATTACAATATTTTATACAAATATTCTAACAGAATAACGAATCAAAAGTAGCTGTATATTACGATGGTCGTAGTCGTACCATCTTAGAATTATTTAACTGTAAATTTGGCAAGGGTAAATAATCTGAGCTATGTATGTAGAAAGTAACAGTTCTTTCTACATATGGCTATTTCTTGCTCGAACATGACGACATCCCTTATACTTTGCAAAAGTAAGGGTGATATCCCACTCTTGGACATTAAGTCCACCATTTGCACTTTTTTTAGTGTGTAATTCTAATGATAGTCTAAAGACAGTTAAAAAACTTATAACTCAAGGACATATGCAATATAGATTGCATTTTATAGCAATAATTAATAGGCTAGTTAGTGTCCTAACAAAATCTCATTAGTCATGTATATTATCAAAAAATATTGAGCGTATTTTTTGTTTTGTCAATAAAAAAGATACAGTGCGTTGAAATTTCGAGACCCCACTCCCAAACTTTGATGTGCGTTATATTTGTAAATTTTGATTGATGTGACCTCGTAAGGCCCACCATACAACGAAATGAACCAATGGAATATGAATCTATTGTGAATGAAATAAATTCGATTTTCTAATTTGATCATTAGTTATAGAAACAAAAGAAATACCACCTTACTTTCTTTGCACTATACCTTTATTTGAATGGCCGGACGAAGGCCTTTTAAATGGGCCTTAGGAGGTAAAAAAAAATCGGACTAATAAGAATTACTGTTTTATACCCACACCCCTATTATTGAAAGTATTTTAATTTTCTTGTACATTTAAGTTACAAAGATTCAAACTCCACTAGAACCAAAAGAACAGATTATACAATGACCATAACGCCACAGCCCAAAGTCTATGTCTAAGCTAATGGGTACTAAAACTGATCCTGATATTTTGTTTGTCGTTAATTTGTTGAGATTAGGGCTTGCAAATATCCGATATTTTCAGATATTCGAATATTCGACTTTTAATTTGGACATATTCGAATAATTCGAATATTAAAGAAAAAACAGGGTTGGGTGCTCATTTTCATTTATTATCAGTCTGAAAGCTCAAAAAATTAACATAAACATCTTAAATAAATATACGTCCTTGGCTTTATAGAATGAATAAAAAATAACTTGAATTTAAAAAATATTGTGTTAAAAACAACTGAAGGTACGAACAGCAACAATTTATTATCAATTGCACAAAGATTTTGTACCCACTTCAATCAAAAAAAGACAGAATCAACCACAAAACTAAAAGAAAATAATTAAAATGGTAAAATATAATGGTTAAATTATTAATGTAATTAACACGAAACAATAATGATATTTGTGAATTTTGTGATACAATATAATGTAAGTTTAATGATTGGAAATTCTCTTTGCTACCTTACATTTAAACTAAACTACACTATTACATTCAATTTTACAAAGTAACAAAAGTAATCAACACAGTGATTAATATAAGTAAAAAAAATGTGAAATCATAAATGATCAAAAGAAAATAACTTGAATTTAAATAATCATCTTCAAAAAAAATACTAAAGGTACAAATAGCAACGATTTAGAACAATTAAATGAAAAAATCAACAACAAAATTAAAACTAAGTAATTAAAATGGTAATCTAATCAAATAAACAAAAATAATCAACCAAGTGATTAAACTAACCAAAATAATAATGAGATCGTAAATCAAATCACATAGTAATACTTGCGAAGCAACTTGTACGTGATGAATACGATACGAGTACGAGCGAGCAACTGACTGCAATACAATGCAACTGACTCTTCGCACGACGCGATCAGTCAGAGTAGGTGGGAGGTGGGTGAATAGGATGGGGGAGTGAGACAGAGACAGCCAACCATCCCGGGGCGATGTTACATCCGTCTGTCCAAATAACCATAAATATTCGAATATTCGAATACTATTCACCGCATTATTAGAATATTCGAATTGCAAGCCCTAGTTGAGATGTAAATGGCCATAGTATAATCCTTTCTAGTGGGTTGATGAGTTTTATGTGATGAGAGATAATCTCAATAATAAGTCTATTGTATGTCAAACTGTTTTAGATTTACGATTTTCAATAATAAAAAACAACATTTTAATGCACAAAAGAGATATAATCTTAGCAATCTTACTGTCTTTGAGACTCACCTGTAGTCGGCTCGGTCCAACCGTAGCTCGCCGCGGGCTCGGTCTTCTGCTGGAACAGTGCGCACTGCAAACTGCTCAGTTCCGCTTCTTTCACATCTGACAAGTCTAGGAACTCATATTCCTGAAACACGTCACATCAATGTAAACAGCTGCTACTATTACAGACATATCCACACCAAGTGCTCCTCATTAGAACCAGAAGGTCTTAAGATACATTCCCTTAACTACCAGAATTCTCAAGCTTTTCAGTTATGGCAGCCATATTGTAGATTGTTCAACCACTTTCAAAAAGGTGTACTGTATAAATTCATTAATGACATATTTCCTTTTAAAGGCAGTAAGTACTTAAAGATTTTGCCCATGTTTCAACAAAAAAACACTATTGTAAGGGAGCCCACAGGGTTTAAGCAATATGATACACAACAAATAGTGGAGCTGTTAAACATATTTGACATATTTACAAAAAAGGCATCATCAAACTATCTAACTTTCATGCTGGAATGTGAGAAATTGACCAATTTTGATTTACTATACTTTAGATTGAGCAAATGCCTGCCAGCAGTTCACCTGGCTGTTTTGGCTTTAAGTGTCAAGTATCAACTCTTGTATGATGATGCCTAAATTTTATTATTTTAATGTTTAATTTATGCTTGTATGAACACCTGAAATCAACCCCCCGCTTTCTAAGCTCCTATCTAAAACTTTGATATATTTTCGGAAATGCCTTCCGAACAGGTGTCACTTTTTCAAACTCCCTTAGGCTCCTCTATCAAAGTGTATGGTTTATAAAACATAGACTTATTAATAATTTATGCAATGTCACATGCATTCAAATTAAAAAGCCATTTAATGTCATCCTTTTTAAAGTGATCAATAGAAAGTTAAGGTAATTGCAATTTCAATAGAACTGCATTAGAAACATCAGTCAAGAAAAGGGTTGAGTAAATGCACAGATAGGGACTATAGCCAAAGTTGAGGTCATACATTGCAATAGAGGGTTTACAATGAGACTTTAAAGCTTTGGCAACATTAAAAGTATTGCACATAACTTACACCAGACAGGCAAACCATTTTTTTATAATCATTTTAATGAGCATTACATGGTAAACCAATGTATTCATTAATCACAGGGGCACCAAATACATTGAGATGAACATACACATATCCATATATGGCTTGTCACTGCTTAAAATCTGCTAATAGTCCGTTTTACCCAACTTCATGACAAGAACTGCTCAAAAAGAAACTAAACTACTGCAAAATTAAAATGGTAAACATTGCTGTCATTTTTCCAATCAATTGTAATATGTTTCATGGCAAAGAAAATTATGACAGTTTTTATAATTATTATTCTAAATTCCAAATTTGAGGGTACTGGATTAAAATGGAGATTTCTGTGCTTTATTCATGGCTGGCTGTTGTGTTACACAACATTATTTCTTAAAGCAAAATTTCACTGGGTCATTTCATATGAGACTGTCTGAATTGTCTTGATACATTATTATTAAGCAAATGCATTAATTCAGATAACCACATATCAACACTTGAGATGTTACCCAACTGCAGCAAAAAAATAACATGGATAAAATCAAAAATTTAAAGAGCAAAATAAAATAAAAAATTAAATTGTCTCTACGGCTTCCAAATTTGAAGATTTATTAGTAGCTGAAGAACCCTACCATCCACCAATCTAAAGAATTTGTTAATATTCAGTTTCATACTATTGCCAAGTGCAGCCGAGGGCTGGCATGCAAGTGCTTAACCTTACTCATTAGACTAAAGGCAAGAAAGAGCTCCTACTTGAATCTCATGACTACGAAGTCATTACTCACATCCTACATATAAATAAATTAACCTTAACCTGTTTATGAAACACTAAATTTTCCAACAATTTGTATCACATTTATGAAGATTTTTTAAAAGAGAAAAAATAGTTTCATTACTTACTTTAAAAAAAGTAATATTAACAAGTTTTGTTTGGTCACTTTTGTTTGAAATGCTTTGTCACTTAAAGTATCAGATTGCATAAATGTATTTTAAAATCAGCACAATAGAACTCAACTAATGTGTATGTATGTCACAACAAGTAATCCTTCCAAGAAGTAACCATATAAGTATCAAATGTGAAATAAATTATGCTACTTACAGCTTGCAAATTGATATTTAATGTATTTGAGGTTAATTTCAACTAGTTCCTGAATACCTATACATAGATATGGAATGTTGTTAGCAATGAAAGTGACAGGTGAAACATTTTTAGGACAACTCTACAAAAACTTTTTTCATTGGTAAAAAATACATTTTAGTAATTCTTATGAGTTGTATCGGCTCAGAGTCCGAGTATCTACAGCACAATAACCTTGAAGTATTCTGCAAAACTGACTGATACAGTGTCACTTCTTCAAGATGAACATTGGACTTTTTTACACTGACAGTCAAATTTATAGGTTATATATTACACATATTGATAAAACAGCAATTTGAAAGCACAAATACATGATCAGTAACTGCTAAATACACTTCGCGGTGTCCCAGCGTGCAAAGTAGAGGTATATTACGCAATTCTGGACCAAATAACAACAACAACAAATCTACGCACATGTGGTTTGTACCCATGAAATGAGATGCAATAGTGAAAATGACATACCTAAAACCAATGTTTACTGATTAGACTTCCATTTTGATCCTTTTTGATTTAAGCGTGATTTTCAGCCTCTAATCGTGCCTCTGAATAACGCAAAGCTGTAGAATATGCGGAACATTTGGAGGACTATAAGATGGCGTAACAACGCTCGGGCCGAGTTGCCGGGCCGGGTGTCAATTATGTATTGACAAATCAACACACTGATGGTTCTTTATCACAATACTTGAAACTGGGCACCGTCTATATATGAAAACTATCACCACTTACCTTCCACGTGCCCACAATGTCTGGAAAGAGATATTTTTTCTAATGTAATGGCCAGTTTCAAAATCACCAAAACAAGAAACAAAAGCCAAACAAATTAAAAAGTACATATAGAATGAACAGTTTGCTTACCGTTTTCATCAAATCCATGGCCTTTTAGAGAACACCATTACGAATTATACCGCGGTTAATATTACACATGAATTGTAAGTCTTGAAGACAAATCTTGAAACGGGATCTACGCTACATCGAGTCGAGGCCATGCAGCACTCACTCAACCACCAACACTACAGAACAGGATGTGACAAAATCCGCGCTTATTCATTTTACACATTTTAGCCAATAGCAAGACGGGTTTAGCTCCATAGACAACTCACTAAGGTATTTTTGGTTTTCGTAGCGTTGCCTGCACTGGGCTTAATATGTCCTGAATAAAGCTTGCCATGCATGATCAAGCATTTTAACTTCAATGCTACATTGGTAGTAATGGGTCTCACAACGTGGCTTGCTGGTTAAAGATTACGCAGTTTTTGGTTAGATGGCGTGTTAAACCGTGGTTAAACCCATGGACTAATACACATTATTAGCAATTATGTAAATTACATTGATAAACCAATCATTTATGGAAGGTGACTTTCCAGAAAAAAATAATATTTAAATAATATTTTAAAAAAAGGGTAAAAGTACCGAACTCGACCAATATATACCAACAACTTCCTTCTTCCGGCAGTTCTAAATATATTGAATAAGAATAAATATGGGAAAAATCACTCGACAACGTTAGGTTTACATAGCATACAACAAGAGGTATGCAGTCGGTCTACTGCCTAGATATGACAAAAGCATAAGATAAAGTTCGCCATGACTTTCTATTAAATAAACTATTATGAATCAGGAATCCGTGGGAATGCATATAATTGGTTCAAGTCGTACCTGGAAAACCATAGACATTTCGTAGAAATCGAATATTACAATAATAACACGAGTGAATTACAAAATATAGATTCGGATAAGCAATATGTAAAGGGTTCAATACCACAAGGGAGCGTTTTGGGATGCGTTCTTTTCTTTAATCTATATAAGAGACTTACCGAAGATACTTGACACATCATGTACAATGTTAGCAGATGACGTGTCCCTAATGTTTAATTTTATACTACTAACGACGACGGTATCGAGCTCGTCAAATCAGCACTTGGAAAAGTAAATAGTTGGTTATCTGATCAGTGATGTTAACTTAGAAATCAACTACAAGAAAACAAAAATAATCCAAGTTAAACCGAATCAGAAAATAACATTGCATTTAAGTTCAATATTTTAGAACGGGAAAATTATATAATTATATATAGCATAACCTGGAAAAAGCACATTTCTATCATAAAATCTAAATTGTAAAGATCCGTATGCTCTCAGCGTGTTGAAGGTCAATACCAACTTCGAAACGGCACTCACGGCATATTACGCATATCGTCCCTTTCCCGGCAAAAAGACTAAAGCGCCATTTTGGGGCAAATTGAGTTATATATACCATTGGAATCAGCGAATTTTTCTGCGTCGATCTGTCTAGGTTTCAAAGCGTTCTGACCAATTTTTTTTTTTTTTTTGGCGCTTTAGCTATTCAAAAATCACTGAAATTTTGGAGCCAGTTGACTAAAACGACGCTTATTTCTCATTTGTACACTTAAGTTATTATACCTTTTCACCATTCTTTAATTGGATGTTGTTCAGTTATTTGCGTTTTTTCTAATTTTATGAATGATGGCGCTTTAGTATTTTGTGCATTTCAAGGAATTGCATCCTTTGTCGCTTAAGTAAAATGTGCCCACTGCGTTTGAATTTCTGAACGCGTTTAGTCTTTTGGTTGTACTGATAAGAAATCATGAAAATGCCTTTAGTAATTTGAGAAAAAAAAACTAACCATATTCCTGTTACATTAGCCGTTTTACCGTTTACAAAACCCTATTAGTTAAAAGCGATTAGTAAAAATAACTATGTATTTTATTATTGTTTTGGTCAGTTATGCCAAAATGCTGCAACTTGTTTATAGAAAAAAGAAGCATTTAGTTCTTTGTACGTTGTGAGATATCGCAAAAATTGGATTTTTAGTAACTTGGCATAGCCTAATTTCATGCGAAATAAAAATTTCTTCAAAGGTAAATGTGGACTTTATTTCTTAGTCTTAAAGTTAAAATCACTTTGCCAATATACTTCTGTCGGCAAAAATAACGGCCCGGCGCGGCGTCTTACACAGTGAAGTAGGCGTGGGGCGCGGGTGTAAGGCGAGGGCGCGCGGGTGTGCGGCGCAGGTGCGGGTACTAGTTGCGCTTACGGCGATTTAGGCGACTACTGTCGGTAAGGAACAATGACGAGGTATAATAATGTCGAAATGATGTTTATTGTCAAGAAATAAAAATGTCGTAAATGAAAATTGACGGAGTATGTAAATGTCGAGATATAAAAAAGACCTAATATAAAAATGACGAAGTATAATAATGTCGAAATGGAATTAAGACGAGGAGGAATAATAAGGGATAGGTGGAACAGGGGCTAGGTAGGTTTAGGTTATGTTAGTTTAGGTAGTTAGCAGCAGGCCCAGAGGAGCTCCTACATCTGGGTGGTTTGGCCCTCCGGGCCTGCTGCAAAACTAACATAACCTAAACCTACCTAGCCCCTGTGCCACCTATCCCTTATTTATACTTCCTGGTCTTAATTCCATTTCGACATTATCATACTCCGTCATTTTTATATTTCGTCGTTATTATTACTCGACATTTGTATACTTTGACTTTTCTTTGTTTGGAAAATCGCTATTATTATACCTCGTCATTTTTCAATATAGACAGTAGTCGCCTAAAGCACAGCTAGATTGACATCAGAGGATAGTCAACTGGTTGGGATTGAGTCCGAACTACAAAAAACCGATCCAGAGATGAAAGCTGTATCTCCACGTGAACAAATATGTTTAGAAAACAAAAATTTGCTAAATGTGACACATAAAATTATCCAAGGTTCAGTGACATGTGAATTATTACAAGATAAAATATTGCACAAGTTGCCGCAAAATCTGAATGACGGGGTGAGTCTTACCGTCTCACCTTTTAATATTGATATGCAAGAAGAGCTGGATAATCAGCCCGTATTACAGGACCAGGAATTTACTGATTATATTCACAAAGAATTTCAACGAATGGAAATTGACCCAGAAATACAGACGCAGCCCCTGATAGTTTCTGAACAGAAATATGGTTATTGCTCCAGTAGTAGTGATTCTATTGAAGAACATTATCCCCAAGTTGTTGAAGCGATAATTCATGCACATAAACCAGTAGAACCATGCGTGGAAAACAGTATTGAGATATCGCAGCAACATCATCTAGTTATTTCAGAAGCTTCGATGTCAAAAACATCACCAAACGCCTTAGATAACCATGCTCAATCTGCGCAACCAACCTCGTCGTTACTACTTACAGATTTCAAGAACTTACAAGAGGAAAATGTTTCACTTTTAAGGCATTCTTCTTATTTAGACTACCTAGGGATTTTACCAATTAGTGATGCAACTTCACAGCTCACTTATTCAAAAGAAACTACGCTGATACCACATGCTATAGCCACCGCCGATGAGGTTGACATAAAACAAATAAAAACAATAACGCCTTTGGTCAATAGTCCAGAAAGGGAATTTACAATGTTAAATCCTATTGCTACAGAAGACTACAAAAAAGTCTGTAACATTGGTGACGATATTTCACAGAGGCTACATGAAAAAATAATTGAGCAAAAATCACCTACCATTGAAATATTAAACACAAATCTAGAACCGATTCAACAACTGTCAGTGGCTATATCAGAAAAACAAAGAATGGGTAACGTTATGAAAAAGAAAGATTTTTTTTACAAGGAAAACAAGCCGTTATCGAAATTTCCATATGAAAAACAAGTCACAATTACCGACACATAAGTTATACTTTCAGCTTCGCAAACTGGCCCATCATTGACACCGATAAACCCAATAATCCCAACAGAAGATTCAACTCAAGAAGAAGATATTAATTTTCCGAGAAGAAATAATATAAAAAGAAAACGCAAGCAAAATAAAGTATTAAGGACTTTGCAAAAAGTTAATATTACTGACATTATTAGTGTAAAACAGAGCCAAACCAGAAAAAGAAAATTAACACCGAACCCAGATTTAGATAGGACACAAGTAATTGAAGAATTTGATAGCAATACCACCATGAAGATTAAACAAGCTCAAACTAAATTAAAATGTGAAGGGACAGAGCAAACGCGATACACAAAGCAACCGCAGAAAATCAAGGCTGAGAAAATGATAAAGGTCAGAAAAAAACAGTAAAAAAAAATGAAACTGAACTAAAGCATGACATAATGTTAACGTGTAATAGAAAAAAACAAAAGGATGCGAACAAGTTAGAAAAAAATGAAAATAAAGAATTAAGAATCGTAATTACACCTACCACTACCGAAACATCTAGTAGTGAAATGTATTCTGATAAGCAAAACAAGATTAATAATCAACAAAGCAACTTGTATGCAATTGATGTTCTTGAAGAATCTATTAACAGTGACAATCAAGAAGAAATACAGATCAATGCAGACACAGATACATATTTTCTCAGGAAAAGTGACGGTAAGAGTTCAAGTTCATGGGAAGGATCATGCGAGTCTGACACTGAAAATGAAATAAATACAAATAAAAAGAAAAAGATAAAGATAAAGAAACAGACGCAAATTCTTGATGACTGCGAAAATACCCAAGTGTCCGATATAGGTATACTAGATTTAAGTACAAAAAAGAAGCGTAGAAACATGCGTGTAGACAGGCAGTCGTCAAAAGAAAAAGGAGAAGAGTACATCACGAGAAAAGGTATTTATGTTCCAGGTAAATTCATTAAAGAAAATCCATGCAACCGCGACAACTGTTTTAATGATTGTTTCAATATTTCCGAAGAAAGGCGTCGAAACCTGTTTCGCCATTACTGGAGTCAGAGTACCGAAAGAAAACGAGACTGGCTGATAGGGAATTAAGACAGAACGGACGTAAAGAGGCAACGAGCACAAGAATTTAGTAGGCGCACTGGATCATTCCGGTATTTTATTAATGAAGGCGAAGGAAAAAGACAAGTATGTCTAAAATTCCTTCTAAAAACACTTGATATTCGCCAAAAGTTCGTTTATAACACAATAAGCTACAGTCATTTTGGCTCATCAAAAGAAGATTTACGTGGCAGACATGTACCATCCAATAAAACGCCTGTGGAACTAACAGACGCTTTAAAGATATACCTTACGAACATACCAGTACTCCCGTCTCACTATTGTCGTAAAAAAACGTCGAAATTGTACTTGCCTGAATATTTTAGAAACCTTTCCAACATGTACAGAATGTACAAAGAGACACAATGTTCGGAAGGAAGGACTGCAGTCAGCGAAAAAATATTTCGTGAAGTATTTAAGCGTGACTTTAACTACGGATTTCACGTTCCCCGGAAAGACAAATGCATTCAATGTTTAAAATATGAAAATGGTAAGTCTGCAGAAATGCAAAAAATTCAAGAATGTCACATCAAAGATAAAGTAGAGACTTACAACAGATTTAAAGCGCACCAAAATATTTATTTAAAGGACAAGTCCATTTTGTGTGTATCTTTTGGTCTTCAAAAGGTACTAAACACTCCTTTTGGGAAAAGTATTCTTCTTTTTTATTAACGCAAAATGAGTGTATATAACCTAACGTTTTACGAGTGCGGAACTAAAGAAGGACATTGCTATACCTGGAGCGAAATAGACGGCAAGAGAGGAGCAAATGAAATTTGTTGTATTCTTAAGCTTTACATCCAGAAAATTGATGACATGGAGACTATTAGGCATTTGCTTTTTTATAGTGATTGTTGCCCAGGGCAAAACAGAAACAAAATTGTTATTTCATGCGTTCAAAACTGCTTAAAACAATGTAACAACTTGGACACGATACAGTTAAATTACCTTTTACCCGGGCACACATATATGCCCCTAGGTTCCATGCATTCTGTAATAGAGAAAAGTGTAAAAAATACAACCGTATGGACGCCTTCTCAATGGGCCATGGTTTTTAACCTGGCAAGAAAAAACCCAAAACCCTACCACGTAAACATAATGACTCATAAAGATTTTATGGATTGGGATTCATTAGTTTCAAAGGACTATCAAAAAATATTGAAAGGAAAGATTGGCAAGCTTCGAACTGTCACTTTCAAGAGATCGGCTCCACATACTTTGTTCGTCAAATATTCTATGCATCCAGAAACGAAGACGGAGATTTTGAACTTGCCTAAATTGAAACAAACCGAGCCCAAAAGAGCATACAAATCGAAGCTACCAATTAGTAAGAAGAAACAAGAAGACGTCAACAAGATGTGTTCGATGAACATAATACCTGAAATTTATCATAACGACTACCTTAATTTACACTATACGAATACTGTTGAAGATTTTTTGGAGGATACGGATATTGAAGATTTGCCAGAAGTATAGCAATTCAATAATACATTTCTGAATGTTGTTTAAGAGTTTGTTTGATATTATTATTATTGAAGTAACGATAGCATTTATAGAATTTTTACCAACTTTATTTAAAACTTAACTTAAGAATAGCATATCTGTGTTTGATCTCCTTATAACAATTATGAGACTGCTTAGAATTTATATTTGTTTTTGATCTCCTTATACCAATTATGAGGCTGCTTAGAATTTATATTTGTGTTTGATCTCCTTATACCATTTTTTTAAATTGTACTTTAATGAATAACACTACCATCTTCAATAAATGGTATTTAATTTTAGGTATTACTCCATTTAGATATTTCTCGATTCAGTGGTAAGCCTACATAATATTATCTAAACCGTTCCTCGACCATGTCAGAGATTTATTTAACTGTTTTGTATGTGTATTTGTTATTGTGGTTTATCTTTATCGTTTGCAGATACAATGTGCTGCATATTTAACTGTTTATCATAATATTTTAATTTGTGTAGAGTTTTTTTTGGTTTCATAGCACAGGCAGTGTCAAGATGCCTTGAACTTGACTTGATTTAAATTTAAATAAAAAATACCACCAAAAATACTTCTTTTTGTTTTTATATCATTATTTAACCCTAAATGGTAAGATCCATTGCGCATCACCTTTATTTCTAACGGTGATATTCTATTAAGGTGTAAGTATATATTACAAAATTTCAATGTGTATAAACCTGAAAAAAAGCTTACAAGCTAAGGTGCATATGTTACAAAATTTCAATGTGTATAAACCTGAAAAAAAGCTTACAAGCTAAGGTGCATATGTTACGAAATTTCAATGTGTATAAACCTGAAAAAAAGCTTACAAGCTAAGGTGCATATGTTACGAAATTTCAATGTGTATCATCATCATCATCATCATCAGCCCGGAGGCGTCCACTGCTGGACAAAGGCCTCCCCCCAAAGAGCGCCACAAGTCACGGTCTTGAGCCTGAAAAAAAGCTTACAAGCTAAGGTGCACATGTTACGAAATTTCAATGTGTATAAACCTAAAAAAAAACTTAGAAAAAAATCTTACAAACTAAGATTTATATGTATACACACATCTAAAATGACTAGGGATAAAAAAAATCCTTACATTATTTTGTTATTTTACAATGTATTGTCATACAGTACATTGCATATATATCAAAATAATGTGAGGATATCTATTATCCCTGGGTATTTTTGATGTATGTACATCACACCAAAACAAAAAACACCTGTGTATGTTCTTGCAAAATAAACATTTCATTTCATTTCATTTCATTTCATTTCATTTCATTTCATTTCACCAATACAAATTAAGTGACTTTATATACGAACAAAGTCCCAATTAATAATATCCAAGATATTTTTTTGTGGGTTCAGCAAAAAGACATCCAACTCAGATGGTTCATTAGTTATTCTTACTTATCAACAAACCTGAACAGATGACCTTTAGTATAAATTAATTTCAAAATATTTCACCCATAAGTCCAGTAAGTACAAGTAACATTTTATAATGAATACATATTTTATCCCTAAGCATTTTGTGACAAATATTTTGCTAGACATTTGGTTATTCAGTACTTAAGACTGTTTGATAAGAAATAAATTATGTCCGTTTAGTAAATAGTTCAGAGGTTCATTTAAAAATATTACATAAGTCAATTGAGGCTTATGGTGTGTGATGCAACATCTTACGTTAAGTCTTTTTGCCTGATTGCATTTTGCTAACGAGTTGAGGACAAATGACTAAAGCGCCACTTATCTCCTAAACTATTGAGTTCAGATTAAAACTATTAACTTCAGAACATAGTAGGCAGAATTATGTTTAAAATACTCTGGGAAATTCTAGAATATGTTTATTAGGAAACGAGTTATGAATTTTTTTCGTCAAAAAAAAACTTTAAAACGCTCCCCTGTAAAGTTGGCGGAATGTCGCTTTAGTCTTTTTGCCGGGAAAGGGACGATGCATATTTCTGGCTCCGTTATGGCGTGCTCCTGTGGGGTGCCAGCACGTATACGCACAAGACTTGTTTGTAATGCAGAAGAAATGCCTGCGCATCCTCAACAACTTACGGGGAACGGAAACCTACCGGCCGCGTTTTAAAGACAAGCAAATCCTCACCCTCCCTTCCATTTACATACTACCAGTATGTATGTTTGTGAGATAGCATCTGCACTTATTCCGCCAAGTTAAAGATGCCCCAAACCGCAGAATAGTTACTCAAAACGTAAAATAGACTTAACTTACCAAAATCAAACCTAGCTATGCACAGAGACAGTCCATAATGTGAGATTTATAAAAATATATATAACAAGGCAGGCAAATATATGTACTCGCAGGTATTAAAGACGAAAAAAAAGAGCATTTGTTTAAAAAAAAGTTAAGTTTTCGTAACAAAAAAATGGTACCACACAATTAATGAATTCTGGACGGCTGATTGCCCCCTTAGGTTACAAAAATTGCCATGAATATTAAATAATGGCAATGGTATTGTTATTAACTCGGCCTCCATTACTGACAATGTTAGTTAAGAGCTATCAAAACGTTGACATTTAATTTTTTACTTTTCCGGGTCTTACGGGTTGTGATATAGTTGCCGTCACTGAATCTTTCCTCACAGAATCAGTCGAAGACCCTGAAGTAGTGAGCAGTGACTGTAGTCTGACACGTCGTGATCGCGCCCATACAAACGGTGGGGGCGTGTTGCTGGCTTGTCGCCTGGTGATACACCTTGAGAAGGCGGAAAGACTTGGAAACACCAGACGGCGAAGACCTTTGGGTAATGCTTACTTCTGAACAGTCGGTTTTTCACGTGTATGTAGTATACATCCACCCTCGTGCCACGGATAGTACTTATATCCAGTGGTTTCAAAAAGTTGAATCAGTGATCGAATCAATGAACGAAGTGGCAATAATTGTTTTGTTGGTGATCTTAATTTAAATCCAACTTACACCTCTCAAAATATTTTGAATAATTATTGTTGTTTTTTGAATGTGTTAGAGTGATATGAACGAGGTATGGAACGCATATAGAGGTAAGCTAGATGTGGTCAGGTGCTGGTGCCGGAACGCGTCCATATTGCCGGAATCAATGAAATTTAAGTCGGCGGACTTGCCCCGAAACGAGATGCTTATCACCCACCGCTAGATATCCTCATCTCTTTAGTCTCTAGGCATCTCGATATCATCGATCCCAGTAATGTGGATCTTCATCAGGATTGGAATTTTGAAATGTCATGGAATAAGGTTCTTCAGGCGCAGGACGTTGATACTTCAGTTTCAGCTTTCTACGAAATTATATATAGTATGTTTAACATTGCCATAAAACCTTGTAAGCGATATCCTGTTTGGTTTAGTGCCGATTTCATTAGAGATATAACTGAAAAAATATACTGGCCCTGATGCGGTTGATGTTTTTGCTAACATTTAACAAGCGTTTTTCTGTGTGATGTGCCAGTTCTTGATCACAATGCTGCTAATAAGTGTGACCTATCTAACTGTGTCAACATTAATGCGGTAATTCCGTACGACATATTAGTTGCAATTCAACGACTGAACCCTAGTTCTGGAGGACCAGATAATATTCCTGCGTATATTAAAATGGTGTAAAGACTTCTTTGTCCTTCCTGTCTATCACATTGTTAACGTTGCAATTTGTAGTGATAAATATCCGGAAAAATGAAAACTTTCAAGAGTAACTCCTATTCCTAAGTAAGTAAGTAAGCTAAACTTTTCGAGTTAGTAAGTCACATATTAGTAACTAAACAGCTAAAGCCTTTTACGTGTAACTCACAGCATGGCTTTAGAGCTCACCGTTCAGTTAGTACCAACCTTCTAGCAGTTGTTGACGTGATCTCGCAAAATCTGGATAAAGGTCAGCAAGTTGAAGTGACATATTTCGAGTACAATAAGGCTTTTGATCGCGTCGATAACGATATACGCCTTAATAAACTCTGTCAAATAGGGTTCGCGCCAAAACTTTTCCAATTGTTTGCTAGTTACCTACGCAATAGGCAACAATTCGTGAGGCATGGATGCTATGTATCCTCACCTTATTCAACCGTATCTGGTGTCAGTCAAGGCTCTATCTTAGACCCGCTCCTGTTCGGCGTCATGATCAATGATATCGAAAATACTATTAAGCATGATACCTGTCTACTGTATGCAGACGATCTAAAACTCGTATTTGGAGCAGGAACAGGGGGCCAGCTGCCAGCCGTTGCAGGATGACATCGATGCTGTTTACCGCTGGAGTATCGCAAAAAAATTACATTTCAACGTAGACATATGTTGCGTCGTGACATATTGTCGTGCTGAGACACCTATGCATACCCAGCTTGTTAGGATCGCAAATTTTGAAGCGCGTTTTGACCGTTTAGGATCTCTGTGTTACCTTTGATTGTTACTTACGTTTCATGATCATGTCAGGAATGTAGCCACTGAATGCTTTAAAAAGTTAGGTTTCATTACAAGACATGCACGTGCTTTTCGTGATAAAAGAGCCATTAAATTGCTTTAGACATCTCTTATAAGAAGTAGACTTGAAGCAGCATCGATCGTATTGAACCCCTATGAAAGTACTTACTCCTTACTCGCAGAAAAAGTTCAAAAAACTTTTTAAGGTTTCTGTAAAAGAGTTTACGGTTATTACCCGTTTTTATACCCAAGTTTCTGCTTTGTACACTTAACTTTAATTCCCTCGAAGTGAGGCGAAATAACAACCTACTGACTGCGGTCTGCAGCGTACTGCGCGTTGATACGGATTGTTCCGATCTGGTGGCGCAGTTTGTTAGAGTGACCGTTCCTTTTGAGAAGAATTTTCTTAGAGCACGAACTTTCAATGTCCTAGCACCTCCTAAAGCACATACTTACCGTGTCCCACAAAAATTCCGCGACCACGCGAGCATTGACGCTGCTTAACTCACTTCTGTCATAAGCACCGTGATCATGACCGTATGTCGTGAGTGCCTGAAATATTGCGAGGCGATGGATGGCAGTGGCACTTGTATTTGAAAGTGTGTTCTTTTTTTGTGTTTTATTTACTATAAGCTAGTTTTAGTGTATTTTTTACTCAATTGTACAGCGTCTTGGTGTTAACTGTAAGGCTTCAAAATATTGTTTGAAGTAGTAAATAAATAATAATATAACGGGACTCAAGTATCAAAACCTTTCAATCCTTTGTGCTGTTTGAAGAACGAGAGCAGTTTTAAGATAGTTTAATATTAACAAAAATATCTTCGGTCACATTATGAGTACACCTATCCAGTCGCTAATCATTTCGTGTTACCAGCTAGTGATATTTTGAATTAGCCGCCTTTTACTGTGTCACCACTCGCTGGTGTGGTTGGACTCTAATTATTATATAACAGTCCGTGAGCTCTTAGAAAAACCTTCGGGTTTCGGGGAAAATCGCAAGGCTTCGTGTAGTAGAAAATGACAGTGCACTTGTTGTGTTTTCATTGATTTATATAGCAGTAAAACCACCACTGACTTATTTATTTAATTTGTTATTTTCGGAAATCGATTTCTGTCACTAATACGCTACTAATACTAATCTTAGCCTAATTGTGCAAAATGTAGGTAGTTACAGAATTATCAACGAGTTTTTCAAGTTGTAGGTGATTCTGTAGCTCTGCTTACCCCACTCTGGGAACGAAGGCGCGAGTATTTGTATGTGTGTAAGATGTGTATTTCCGTGGGGAGTCAACTTAAACAGTATATTTCTGTAAATAGCCAACCACGGGAAATTGTTTATAATGTACCCATACATTTTTTTGAAATGAAGCTGATAGTTTTAAGAAAGGTATTGATTTTTACCATATTAATAAGGTTCAAGACCGAGTTATAGAAGCAAAGGGGATTTCGAAAAAAACATTAAGGCATATAATATATGTATAAATGTAGTTTATAAAAATCTACAGGTGGACATAACAGCTCTTTATACTTCCAAACTAAAGTAGTGTGTGAAGGCGGTGTTATCTATTTAAATTAACGATGGAAGAATTCGAAAATGATGATTTTGTTTTTTTTGTGTCATGACAAAAGTCATATTGCATTAAAATTGGAAAAAGATAAATAAACGTAATATCATTACATTAAGATTTAATTTTTACTGATGGTTATTCTTTACATAACTTTTTACGGTAACTTCAAAAAGTTTTGCAAGTTGTTAACAGAACAGAACCGCATATCACGATCGCGTGACATCGTCAATACCCGAAGTATGCTTCTAAAATCCGAAGATTTTTTTAGGAGCTCACGGACTGTACTTAGGTTCTAATAACAAAACTCCGAACCATTCTGCCATTTATGCTTGGTCTGCACTGGTCAATTTGGAGAAAAATAGACGTAACAATCATGATTCAGCAATGCCGCCGTTTTTAAACAAAAAGACGTATCTCCCGTTCATTGGCTTGAAGATAATGGACATACTCTTGTGACTGATAAGGTTTAACATCAAAAGGGGTCTTTAAGCATTAAATCGTTTTGTTTGTGAAGGACAAAATACCTGAGCGGTGATCGAGATTCTATTATAGGCTTCTCAGCAAATATTGTGTTTGCTGTGGACTCCTAATTCGACGACGTGACATATCGTCCAATTATTTTCATATTTGTGTTCTTCCGAAAAGCGAGAGATTCATTTTCTACATGGGTTGTTGGTAGCGTGGAGTTATGACGGTTTTCCTTAGTCTTGCTTCATTTATTTGGCTATAAGATAGCTTGAGCGCTGCTAAAGAACATAATTCCTTTTTAGCGTTTTGAATTCAAACTATATAATAGTTAACATAATTTCGTCACGTCCGTTACTTTTTCACAGAAACTATGACAGTTATTAAAGTACAAATATATATAAATATTTTAAAATCAAAGAAGAAATAAGTAAGCGAAGTACAAAACCGAAGCACCTAAGTGCTCTCAGGCTGTAGTTTCGCGAGTCATCATTTCGCTGCCCCAATTCAATAGAAGGATATCTTAAAAAAAAGCCTTAATTCAAGAAATCATTTAGCTGCTCTATCTATAAGTAAGTGCAGGTGTAGTGCATAATTGTTTTCCTTCGTATTTTCACGGAAACGTACGAACTGCAGTCACCCTCAGTACTTTTTGTACTGTGACCGACTGAAATAGCAAGACACTTTCGTACGTTTCCGTGAAAATACGAAGGAAAACAATTATGCACTACATCTGTATATGTTTTATGAGACAAAATGATTATTATTTTAATATTATAATTGTAATTGGCTTTTACTTTTGTTAAGGTGTATTTGCAAATGTCAACTATAACAAGAAATGCTAAAAACAAATTAATTAAATATTGAAGTGGGGCTCCCATACGACGCGACGACGCGCTGGCCTAGTTGGTAGTGACCCTGCTTCCGAAGCTAGCAGTCCTGGGTTCAAATCCCGGTAAGGGCAGATATTTGTTTGATGAGCGCGAATATTTGTTCCTGAGTCATGGGTGTTTTCTATGTATTTAAGTATATATTTCTCTATATAAGTATTTATATCGTTGTCTAGTACCCATAGTACAAGCCTAGAGCTTAGTTTGGGACTAGGTCAATTGGTGTGACATTGTCCCCAGATATTTATTTATTTATTTTATTTTTTTATACAACAAACGTGATTGTATGCCGTTATTTGCTCTCTATTAAAAACGGAAACAGACAGACGCTTGAAATATTCACAGAATATTTATTTGTATATTCAATTTAAACGTAAATAATAAAATAAAATAAAATATTTTAAGGGGGCTCCCATACAACAAACGTGATTTTTTATAGGTAATGGTACGGAACCATTCGTGCGCGTTTTTATGTGTTTAGATAAGTAAACTTGACTGTATTAGCAGCCGATTAAAAACAAAACGATACCAACAGGTGTCATAAATAAAATAAAAGGATAGCGCTTGGCTAAAATGGCTAACCAATATATATAGCACATCGAGGAGCACTCCCATGAATATTCTAATAATAAATAGCGTTCACTTGTAGGTCAAATAGTCAACAAAGTGCCTGCATCTCAGTGGCTCGGAGTTCATGATATGAAACTTCATGCCGCATGTCGCGGTAGTCTCAGGGCTGCAAATAAATGTCAGCGTTGCCAAAATGGAGTTGCAAGCATTACAATTATAAATTTAAAAAAAATCTTCCAACCTTTTTTAGTCAAGGTACACTTCAGATGAAAATATAAATACATTATGTGAAAATTATTATTTTTTATTTGGGCAGTCCATATACATCAAAACATCCTCACATTTTTTCACAAAATAATACCTAATTAATGTGTAATTTAATTACACTTATCTATTTTAAAACAGTGCTTTTGCGATAGCTTAAATATATTGTCCTCCTTTAAAAAATATTATTTGGGCTGTCGTAATTACTTAAATAATAATGTTTCAGACAGCGAAGACCTATATTCTAAATAGTTTTTTGAAAACAATAAGCATTTTTTTTTCAAAAGGGATTATTTTGTGTCGTACAAAAATGTGAGGTAGCTCTTTTTCCCACAACATTCTACCTTGTCGCAGTAATGCCTTCGACACGTTAGTGGCTTTACCGTGACAAAGCCCTAAAGTGATCAGCTTATACGGCCGACCGTACCCGGTAGTGTAACGCCAAGTTCTAAAGCTAACCAGACTAGACGCTGCAGCCACACCTGCGGCCGCAGCAGAACGCGAAGATAAATGATTGTGCCTCTCTAATGAAGGTCGAAGAAAGCGAGACGCTGGGAATAATAATATCATAGACACTGAACACATATTGTAGCTTAATTGTAGCTTAGAAACAAGGATTTCCATAATATTTATATGGCATGATATAACAAGTACAAAACAAATAATCTCTTCATATTTGTTATTAATCAGAATGTCCTGGGGCTCTATTCTACTTTGTAAAACCTTATTGTTTTTATTTGACATTTTATTTATTGTCAACGTAACGTCTGTTTTTTTTTGTCGTCGTAAATGGCGGCCGCGGTAGAGAACTATAGATTTTACCGAGTGAAGATCCCCTGGGCCTCTATTCAACACCGTAAAAATAATATCAAATTTGACCTTTTATCGTATTGTCAATGTTTTGATAGCTCTTATGAACATGACAGTAATGACGGTCGACTCGAGATGCAAAACAATACCATAACAGGTCAAATACGATTTGGATTTTACCGCCTAGAATAGAGGCGCAGATCACCTTATTATGTATTGTTCCAACACTAAAAATAGTTTACGTCTTATACTAAATTAGTAGTTTATATGACTGGACCATAATGAGAGGCAAGTTTCATAATAAGAATACACGAGTGTTTGAAAAAGTTTTCATTCAAAAGTTACTATGAGGCACGCTCGCAGCATAGTCGAATTTTGCTAAGGTGATAATAATGTTGAAATATTTTTATTAAGCTTCCTGTTTCGCCATCATTTCGACATACTCATTAAAGAAACAACGTGAAATTTCGATTTTGCTAACCAATATCACGTTTTCTTGTTATGTCTACGAAGTTTTAACTGCTACGGGTTTCGTAGCTCTGCTACGCACTTAGTAATGAAAGTTGGGAAATACCAACCCTGGTAAAACGTGGAAACCCTATGTTTGCTTAAAAGAAATCTCAAACCTTAAATGCGGGGCCGTATTCCATAACATCGAAGGAAATCAACTTAAATGTTAGCTGGAGTGCATAGAACGCGTTTTCATAGTTGCATTGGTTCTCATGTTTGCCACACATATTGCAAGATTTCAATAATATTTCAGATGCGATGTTATTTGTTATTCCGAGGATTTTGTTAACATTACGATATTTATTTTGAGGAAGCAAATGAAATACGACTATGGCCTTTTCGACTGTTAAAATAAACGGTTAATTTGGTCGCTGCTGACGCTGTTAAGAAAATTCCCGGTGATAGCAAACTTTTGTGTGATGTTTGATGACCACGGGTATTTGTTCCTGAGGATGTTTTCTATATATACTAAGCATTTAGGCCACCCTGGTGGTAAGTGGGATCTGTGACCCATAGACATTTGCATTCTTAACCAACGGTGTTGCCAACCCTGAAGACTAAAATGGAAGTGCCTCAATGCTAGTTATTTCACCAGTTGTCTTATCCTCACAGTGCTGCTTGGCGGTAGGTTTAAATGGATAAAATGGTGGTAGTCATCTGAACGGATCTTGGACAAGGTCATATTACATTATAAAAGTTCAATACAAAGTGTAATTGAGGGTCTGATCGTTCCACGATTATTGCCCGAGTCCGTAATAGTACAGTTATGTAGAGGACATAACATTTACATGTTGTGATACCAAAATCACAAGCAATTCCCACAAAAAAGGGTTGACAATGCGCACAATCACGTCCATTTTGAATTACCACACGTATTACCAACGTGAGGAAACAAATACCAACATCAAAACCACGTCCGCTCGCTCCATATAATGGTGTCATTACTGCTATCAGAGATAAAAAGCAGAACCTTTTGTCTCGAACACATAAATATTAAAAAGACTTAAATAATCGTAATTGCGAACGATGTTTTTGCAATTAAAGCCAATATATATGCAAGATTAAGGCAGCACGGAAGATTTAAGGCCGAGTTAAGTCCGAGACGGGGCGAGGATGGCCGTTTGAATAATATTACGGGCTGAAGAGCAATTTGTGTTGAACTTTTTTTCTTGTGGATTAACGATGGGATTTGTAGGTGCGATGTGGAAATGTCGAAGTATCGATTTTATATGCGCGACCGCCATTTTGGAAATAATGATAAGGACCGTTTGCCGTCTTATGAGCTTCAAAATTTCGTAGTCGTAATATATAAATAAAAGGTACATTGATATGGAATGGTATAAAGGTTTGAGACAGGTTTAAATGACTACCTACCACACAATAGTTTATTATAGTATAGGTATATGTAGTTTTCTTTGACTTTCGAAAGGTGACTAGCTAAGTGGGGCTAATAATAAAATAAATCCTTTAGTTACATATTTACTTCATCTTAATCTTCAAATTCTTAAGAAATTTCCTAAATATTTTTAATCATAACACACAGGCATTTTTCTCTATACGTTCATGTTCTATTTTCAAGTGCAAGTTCTTTTTTGCCTTCGTAAATGTGATGGCATACCCGTTCTCTAATAGACACAAGATATTCAACCCTTTTTGTTCAAAAATAAGGTTGAACACTCAAAACGATTCAAGATGGATACGTCTTTGTTGGTAAGTAACGCAGTGTTATTTTAACGAGGGTAGTGCCTTGGGCTATAGACATGGACCGGTGCAGCCAGCTTTTGTTTTTGTTTCCGGAACAATCGAATCTTTTATAAAACTCGTTGCAGTAGAGTCTCTGCAGTTGTAAATAAAGAAACACTGTTCGCTGTTCCTTTACTTGGCTAAGATAAGAAAAACTGAATTCTAGTCGAGTAAATGTTGTTAGAAATAGAGTCCTTAAGAAAGATACCTTTTTTAAGTTGTTTATTGAGCTTGCACCGCCTGCCAATTTCTATTGGATACTTTTAAGAGATCGCTAATTAGCGGTATAAGCGCCAGTTGACTCACTAATGTAACATTTATGTTTTGCATGTTAATTCTTTTACATAAACAAGTTCCCTTGCTGCATGTGATATTCTAAGTATAAAGAGTTTTTGTACTATATGTACTAAGTTGTGAATGGTTGGCTCTTTTAGTGCGCTTTCAAATGTCATTTTATTTCAGACAAATGTTATGTAGGTACTTATCAACAAAATGGAATCTTACGATTTGATTTATAACGTCACTGTGACACAGTTCTTTGGTAAATCACTGTTCTTTTTTTGGATAGAAACTGAATATTGTTTTGTTAGAGAATGAACAGAAAATGTAAGCAAAACTTTAAAAAAAATATTTGTTATAAATGCAGTACCTAGTAAATAATTTTAATTTACTATTATTGGAACTTGACTGGAAAAAGCTCAAAGGCGTTTTAAATCTCGAGAATCATGAATGATTTACCCCATAAAACAAGAGTCTATCAAAAACATTTTAGTATCCCTGTATCTATCTACCTTACAATATTTAACGAATAAATATCTATTTTAGGCAAACGATTAAGGTCACTTGATTGATGTTTAATCCGGTAAGTATGTATTGTTTACATTAATGATACTGATGTTACAACATCCATCTCAGTATTGTGTACATGACAGGAGCCGTGGGCGGCTAAGACATTTCTATCGACTCCGCAAAATCAGGAAGAGATTGACTCGAGAGATTTTAGGGGACGGTTTTCTAACGAATAATTACATGAAAGTAGGTGTCTTGCTCATTTTACCCCGATGCTGGTTCATTTGTATAGTTAAGTAAAGACGCAGCGCGCATTTTTTTGGATTCCGATTGTTTAATGCTCGCTGTAATGTTACAGCACTGTACTCAGAGAAATTTTAGAGATGTTAAATTCATTTTTCTTTCAAACTTTTAATGAATGGCCTTCACTCCTGCTAAGGTATTTCGCCAATGTAGAGTTTTTATAGATACTCCCATGGACATATTAGATAAATGAGTCCATGGATATCACACACCAGGACAATGGTTCGGTGAGAGAGAGTGAATACTCTTTGGGACACAACAGCAAGCCCATGGGGTTAGCTCCACGCGCTACTTGAGTATAAAAAACCGTTACTAATAATAATAATAGTGCCCGGCCGATAAGAAGTCACTCCTGACACATTGCACAACCACAACGATTTTCTGAACATTGATTTGATTGTTTGTTGTTGGCAGCAGAGGAGCAGTGCTAAACATTTTTGTTGCGACTGAAAGAGCAGCAATAACGTTGTTTTACTGCTGCCAATGTTATCAACATACAGAAACTTCATGGTGGTGAAATGTTTCAAGATTGACGTTTGACGGGGCACTATGTGGAATGACTGTAATCTTCATTAACTGACTTTGATTCCGGCCGTTGTTTTACAGCATATTTAATCATAATTTACAAAAAGATCAGAACTTAATAAGTGCATTTTGATGAGCTGTTAATTTTGAGCATTTCTATGAAAATACACACTTTGTATGGTAATTGTTCATGACTATAGATTGATAAGATTGCCACTTCCGCAAGAAATGTATCATTTCTCGTAGTCCAGCCGGCTCCATGCAAACACGTAAATCCATTGCTCTGTTGCTGCTTCAAAGCGGGATCAACCAACAAACACGCTTCACAATTTTTATATTAGTAGGCATGGTGTGGGGTAAACAGAGGTTTCGCAGGTGTCAAATCGGCCTCCCGGGAATAACACGACCTTGAGAAGGTTAACGATCGTCCCAGGAGTACTATTAGTGGACTTTAGATTGATGAGAGCTTGACACGAAGCCAGTAAATAGTTTTTTTTTGGAAGCTTAAATAAGATTGTATGTCCTGGAATTTTGCTAGTAAATTTTTTTTTGCAATTGCAAAACCAGTTGCAATGCAATATTATGGTACCATCGAGGTGATCTGACAATGCAGTCGAGAGGTAGCGACGGCATACTTGTTGTACCTAACATGTATGTGTATATGAGATGGGGTTCGTTAGTTTGGTCTTGATAAGTAGATGATGTCTAAGCAGTTTTTTTTTTGGGAGAGACTTTTTCTGACTCGGTAAAACAATACATTTATTATACTGACATGTTATCGTATTGTCAACCTTATGATAATATTGAATTGCTTGCACTAGATGATGCTTATTAAGGTGGCTGTTTCACATGCAAATGAAACATGTAAATTGTTATTATACAATATAATAAGAGCTTCACGAACTTTCTCACTGAGAGAAGCAGTTTTTTTTGTCTCGTAAAATCTGAATACATTGGAGAAGAATAACAACAACTTAAGGTACACATAGGTATAGCGTACAGTGGGCAAATTTACTGTAAATAATGAAGGAAAATTTACTATCGACAAGATAATTTTGCCACTTTAAATTAACCGAAGCTAGTGAACTGACTTTTGCAATTTTCACTATTTCTTAAATTACATCATTTATTATTTAAATTTATTTAGGTTAAAATACCGAGTTTACTCCGCAGAAATCATTTATTTGATAATTTTACAAACCCGTTTATTATAAAATATGATTAACTATACGCGTTTTAAACCAACACTCTTGTTGATATTCTTACTGCCTTACAAATAAGGCGCACATTTGTCAAATATTATCATATATTATTATATACTCTGAACCCGGGCAGTTATATCAACACCCGCAGTTGTTTACCGCTCGGGCCTAATTAGGCTAGTTATATTTTATTGTAGGACTGGGCCACAAAATTAAGTCAAATATTGGCTCTTTGATACTAAACGCCTGAGAATTATACATTTAATTTTGAACCGTGCTCTCTAGACGCTTGGCTGCAATCGAATAAAATTAAAAATATAAGTTTTTATCAGGAAATATTTATAAATGAAGTATGTCTTATAACTACACTGTAAAAATACAGTGGTTAAGCAAATAGAGTTAAACTTTAATTAAAAGGGTAGTAGGCGGCAGGTACAGGATGTTTGCTTTCGTTTTTGGTGACGTATTTTTATACGAATATATGCTCGTTCATTAATTTGACTTTGTCACTGATAATGAAACACCGGATTGACGGGGGCAAAAATGTACCAGTGCTAGTGATTCATTAAATGTCGACTAAGTTTATCGACATCGATAAAAACAATTTTTAATCATCATTAATATCATTATCATTAAGTAATGGCCAAGTTTGAATACATTTTAATTATGTGCAAACCTCATTTATTTATATTTATCGCAACTATAAACAAACGGTATCTGACATTGACTCTGGCCTCGAGTCACTTTTGACAGCCATTGAAATTACGTTGAATAACAAATTCATTCAGTACAACAATATTCTTTAGCATTCCGACGAATAGGGAAAAAGATCAGATATAGATGATAAAGGTACGACTTACTTTTGCGAGAAATGTGAGATACATGTCACGAAAAAAATTGTCGATAAACTTAGTCGATATTTAATGATTAATGAATTACTAGCACTGGTACATTTTTTCAATCCGATGTATGCCATATAACATGTGTGAAATTATAACCCGAAGTAACTATGGGTACCTACCTAAACTTAACCTAAGCGTGTTTTTGGATCTGCTTAGATTTCCAATGAGTAATACTGTACTTGAGCTAAATTAGGCATTTTCTTTTCGTTTAATCTACACTTCATTCTTTTTTCCTAATCCAGTGACTGGCTATGTTTGCCCAGTGACGCATCCCCTACACTTCAGCCAAATCCGCCCTCGTGCGATAGATTCGGTGACCTTTCCCGAGACGAAACACGCGGCCGCCGCCGTGGCACCAATCACGGACCACAATCAAGAGTAGATTTACTTATCAATTAGATGTGGCTACGTTAATGTGGTGATACATTTAGGGACGGCATAGAGGAAATATATCGGGCACAAGTTGCTATTTGAGTACACGTCAAAGAATAACTATACACCCTATCTGTCTAGCCAGGTTTCATGTAAGCGGATTGGCCTTGTAACAGATATCAGCTTTAAAAGAAGGGGTCACCATTTTATGGGGGGTACATATCTATTAAAATACACTCACCGGCAAAATTAGCGAAACGAAAAAAAGGTGTAATTTTGAACCTAAAAAATTTACTGACTTCTAAATGAACAGATGGTTTTGTGTAAGGAAATAGTACATTGTTGCCTAGGCGCGGAAAGTAAGGGTTTTCCTGACGAGGTGGTTAGCAGGCCGAGCAATAGCGAGGCCTGCTAAAATACGAGTCAGGAAATCCTCGTTTCCGCCGAGGCATACATAATGCTTTTCTCAAACATGTGAGGAAATAATACAAATACATTTTTAAAAAGCAAGTAAGTAATTTAATTATGCAGAATGAAGGAATGTTACCGACTGTCAATTGTTTTTAAATACTAACCATAGAAATTGGAATGCAAATTCAAAAAGAAACACACGCATTGTGCTAAAAAAGCGAGCAGTTACCTTGGCTGTTTGGAATTTTTGTCTTGGTCCTTTTGATGTTGTATGCAAATTGACAGCATTTTAAAGAAAAATATAGACATGGACGGAAAGTGTTTTCATATGGTTTTTTTATTCCTAGGAGTTGAATGAGGCTCTTTCCGTCCTTGTCTTTCAATCGGAAAACCGTTTTTTCCGAGCATGTTTGAGAAAATAAATATTTTTGTTTCTATATATATTTCTGTTTACGTTAAAAGTTACACCTTTATTTTTCGTTTCGCAAGTTTTGCTGGTGAGTGTATTTAAATATATATAAACTCCGCATAAAATGGTGACCCCTTATTTTAAAGCTGATATCTCCTTCAAGGCCAACCCGGTTTACATGAAACCTGGTTAGAACCATCCTGAATAAAATAGCTCACTTTAAAAAAACTGCGTCCAATTTGGTTCATCCTTTTGAAAGCTATCACGTCTCAGACACACATACACACACACGGTACATTTATTACACATTTTTATTTCGGGGGTTAAGGCAGTAGTGGAGCAGGATTGTATTGTATTAACACAATAAAAAACCGGCCAAGTGCGAGTCGGACTCGTGCGCGAACGTGCACTCGTACCATTATTTATACAACATTAGACACTATGTTATAACGAATCTTTCCAGTGTCTACCTATTACCTCACAAGAAAAAAACGTAGGTTTTGTTCTAAAATAACACGACATACTTTTGACACACCTGTGAGTGACCCGATATCGTCCAGCTCTCACTGGTCACGTAAATGTCCATCTTTCCACGTGGCTTCGTGAAAAATGCTTCAAGAGTGCTTGCTTTTCCTTATGGGCGCTAAACCACTTAAGATGTTATAAAAAGATACACTCAGCTGATTCAATAATAAAGCTACGTCAGGACTTGGCGACTCATTTTGTTAAGTAAGGATATAAGAAGTGGTAATTAAAAAGTGCTGTCTTTTCTATCATTGAGTTATTAAATATTTTGCCTTACATATTTATATAATTCATCTTAAATGGTTCGCTATGCCGGAAAATCGGTTGGGCTAAAGAGACATATAAGCTCTGAAAGAAGGGGTCACCATTATGTCGGGGTTTCATCTGTTTAATGTTTATTTACGTATTGTACTTTTAACACAATGGCGCCACTGTGAAACGTCACGTGGCGTATGAAAATACTATAGTTATATAACAATTAGTCGTACATATCATACATAATTTAATTTTCAGAGTGGGGTAGCGATTCCTAAAAACTTGCTAACAATTCTGCAACCACACTTTCCAAAATTACTCTACGGAGCCCACGACACTAAACCTAGTACGATGGGACTACCGGATGATATATACATATACTTAGCCTCGTCATTATAAAAAAAATATGTTAGACAGGTTTTTTGAATTGAATCATCAGCATTTCGTGTTCCCCCGAGGAGACTAAATTGTATACTCGTATATATACAGTGTGTGGCCCAAAACCGGGGCGAAAAAAGTAAATGGGGATTCTTTAGAACATTTCAATTAACTATCACAAGAATCTAATATTACAAAGTCTATAATTTTGGAGAAAACAGCCTACAAAGTTAGAAATCGTAGGTAATGTATTTTCCCGTCGCGATATCGTCGCTTGGTCACTTGGTAGGCGGTATGTCTGAGTACAGGGTGCCATTGACAACACGCGGTAGATTTAGCGGTGTTTGCATTACATTGAATTTGCGATTAAGTTTGTTAGAAAAAAACTGAAAGTTAAGTTTTGATTTTACTTAGGTAAGACCATTATAATGTAATTACCGGTGATTTATAGAGCCCCTGTTTTTAATATTATCCCCGGTTTTGGCCCACACACTGTATATATATATATATATATATATACCATCCGGTAGTATTATCGTACTTCGTTTAGTGTCGTGGGCTCTTAGAATATAAATAAAGTTACCTTTCCATGAGTATAACACCTGTTTACCGAAATGTAAGGGATAATATCATTATCCTAATCACAATATAACGAAGAGTCTCCGAAACCAATAAAACCGTATTGCTAAGTCGCCGGGTATCCGACTCTAATTGTGCGTGTCGCCCCGAGGACGTTGGGGATTATATTAATCAGACCAATGGGCCAGAAAATACGTGAGTTTGCTGGTCGCCGAGTTCGCAATTCTGGGATGTACTACGAGCTTCTTCGACGGTTCTCAGCCGGCAAACTTAGCGTGATCTCCTGCGCCAGGGTTATACTTATTTAATTTGATGTAAAACTGAGACCCTAGTTTGAAAATCGAAGTTCGATGTTACGTTATTCTAGACTAAATCGAAAGAAAGGGATGAAGTTGCCACTAAAAAACTTACAAGTTGACGTGTAAAACTATTGTATTTTATGTAGGCTATTTGTTTATTAAGGTGGTGGGGTATTATATTTTAGTGGTGGACCTTGTGCAAGTTCCGTCCGGTTCGCTACCACTATCTTATCCTTTATCCTGCCAAGCAGTAGTATTTGCATTGTTGTGTTTCGGTTAGGGCATAAGACAACCGGTGAAATACCTAGCATTAGAGGCATTACATCTTAGTCCTCAGGGTTGGCAACACATTGGCGGTCTTAGGATTACAGTCTTAAAATTGTGGTCTTAAGAATGAAAATGTCTATGAGTCACAGATCCCATTACCATCAGGTAGCCTGGGAGCTCCATCTCCATGCCATGAAAAAAGGCAGTAAGCAGCAAACCCTAATTTGAGGTGGAGGAAATAAAGTTGTATAATTTAAAAAATCATTTTTACTACCACTGCTTCTTTTACTTGTTTTATTGCAATGCTGCTAATGAGTAATGATAAATTTAATCGCCAATAAGTTAAAAATAAAGTGTTTCTTCGATCGGTATTGAGACAACGTAAATAGTAATCACATTTAGTGCCCTGTGTTTTTGGGCTACACGATAATAAACATTAAAATAATAATCACAATGACAAGGCTCTATGTAAATATTAAACGTTTGTTCTGATCGACCATAGAACTTAATGTGTACGGGCAGGCGGATCAAGTTATACTTGCGATCGAATTCACTGACGATGCGATACTCAAGAAAAGAACACGGGGCACACTCTGAATGAATTTTAATGGTTAAGCAAGCGTTGTAAAAGTCGTTGAACGATGTAATATTTGTTTTGTTAGTGCTCTAGTCCGCCATTAGAATAAAATTTGAATAAAAAGTACACATTTAATTATACATTTTATTAGATTGGTAATACCTACCTACACGCGAAGATGTAAATAAAATTCATTTATTTAGATATAGTTATTATTAATAAGAATACTTATCAATGCATTTCCTACCAATTATTTCCAAAAATATTAACAAAAGTAATCGAATAAAAATCTTGGTAAACGGAATTTTAAAGATGTCTTTTCGTCTAGAATACTATTTGAAAAGCTAAAGTGGCGTTTATAAACCAATCGCGTCACTGGTATATGACGTGATGGCAGGGGTGTCAATCTCAACTTCTGGGCCGAAAGTTGCGGATTGATACACGGGTACGCGACCCCGGCTTCCCGAGCTACTATTGTCTTTACTTATCTTCCGAGACGATAGTATCCCTTTACCTTTATATCCTCTCTCACTGTCACAATGATTCCTTTCCAATCCTACTCCTATTCCTTTCCAATCCTACTCCTTTTCCTAGGTCTGCGGACGCCTCCTGCACAAAAACAAAGTCTGTTCCGGCTTTGACGGCAATCCAAAGTTGATAAACAAATGGTTTTTGGCTGATTAGGCGGAACAGCAAGGCATTGCAGAAGGCCAAGGGCGACAGCTGAGGTCAAAAGCGCTGTCGGTCAAATGCTGCATCCAAACTCTTCTCCGGTCGTAGCGGTTCTCCGTTCCATCGGATACAGAAGGGTGAGGACGAGAGAGTGCGTCTGTGTTTGCGCGTACGCTTATGCACTTAAATATATCCTGCGTAGATGACTGCGGCATGAATAAAGGCTCCCGAGACTAAGTCCTGTGGCGATGGGCAGAGGTAGAGAGGTCGGGTTGTGATGTGCACCCGGCTTTGTCTGATGCCTGCACACCGGCGGCTCCGGTATTGATGGTCGTTTCCGCGTTGCACCTGGGACAACAGCGTGGATTGGGCAGCAGCCAGAGTGACGGAGCAGCCCTATTTAGGGAGGCACTGCTCTCCCCGCACGGGGAGGGGACTAGAAAAGGTGTCCTAAACAAAGCTTGTCCTACACCTACTGGGGGGTAGTAACCGCGGCTGCCCAAGCATCCCTTTTTCGTGGTCGAAGATACAAGAAAAATATAAAAGCAACTACTATGACTTTTGGTGCGTGGAACGTCCGCACCCTTCTTGATCGTGACGTTAACCTTTGTCCAGAAAGAAAAACTGCTGTTGTGGCTAGAGAGCTTTCGCGCTTCAATGTGGATATAGCAGCTCTCAGCGAAACCCACTTGCCAGATGAAGGCGAGCTCATAGAACACGGCGGCGGATATAAAAGGTACCCCGGCTACAGAACCAAGACGCTCTGGTGTTGGATTCGCAATAAAGACCCAGATTGCTAGCAAATTGGAAGACTGTCCTGAATACATCTCAGACCGCGTTATATCATTGCGTCTACATCTAGACAATGACAACTATTTGAACGTTATTAGCGTATATGCTCCAACAATGGACAAGGATGATGAAACAAAGGGAAAATTCTATGAAGACCTTACACGCTTACTCGCCAGGATACGCCCGAGAGAGCAGATTCTTCTGCTAGGCGACTTTAACGCTCGAGTAGGCTGTGATTATGAAGCGTGGCCAGGGGTCTTAGGGAGACATGGGATTGGCAATATGAATAGTAATGGTCAATTACTGCTAAGCCTGTGTGCTCAATTCGGCCTGTCTATCACTAACACATTCTTCCGATTACCAGCTAAATATAAAACCACCTGGATGCATCCGAGGTCGAGACATTGGCATCTTATTGATTACGCAATTGTTCGGCAAAAACACATCTCCCAAATCCATGTCACACGCGCTATGCGCGGTGCCAACTGCTGGTCAGACCACCGACTTGTAGTCACAAAAGTTGGGTTCCGTCTGCATCCACCGCGCCGGTCTTGCAGACAAAGGCCACCCAACATTAATGTTGAGAGGCTCGCAGATAAAGAAGTGCGGACGGAGTACCAACACATTCTCTCCGATAAGTTGCTGTCTACCATCAACAACGGTGATCTTAATACCAACTGGAGTGCCCTCACTTCTCAGATTGTTGAAGTTGGAACGCAAGCATTAGGCCTGAAAAAGCGAATCCACCAAGACTGGTTTGACGAGAATGATGAGATGCTAACTAAAGCGCTCAAACAACACCGTGACCTTTTACATCACCCACAGCACGGTCGAACAGATGTATCGGACAGAATAAGACAAAGCAGCAATAATCTCAGAAAGATGACGCGGGAGATAAAATACAAGTGGTGGCTACAAAAAGGGAACACCTGCAGTGGCTCTCTGATACAAATCAACTTGGTGCGTTCTTCGGCGAGGTGAGAGCACTCACTGGAACAACTCAGCGGATAAGTGCGCCTCTAAGGTCACGTGACGGCGCGACGCTGTTGACGTCCAAGGTGGACGTTTTGAATCGTTGGGCTGAGTACTTTGCGGAGCTACTCAATGTTGATCGCTCAGCTGATATTCAGCGGATAATGGAGATCACACCTCTCCAGCAAAGGCCTGAGCTTGATGAGCCACCGACGTTGCAGGAAGTAATAGTAGCCATCAGGAGTCAACAAAACGGGAAAGCGGTTGGCGTCGATAATATCCCTGGTGAACTTTTGAAGTACGGAGGGGAGGGGCTATTTGATACGATATGGAAACTATTCACTCAGATGTGGTGCGATGAGCAAGTGCCATCTGACTTTAAGATCTCACGTATCTGTTCACTATACAAGAATAAAGGTGACAGGTCTAATTGTAATTCCTATCGTGGCATATCGCTCCTCTCCACACCCGGAAAAGTCTTTGCCAGGATTTTGCTCAACCGGTTAACCTCAGTTTCAGAAGAAATACTTCCGGAATCCCAATTTGGCTTCCGCCCCGAGAGAGGCACCTGTGAAGCTGTTTTCTGCGTTCGACAGCTACAGGAGAAAAGCCGTGAACAAGGTCGGCCATTGTTTCTTTGTTTTGTCGACCTGGAAAAGGCTTTTGATTGTGTTCCTCGTGAGGCCCTATGGATTGTTCTGGACAAAGTGGGCTGCCCGGCGAAATTTGTACGTTTAGTTCGACTACTACATGACGGCATGACATGCTGTGTGTCTGTGAATGAGGAACAGTCGAAATTCTTCCCCGTCAGTTGTGGTGTTAAGCAAGGCTGTGTTCTTGCTCCCACGCTGTTTGCCATCTATTTTGCAGCTGTAGTCAACGAGACCTTACAAAACGTACCTACAGGCATCCACATTCGCTTCCGAGCTGATGGAATGCTCTTCAATCTAGCTAGGTTGAAGGCCCGTACCAAAGTTTCCTACAAAATTATCACCGAGATTATGTACGCGGATGACTTATGCTTTTTAGCAGATTCCCCAACTTCTCTGCAACAGCTGATGACTGGTCTTGATGAGGCCTGTACCAAGTTCGGTCTTAAGATAAGTGTCAGTAAAACAGAAGTCATGACTACAGGCGCTTCAACAGACGAACCTCTGAAAATCTGCCACGGTCAAGATGTCCTAAAGCGTGTGGAGAGGTTCAAGTACCTGGGAAGCACAATAACATCGCAGTGTGACCTTGATGTCGAAATAAACCACAGAATTGGTGCTGCATCTGCCTCTTTCGGCAAACTTAGAGCTAAGGTCTTCCGCTCACATAATCTAAAACTGGCTACAAAAATTGCAGTATACAGAGCCGTTGTCCTACCAAGTCTGCTATATGGGTCAGAGACTTGGTGCCTTTACAGAAAACACATAAAGACATTGGATCAATTCCATCTCCGATGTCTGCGGGATATCATGGACATCCACTGGACGGACCGCATCAGAAACACTGAAGTTCTTCGACGCGCTAAGATCTGCGGCTTAGAAGCATATCTGATGCGGCGTCAGTTACGCTGGTGTGGTCATGTGTTCCGCATGCCAAGTGGAAGGATCGCAAAGTGCATCTTCTATAGCGAGCTTCAAGAAGGCAAGCGCAAGCACGGCGGACAGCTCTTGCGATACAAAGATGTGCTCAAAAGGCATATGAGAAGCTGCAGTATTGACCCCTTAACATGGGAGTCATCTGCTGAAAATCGCCCGGAATGGAGACATCTTTTAAGGCAAAACATTGATGCCTTTGAAAAGCTACGAAAAGACGAGCTCGACGCAAAAAGAGACGAGCTAAAAGCCAGACCACCAACGGCTTTAACTTATAATTATAGTGATGGCGTTCTCACCTGTCCGATGTGCTCGAGAACATTTAAGGCCAAAATTGGCTACAACAGTCACATGCGAGCACACCAACGCGCGGACCAACGAGGCGCTAGCTACTGAGCCTGTCCAGCAGTCGCTGTAGCCGAAATCGGCTCGGACAGTATTATTATTATTATATGACGTGATACGAAAAGTCACGTGGTCTACCAGTGACGCCATTGGTTAAAAACAAAACGAATAGAAACGCTAGTTAGCGTAGTGCATCTGGGCAGGGCCCTCTGGTTGTCGCTCGGTTTGTTGCCCTCTACGTAAGTATCCCCAAGCACAAGCAAGCGGGTGATAGGACCTTGTGCAGGGTCCGCCCGGGTCGCTAGCACCGTCTTATCCATTAACCTACCGCCAAACAGCAGTGTTCGCATTGTTGTGTTCCGGTTTGGGGATAAGACAGCCGGTGTAATGACTAGCATAGAGGCATTCCATCTTAGTCCCCAGGGTTGGCAACGCATTTGCAGTCTTAGGCTTGCAGTCTTGTGAATGCGAATGTCTATGGGTCACAGTTTCCACTTACCATCAGGTGGCTTGTGAGCTCGTTTGCCTTCTTTATGCAATAAAAAAAAACAGTTCTGCCGCTTTCCGTGGTGGTTTTAAGTACGCTGCCACCAAGTGTTGGAACAACTTACCGCCTCGTTTACGTGAGTCCCGGACCCTACCTGATTTAAAACTGTTTTGAGAAAGGGCCTCTTAGAACACCAAAACCTTTTACCAACTGCCGGTGGCCGCGTTGTCCCAACGTATGTGCAATAGTGTCGATAGTGCCGTAATATATTATATATTTTATTAGTTTATAATAAGTTCATCTTATGTTATTTTTATTTGTCATTTTTATTTATTCTTCTTGCACACTTACACCTTTTTAAAGACAATAATCACTATATTTATCCATACACATTTTATCTCACGACGCGATCGCGTTCAGCTACGAATAGGTGAACACCAGGGTTCAGCTGAAAACCAGCGTTGTGGCTCCGGCTGCAGCACATGCTAATAAGTCCTATTTGACTTCACACTACAGTGCAAAGATTTTATTTCCGCTCTAATCTTGTTTCTTCTTTTTTACCATGGCTGTTGTGTTGTAGTGTGTTTTTGTCAAATAAATGTTTTGAATTGTGCGTGCCGGCCTCGCGCACCGAGAGTTCCGTATTTAAGATAATATGGTTGGAAAACGCATAACAAAATACTCATTTTGTTATGAATTTTATCATCTATGCAACAAAGTCCATTTTGAGTAGCCAAAATTTTAATACGGATTTTTAAATATTTTTTATGTTTTCCACAACTGTAAAGTAAGGCAACTTCATTTTATTTTTCCCGTCAAAAAAAGTAACTGTCTTTAAATCAGGACAATCAGATAGATTTTTTGGCCCATAAACTTTGGAGATAAGTGGGGACGGTCATTTTTTGTAGATTTTTGGCTATAAATCAAAAATTACGTCACGGAAAATTATATAAAAATTGTTTTGAAATGTGCTGACTAAGCCCTTTCATATGACACCCCTTTTGCTATATTCGAATCACTTTCATTATTCAACCCCCTTTTCTAGACCATTTTCAAATACTTACGAAGATAATATATATATTTTTTACTATAAACAGATGCGGGCAAACAAGATATACAACTATGTTAAATTTCATGTTGATAGCTTGTATAGTTTCTTAGAAAAACTGCTGTGACATACACCGAAGTCTCACCATAAGGGTTTCCTTTTTACCGTTTTGGTACGGAACCCTAAAAAGAACTGTAATAAACCTAATTAAAACTAAGCTTAAATAAAAATGTGATTATGCGATGCGTGCGATGCGAAAAAGAGAGGGCCCCAATGGTAAAGTACCACAGATGCTGGCAGCAGTTTCTCGTAGTAAAGCAATACTTATGCGTTGCCCGAGGTAGATACCATCCTTGTGGTCTCCGGTTGATACTATTAGTCTTTTCGAAATTTCCTTTAAACGGCCAATAACACCGGGTCTCCCTCCAGGGACCAAGGGTCTCAATGCGAAGACATGAAGTTATATTCTGCGCCAAAGCACTTGTACTCATTCTTCTTTTGAATTTCTTCTTCTTGGCCTCATGGCCTCCAGCCGCCGCGTCTGGGTTATTTTCTGTTTCGCCGAGGTGTGACGAGGCTAGGGTGACTAGGGTGTCTACCTACACAAGTAGCGTCTCACACCAGCACTCGCCTCGTACTGCAAGGAATTAAAGACACGCCGTCCGGTCTGTCGTCGTCATTTTACAATTGCTTATGCCTCATAGTTGAATAACAAATACGAGGAAACCATAAGCTTCTCAAATTACGAAAAAACGACTCGATATTTCTAAGCGGCCCCCAGGGCCCCAGTTTGTTTTGCCCCTTGTGGTTGTTTAACTTTGTTGGAAGTTTTTTACCAAGTCACGTTATTGCTATTGTATCGGTAGCTGGTAACGGTCACATTTTAATCATGGTCACGTTTTTGAATCGATGTTGACCTTTTCGAAAACTTGGACTATACTTTTATGGAATCTGCCCGAAGTGTGGGGTAAACTTATGAAACAGACTCACCTTTCCAGGTGATTCTTTGGCGTTATAACCTTCTTGGGAGCAAACCGTTTGGAATGCTGAATCGACTTCGTCACCTAAACGTAAAAACCTACCTAGAGCAGAAGTGACCTGCACGATGTAAACTGCACCTCCAAACCACATACGTGCAGGAATCAGCCAAAGCTTGACGAGCATCACGCAAGGCCTCTCTACCTCTTGTCATCACCGTAGGTCTTGATTAATCGGAATCCTGTTTACGGAAGCAGTCAGGTGCGCAGGATATATTAAAGTGCACAAGTGTTCGCGCAAGACACCAGTGCACATACTCGCCGTCGCTGTTCTGAACCAGTGGAGTGAAAATCGTTATGACCGGAGAAGACGTTGTACAGTTCGAACAGTATGATCTCGTCAACAGCATATAAGGAGATCGAAACCACTTTCACGTTGTGAACCTAACGGAAAATACAAAGGATTCGTTGGTCAGATTGCGAGTGGCGAAGCGCATCTTTTACTCGGAACTTGAGAGAGGCAAGCGCAATAATGGCGGACAATCCTCAAAAAGATGTGCTTAAGCGGCACATGAAAAGGTGCTACCCAAAGTCATCGCAATGGGAGCAGCAGGCCTCAAACCGATTAGAGTGGGTGTCCATGACTTTGGAGCCCCTTCGGTGTTGCGAACTGGATGCTAAAAGGTATGAATTGAAAGCCCGACCACCCGCGGCAATCAATTATATTATAAATATGTCGACGGTGTGCTCAGATGCTTACTCTGTGGCAAAGCTTTTCCAAAAAGGTTAGCTACGGTTAGCAACATGCGAGCACACGATAACACTTTTCACGGAGTTGAAGCAGTTGCCTTGGTCTAAGCCGGCTGGATAGCATCAACATCATCAGACAGTTAAACTCACAACCCTTTATGGGCTTCAAGCTGTCGTGTTATTCCAGGTATCCCAGTTTTCACGCAAAAAAAAGCATAATTCAACGTGACATTAGCGGATAACCTCAACGGCAACACTGGCTGGAAATCAAATTGAAGGCGACGGGCGAAAAATACATTATCTACGGTATCTCGCTTCACGAATTTTAGAAACGAATAAAGACAACATACATAGGTTCACATTTATTGGGTGTGTGTGTGTATATAATGATGACATAAATAAAAACCCCTGAAATAATTGCCACCGTTAATTTAAAAAATGATAACCCTTAAAAAGTCCAAATGATTTTATAAACCAAGACTAATAACTTTATCCCTGTACTACATACTTAGTTCAGTAAAATTAACTGTAACAAATATAATACGACACGATAATATTTCAAAAGCAATAAGGTTTTACCGAGTATAATAGAGTCCCTGATTTTATGAAATTTGATAGAAAAGTACTTAAGCGAGGCAATTTTTGGAAAATTGAGGATTTCATTGAAATCTGTCTAATGTTCGGGGCGAAGTACTAGTTTCTGTTGAATACTAGCTTCTGCCCGCGACTTCGTCCACGTAGATTTTATATTATCATTATTAATTCGGGATTATTATTTTTTTCTTGATAATAAGTACTGTAGTCTGTGTGTTAATCTAAGATATAAAAGCTATCTCCATTTCCATTCAAATCCTAAAGACATAAATACGACATAAAACATTTAATTTATTAATTATTTACAGCCCAAGGTTTTTTTTGTATGAAAACGGCGTGTTGTAAAAGTGATCGTTTCTGACCCCAGCCAAATATGTTCATATTTCAGAACAGTGTTGCGAAAAGTGATATATTACCTACGACGTTACTACTAACATCCTATCGGGTTCAAAATTCAAATAGACCTTCATATTCACCCCCTGTATTACGGTCGGTTGTATCGTGGTGCATAAACTATCCGTCACTCTCGCACTAGCTTAGTGGTCAGAAAGTGACAGGTGTAGTGTGGATAAACACGAGGATAAATCTGGGGACCTAGTGAAAAAGGGTATAAGTCAACTAAACTTGTTTTACAAAAGGGTATATACATAAAATAAGTGTACTATACTTAAACCCTTTTTCACTTGGGCTTCAGGAGACTTACATCCTTTTTCACTAGGATCCTAGAAATAGGCCCGCAGGCAAACACGTGTCGTGAGGTTGAAATTTGAGAGCGAGATTAATTTCAGGTTTAATTATCAGGATACAGTTCCGAACATTCACCGTGTTTGTCTTTAAGTTGTTATTTGGAATTAGCAAAAGTTCAGAATTGAATTCGTAATCGTTTCCTGCAGAGTTAACCTACTAATTCTACTAATAGTGGTGGTAGGACCTTGTGCAGCGTCAGTCCGGATTGCTACTACCATCTTATCCATTAAACCACCGCCAAGCAGCAGTGTTCGTATTGCTGTGTTCCGGTGTGGGGATAAGACAAACATTGAAATTACTAACATAGAGGCATTCCACCTTAGTCCTCAGAGTTGCCAACGCATTTGAAGTCTTAGGATTGCAGTTTTGTGATTGTCGTCTTGAGATTTCAAATGTTTTTGGGTCTCAGGTCCCACTTACCATTCCATAAAAAATAAATGCGATAGTTTGTGTGTGTGTGTGTGTGTGAGTTTGTTACTCCTTCGCGCTAGCTCATACTCTTGATTAACACGTAGGTCACTTTTCATGCCGGAAAATTTTAAAGTTCCTTAGGGAGTAACGATAATTGACACCTATTGTGTGAATGTGATGCCCTCGCTGGAGTAAGAATGAAAATCCTCGGTTGTGGATACCCAGAACCGGACGATTTCAAGGCACTGTCATTGCACTCCACTATCCGCTTTTTGGAAGGGGTGGAGGTTGCATTGGATTAAGTGCTAAAAGAGGGGTAATTACACAAAAGATCCCACAGGGTCGAAGTGTATCCGTAAGGACTCCACCATAAAGATAAGATAAGATAACGATAATTGAAATCTAAGCGGATGAAGTCGCGGGCATAAGCTACTCGTAGCTACTTATAAAGTAAATGACAGTAAAACACTGACTCTATATTATTAAGGAAATGGGGTGACTTTCAATGGATCCCATGACATGAATTTGACGAAATTTATTTGTAGAACCACCTCTCACATGAGAAAATATTATTTCAATCGGTTGACAATTGGTGGAAATGAATTAGGAACACAAAACTCACTGATGATCATTTTATTTTAATTTAAATTTTCAGATATGTATTAAATGATCGGTAAATAAGCTTTTTGCATTACATACATACATTAAATCACGCCTGATTCCCAGAGGGGTAGGCAGACCACTTCTTTCTACCTGCAACGATTTGGTAAAATTAGGCTTTTTATAATAAATATTCAAATATAAAAGTAAAATAACAATACTAATACAACAAATAAACATTATGAAAACCTTACCTATATACGAGTGCTGCCGGCAGCGGGGCAGGGCTCAAGCTACCGGTGGTTAGGGCTGCAGAGAGAGGAACCTCCACACAATTAAATTATCGATGAAATGCAAATTATTTGTATTATTAATTTTAAATTGTATTAATAGTTTTTGATAATCATGATGACACGTAACTAATGCAAACTAATTTGTTTCATGAAATAAATAAAGTAAAATAACGCCATGCAGACGAATTAAGAACTTCTTCTTTTTTTAAAGTTAGTTTACAAGCTTACCTATTGCTTGCATGCTTTTGACATGGTATTATATTGGTTTGGCTTTTCTGTCAAGCCAATAAGAACTATACCAACCTTGGGAATTCGATAATATGTCAAAAGAGCTATGGTTTTCCGGAGTAAACACTCCTGGATCAGAGGTGCTTCCTAATTCAAAAATCGAACATACATATCAATTATTTTAAGATAAAACAGCTAACAAAAAATAAATTCAAATATCGAATCGAACACCGATAAAAATGCCACAGATTTGAACTTACATCTGGATAATCTAAGGCTGCATTCGCCCACGCCCGCCCACGGCGGGGCGGCCTGGCGCTTGGACCAACCCCCACTCGACACTATATAACCGCATTCCTCCGGTGCTTCGGCCATTCGGGTCCCAACCAGCGCGGAATACGCGCAGAGTTCGTGACAAGTGCCTAACCAGCCAGGTAAGTCAAGTGAACTTTAAACAATTTAAGTCTATGCTCGAACGTCAAATTAAAAAGAAAGTGTTCTTATTTTGAAAAGTTTCAAGAAGTTACCAAGTTTGGTATAGGTTCGATTTTCAACTTTAAAAATAATTAAAATATTAATTAAGTGCTGGAAATTGATAGTGTTCAACAGAAAATTTCAGCACTGTGAAAAAATATAAAGGAGTAGGTAAATTTTCCCTGAAGTAAATTAACGAATCCTAAACTTGTACATTATTAAAAAAAAGAAAAAGAAACAGCTACCTAGTAAATTGGATAGACTTTTAATTGGACTTTACTAAAACCTTTTTTAAATAGGTTCACTATTTCACCGTTAGGTACATAGGTATTGAAATTAACAAAATTCATTTTTTATTTAATTTTAATTACTCATAAATAAACTAACAAAAGTGGTGCACGGAAAAGAAACCTTATCCACAAAATAATAATTCTTTACTTGCGCAAAAACTGGAAATAAATCAACAAGTATATATAGATGATATACATATGAAAATACGTATGACCTATTACATTTCTAGTATCGGTGTAAGTATCGGTAGTCAAGTTACTGTTACTATATGCCAGTAAGATATTTATAAAAGTGTGCGTAAGGGGTGTTCCTTGACCCGACTAATCTGCCCCACTTACATATCATATTGAAATTATTGAAATCGTAAGCAAATATCATATCGTCGGTCTAGATGTGACACCTCGTTACTGTATATTATTCTTGTAAAAATATATTTACATATAATATTTCTCGTGTTAACTAAAGATCAGATTTTGCGTAACTATGTCGTTTCAAAATAATAGTATTACTTTAGTCTATACTCTGATTATTTCAAGATTTTATTTCAATCACTAACTATGCTCACAAGCAATGTGTTTAAAAAAAGGCGATTAATTATTTATATTCAAATTATAGGTTGATTAGTGTCGAACCATTTTTTTCTTCTTAAAGCGACAACGTCATAAATAAAACATATATATAATACACATAGCGCGAAACGACCGGCTGCACGATGGACAGGTGACCTTATAAAGTTAGTAGGAAGTCGGTAGATGCAAGCCGCAATGGATCGTTCTCGCTGGAAATCAAAGACGAAGGTCTATGTTCAGCGGTGGACGATTGCTGGCTGAAATTATTACGATGATGGTGGAGATGCTGAGGAATACACTTTAAACAGTAAAACTGTGTCAAATCACAGATTATTTTTTCATCATCACTACACAACTTGTTTTCATCATGGTACATATTTTAAACAACAAAAAAAAAGCAATACCAATTTAATCGTCTTTAAAAATCATTTTTTTGGTTTTAGTGAAATAACCCCTGAACCCTTCTCATTATTTTTTTGATTAAAACACACGTAAGATTTCCTATATCATTTACACGGTCTAGCCGACGGCGTTTCAGCAAAGGAAAGTTTAAACCAAATTAATAAATATAATAAGTACCTTTGATTAATTATGGAAAGGGGTTGCCGGGTCAAAGGAGCGGCGGGCTCCGGTAGCTGACCTGTGGATTATCTGTTATGATAAGAATATCACGAATAAACACAGGAATTATATTATTTCGTATTTACCTCTAACCGTCGCTTTTTAGGGTTCCGTGCCCGAAGGGAACCCGACGGGACCCTATTAATATGCCACCGTTGTCCGTCCTGACTTTAAACAGATGTATGTTTTGAATTATAATAGATAGCAGGTTTTTTTTTCAGAATGGTTAAGTGAGACTTGGGCTCGCGCTGATTCAATTTGAAATTTAATTAAAATTGAAATTAATAATACCTACTCTGCGGCGGTACGGAACCCTCGGTGCGCGTGTCCGACTCGCATTTGACCCGTTTTTTTCAACATAATGTTACTTGTCATAAAAGTCAAACCTTAAAAGGCAAATTTATATCTTTTAATATAGAAAGTGGTATATGTATCGGAAAGTTTAGTCATATTTATTGACGATAAGGGAAATTCTGTAAAACAAAATATAATTAATCATTTTATTGTAAAACCCGACTTTTTCTATCTTCACTTTTTAGTACAATTCGAAACGATATCTCTAATGATTTGCACATGTTTGAAAGCTTTTTTATATTTTACCCATGTGTATTTTTTAAGTAGATAAATTACACTTTATTTATAATTTACAAAGGAAAACGTGGCGTGCTCGACACCTTTGGTCAAGGCTGTAAAAAATCAGCCTGAATATATACCAGCTAACCGCTATCATATTGTACCATTTGCAAAGGTCTTATTAGGGTTCAGGTCGCAGTGCAAATAATTTTCTGCCCCAAAATAACACTTTTAGACAAGCTTTTGTTGCCGACTGTACTTTTATGTACAGTCACCATGATATCCTTAGAGATTCGATATTTACAAGTCTCAACTCGTTGGATAGATAGATAATATAGATAAACATCTAGGTCTATGATAAACGCAGCGAAAATCCTATAAAAAAATAAGGACAATCACCGACAAAGTAACCTAGTCTCAAACTAAGGTCTAGGCTATGGGCAATACGGATAAACGAAGATAAACATACCTTTTTATCGAATCTGGGACCACTAGCTTTATAGACAGAGACTTTAGTATTTAGATCTCGTTAATGTACTTCAAATATCAGCCCATATCAATAACGGTAACAAGTAAAAGAAATACGAGGATAATTTGTACATCATGGAAGTCATGAAAACATAAAGTAATTTTAATTGCAACTTGAAACTGATTAGGATACATTCCTATACGATTATTAAGATAAACAACTGTCAATTGTAAAGTTTCAGGTATTGCCTAAACTCCCCCGTCGCCTTGTCTATCTAGAACCTTTAAACGAGCAATTCTTGTACATATACAGTGTGTGACATCCATACGAACATATATTTTAAGGGCAGTTAGATAAGACCCTAATTAACGTAAATTGGTACATTAAGTTAACAAAAGAAAACATATTTTTTTTCATACAAATTAATTCGGCACGCAATGTATTCAAATAACCATGTCGTCTACGTAAGCACTTTCTGTTCATTGATTTATTGACGACGTTATTGTCAACTCAATATTGAGTTGTACATTGCTGCTCGATGGACCTTTTAAAAATGAATTACACTAAATTGATTGGAGCTATTAACTCAACTCCTTCTGTAAAAGGTTCACAACACTTAAAGCTATCGTTACTTAAAATTTATGTTCTTATGGATGTCACACACTGTATAGGTAGGTATATAGCTCCAAAGATTCTCATGAAATTTAGTATGCAGAGGGTTCCAGGGGCGATAAATCGCTCTAGCTAGGTTTAATTGTTAGAAAACGTCGTTTTACAAAACGGCTTGTCTAATTGTTACCACTAACTACGTTACCACGCTCCGGAACCCCAGTCCGTGAATCGGTAGCTAAAAACTATTAGCCAATCAAGGAAATGGAGACTTAAATAACGACCGTAATTAATATGTTCTTGTAATCCGCAAGAGCTTCTTTTTATTGTAAACTAACCAGCAATTGCTCTTTACGCAAACTCCTTGGACTTTAGTATAATGGAGTTCCATTATCCTCAATTTTTGACAATTTATAGTTAAAAATGTGCCATCTAGCAAAATTAGACAAATTGAGAATTCCAGAAACTGGTAGTTTCACTCACAATTGCCATAAAAGCGTTTGGTCGATTTTATGACCGTTCCGAAATTTATTAAGAAATTCATTTTCCACGGTTTACTGTTGAATTTTAGTATATCTCTTTAAATGGTCAGCACATATAATAAAACGGACCTAAATTATACTGCGATATTCTGACCACGGTATATCACGAGACGGAAGCAGATAAATTATATTATAATCTTATACCATAAAAAATCACCGATATCGACATTTGTTTTAATAAAAACTAAACAAGTCTTTTTTAAATACTGTGCGTTTTTATTACATAGATAAATGGTGAATTTAATGACCTTTTGGGCCTTGTATGGTTGCGTTTATTACGTGACGTGAAGCATCCGTCACTCTCGTACTTATAAATGTGTCAGAAAGTGACGGATATTTTATCCACATTTTGTCACGCGATAAACGTAGTCATATAAGGCATTACACATTGAACACGGTAGTTATTAGTAATAAAAAATAATGTTACACAGTGGACTTTATATGAAAATAGTGGTTACCTTAGTTACCATTTTTTTATAAAATATTATTCTGATTTGAATAACTTATTATAATACTGACCGCAATAAGTTCGTATTAGTTTTTTTTTTTTTTAATTTATTAAAAGTAAATGGCGTCATTGCACGAGGCTCAGCATTGGGATTTGGGTGACTAAGGGCTGAAGGGAGGAGACAAGGGAGGAAAGTAGGAATCTGTCTTAGGCGACGGAGGCGACCGACGGCGGCTCCGCTTACGTCAATTATATTCTTTGATTTCGGTTTTCGTTATCGTTCGCAGCGTACAACTTATCAATGCCCATTGATATAGTGCAAAGTCATGGACTCTGCCCTATCAATTTTGGATGTCCAGGCACATCGTAATTCGTATCGTAGCATCATTTATAAAATAGCAATTGACACAAGCCAGGAAAGATCGAGTTTTTTTTTGATTGTATAGTTGTCGTGTGTTTGTACTTCAAGTATATATGTATAGTTGCATGAAAAAAAACAATTTGATTCATTAATTTCTACGATAATCATGTTGGAGGTCTCTCTTTTACCCGACAGACGACTTTTTAAACTCGTGCTTTGGATAAATAAATGTCTTTTGTACAAAGCTAAACCACGCCACCCCTACTTTGAAACCCCTACCCTAATATGCCAAAAACATTGTATCCTATAGGTATTTATTATCTGTAGAAACATGTTATTATTCAAAAGATCAAACGTAAAACACCCTGCAAATTAATACGAAATTATAACCAAGAGCGAAACAAAATCCCCGTCAATTTAATTATCTCAAAACCTGGTCAAACGGGTCCCGTTAGCAAGTGGTTAAATTTTTTCCATCACCCTGTATTACGCAAGCAATAAGTACCGTCATAATAACGGGTACACGGTTGAAAGAGCCCTCAACTCGCTTTGTATTAGATAATATAAAAATGCTGGCCACTTCAAAGACAGTTAAACGATTAATTTTAAAACACTTAGCGTCGATGAAAAACATAAGAAAAGTTCCTGCCATTTTCTTTATTTTCTTGGCAAAGAGGGTTCTTTTTATTGAAGGTATTGTTAATAAATATGATAAAATGAAGGTAGCGGAAGTGGGGCGGGCGGATATCCGTCCATAGGCGTTGAAAGGTGACCGTGTCGTTTTGGATTAGGAGAATATAGGAATAAGTACACATAAAAATATGTATTTGTGAAACATATGGTATTAAAAATTAATGAAGCTACATTGTGATCGGTGTGTTGTGGAAACTTTTTCCATGTATTTTAAATTACCTCAGGGCACGGAACGCTGGTAAATTATTATTTTAATTATTAATGCACACGACATACCTATAGATGGAGCTGAGCATCACTTAATTCGCTTTACCCCACGCCGACATGTTGGGGCACTGATTTAAATTTTAGATACATATGTCATGTAACTCAGTTATAAATTAAAGATCACGGACAAACCTTTTCCAAGCGACTTAGTTAAAATACAAGACCCCGAAATTTACGAGTAACGTTGTGGTTAAGTTTAGCATCTCGCTAATTTCCCAAAGTTTTTTTCTTTTATGAAAGCATTGTCTGTAATTTTCGATGGAAAAATTATACGGGTAGGGAAAACAAATGTTGTAAAAGTGTTTTGTCTAAAAGCTTTTATTAGATAAATATAAGCTATGGAGAATATTTTTTCCACTTTTTAACGAGTAAGCAGCAGTAAAATCATGACGCTTTTAACATTAAAAATTATGTATCGTATTGATCATATCTCACCTTGGATCCTTACTAAAGAACTTTTTTTGTTACGTATTAGTCAACTTGTTACCAATTTTACATCTATCATCAACTAAACGTGTGAAAAAATCTACTGTAGTTTGTAATGCAAAGAAGTAAAAGACTAAAAACACCTTGTTTATTTCCCACGGGAAGAAAAATAAGACAATAAAATTGTATTCTTTCTTCACAAGACTAAAAATGGAAATAGTTGCCATTCATTTCTTGCTTAACAATCTTTTATTACAGATATAAATAATAAATTCTTCCTTTGGGTAAACATATCTTGAATAATACATAAGGGCAGCTTCGAAAATGGAGATTTGACCTGTTATGACCACATTAAATTATGAACCACTCAAGAACCACGTCCCACGAAGTCAATTATTAAATTTAGTGTAAATTTGCTCTCGTGAATTTGGCTTTGCGTTAGTGTAATAGAGTTCTATGATGGACGGATAATTACGGCTGTGATGAACAGCGGACTCTTAATAGTTTACGTGACGGTTGCGTAATGCCAATTACGCAGAGTCGCGTACAATACTACACACATATTATAAGTACTCTAAGTTGGGTTCAGCAGCCGAAAGGCAAATCACCAGCATTACCTGTGGTAATACCTGTGGTAACAGCGATGACAGCTGTAACGTAATGAAATTACGTTATCGAATATGGTAAGGTAATGAGATCCAAATTTGGAACAACTTCCACACACCACAGGTAATGCTGGTCATTCCTACGGGTTTTGAACGCATAATAGACGATTTACGATTATGTATAGATAAAATATTTTACCTTATGTTTGAATTTTAATATGATGATACTGGGTAAGATTAGAAATAGATTTAACTAATTCTGCACTTAGTTCCTGATATCAGGGCACGTGTCCACTTAAGTGGAGCACTTTAGTGGTACTAGTGCCTTGTGCCGGGACCGTCCGGATTCCTACCACTATCTTATTCTTTAACCTACCGCCAAGCAGTAGTGTTCGAACATTTGTAAGCAGAAGTGGAGATATAGCACAGAGGCATTCCATATTTGTCCTTAGGGTTAGCAGCGCATTAGGATCTCAGATCCCACTTACCATCAGTTGACCTAACCCTATAGCCAAGATGCATTCGTTTTTAAACCAATCGCGTCACTGGTAGGTGACGTGATACCAAGAGTCACGTGAACTACCAGTGACGCGATTGGTTTAAAAACCAAACGTATAGAAACGCTACTTAGCGTAATGCATCATGGCTAAGGCCTTGTGCGCTCGTTCACCTTCTCTATGCCATAAAAAAACACAATGCAGTGAATCAACTAGAAACGCGCCCTCTAACGCATTGTTACGCCGGTAATGTCTAATTTTGAATGCGTTTTCCGCAGGCTGATATATCACTTCAGTCCGTTTCAGAGGTAACTAAAATACCAGATTATCAATATTTCGATTTCATGGTGCCAAAACATGTTTCGATCCGTTTCAGGCCAACGTACCTCAGACTACGCCATAATCTGTTCTTAATTTCAGTAATAGTCCCAAACTTATCTCTATAGGCTTGTAATGTTGTCTGCCCTTGCCGGGATTATAACACGGGATCGCTAGCTTCGAAGGCAGGGTCACTACCAACTAGGCAAACGTGTCGTCAAAAAATACAATATTATGTCGTAAAACTTGTGTATAAATAGGCTATTTGACTAATTTTAGAAAACGTTTTTAAATGATTCTTTATCACATAACAAGCACACTATATTGATATTTCCTTGAGACTCTACTGTATTATCAATAAAAATGTAAGATAAAGTTTAAATTTTGAAAACAACGCGAAAAACGCTGTTTCTATTTATGGCGGACTAGTGTGACGTCACACGCAAGTAAATAAACAAGTTCATTTGACAGCTTAGCATATGAAGTGAATTTGGGGTTTGTTTTGTTTACTTGCATGTGACTTCACATCACAGATTATAAAGTATTTCTAACATCACATAGCGTTTTTGCCACAAATTAAATTTCAAAAAAAAATCCTTATTATTTCGTGTAATTTCCAAAAAAATAGACAATTTAATGTGAAATAAAGTGAAATACGTTATTTTACGCTAGTATCAGATAGGATGACCACAATTTGTAGTATATTTTCAATGTTGTCAAATAGCCTATTGTTCCTAGCGCCACTTTCATATTTCAGTCCGAAACAAAACATCACTACGGTTATAACCTCACAGAGTAACATTTCCTATTCGTTCAACAGGTCTGTTTAACTAAGTCACAACTCGAGCATTTGACTTCATTAGTTATGGACAAGAACTCGTAGGTACGTCCTATTCGTGGAAGCTTGTGTTATTAAGTATCGGGTTCGGTGCCAAAACTCCTGGTTTTGATACGAAATGATTGCTATATTAAGTCTTTGGTATTGAATGAGTTAATGCAAGTTATGTGGGCGGAAGTTGTGCCTTTCATTTGGGGTTTATCGGAAGTTTGTTTCTTTTACCGTATAGGATTTATTTTCGGAAAGTTATGCATAGGTAAATAGAAACAAGCATTTACCTACGCTTTATTATTTTGGAGATACGTTGACGTTGACGTTGGTCAGAAATAATAATGTAGTATGATTACATATTTAAAATAGTGGAGTGAGCAACTTTGTCGTAAATACACTCAACCTGGAAAAGGACTCCAACCATTTTTTTAAGGTTCCGTTCTCAAAGGTGCCACACAGGACCTATTACTAAGACTTCGTTGTCTGTTTGTCCATCGAAACTTTAAAGAGTTGTATATTTTAAACTGCATTCGATAACTGATTAATTTTTCACCGATTATGTGAAATAAAGCGAAATTATTAAAAAAAAAAAAAAATCAACCAAAAAGTAACATAATAAGGAGGATCCTGATCATGAAAGATACCTTGAAGAAGAGATTTGAAGAGATTTAAATTACAAATACGAAATTCTTTATTCATAAAATACATGAGGCAATGATACAAGGGATGGAGTCACCCTTTAGGCAAAATGTAGCCTGTGTTGGGAGATACGTTCTTATTAAAAAACAATCCATCGTCAAATCCATAACACATACAAGCCTCATAAGTTTAAAGCGTAATATAAATGTGAAATAATATCGTCGTATCCTAGGAAAATGGGCGCAACCATCATTAAGGCCGTTTTTCTCTTCTTTCAAAATCGTAATCTACTATTTTTTCTACACCGAATGGCTTTTAAAAAACTTTAGAAATCATAAAATTAACAAAGATATTACATTTTTTAAATTGAGCCGCAATTGCATGGCGCCATTTGATCCGGCGAAATACGCCGCAACTGTCATACCGGCCGTCTTCCGCGCGGGGGCAACGAGCGAGGCGGGGTCGCTAACGCCTGGCCGTCGGTATCACGCGGAGCGCTGACGCAGAAGATAGTGTTTTGTTTCGTGAATGCGATGCCGTAGAACAACATGAAAAGATCACAGAAATTGATTCAAATTGCTAGGGATTCCTATGAAAACAAAACAAAACAAAAACGGATCTCAATACGTAAGTAAATTTTTTAATAATGTAATTTAATTTCGAGAATAGGTCAACTTTATTCATTTATAAACATGTGAAGTTCTAGGTTATACTTGCTATTACTTGTATTAATAATATTACCACTGATAATATTATTATAATTTCATATTTTTATGAAATAGTAAGAATCAGTTAGTTAGATAACAGTATTAGGCGGTAAACGAGGAATAGAGCCACTAGTTATCATAACGCCCTCCTTCGGCGGGTGTAACGAAAGTTGAAATGCGTTTTAGGCAGGATCGCTATGGTTTTTGCGGCTGTATTCGATGGACTTATTTTTTAAAAGTTCTTTTTGACACTATAATCATACAATTTTGTTAATATTAACATTTATAATGCTTTATTAGGTTATTATAAATTTGATTTTATGATAATGAATACAAAAAAATAGCATTTTTCTGTTTTATCTGTTTTTTATCAAAAGGCCTTAACCAACGTTAAGGCCATATTGTAAACTTAATGTGTTGTAGATTATTATAATAATTAAGATAATTTTAGCATCTCCAGTGCCACCAGGGTCGGAAAACGAAGTATCATATTTAATGGGCTGTATTGGTGATCAGTTAAATGAGGTGGTGAGTATCTACTTGTCTTACATACTTAAGTAAATAAATATCCCATCAAAACATAAATATGAAAATGGAAGCGAAGTTCAATATTAAGGACCGACAAACGAATTGAGATCTAAATGGGTGCCAAGTTTCGTAGACAATCCTGATATTTATAAGAACATACAACATTTTAAAATAAATTAAAAACACAATTTCTTACTTTTTCTGCTACAACAATGTTCGTTATTTAAAAGTATAACTTCTTAACTTTGAACACTCGAATTATTTATACAAAGCAGATAACTTAGAATAAACTGAAGCTCATAATGTGACTCGGCTAGTTTTTACCAGCAAGCCAATTATTTAGAAGAGTAAGATATGACCCTACAATATAAATACAGTTACTTGCGTAAAACATAAAATAGATAACTAAGTTGTTTATGTGCAAACTAGCGAAGTCAAATTTTGAGTTTCAATTTATCCTAAGTTATCTGCTTTGTATAAATAATTCGAGTGTTCAAATTTAAGAAGTTATACCTATATTTAGAATGTTGTATGTTCTTATAAATATCAGGATTGTCTACGAAACTTGGCACCCATTTAGATCTCAATTCTTTTGTCGGTTCTTAATATTGAACTTGGCTTCCATTTTCACATTTATGTTTTGATGGGATATCATTATTTTTTGTCCAATAACTTATGTTTTAGTTTGTCATGAAACTTTGTATAAGTATCTATATCTGCTTAAATAGCAATGTAACAAGTCGTTTTAAAATGAGAGCGAAACTACGTTTGTATGGAGAACCGAGCTTCCTGCGAACTCTTAAACCATATAAATTTTATTCGAATAAAAGAAGTTGTGCATGATAACTCTTTCATATTTAGCTACTAATAATGATTAAAAAGCATATTATATTGCTTAGCAACCATATTTACTTATTAAAGTAATCGAATAATCTAATCGCAACCCATTAAATAATAATTATTATTGAGTAGTTCCAGTGATTCTGTGATCTTCATTTATCATCATTAGAGATGGGCCGAATACGAATATTTGGCCGAGCATTCGGTTCAGCTCTTACCGAACCGAATATTTGGCAAATCGCTCCAAAAAACTTACTTAATTAAAACAACTCTGGGTTTTCTTACTTAAGTTATGGTTGTTGCATTGATTGCAAAATAATTGTATTTATATTTTGACGCATATTTATCTCTTTTTGGTAGTTGCTTAGAAACCTACGCTCGTTATTTACTTTGTTTATTCGGTAAATATTCGGCAATGTAACCGAACTATTCGGCCGAGTACGAACATTGAAAAACTTGCCGAATATGCCGAATACCGAATATTTACCGAATATTCGGCCCATCTCTAATCATCATCAACAATTCTACTTCACTAAATGGTGCTTTTCAAGAGCAAATGCACGTTTAACTATATGCTAATAATGCTTTAAAAAATACCGAAATCGCTATAGATGTACCTAAAATATTTGAAGAGTTCCCTCAATTTCTCCTGGACTCCATCATCAGATTCTGATCTGATGACAGTGGGACTACTCCGGAAGTTTGTTCTTTCAAACAAAAAAAAAAATTTCCAAATCGGTTAATAAATGTTGGAGTTCTGAAGTAACTAGCATAAATAATAATAATAATTATTAATAATAATAATACTTATAAAATCACTGTTTTCAGTTTTTTTATGTGTACCTATATACACAATTATCTATTCGGATGCCAAATTTCACCTTTCTAGGTCACCTGGAATTGGGTTAGGTTTTTGATGATCTGTCAGTCAGTCAGTGGTAAAAATGCCGATTTTTAGACGTTAATATCTCAATAACCGTTTAACCTTTGTTTATGAAATTTAGGGTTCTATTCTAGTTGATCTAAAGGACTAATTTTAGGGCACGCCACGATTATAAATAACAAAATGTTATAATTATAATGTACATTAAAGTAAATTTTGTAGCTTCAAAATTGTAAGTACAGTCTGCGTCATAAATAGCTGATCACTTTTGAACCTTGTCGCATTACCACCTTTGACAATCTTGTTTGACTTTGCTTGTTTACAATACATAACTGCAAAGCGACAACGTTCAAAAGTGATCAGCTATTTTTGACGCACATCTTTCCTTTTTTTAATGCACTAATTATAACAAATATGTTCTTACTATATTTATTCATAAGATCTTTACTTTTAGTAACCTTTAACAATAAAGATTCGATTTTTGTATAAAATAATAACAGGTTTTTTTATTTAACTATTGGTTTTGTTGATTTTAATAGAAAAAATAATGTTTGAATATTACTACTTAATTAAACATTTCGTTAGAAAAAGTGAAGTTTGATTTAATTATACCTTATAGAGTAGCATCCTACCTATAATAGTCAAGAATACCAAATTAAAAAGGCCTCTGATGCGGTTGCGACCCTGAATTTCACAACGAATAAGGCCTCTTCCTTACTTACGTCTCTATTCCTCGATGAAAAATAAAAAGATATTAAAATTGGTGTCGAAAAAGGACGTAAGGGACAAAACTACTTGATAAACTTAGAAAATTATTAAAAACAATATTTCATACGTATTCGTAAGTGATTAAATACCTAAGTTTAAAATTTCAGATCTCTAAGTTATAACCTGATTTATTTAGACACAAAAATGCGTCTCCTGAAAAGTTGACTTTCTGTAATTACGCCCATTTTCCTAGGATACGACGATATATTATATACTTAATACAATCTGGCCGTGTAAGAGGTGGTACAGAACCCTTGGTGCGCGAGTCCAACTTTCACTTGCCAGGTTTTTTATTTTAATCTTGTATGCTTTAATTAACCATCCAATATGGAGGTATGGATGTATGGATCTTACACATTATATCATACGTGCAAACACCTGACCAGTCCACGTATATTGAGACGGCGGTATAGACATGTCCTCATATTCAATCTACAGTTTAAGATAAACTATCCCCATCGTCAGTAACTAACTAGATATAATTACCTACATGTTCATTACTATTCCCAAATATGCCTGAGTGCTTCCCTAAACGGCATGCCTGACAAGCGCCGAGCGTTACATATCTTAGGATATATTTCGACACATTGCTCGTGGTTACGAATATGACAGCTATACTCGTACCTAAGGCAAACCTACGGTCTCCTCAAATAGATACTGAATTTTAGTCAGTTAGAAAACGCTAGTTAACAACGGTTATATCACAGAAATAATTTCACCCTAGTAATCTTCGTTTGTTATGACGATTACGTTTAATAGGGATATACCAAAATCGGAAATTTTAAGAGAACAATTTAATTTAAATTGAATTTGACGAAATAGTTTTGTTTTAAAGTCTTTATTTATTTAGCAGACATTATATGGAAGAATTATTATTTTTAATTTGGGATGGCATTTTAAATAAAAACAATTAAATGATATCTAATCATAAAAACTGATTGTAGCGGTGTATTAAAACATAATATAGCAAGCGGTTTTCTCCTAACCCGTAAAATGCACCTAGGAGGGCTTCAAGCCGAGAACGAAAGTCAAACAAAGGTTAAGGATACTTTTGTTGAAATATCCAAAACAGATAAATATTTCAAAAACTTAATAATGCAGAACGGTTTTAAAACCCTATTCCTCGAAATGGTTTTCGAATTAGAGTCATTGTAAAAAAATGAACAATACTAATTTAGAAACAGAGTAAAATTTTAAAGGATGATTTCCACCAAACGCCTCGCATCGCTTCCGATCGGAAACGATACGGACGGCTGCGGCACAGCCGACCGCATCTATTAAAATTATTATCGTCTATTTATGACAGAGCCTTTTGGCTACGATCGCGTGTCGCGGAAGACGCTCGCGGTCAAGTTAGTTGCTGTGCGCGGCGTGGTAATATTAGACTTTAAATATTGTGAACATGATTTAATATAGTTTAAAGACCATAAAATTCTTTCTATTCCGATCCATGGCGGGCCGTTTGGTGGAAATAGTGCTATACATTAGTCGCTGCGATACCTAACTAATGTGGTAACCTATCACCATTTTTATCGAATTACATTTTATCGAACGCTGTTCTCTGCTGAAATCATAATATCTCCAACAAGAAAAACGTAGGTTAGATTAGTTTACTCGACTTACGACAAGCAAAAAAAAACTCATGCGGCCGCATTTCTGGATGAAACGAAAAATTCAAACTACGGAACGGATTTTATTGCGGCTTTCATTCACAGACAGAGTGTTTCAAGAGGAAGCGTTTATTGATTTTGGTTTATTTACGGGTCTTACAGAAAACTGACCTAAATCCAAGCGAAGCGAGGTCTGGTCCCTAGTCTACACTAATATTATAAAGAGGAAAGGTTTGTATTTTTGTATGTTTTTAACTAACAAACTCCAAAACGAATGACCGAACCCCCGTGAGTAACGAGTGGCACGCAACAGCTTGTATTTTTTATACGTGAGTTGGTTTTAGGGATTCAAATTTTAAGTATGTTCGAAATTCGATTTAGAGCAACTGAACGAAAATGTATCGCGAATTCAAACGTAATTTGAAGTATGTTCCAAATTCAAGTTTGGAGCAACTGAAAGAAAATGTATCGCGAATTCAAACGTAATTTGAAGTATGTTCCAAATTCAAGTTTAGAGCAACTGAAAGAAAATGTATCGCGAATTCAAACGGCTTTTTTCTCGCATAAGCGTTTTCTTTATTTGACGCGTTTAAAAATAATTACTTAGAGAACAGCAGTAACTGTTATTTGTTCAGTTTTGTTGAATAACTCCAAACTAAAAGCGAATTCCGTCGAGTCCATGTCGGGGCATCAAAGGGAGTCACTCTCAAATGCATTTTAATATCAGCTTTGTTTGGTGCTTTGCTATTTGCAGCCATTTTTAACTTTTTCACGTGCATAGAATGAACTAGAACTTTTAGTGACGCATACGCTGGGGTATTGTGAAAAAATACACGTGGTGATAAAAAAGTACGAGTTAGCAAATAGGTATTCTAATGGTATAGGATATGAATTATGAGTGATTTCCCGGCTTTAATCCAGTAATTTACTTGACGTTTTGACTTTTTTCAAGCATCTGTATTTTGAAGACCGAATGTTTCAACGAACCCCGAACACGGCCTCACGTTTCCGTACATTAAGTATTTACGTTTACGTTTACATGACCTTTACTCGATGACGATAGGAAAGTCAACTTCAAAGTTAGTGCTAGGAAATTTTAGAACTTAATACGGTCATGGGGGCGCTGCTCCAATTGCCGTACAAGCATTATCGATGGTGACGTTAACGTTACTTACTCGATACAAGAAAAAAGCCCGTCTTTACTACTTAGTTTTTAGCTACAAACACCGAAATAAGTACAAAAAGGCTCTCTTTATTTTTTCTTCTTTCATGTTTAGTTTTGCTCTACTGCTGGCAACGCCCTTATTGAATTAAAAATAAGACGCTCCAATTTATAACTTTCCTGTGCTACGGCGCTAAGAAGTCCTACGGAACCAGCTCAAAGCGCTACGCCGTAGACGTCGTAGCTTTGCGAGGATTTACTTGGTTTTTGACTAGTTTCATATTTCCTGTTTATTAGTTTCTTGAAATTCAGTTTTTATTTATTTATTTAATATTTCATGTGCAAAACAATACACTTATTATACAAACCGCAAACTTAATACCGTAAGGTATTCTCTACCAGTTAAAGTTTAGGAAGAGCAGAGATTGTGTTGGCGTGCGCTGCTATTAATATTGCATTTTATATACAATTATAGGTCATACAAAATTATATTTAACATAAAAAATATTTCAGCGGAAAATACTGGCCCTCTCTAGTGAGTAAGACCATATTGACTTTGACGGTGTTATTGTTATTTTTAAGTAAATTCCTACATTTAAATAATACGTACTATACTTAACTGTATTAATTGCGGGATTGATGTCGATGCAATGCAATACTACTAACGTACGAACTTAACTACGTAGGACTGAGATAAATAAAACGCAGAGTTACTTCTTTACTCAAACTTCAGTTTCGTCTTTTGTTTTGAACGCGGTAAATAAAAATAACATTTGACATATCGCACCCAGTGTTGCCAGTATAAATATTAAAAATATGCATTCTAATTAAGCTTCGTATGTACAAATGTGTAAAACCGAAAACGTTGGAAAATCGGGTTTGGTTAATTTTAAAACCGGTTTTGGAAAATTATGGTAAAACCGGTTTGGCCGGTTATTATGATTTCGGTGAAACCGGTTTTGTGACCCTAGTTTTACCGAATAGAATAGACCCCTTGTGGTGATAAACTCAATTATTGTTCAAATTCCAACCTACCTATAAACACGTTAAGGTTCAAATAACTTCCACTCGAATGAATTAATGGGGGCTCCTGAGAGCTCTCATTTCATCTTATAATCTCATGTTAACAGCCCATTCAGTTTAATGAATCGAAGAATACCCTAAACAGAAGTCTTAAATAATGCTTTTAAGTAAGTACGCGAAAATATAACTTTCCTTTAATAGAGTAAAAAACGCAGACATAGAACAGAATAACACTTTATCCTTTTCATTATTATTTTTAGTAATATACCTACAAGTTAACAGTAAAACTACCAGTACGCGTACAGGAAAAAAACAGAATATAACTGCCCAATTTTATATTTATTTTCTTTCCAGTAACTTTTAGCTAAGTATATCATCTAATTTACTTCAATGTAAAATTTATCTAAGCATTTTCTTAAGAACTGACTTAGAGAGTTTTCATAAGAATAATAAAAACATGGCAATTTCTTAGCAGTTCCTCCAATTTCAAGAAGTTGTTCCAAGAGGTACTCCATATTCATTCATATTCATTTATTTGCATAACCATGCTGCCGTGTCACGCACAACTCACCTATATTTAAAAAGTGAATTTTGAGAAAAACGCCCAAACAAATTTTTACAAACAAAAGATGATAGATCTGTTATTTTAATTCATCAGCACATTATTTCTAGCTACATCACCTCTAAATAGGGTCTAGTAAAAGAGGTATTTTTTATTTTTTTATTTATTGCTTTATTTACCTTTTTAATTCAGTTAAATGAGTTTGGCATAATCACTGCTCCATACAAAGGTGGTTACGCGTCATGTTATAACTTAAATTAAACGAGTTTTGCGTAACCAAATGTATGTGACTTCTGAATGTCTATCTAGGTTTACTAACAATTATAAGAGATATGACTGTGTGACTATCTGTGCGGCGGTACGACACCCTCGGTGCGCTACTCTGACTAATCTGACTGGCTTTTTATTTAATGCAGACAATATAATTACAAGCCTAGAGCTTTGGGACTAGTTCAATCGACGCGACATTTTCGTCTGATATTTATTAATTTACATACCTAATTACATTAAGCCAATTACAATAAATACTAACATTAATCAAATTCCTAAATCACCTAATGAGTTCCAATCTCAAAATCAATCATGGCGTCCTCCCACTAACTTTGTGAGCCTGAATGGCTGTTATTATTTAGCAAAGTTTATTTGTATAGGTCAAACCACGTCAAACTATGACTTCGACTCGATCCTTCATCGTCACGATACCTACGCGTTTCAGTTGTTTGGTAATCGTTTTCAGAAGTTACGCAGCGGGACTAGTATGGCTGCGTCTATATCGCGTGTCAAATGTGGATAAAGCATCCGTCACTCTCGTACTTATTTACGTGTCAGAAGGTGACGGATGCCTTATCCACACTTTTTCCCGCAATAAACGCAGCCATATTAAGGCCCCAGATGTTTCCTGGGGGCCTAATATGGCGGCAGTTTTCGCTTGACTAAATGTGGATAAAACATGCGTCACTGTCTAACACGTGTATAAGTAAGAGAGTGACGGAAGCTTTATCCATATTTTGTCGCGCGCATACCAGGCCCGCAAGGGGTCTATTCTACACGGTAAAACCATAAATTTATTTTGGCATATTTTTTGAAGTGTGTTTGTTCCGCCGTCAAGGTTCAACGGTTCAACTAATCGATGTGAATTTTATTGATTTGAATTTGCTTCATAGATAGTTTATAGCTTGCAGTTGTGCTTGCTTGTGTTGTTGTTTTATTGAAGCAGCGTGAAGCAACTTATATGCCGACGGATATAGTTAAATTGCAGGCAAAAAGGGGACAATGTCTCACAAATTGACCTAGTGCCAAACTAAGCTTTAGGCTTGTAGGTACTCGTACTATGGGTACTAGACAACGATAAACTTGCTTCAGTAGAGAAATACATACTAAAATACATAGAAAATATCCAAGACTCAGGACAAATATCAGTTCTTACTGGTAGATATATTACAACTGCGTTTTGTCTCTTCCTAATTGTGTGGAAAGCATATGTATTTTTTTGTTACTGTTTTGTTATGTGTTCCTATAATGTGCATGCTTTGAAGATGATTGAATTTCGACGAGGTACGACAAATCTAACTATAAATATGTAACACCAGCAGACTAACCGATTTTTCCTGAAATAAAACAGCTTATTTCGCATACTTAAGTAAAGTAAGACAACGTTAAGTTAATTATTATTTCCTAAGAGAATCTATTATATCAATATCGCTTATAATTCTATGGGGATGCCTTAACAAATGATACGCTTGTTCTAAAGGTAATTAATGAGGTTGTTGGTGGTCCATTAGTGAATAATAAGCCTCTGACAATGGCTTTTCGTTGTCAGTGCCGGAGTGCTTGATTTCCGTAGAAAACTGACGCTATATCGAGTCGTGGTTAATAATTTACTTATTAAACAGAACCCTTGTATCCCAGTTTTTGTGGAATTAATACGTTATGATTGAACAATGTAAGGTATTATACTATTTATTGAAGATGTGTAAATGTTATACGGAAATAGAGTAATAGTTAATGGTTATAGTATTTTGTTTCATTTTAGGTTCCTCCGGCTAGGTCAAGTCTAACTTGATACTTTGCAATGATTTAAGTTCGGCCGCGTTTGAAACCTTTTATACCATTACAATTGTGATCTTTAATTTAAATATCAATTTCCAGAGGTAAGGTTATATCAGATTTCCAATAAAACAAGCTTGGGTTAGAGTAGGTATCTTATGATCATTTTAATTATTGTATCGAGTCAAGATACACTGATAAATTCTGAGCTCCAGTGAAAAACAGTTCAAGTCGAATTAACTCGTATTAAAAAAGGAACATACATGACCGGAGTGTACTAGACTTATACCCTTTTTCACTTGATCTTCAGAAGACTAGGTACCCTTTTTCACTAGGATACCCAGAATTCACAATCCTGTCTTTTTTAGGGTGCCATTCTCAAAGGGTGCCAACGGGACCCTATTAAGCCTCCGCTTTCCGTCCGTCCGTCCGTCTGTCTGTCTCATGAACCGTAATAGATATACAGTTAAAATTTTCACAGTGTGTATTTATTTGGCCGCTATATGATTAAATTATTTAAAAAAAACATGCGGTGACTTGTACTTGGCTAGTTTTTTTAATAGTTATTTTGGCTTTATGACTAGTTGTCAATCGTTTGCTCATAACATGTTCCCTACCCTCTTAAACAAGCGTCGGACTACACTAATGGCACTGGGAAATATCACATAGCAAAGTTTTTGTTCAAAATTAACAAAATTTGTGTAACTTTGTGCATCGTGTTAAAACTAAAAGCGTCTCTAGAGATATTTTTTGAAACGTGGAAAATGTTTAAACTCACATTTTGTGGGTAAAATGCATGAATTTGCATTTTTATCTTGTGTAGTGTGACGTAAATATCTCCTTATTGTGTGATGTCGCCGGAACAGTCGAGAAACATCGACAGTGGTAAAAAGTAACTCACGTTCAGTGTAACAACTTTTGAAGAGCTTCTAGGTTTGTACTTCTGTCTCTTTCGCCTTTATACGCTTGTATGCGAGTCTAATCGATTTTCCCTGAATCCGAAAGTCCTTTAAAGCCTTGTTGGATTGTATGAAAGTTTTACTGTACTATAGAACATTTTCTAGTTTATGCAAGAGTGCTACATTGGTAAGCCAAAAACCACACAGGTAAGTTACACTTGCTCGTGATTCTGATTATACATACAAAAGAGTGTCTTCTGGCTCTCGCAAGTTCTTAATGGCTACCTACATATAGCTTCAGTGTATTTAAAATAACCTACAATAAATATTCATAGTTTTTTTTATTCGTTCGTCATCTGAAACTTCACATTTCACCGCCATTTTGCTGTTAACCCTTTTTACCCTTTTCTGAAATCGTTAACAATTGCAGAATGTAAACTGTATAAACACGCAGCCTGTGGGCTGTGTGTGTCATTTATTAACATGTTAGGTAAGATTCGTCAAATGTTTACGATTGGATAGGGTTTCTACTTCCAAAAATATTTTCTAAACATAGGCTATTGTAGTACTCGTATGTACCGTGATATACAATTGAAACCAGGATTTGTAAATGGCAAAATTATGTTATTCCGAAAGGATTTCCGACCCATAGGTCTCACTCGATTGTTACAAAATCCCAGTTGTTAAGCCCCAAGTATTGTCCTTTGTTTCGAATACCCTCGATTCGTAAGCTCGAGACTCAATGCAAATTTCGGGGTTAATTTTGGTATAATTCATGAAATTAGTTAAACGTTGTAAATCTTGGATTTAAAACATTTTAGTACAAACACTCTTTACCTCTTTATACGAGACGATGGCAACTTTTATTTCTACTAGGCGTATGTCACTTGTTCTTGGCCTTTTTAGCATCTCCTATATGATGTTCTTTATCAAGAAGATCTCCCACCAACTTATCTCTTCTGTTATCTATAGTTGAAGTACAAGTTCCAAATTCTATGATCCTTTTTTTTTTTTTTTTTTTTTTTTTTTTTTATCAGGGGACAATGTTACACCAATTGACCTAGTCCCAAACTAAGCTCTAGGCTTGTACTATGGGTACTAGACAACGATATAAATACTTATATAGAGAAATATATATACTTAAATACATAGAAAACATCCATGACTCAGGAACAAATATTCGCGCTCATCACACAAATATCTGCCCTTACCGGGATTTGAACCCAGGACCGCTAGCTTCGTAGGCAGGGTCACTACCAACTAGGCCAGCACGTCGTCAACTTCGTTCGAAAGTTGCTTCAATAAACCACTGAACTACTGCTTATTTGCTATTAATTAGTTTCTTAAACATAGCTTGTTTAGTTCCCTTTGTCTACAATCGTCTTCGTTAAATCTCGCGAGCCGCCAACACCTTTGAAACAACGGCTCAAATATTCGAATCAAAGGCGTTTTAATGTGATTACTCAGATTTACCGCTTTTCTAATATATTTAGTTATAAAGGGCTTATTATCAGGTTCCGCTGGAGTGACGGGTACAAGTTTAATTGAAAATGAAGGCCGTTTGAATGAAGTTTCAAGTTGATTTACAAACTTTGATACCGGCGCAGTTTTGGATTCGTGGAAAAACATTAAAACAAAAACTTTAAACATTCGTTCAGCCATACAAACTCAAACTTAAAAACAAAGTGCTAAGTGCATCTATAATGTTTAATTAGTTATTTAAACTTAAGTGCACTTAACAGAGTAACGTACAGATGGCGGACTTAATGCCCAATGGCACAATAATGTTAAGTTTATTCAGGGGTCAACCTGAGGCGAACTTATTGACGTGTCCATAAAGTGAAATATGTTTTTATTAAGGAATTTCAATGATTAGCAGTTTGACACAATACGTAAATTTGCTGGGTTATACATTTTCTACGTGTTATTATTTGTGTCAACTCGGGAAATGTATAAATTAAATTAAAATTAAAAAATTAAAAACCATTTATTTCAGATATACACATCCATATTGTTAGTAACATGCCTATTCTATGTTAGTTAATTAATTTTTTTTTTTTTTTTAATCAAATGCTGGTCACTGGCGTGACACATGTATTTGTGACCACCGCCGCAATAGTACGGAGTCCCATCGGTCCACGAACACACTCAGGACACTATTGCCGCTGCCTCGGAGCCGGGCCTGTAATGCTGCGCAACGCTTGCGCATGATGGCGGGGAAGCCGTCCGTGCACGCGTCCGCGAACATTCCCGACGCGCTGCAGCGCCAAGGCAGCCCCAATAGCATCCTGAACGCGTTATTATATTGGACACGCAAGTCGCTGTATGTCCGCCGTAAAACAAGTAATTTAATTTAAGTTTTAAGTTCAACTGATAAACATTTAAATTCAGCATCCAGGTACTATACTGTAAATACCTTTTTTCCGGGTAAGTATCCGGGTATAAACTCTGTCTACCCGGTAAATTGGGTAATACCGGATTATTAGGTCCCCAGCTTTGCCCCTTTGTGTGTCACCCATCTTCAATACAGTTGTCTCCTTCAACCTAGGGCAGGTTCTCTCATAATTATAAATAAAATAAACACTCCATTCATAATTTAGTCGTATAAAGTAATTCACGCCTCAATTTGTGTGAATATTTTGCCCGAGGGCTGTAAGGCATGCGGGTACATCCAATTACGTCTTCAAAGTTTTAATGCTTCATGCCATACTAAACTCCTACATCTCTTTGGGCAATTATGTTAGGAAACATATGAAGAACATTAATGTACACGAAGAACTCATTAAGGGCCCGTTTTAAAGTCCACGTTGAATTATTAATAAACCTTTTAAAGTTTGTTGGTACTTGAATTTTATGAGTAGGTTTTGAAATCGAATAGTATGTACAGACAGGCGTTCAAAATTGGGCCAATAATTTATATGCTTCTCCGTACCACTATAGAGTCTGTTACATTTGGCGTAATGTCGTATATTAACATTCGAATGTACAGTCAAGAACTTAAATTTGAGACCCACCTTAGGTCCAAAGCTCATCTGACATTCTACAACAATAATGAGTTTTCTATAAGTTACAAATGATTTGCCATCTCTAATGACATTGACGACTTCAAGCCTATTATTTTTAAATTGGTCACATTCGTGACCGTATGTAGGAAGTCAATCAACTCAAACATGCAACATATCCAGCAATGTACATAATTCACATATCTGACATTAATGGACTAGGAATCTAATAATATAGTTCCATCAAGTGTACCAATGCAGAGTGAACTACTGAGTTGAGCTCTGGATTCCAAGACGTGGGTTGAAGAGCTACTGAACATAGCTCTTGAAACATAGCTCTTGGTTCGCAGCACATTGATCGAATACCTGATACTCGTAGTGTGAAGTAGTGTGGGTAGTCTATTACTTGAATGAACAATAAGTTCATCCATTTAAATTATTCTTTTTTCAATCGCTTTTTTATTTGATTTTATAGATGTTGCCCGCGACTTACCTATTTTATTTAAATAATTTTAAAAATAGAACTTACTTTGAATATAGACTAAAACTAGTTTGTGTCCTTCCATGGGATTATATTATTATCTTCATACCAAATTTCATTACAAACGATTGAGAAACTTTGATGTTAAAACATAACAAACAAACTAACTTGCGCAATTATAATATTACTATGGATTTACTCTCGAGTTGTCTGTAATAATAAATAACAATCATAATTTGAATATTTAGCGCGTAATTTGAGGACGGAAAGAAAATGTATTAACTAACCAACCAAACTTAGAGAATAGCTATTTAATTTAAGTTAGTGACGATAGACTTGTTTACAAAAGAAACTTTACGTTTATTAGGCACTCAAACAATTACTGCACCAGTTGTAAATTTCAAAACGTGTTTAATATATGTAATGAAATCTATTGTTTTTAATCGAAAAAAACGAGTTTGTTCGCGAAACCCGTTTCTTAAGCAGAGTATTCCTCAAAAAACAAAAGACCCGTGTTCAAAACCCTCTAAAAAGCGTAAAATAATATTGGTTCCCATCTTTAAAGATCTTGACTTTGACTTTAATGGGACCATAAACATTCTTTTCATACTTGGCAAAGTTATGCCTGGCATATAGGTACCTCTATAAAAATAAATACAAACGCGACCAATTGAGAACCTCCACCTTTTTTTTATTTGAAGTCAGTAAAAAGGAGAAGAATAATCGAGTTAAATCTACTTGATATCTATTCGTGTACCGAGTGGGTCCGAACCCGTTGAATCTTGCTATAAATGGTATAATGTTTTAATATACGATTCGATAATATAAATTGACGTTAGTACAAAGTTAATTGAACTGGTGCAAAACACTATAACGAACTAATATCGGTATTTAACTGTTTTGTTGAACTTGTTCTGCTAACTGTTCCAAAATGGCGGATCAAAGGGTAATAACGCCCAATTATTTAGACAGATGCGGTATCCGTTACAAAGTAACTACAATTACTAAACATTATAAATGCCTGGGGCTTAGCAAGAATTGTAATTTAGAAAAAAAAATTGTAGATCCCCATAGATAAATAAAATATGGAAGTTGTATTAACTACTCTATAAGTCTTATTTAGAATATAGCAGTTTTAACATTTCAAGCTCCAAATTCAGTACTTAGTAGGCACGAGCATTGACGAGTCCATACAGATCTAATAATTAAACTAAATTAAATATATATCAGTGGACAATCTCACACAAATTGACCTGGTTCCGATTAGTTTGGTATTAGGCTCTAGGTTTGTACTATGGAAACTAGACAACGACAAACATACTTATATGTATAGAGGAATATAAACAAATACTAATCGTTTATTTTTTTAAATAATCCTAACTAGTTTTGGATGCCGTGCCATTGACAGGTACAGTGCAACCAATTTCTTAATATTGATCGGCAATCTTCGTTTTTGTATGAAACAAGAGTGACAGATATACTGTCGGTTCCGAGTGCAAGGATGATAGCGATAGCTGGCTGGACTCTACTAAGAAGCTGGGAGTACTGTAACTACCTAAGGCACGGGATCACCGAGCTATCAGCTGAGCTATAAATAAGCTGAAGCTCAGCGATGAACTATAAATGTATATCTCTCTCTTTTATTTACACGGGAGTGATTATCTTTTGTTCGTTTCTTGGGCGAGAAAATCGCCGATAGTTCGTCACATAGTCGCTCGCGGTGGGACCAGTGCCTAAAGTTATTTTTATTTTTGAAGATTTATAAACCTGTGTATTTTTTAAACATACATAGAAAATGTCCGAGACTCAGGAACAAATATTCCCGCGCACGACACAAATATTTGCTCATACCTGGAATTGTCTACAAAAGCGTTACTTTACTTTTAAATCTATTTACGTGTTTATTTTACAAGCTAACGCTTCTTCGCCGAGAGTAATAGAAGGCCATTTTGTAGTTGGAAAGATTTAATAAATGGATTTGAAATATTCCTCGCCAGGAAATTGTAGCATCAGTAAAGGCAGCACGTGCGGGCACCAATTTAGATTCGGTGGAGTGGAATGAATTAAATTTACCTGTTTAGATGGAATTAAGGACCTTTCTCTAGCCGTGATTGATTTACTTACTTTAAAGCCTCTTGAAAAAAATTGCTGGTTTTAATTATATCTAGATGCTGGTTTTCCAAGCTTTATTGCGAGCGAATGAGTAGGTGCAATGTGTTAAGGTACATCTTCGTTTTTTTATTTATTTATTTATTTATTGCATAGATAAGGCAAACGAGCACACAGGCCACCTGATGTTAAGTGGAAACTGTGACCCATCTATACATTCGCATTCACAAGACCGCAAGCCTAAGACTGCAAATGCGTTGCCAACCCTGAGGACTAAGATGGAATGCCGCTATGCTAGTCATTACACCGGCTGTCTTATCCCCAAACTGGAACACAACAATGCGAACACTGCTGTTTGGCGATAGGTTAATGGATAAGATGGTGGTAGCGATCCGGACGGACCCTGCACAATCTTCATCTTCGATTTCATCGTAACTTAGTTAAAATAGATTTAGGAGAAAAGTTGTTAATTGCAATCCTATGTTACATAAAAATAGCAATTTATTACGTACCTATAGTCAAATTTTAAGCCCGAATGTATTCAGTGACTCAATATTTCAACGTTTCTGACACCGCATGACAGCCTCTAGGGTGCATGAAGTTATTACCCTTTATTTCATAGGCGTGGTCGTAATTACGTTGTTTTCATTATCGGTGGTTCACTTAAAATGTATTTCTACTGGGAAAACTTTTACAATTTTTTTACGTTGCAATGACGGAAAAAACATTTTTTTAGGGTTCCGTAGTCAAACTAGGAACCTTTATAGTTTCGCCATGTCCGTCCGTCCGTCCGTCTATTTAGAATCTTAGTACTAGAACTGTAATTTGGCATGTATATATGTATACATATTTGTCACGCCAACAAAGTGAGTGTCGTTGGATAGGTCTTTCAAAAAAATTGTGAGTTAGTGCAAACAATTTTTCGAAAAAAGGCTCCCTTTATGAAATATTAAACTTTAAAGCACCAATTTTGTTAGAGTCGAGAGATTGTGCACCCGTGACAGGTTTTTTTTAAAGTGTTTGTGCACCTTTTAAGGGTAAAAACATGTTTTGAACCATAAACCAACATGCTTAATACTTTCTTCTTCATAAATATTATATTTTAAAATCAAGCATAAATTAACTGCAGTGTTTAATTTGAAAACACTTTATTCAATACACTCAGGCATATTACGTCAGTGTTGCCAACAAAAACGTTCACGTGCAGAAACTACTGACCCGGGATTCAAATTTGATATTCCATCCTCACCAATAAAATTGTCGATGGTCATTTCGTATTTCGAACATCGTTTAAATTTGGTACACTCGAAATACCGCGCGATTCAATAACGCCTAATCCTAATATAAAAATATTTATGGCGCCAAAACCTTTGCTCTTATTTTTAGTATTCGATTTGTCTCGGTAAAATAAATATTGGATTGCGTGAACGTTTTATTGACTAGGGTATCTATTTGCGTGCAATGTTGAAGTAGTTTTATGGTTTCGTCTGCTACGTAACGGTTTGTTTAATGTTCGTGCCGGAGGTTGTCAATGCATCTATTATTAGACACCTGTTAATATCAATCTAGTAGTTATTTAAAGGGTGTATTTTTGCCGCGCCTTTGCAACGATGGATTGTATTGGTTTTCTCATCGTTTAAAGGCGTTTTTAGCGTATTTATTATTTTAATTGTGGCAATGCCTTCAAAAGTTAAAATTGATAAATAACCGGCGCGTCCAAAACCAACTCATCGTACAAACGAAAACCACACTCATAATAAACTACGCGACTAAAACAAATTGCTGTTATTCCGGGCACCGAAGCAATATCTAACCGACAGTAACAATGTATTCAAAACTATCAGAATCTATTGCATTTTTTAGGCGGGTAGGTTAACGGATTGGTCAGTTGGATTCGGATTAAGCTGAGAATTTGAAATTTTCCTATAATTATTTGAAAGACCAAAGACGGAAGCCTACGGTTGTATTAATAAATGAATCAGGTAATTTATAGGTTATGTGGCTCTAATTTAAATTACGCCTGCAATCAAACTAGAATATGACATTGAACTTGGCAATCAATACAGGTCTATTCTACAGGCTTAAATATAGTATTTAACCACACTGACTTAATACCTAGATAGGTTAAGATTATCTTATATTCTATCACTTCTAATATAGAAATATCGAAACCTTACTGTCTGCAAAATCTTTACTTGATGTTTATTACTGGAAAACGAATTGCTAAAAACCCCAAGAGCCTGTGTTGCAGCATCCGATTTACATCACGGTAAAAAATACGTAAGTAATTATAGTAGTATACTAATATAAGTATACATACAAACATACGTCCGAAATACTTTACCCACCTTCTTGGGTAATCGGGTAAAAAAGACGACTTTAAAAACCATAACGTAATGGTTTTAAAAACAGAATCTTAAGAAGAATCTTAGTTATTCATAGACAATTCAGTCGCGATGATAATCCTTGGGTTTTCTACTGTTATCTCTATCATTCTAGGTTTACGTTTACGTTTACGGAACAAAACTTACGTGAGTATTTTTAATTAATAAATGCTATATTGGTTCATAAAGAAACAGTTTAGATTTGAACTGATATAATAAAGGTTGTTTCTATAAACCGAACCTTTCCGTAAAACGATTAACTTTTTAATGCTTTTACATGCCCGGGGTTTAGTCTGTCCGTCAGCATTTTCTGCATTTATTTAATGTCCTTTTACCGTTTTAAAATAACACCAGAGAACAGGATTTCTGTTTCACGCCACTTTTACGGGATTATGTTGGACAGGTTAAGTAGGTTTTAACTACACGCACTAGGAGGTCAGGAGAATTAGAATGTACAGAATTGGGATGAAAGTGACAAACTAACGTTTGACTACTTCATCCGTGTATTATATTCGATCCAAAGTCGTTCAGCAGTTTAATCTTGATTGAAACATACATTCAAACTTTCCCGTTTGTAATATTATATGATTTCTTGTTATTAATTAAGCGTATAGGCGTGTAGTACCGTTAGACTGGGCTTGCAACCTGTCACTAATACACTGTAAAACATCTAACATATTTGTGAAAAATGTGGTTACAGAATTATCAACAAGTTTTGTTGTAGGCAATTATGTAGCTCTGTCTACGACTAAAGTATGTCTATTCTACGGACATTCTCACAAGTGCTAAGCACTGGGAGCACAGCCCTTAACGTTTACTTACGATGTTTTCCTTTATTTAAATTTTCAGATACTTTTATAAATGTACCTAGGAAACACAAAACGCTATCCGCATGAGAACCTAAAAACTAGACCATCGCATGTTTAAAAAGAAAGTCTCTTCAATATCATTGCCCATAACTAGTTTTGATTCCCGAAAGAAAAAGCAACTTGGATGAATATAAAAGCGTGGCAAAATAACATATAAAAGTCACCCTTTTGTAGAATATTATGGCTTGGTAAAGTGACGTAATAGTTCCAATGTGCACAAATATTATGATATCAAGCCGCTTGGGGTTTCGCGGAAAGGTCGCAACAGGTTGCTATAGCTCATTTGTTCAATTCTTTTTTTTAATTGACCTCATCAATGTCTTGATGATTCTGCCAATATCGAAATTGCAATATCGAGGTTGCATGAGACACTGCGAGTATATTTTTCGACAGTGCGGTAGAGAAGGTAGTGTTCGGTAGTCGTCCTTCCGATCAACTCTGCAACAAACACATTCTAGGTACAACAAAAAAATCAACAGGAGTAGGAACTTAATGGTTAATATAGTATGTACGGGTAGTTAAGACAAAAAGGGAGGATTCCAAACAGGAAAAACATTTCTACACTATTTTGAACAACATAGCTCATTTGTTATTGGATGATCTCGGTGACAGTTCATATAAACACGTATTACATTTTATATTACCTCTAGATCTACATATATTTTTTGTTCAGATGGCCTCTAAACAAAGTTAATAAATAAAATACGCGACACTTCTGTAAATATCATCGCAGATGCGCACCATGACTGATTTACATGTCAAGGCTATGAAAACCAAAACGATTTTTTATTTAAATTCGAGTAACCTTTCCAAAATGTTGCCAGCCAGTAAAAGTGTTCACAGAGAATATTCTAAATTGAAACGCACTGTTTCATTTTGATATAGAACAATATTTTTACATTTTCCTTTGCAGTTATTTCAAGGAAAATCTTCAGAAATCGACATTCGCAATTGTCTTGTCAAGTTAAAGGCACTCATGGCTTTTTTGCGTTGTCGCTCTCAATATAAAAGACAATACGTGGATGTGTTTACCATAATATAAACGTATCAGCTCTGACTTGGTAAAAATACATACGAACGAATAAAACTCGCTCTCGTGGTTATACCTCTCACAATATGCCAAAAGATAGAGTATTGTGCAGTTGGATTTTAGTTATGTTTGAGGTAAAATACGATGCTAAAGGTTGTATCGTGAACAAATACTGTTTAAAAAAAATCTTTAATGTACTTACACTGGGGCAATAATTATTAATAATTTAGTTTTCTACACCTAATAATATTATTAAATGATGTGCCAAAGGCAACGATGACAGATGGACGATGATGGTTATTGAACAATGAATTCCAAATATCCCTGGGCAGACCATCAGACCACCAGGGATGCGATTAGCACAGGACTTAGGAGAATGGCGTGATGAGGAAGAGGCCTGTACCAGACAGTGGGTGGATACAGGCGGTTTGGATGGATGTATGGATGTACAATAGAAATTCAAATATGTTGGCTAAGACTACCTAGTGGTAGTGGACCTTGTGCTAGTGCTAGGTCTGTCCGGATTGCTACCACCATCTCATATTTTAACCTACCGCCAAACAGCAGTGTTTATATTCTTATTCTTAAAATTAACAACATACTCGTACTTCAACATAGATACCTATAGGCATTGCATCTCAGTCCTCAGGGTTGGCAACGCATTTGTGGTCTTAGGATTACAGTATTTTGATAGTTAGTGGTTTGACTATACAAATGTCTATTGGTCACAGATCCCACTTACCATCAGGTAGAGTGCTCGTTTGCCTTCTCCGGAAGTAAAAAAAGAGTTTTCACGCCACTGCTCGGAAATGTGGCGAAAGATGGTCTGTTCTTGGTCCCCAAAACAATCGATAGTTGTACATTGAATGAGCAGGCCTACTATGAATTTAAACAGACCAACTATGTTAACATTGTTGGTCTGTTCCATTGACAAATAACATCGGTCCGCTGATCACTAATTCGACCAATCAGAACACACTTTGTGCTGCATATGAAATTAAATTGGCCAATGAGAAGTCGTTTTATTTTTTTAATAATATTCATCCCTTCATGGATAGGCAAAGGAATCAGATTTCATACAGCCTGCTTAATAATGTCTGCTTTTAATTATATGAAATAAAGTTTATGTCACGGTGAGAGTCGTCAGTTTAAAAAACGCCTTATAAGTTTTTTTTTTATTTTCTCGCAGTAGTCGTGAAAAGCACTGTGTTAAGCCTCGGCCGAAAGTGCAATAGATGGACTCGTGCGTCGGCCCTCGAACTAACTCGTCCATCTATTGCTTACTTACACACAAAACCGGGCTATTATTATTACGTTCGCAATTAATCTCATAAATCGAGTACTCCGATCAACCCATAGCTGTCAAAAGCATTACAGTGATATATCTCCCGCGTTATATCACTTAGTTATTAATACCGTGGTTTACAATACAGATATGTATTTAACCGCTAACCGAATGAGATACAGCGTATTGCTTTCAGACGGTAATTTGTTTAATTTTTAGGTAAAGTATTTGATAAATACAGTAGGGAAAATGGACAGTTATATTAGCGAGTTCATGTCGATGGAAAATAGGACGATATTTAGTTCGACTGGATTTCTAAGATTTATTTGACTGCAAAGTAACTCGACTCGAATCGCATCTTAAATATATTTTCTTTGTTAATTTAATTCATATAACAGCGGTGTCACTTAAAAGTTTTTGATAACTTTCAATATTCTGTTCTTTGATGCCTGTTAACTATGAAGAAGGCACTTAAAGTTACAATAACCTTACTAACTGTAGGTTTGTAAAGGTGGACTTAGGTTGAAAAAGTGGGAAACCATCGTTTGCCCTAATATCCTTTGTCCAACGTTTTGCAAGTCCGAATAAACATCTGTCGAAAACTAGTTAAAATACCTGCGGTTAGATTAGGTATACCAACACCAAAAAGTTTTATAAATCATGCGGGAATAGTATTAGAATAAACGATCATTCGGACTAACGAAAAGAGACATGCAGTGTTAGTGCTGCGAAATGTTCTTAAATCAGCATGTGCTCGCTGTGAAGCCACCTCTGGTCTTCCGTTGTGACCGGTCGTTGAAAATATGGAAGGTGATACAGACGTTATGGTACATTTAAAACAAACAATGAAATAAAAATAAAAATAAAAATACACTCGCGTAGAATACGAATGTGTGTTTATTCGTTTGTCCTTCTTTTACGCAACAACGGAGCAACGGAACGTCAAGATTTTTTGAAAAGAGATGAAAGGCTAGAGTGAGTTATCGGTTACATTTTCTTCCGAGAATTTACACGGTACGTACGAGAATCGGGATTAACGTCGGAGTTGCGGGTAAAAGGTATGTTTAAATCAATAAACGAGTATCTATCTACCCACTTATGACTGAAATAAGGTGAAAGACCTGTACAGACTCCACCTATACGGAGAATATTCAAACATGTCTGAAACTAGCTGGATATCAGTTCTACGGACATTAATGTCAACCACACAACCACTCACGCCGTCTAAATATACCTGCATACCGTATTACATGTACGTCAGTTGGTAAATGTTATAAGCTACGTGTTTATTCTTGTTAAAGTGCAATCTGTTGCGAAGAGTTATGCGTTGAACATGCAACTTTATAAATAGCAGCTGCAAAAGATAATCAATTTTTTTTTTAGTTAATCAAATTTAATATCAGGGGATAATTTTTACGAGTATAAACCGTATAAATTACTCAACATAATTTAGACGAAGCGTTGGCCCAGCTTGATCGGTGAGCCTGCCTACGAAGCTAGCGGTCCTTCGATTGGGGAATGGTATGGTATGGGACACTATGGGGACATTTCTTGTAATTCTGAGTATTTGTTTATGAGAGTCTTGGATGTTTTCTATGTATTTAAGTATTTCTTATCGTTGTCTAGTACCCATAGTACCTACAAGCCTAGAGCTTAGTTTGGGAGTAGGCCAATATGCGTGAATGAAGAAAATTTGTTACTTACTAGCTAATATAAAGCTAGAAACATCAAGTTAACTACGAAAGGTTTTTCAAATTTAATAACGAAATAATAAAACTAAAATATAGCAAAGAATACTAAAGAAAAGTCAGTCGGAAACACTTTTGTCACAGTTGCTCGTATCTTTTCTCCTTTTATTATTATTGCGTCAAAGAATACAGGTCCTTGTTGTTTTACCATACACATGCAGCAATCGGAATGTTTTCTTAACCATTTTGTCAGAATACTTAATTTTTTATTTGTTTTTTATACAACCGTTACGCAGATACTTACATTACCAATATAAATCACCAAGACCACTTGGTTCTCTTTGCAATAGCATTATGAAATTACTAGTGTCAGGCTGGACAAGTGGACATAGTAGTAAGGAGAAGGAGGTGGTACGTTAGGCCTTGTAAGTAGCGGCTCACTTTAGTCTCATTAACGTCATGTTTGAACTGTTAAGGAGCTCACTGAGGGAATTCGTAAGCTTTGTCACGCTCGGCTCAACGTCCACACCACTCGAATATTCACGCGAATGCTCTCAGCGAGGACGCTCCTTTACGTTAATCTGTTAAAGGCGTTAAAGCGACAAGGTACTACTGCGTGCTACTAGGTACTAAGGTCGACTGTACAATGAAACCTGAAATCAGGTGAGGTAAGGCTATATTCGTTTAACGGGTGCCCCAGACTTACAATAAGACTGACAGGCCCAGAAGGACGCAGTTATCTGTCTGTTGTAATGATAGTTATATAGTCTGTTCTAATACCATGAACTTACAGGCCAAAATCGGCCGGCGGACGATTCGTCTGTATTGTCTGACTCCCGAAAATAATCGATATGTTACTCTATTATACGCATCAAAAACGTCTAACGATCAAAAATGAACCCCTTACTAATAAACGTTGAGTAACGGTAAAATTCAAATGTCACAATGACAGATAAGGACAAAGCATGGTTTAACTACACTAAGGTTACTCAAAATTTATTAGTAAGGGGGATAATGTATATTTATTTCTACATTATTTATCCATTGCAAAATATCAAAACAATGCATGGATATATTTGATCTTTAGACGTTTTTACTCTCTGTATCTATTGCACACGTTTACTTTGATACTACAAACACAATGACGTCGGATATTTTTACAAAGTGATGTGACAATAGAGCGAAGGTAACAAGTGACACTTAAAACTAGGAACTAGGTACTATTTTTGCAACATCGACCTCAATAAGTCTTTGCCTTAGTTTTAATCAGTTCGCATTTATTGAATGAAAATGGTTTTCAAGGCATTAGGTCACGTTAAGATGTCATTTGATATCGTTGCAAAGAAAACAGGTCATAAATGGATATTCTTGAAGAAAATATTCTCGCATTAAAAGTTGAATAGAGTTCTTTTGTACGCAGTTGTTTACTTTCCTCGCCTGTTTCTCACCTTCCGACTGAATGAGTTATTTACTCACCGCAGATTGCATAGCCATTGCCGTGGCATAAATACCTACGTCTAGATTCATAAATGAAGCTACCCTTTACCGGTAGTTCAGGTGTATGGATTTATCTTTCATCTAGTATTACTAGATATTCTAAGATGTGTTGTACTTTTTTGATAAGTAATTTTAGTGACTATAAAATGGTGTTCCCTTGTTTCACCGCCACTCATTTCATAGAACGTATTACTTCGCATAGTTTTCGTTTCATATAAAGCTATTTTCTGTTGAACCCGTGTCGATTTCAGGTTATTCTTAATACGATTCACGTAGGTTAGGTTAGGTTAGACTCGTAACCGAGGCCCATTTGAAACGCGTTTTTTTTACGCATAAATTATCATTTCGCGTAAAATCTTTCCGCATAGGCTGACATTGCAAGCGTAAAGCGAGGAAGTATCAGCTCTTTAGTAATCCATTAAATGGACCAAACACTCCTCAATACTTTGTTAGCACTCGGTTTCCACGGACAGTACCGAACATAGCTTTGACATCAATCATAGTTAATTTCGACTCAAATCGCTTCTATACTGGACCGCAAAACTAAGTATTACACTTTATATGACATGTTCTTTAAAAGTGTGATACTTAGTTTTGCGGTCCAGTATAGTTAGTATCCGACATCCATAGACCCTAGCCATGGTGCAAACGCTGGGATCCTGCCGTTTGGTCGAAATATGTTTGCCAAATGTATAGTTTCCCAACATGTGCCAACCCATTCATTCCTGTAACTATAATGTTTCAAAATTATTTCAGTACCATCGTGTAGAAACTTATAGGCAGACCTAGGAATATTCGGGGCAAAATTTAATGACAGCTAGGGATTGTCTGTATGGATAAACTCAAAATTATCGATGCTTTGCCCATATACTAGTGATCGCCCCCCGCATTGTTTGTGTGATTTTTTTTAAATTTTATTTTGCCCCTATAAATTGAACCGTCCTTTAACCTGAAATAGAAATAGATAAATAGATTCATGAGTAGAGGCAGAGAAGTTTAACGCCCGAAAATTTGGAACAACCTGGTCGTTTATTTTAACAATAGTAAATCGCACTGTAATTCTGAGATATACAAAGAGAAAAAATATATGATGATGATGAGTAAAGGGTCAAAAATCCTTTTAAAATAAAGAATAACCAGAATTATGTTGCTATTTTGTTTCATTTGCAAACTATCAATAAAAAAAAAATTACAAACAAAACTTGGACCTACTAGTTTATAAGAAAAGCATCGATGATTGAGTTTATCGATATAGGTAATCCGTAGCTGTCATAAAATTTTGCCCGGTATATTCCTAGGTCTGCTTATAGGTTAAGGTTAGGGAAATATTTATTACGGTTACAGGAAACAAAGAGTTGGGAAACGATACATTTGGCAAACATATTTCGCCGAAACAAAGATACCCCGCAAACGCTAACGTTTTTCTTTCCTATCACTCAAAATGTATGGGATGACAGTTGACCACGTGGTTTACTGCAACGCACGAGAATGTCATCCCGTACGTTTTGAGTGATAGAAAAGATAAACGTTAGTGCGTTTGCAACTTAGCTAGGCAGTTTAAGAAACACGCTTCAGGATTTCATGTTACTATCAAAGGAATTAGGCACGGACTCGTATTTTTCGTTTATTTAATACATAATCGAAGCGTGTATGTAATATGTCTTTTAAATGGAAACCGGTCGCCTTATCAGCTGAACAAGAGATTAAAATAGGTTATATATTGATATAGAGTGGCCTTCAACCGAAGTGTAGCGGGGTGACATAGCGTGGATGTATGTGTGACGTGTTTGTTTCATAATTGCACTATTGTTGTTTTATTTTACATACATGTTTTAAGTGTTATTTTTACCTTAAATTAGAGATGCTGAAAGTGAGTGTTCTATATACAATTATTCTGATTCGTCAAAAGATTTTTTTTATAACTTCGTTTAAAAATAAGTATATTTAATTAAGCAAATAATATCATTCTATTCTTTGATCCGGCATTTTGCACAAGCAGTTTTATGTCTGCAGCCTTTGGAAACTCTTTTGGGTTTGGTTCAAAGGAACAAAAGTTATACTTTTCCTAAAAATTGCCACAAAATCATTAGCTGTAACAAAACAGTACAAAGATTACATATGTACGTGTACATGAATAATTATCAGTTGACCATTATACGCAAATGAACAGTCTCAAACTAAGCTCTAAGGCATGATTTATAGGTACTCTTATAGGTTATTAAGACAAAAGTTTTTTAATAAGTACCTCAATGTGGCCTTCCGTTAGAAACCTATGACGTCATTACAAATTGCCTTTTAAACTCCTACGTATTGGCTGCGACAAAGTTCCAACGTAATCTAATTATGTACAAATTACCACCGAACAATACCCTCACAACATTGCTTTATTGGATGGATGCTTCGTTAATGACAAACTTGCCTAATTGCTTCCCATATTTTTGAATCATAAGTAAAGTATGGCAGATTTAAAAAGTTAGACAGACAACACACGGATAGTGTGTTGTAAGTTAAACCTAGTCGGAATGCTCGAAATATTTTTAAAATAATCAACCATTTGTAGGTCGCACGTGTTTTTTTCACTTAAAAATTCAATCCTAAGAGACCCTATAAAAAAAGGATTAGTAGGTTTCCCTTATAAGTAGGTGCACCCTTGAGTGCCTTGTCAAGCTTGCCAATGTACAGCTTCTTATAAGGCCGATTGTACCGACGGTTTTGCACGAAATTGTAAATAAAACTGTAGTTCATTATAACTAAAGCAAGAATAGAAAAATATTTTCTCGTCTCCACTCGAAATGTCCCAAACAACGTCTTTTGCTTTTATTACAATTTCGTATGATAATAATTAAATTTGCTGGAACTTCGGGCGCTTTTCCCTCATAAGTGGGTCGCTGCCGAATACTTTCGCTTCATTACGCAGTCGCCGATGTCTTTGTGATCCAATAAAAACATCCTCGACAACTAGAGTTATGTAGACTATTTATCAACAAGACGAAAATAGACAATTACATATTTATAAACGTTAAAACTAATATTTTCTGTGAACGTAATGTGACATACCTACCGTACCAGTTATAACTAGACGTTGATTTTTCTAATATTATCCACCTTCCCAGTAATAAAGGAAAATCCACACCAAAAATTCTATTGTGCCTAATTAAAATAGTTAATAAAAGTTATGAAATCTGGAGAGTTGAGAAATATTTTGAATATTTGAAATTTAACACGCTGACTCAATGGTTCGTGCAATGCTGCAAATCGCTTGGTGTCGTGTCCGTGATTCGAAAAATCTTTACCTAAACGAGCTCCATTCCAAATTTCGTCTTGAAATGTGTAGGTACCTAAGTTAAATGAGAAGAAAGCTTTCTGTGTAAAACATTTAATCAAAAACACTTAAAAAGCTGCTTAAGTTTTACAACAACTTTTGTAAACGTAAGACTCACTTAAAAATGCATGGTGGAGTGACACGAAATGCGATTTCTCCGCGGACGGATATTGTATCGGATTATCTGAGCTTAGGGCTTCCTGCACGGTGCCGGTGCATGAGGGTATTATCCGCAAACGGTTTCTATTTATTCAATTTTCTCTCTAGATTATTTCATAGATCCCAGCACTCGATGCATATTTAAATGCTTGATATTGAAAATGTTTAGGTGTGAAACTGGTTTGTTAGTTAGTTATTGACAGACAAGACGAAGCCTAGCTGCATCTTATGAAGATCTATATATAATATCTACACACATCTATTACGTTATTGATAAAATAATCCTAAACAGGAAAAAATAAAATTATTTCCCTTAGAGTATCTATAGACCTTACAGGTATTCCTTTGCCGTTATTACACTTCAACATGAATGTGTTAGTTTCACCGCCGCAAGGACACACTTCATGCTTTTCCCGTATCCTCATTATTATATTTTATTTTTGTAGTTACTATCCTTGTGCTGAATGACTAAACATACATGTTTTGCTTCTTTCTTTCTTTAATTATTGGAAATATTGGGGCTCACCAAGAGTTATAGTAGGAACAGTAGTTGAGTTTTTTGCGACGTTTCTTCTCAGCAGTGGTCTCTTGCGAAGCTCTGGTAGATTTTTGACGTGTAAAAGTGCCCGTGCCGGCTACTTACTTACTGAACTTACTTAATGAACAAACATCTTTTATCTTTTATCTTTTTTTTTACAGCGATAAACATATTCTATACTTTATGAAGTTAGGATTCCAATATGTAAAGCGGAAATCCAGGAATATGTAGATTTGTAGTTTGATTTGTATTTGTAGTTTTTGAACTATCTTGTAACATACGTATAATATTACAAACTAGTAATCTTGGAATAACAAAGCAATCCCTTAGAATCAACGTGCTAGACAATTCTATGGTTTTTTATGTTCTATTTGAATTGTAGTAAGTACCTACTACGTACTACTATAGAAATTACATTGTCAGACCAAATTGAAAGTTCACAAACTCAGCTGCAGGACTCTAATTACACCCGCTTTCAATGAAATTTTAGTCATGACTATTGTAAAGAAGGCATACATAAATGTTATATTCCTTTTTCTGAAAAGAAATACTGACCAGGGTGAAATATAGCTCTCTCAAAATTTATAAATATTGGAAAAGCTAGTTTCGTCCTAAATAAATCAATAGAAAACAACGTTCGAGGTGGTAAAACTGGTAAAGGACAAAGTTTACGCGGCCTTTCTACTGGATGTTAAGGGTAAAATGTGGACATTTGGATCTGCCCCACGTCCCATAAAGGTCATACCGGCCACAAACACAACTTTTACTATTTTAAAGGAATAAACTACACCATAAAGCCGCCTTGTATCAAACGATCGGATGCTTGTTAGCTCCGACACCTCGCCGGCATTAGTTCCGGCTCGTAAAACTTTGAGTGGCCCGTAATGTGCACTTTACACCGCGGTTGGTAAAGTTGGCGAAATTTTTCAGACGTGCTCATTATTTACGAAGTTCAAAGTATCGTTTTCTGAGTTAGACAAGTTTTAACGCCACAGGTAGCTTGTTATTTTATGATTTTATGTCTCGAAACTTGTTTGGAAATGTCATAAACTTAGTGAAAATGCGAGTTGGTCAGCTATTAATGAGTGCTGACTTTTTACTTTACTAAACTACTGAACTTTTGGACTTATTGTCAATTTAATTAATTTGTTGCTGCATTTTTATTAATAACATAAGATCAAGTTAAATATCCATATATTAATCACGTGAAAGCAAATATGCCTAACCTAAAGTATAAATAATATAACAACCTGTGATTATTTTATTAATTTCTTTGCTTTCACATGTGGATTCCTGAATCGACTCTCTCCCGTATATTTATTCAATAACACAATATAATTACCTCACACTGTTGACACAGGGAAGAAAAATATTCGACGAGTCTGCATATTCAGGAAGCTATGAAAATATATAGATATATGTATATCAGACAGACAGTGTTTGGATTGTGACTACCAAAGCAGAGTTCTGGTCAAGTCCATAATGCGCTTTTTCACAACTGGTTTTAGTTGTCACTTAAAACTTACGATAATTTTTAAACTGTAGTAGTAGAAATTGTCGTTAGTGGTGTTTTTCTTCGCTGTACATCCGATGCGAAACTGCATTACACCCGACCCATGGCCGCAGTACTTTTTATACAATCGGACGTAATTACACCAGAGCCATCCCGTAATATAGATAGATCTCGGTGCGGAAATTGGTCCGACGCGTGGTGCGTAAGCGGTCAAAGAGCTCTTTTAGAACGCCTACGCTTATGTGTGACTTTCTAGCGGGTCGTGCCGTGCCGCTCAACTCCCCGCTCGACGCTCCGCGTGTCCATAAAGCAGTTCTAAGGAATTTATATTTGATTTATATTTAATTTAATAAAACTGTACAGATGTAGAGCATAATCATATGACTTTGTCAGTATATTTTGTCTCATAAGTTTGTATCACAATCTGTCACAATTACAGTACCTGCAAGGCTTTTTAAAAATGCAGTAGAGATGAACTTTTCTTACAAAATACGATGTCGTATGTTCAGTATAGTAGTAGAAATTGAGGTCGTATTTGCTGCACATGTACCACTAATTAACAGACAATGTAGTACCAATTACAATTGTTAATTAGAGTGATTCGCAATAGACACATTACACTTTAGATCTCAGGGTTAGCATTAGCAATCTTGGGATTACGCCTATGGACATCAGTGTTCACATACCTGGCCTGTAATGCTGATAATTAGGGCCTGGAATTTCGGGGCCGGTTTTTGACAAGTCGTAGGGAGAGAACGTACTCTTCGTTTAGCGGTTGATGATAAAAAAAATTGACTTATCCGAAAGTTTAATCCGTTTAAATTGCTTTATTGAAAACAGTATATTTACAAAAAGACATATTTTATAACTTGAGAATAGATCCCTCTGAGACCATTTAACGTTAGGTGGCTTGTTTGCCTACCCTTTGATGTAATAAAACGGAAAATATAATTTTATAACTTTACCTACTAAGCCTCCTCTGTCCGTCCGTCCGTGTCTGTCAGCGGACTGTATCTTATATGAACCGTAATAGGTAGACGGTTTTTTTTGCCAATGCGTATTTCAATTGCCGCTATAACAACACTAATAAAAATAAAGTTAAAGAGGGCCTTCATACAAGAACGATACGGAGCCCTTCGTGTGCCAATCCGACTCGCTTTCAACCAGTTTTTTATTACACTCCATCAGTTCCGGAACCAGTGAGGCTAGACAAGTTGTTTAACATTAACGTACCTAAACGATTTTAGAAAACTGACAATATGAATGGAATTGACGAAGGCGCTAGACACGGCCGTCTGACACCTTACGTCAAACCTCAATTTTAGATGACGATAACGAACGTCGATTGCATCTTCGGGCCTCAGATGAAATTTCCTAAATCTGAATGACATGGTATGTTGTTCGCAGATACAATGAGCATCACGATGCAGTTCCTCCTGTTGGTCGTCGCGGCGTGTGTGTTCCTGTCGGAGGGGGCTGCCGAGGGGCAGGTGGCGCGCGCCAAGCAGCAGCGGCCCATCCGCGGCTTCCGGAACCCGGAGATGATGACAGCGCGAGGGTTCGGCAAGCGTGGACGGGTTTCTACTAGGACTGAGCGTGAGTATTCATCGTCTCACGTGATCATCATCGAACAACATTCTACCAGCTTCCATTATCCGGAGAGACAGCGGGGATTATGCGACGTGGACGGATTTCTACAAGGACTGAGCTTCAATATTGATCGGCATATCACTTGACAACTACTTCTGAATACGCTCTTTCCACAGACAAAATGGCAGGTCCATAGGTACATCAGAATACGACAACATTCACCAGTTATTTTACCAAGATATTGCGCGGGGTTTTCACAAGTGCGACCAGATTTATATATTCGTTAGTATAGATAGCGTTTTCAACCCAATTCTAGAGACCTATTGAAATTTAAAAAAAACCTAATGTTATTACTAAAAACTGATGCGGGCAAGCAAGTTATACATCACCTATAATACCAAGTTTCAAGTTGACAGCTTATCTATAGTTTCAGAGAAAAACTGCTTTGACATACAGTCAAACAGACAGACAGACGCCGAAGTCTCACCATAAGGGTTGATTTTTAACCATTTTGGTACAGAACCCTAAAAAACACATTACTATAGACATCGTTGGATGTAACTTTCCTCGAAAGTGCCAATAAAATGAATGGATTACCTACAAGACTGAGAGAAAAACTTCCAGATCGATGGTCTACCGAGTAGAGGATCTTTCCACTGAGTTAAAATCAAGTACGAGTATTCTCTAACAATTCACATTCATGAATGCATTTTTAAAACGAAAGCAAAATTACATTTCTAAATAGGTATTTCACATTTAAAAATCTACCAGAGAAGGCTTACTATAAGCTTTACAGCTAATTTGGTTCCCCGTTCGGTTCTCGAGTAATTAGTACGGAAAGCCGCACTACCGCCGCTGGACGTTGTCCATCCAGTTGTGCTTAACTAATAAAGACTACAGTTCGCACTATACTAAGTTACGGGGAAATATCAATTAAACCCGGGGCCTAGTTAAGATGCATAAATAATAAGCTGATCTCGACTCTAATGCTCGTCTCAAGATGCGTCCAAAATGACAGTGATTTTTTTTATTCAGTTATTCAAATTACAACTTACATATTTACTACTACTTATACATTTATATTCCGCCAAACTGTTACGTTTAATGGCGAGACAGGTTCACTTTTAAAACAAATAACAAATTCGTGGGCCACATTAAAGAATCATCATGCATCAAGGTCATGCATGCGCATATACTCCTTTAGTCTAGTTTGTATCATTGATTTACTTAATTTAGGACTTAGTACCAATTTCAAGCGATGTTAATTTTAATCAATTTTAATCGACTGTTCATACATTTTGACATTTGTTAAACCTCTAATCGTTTCGAGTCGATTGAAAACACTACGCCCTCGCCCTCATAGGAATTAGACAAGAGGCATACGCTAACTAGCGTTTCTATGATTCGTTTTTAATCCAATCGCGTCACTGGTAGATGACGTGATTCTTCGTATCACCGCACAAATTGATTTTCACGCCACAGAATAATCATCGGTGAGGTTAAAAATGACCACATATTTTTTTGCATAAGTTTGTTAAAAAAGTCAATTCAAGTCACACATCACCAGTAAACTATTTTATAGGTTTATTCATTGATGGTAAAAAGAGTACCCACACACAGGCTTTTTGTTAGCGTTTAATGATTTAGTGGAAAAAAATGTAGACGTCTTTGAGAGAACTTGATTTTGCTAAACACAGGCCAAATAACTTGATGTCTTGCTTATATTGTATACTTGAGACAGTCGTAGAAAAGGACAGGGTGTATATTTCAACATGTTCTTTATTATCATGACAAAATGTAAGATATATAGTTGTATATGACCCTTTTCACCTTAACTGACAGTTTCACGAAGTTGTCAACAGCCTATAAACATATCAATAAAATAACATTTTGGTACGTTCTCGGTATAACTAGCATCTATAGCTTTAATAATGCGTAGGTATAATTTGGCCATGAATAGTGACTCCACCTCCTTTCAAGGCTTGCATTGAAATTCAAATGCTCGCTAAATTGCGTTACTCAACTTTCACGAGTTACAGCCTCTTTGAAACACATAATAAAAGGTTGTTATGAATTCTGGTTGGACATGGACGTTCCATTATTTTTTACGTAAAGAAAAACAAAACGTTTTGCTTTTTTAATGTTTGTTTCTTTAACAAGGCAAGCGGTTATATTTAGGTTTTTTTCTCTTCTCGTATATTTATGGCGCGTACCTAATTCGGGGTGCTTTTAAAATAATTGTGTGACGATAGAACAATAGTTTTGGTAACTATGCGGATCTCAATAATCTAAAATTAAACAAAAGTATATTTAATAAAAAGTATATAGACGTGCATTTTGCTCAAATGACTTTCTGAGGACATGATATATCAAATGCGACACAGTTACTTTAAAACTATGTACTTATTTTTTAATAACGTACTTATAGTTTAAGTAGGTAATTCGTAAAGAAAACTGTTAAAAAATGAAATACGTACAAGCTCCAATATTGAATCCCATTGTTTTGCAAGAAACTCTATTAAAGATTTAGGGGTTGATACGAATTCACATTAGGGCAGTCAAAAATGTATATGCAACGAGCACTAAAAGAAATCTTTCTGCTCCGATTTATCCCGTCTCACGCCGTCTATTGCAGTGTAATTAGAAAACATCTGACTTTCCTTTTTTGCCGAGTTGCACGAAATTACTTTTTTCCAACTTCGCAACGAACGATACAAATAGTTTTGCCAGGCGCAAAGTTTTTCTCTTTGCTGACATTGTAATACATGCCTTATTATTTTGCCAGCAAGATGTCTTATGGCTGTCTTCAGTTGTTTAATTACTTTACAATGCTCGTTTTTAGGGTTCCGTACCCAAAGGGTAAAAACGGGACCTATTACTATGACTCCGGTGTCCGTATGTCTGTCCTTCCGTCCGTCTGTCTCTCACCAGGCTGTATCTCATGAACCGTGATAGCTAGACAGTTGAAATTTTCACAGAAGATGTATTTCTATTGCCGCTATAACAACAAACGTTTTTTTTTTCCATTTTTTGCTAGATATTAATAACGGCAACAGGACACTTGAAATATTCACAGAATATTTAGTTGTATATTTAAAAATAAATAATAAAATAAATAACATAAATATTTAAGCGGGGCTCCCAAACAACAAACGCGATTTTTTTGCTATTGTTGTATAGAGTCCGACTCGCACTTGCCCGGTTTTTGTCTATGTGCTCTAAGATGCAGACGTCTCCAATTGTTGATTTGTCTACTTCTCTCTTTTCTGGTTTCCTGTTAGCATCCTCATTTCTTCGAGATAAGGTAACAATATAGCTCATAACATTATATCGTAGTAAGTTCTCTCAATTGGTTATTGACGGCGGACCAAATCCTCCCTAAAGGCAAAAGGTGGTTTTAATTTCATCTTATATCTTATGACCCTTAGACCATTTCTTTCGCCTTGCGAACATAGGTAAGTATGGGCATTCTTACTGTGTGTTTTATGATCACGATCATTTTATCAGGATTACATTGTTAACCACTCTTTGTTCCTAAGGCGACGTTAGCAACCAGACGCCGCCGGAGCGATCCAACCGCGGTACCCCGACGTTTAAGAGTCCGTCTGTCGGTATCGCAAGAGATTTTGGCAAAAGAACGCCAGAAGTGAATCCAGAAGGTACCCCACAAAGGACACAAGATGTAGCTTTGGAAAATCCAAGGATAGATATAAGCTTGCTGGAATATGGAGCCAGTTGAAACCGGTACAAGAATCGGTACATGGTTTGGACACTAATGGCTGTGTGCTTAGTCATCGCCACTGCTTATAACTTCTGTAAGCAGCTGTGTGATCATCATTGTGTAATGTTTAGGTGTAGGTGTTTTTGACTTAAGAATACATTATCTTGGACAAGTCACTAAAGCCTCAAAACAAACTTATTATATTTTTCCTTTCCCTGACGTGCCAAAGATTGAAAGTTGTGCCTTTTATGTAAATTTGACGGAGCTGTTTTGTTTACATAAAAGATATTTGTTTTCCAAAGTTGAGGACTTTTATTAAGTATGACGTGTGTGAGTATAATACTGCCTGATTCCTATTGACACATTCAGCCTTTGAATACGTCGGGTTAAATGGGTTATATTTAAATGTGCAAATACGGCCTGAGAAAAAATGTGTAAAAATGGCGCCGAAATTTCGCGGTGCTGTTCCAAAACCACTTCAACTGGTAACAGGCTTCTCGTGTCTTCCATAAACGCAACAAATGGAAGGATTCTAGTAAAAATCTTTTTGACAGAAAGCTCCTTCAGGCGTTTTAACCCCAAGAGTTCCATGATGGTGGCTACTGGCTTCGGCAAAAGGAGTGGTAAAGACGAGACCGCTGAGGAAGGTAAACCCATGAGCCGTGAGCCCAGTTGCTTCAAGCTTTACGAGGCGCTGAGGCATCCAAGACATCATCAGAAAAAAAATAGCTTACCGCTTTTCAGACATTACACGTTCTGTTTTTGCTACTAGAGTATTAATAAACGCCTTAACACATTAAAAAGAAATCACTTTTGTATAAATAATACATTTTGAAATTTTCCTCTAAACGAAGGTTTAGTTCTTTATTTAAACATGTGCGTATGTTACAATTAAAACTTAAAATTAAATTTATATTGTAGCACATTATGGTCTAAGATCCGAATAGGAGATGATTTGCACCGGGCTGTTTATTCGATGAAAAGTATTTTATGTCCAATTTAATACGGTAAATAATATGTGGCGAAGGGTAGGCTGAAAAAATTCAGTCCAGTACTTATACCATTTAAAAAAAAACATTTTTTTTAATTACAAACGCTTTTTTAATTACGTGCTAATCAAAAGTATGAAGACTATAGAATATGTAAACGTTAGGTTTGGTGCAAATTATTAATACCAACTTACCTGTTTATTATACCTGCCTACCCAATAGTTTGACGGGAAAAAAATAGTCAACCCAACGTTTGCATATTCTATAGGCTTCATACTTTGGATTGGTATGTAATTAGTCTATTAAACAAGCTGTTGAATTTTTTTAAACAAGGCATTTTATTTTTTTAATTAATTATATAAGTATCGATATATATTACTTACAATTAGTATTTTATATTTGATGTAAAAATACTTTTTATCGAATAAGCAGCCCGGTGCACATCTTCTCCTAATCGGATCTCCTGCAAAGAGCATAACGGTGAACAGAGGGTTCGTACCCTAGCCGCCTGTGAGTATCCGGGTAAAAAAAAATTCCGGAGCAACGACGTAATACCCAGATATGTGATAACCCCACGTTTGATAGCTTAATCTATTTCGGGACGAAACCAACGGTGGTAATGATGATGCAATAAATAGTGGAAAGCGTTATGGGGCACAAACATTATCCTATTTTTAGAAGTATCAACAAATAAATTATTCAATTTTCATAGGATCGTCACCCTAGACTCATGGTTCAGGTTTACTGCGTGCAATATTTGTTATTTGTAACACACATGTAAGTATATCTAGCTTTATTGTTCAAGTTAAAAAAAGTGAGGCAATGCGATAACTTACTTTCACTGAGATGTATAGGTAGTAAGAGCTTACCTGTTGCTGCAAAACCATTTTGATTATGAACTAAACCAAAACCAAACTTCAGGTCAGATTCTGCAAAATCACTAATCAAAACTTTGCGGTGACTGCAACTACGTCTTCAATATTTCTGCAATCTCATTTTTATCTCGTTACAAACTCTTTTCTACACTCTTTCGAAAGCGGAATATCATGTGAAACGTTTGTCGAAGTGCCTAATTAAAATGTTGCGTGTTCATTACGTGAGTGTGCTTGTTGAGATATGGGCTTTCATTGTACGAGCATCCCGGCTCCTGCATTAGGATTTATTTTGCTTATTACGTATCTTGAATAAGCCATTGTAATGTGCTCGACGTTAATTACGTGAACTACCTTTTCCACTGCCAGCGAGAAAATAAGATAGAATATTCTGGTCATTCTTCTATTTGAGTCTACGGAGAAAAGACTTTAACATTCGTTTGTGTTAGGTGAGTACTTGTTTATCGTTAGCAGTGGAATGATGTTTAACGCATTGTTAGTGGTGTCATTCTTTTCATCCAGTTTATTTTGCCAAACGATTGTGAACATATTGTTGAAGGGTTAGGGGCCAAACCCTATACCTAATACCTATCTTCTATCAAAACTCTCAGATATGAAGACTATTTAAGATTGCTGGTGCTTAAGATATCTCACACTGGACTTTGAGATCTATTTGTTAAATTTAAGTCATAATTCAAAATGCATTTTATCTCACTTGAACTTTTTGTGAGACCATACATATATAAACTTGAATAACAATTTGGTTTGCGTGATTATTTTTGTTCCTGATGGTAACTAAAGTATTTTTTTAAAGTATTCTGTACTGACATTTCATTTCTTTCAAAATTGTCTTTTCAGTGAAGACCAATTACGCGTAAAGATAATTATTCTGACTATAGGAACAAAAATGATTGTGCGATACTTGAAGCACATTTGTCTGAGCACATCTCCGATTACATAAGGTCTTATTGATCATTTAAATACCTTAAAATACACACTCTTTCAGAATATACATATAGTTATATTTATGACAAGTGCAAGTTAATGGTTTATTTGCAATAAAGAGTTTACATACATACTTACATACAAGTGCTGATTTGGTTACGGCGAAAAGTAATTCAATCAAAGATGTGTTCAGATTGAATGGAATCCAGGGCTGCATTCCAATTGGTTTTAGCCCACCTTGCTTTAATATTATTATCATGTTGTTGACATTACACACAAAATGGAACAAGGAGCTTCTAAACAGACTATAATACCTGTTCTGCAATTTATAGCCACAAACAAAGCATCTTGTTCCAACTACGTGTGTTATAACAACATGCCAAAAGGTACCTATTATTTTATCGACATACCTTTCATCGAACATATCATTACGCAGAATTTTCATTTCATCGAAAGGCATTTCTCACCGCATGAGTAAAGTCTAACCTAACGAACGTAATTAATGTTTAAGATATTCTATACCACAGTTTCAGCAAAAAACAGCGTTCAATGAAATGAAATTCGATGAAATGATACAATCGATGAAGTAAAATTCGATGAAATGACGGGTAACTATTTAGACGCCTGTTTAGAGTTGGTGAATGTTGCAGCGTACGGACTGGACAACTTCTGGGAGATGCTGGAGAACGCCGACCAGAGGGAGGGACAGGACTTCAACGAAGACAAGCTTGAGAGGTATTGTTTTTCAATTGACTTCGACAAAGGAGGATGTTTTTAATTTGTGTGGTTTTTTGTGAATGTTACTTGAAGAATTGAAGGATGATTTTTTTCATGAGCAGTATTTATTTCAGAGTTGGTCCTATTTAAATTTTGTCAGGATCTGATCATGGAGTCCATAGCAAATTAACAGACCTCCTAAATCATTAAATGTTATACCTAGTTTTACTTGTTAAATTTGTCACCCACCTTAGTTCCAAAGTCAATCTGACATTCGACAGCAATAAGGTTGATTTTCCTATCAGTTAAGAATGACTTGGCATCTCTAATGACAATATCATCTTCAAGCAGTTTTCTTTGAAATGGGTAGCAAAATGAACTTCCGTGACCGTATCTAATATTAAATGGAGAGAAGTGTTGCCTCATTCCGTAGTAATTTTGGCTTTTCTTTGACGTAGGTTTACACATTAAAGTGAAATGGCTCCAATGTCAAATTATCTAGGCCATTACTTCCTACTTCATCGAATCGAATCAATTCTAAAGCCTTTGTAGATCTTGGGCACTTACCGGCCGGTGAATGTATTGTACTTTGTAATTAAGCAGTCGGCTTTATAAGTAGCTGTTTAGTTGAGCACCTTGTCGCTTTAACGCCTTTGACAGATGCAGCAGCATAAACATGACGTTAATGTGACAAAGTAGGTTCTAAAGTGAGCAATGGTCACGAACGTTCATTTCTGATCCATTTCAATAAATACTCTTGAAGTCGTGAATGTCATTAGAGATACTAGGTTATTTGTAACTAACAGGAAACTCAACCTTATGGTTGTAGAGTGACAGACAGACTTTACCAAAAGTCTTTGACTGTACCTACATTATACGTGACCACTAGACGGAGCCTCGCCAATTAACTGCTAGCCATTAGTTAATTTAGGAATACATAATTAATAGTAATAGAGGACCGTTTTAAGTGGACCCGTAATTTAGGGGTACGTTTTAACACCCGCATTATTACGATCCCTATTTATAGCAGAATAATAGTATTAGGCCGGCTTACGTTGAGGATTGTCTATTTCGATTAATCTTGCATTATTATGAAATTAACGCTCTTCATTAAGATACTGTGCTAGCGAGGAAAATATAATCAAAGCAAAAATAGCTATTAACTACGCTTAAGATAAATAAGCCGTGGCACGCGACGACGAGATTTTAATGAATACGTTTTTGAAAATACCTTTTTCTATCTCTGGTATTTCAACAAGACAATTCAGCAGTTAATCCGTGAAAGTGTAACAAACTGACAGACAAACAGACTTACTTTTGTTACCGTTACTTTTATAGCATACATATTCATACAACTGTACCTGAACCTATATTACCCGTCATCCAACCAAACGTATGGCCACCGAAAACGTGATTGGAGCACCAATTCCGAAGATTTGATCGCCTTAACCGATTAGGGTGACCACAAATACTCCAGATCCCCTCGTTCTAATGGGCTTATACTTAAAACTGTCTGCTACAGTGTCGCTGCAGCCCTGTCGGGTCTGAAAAGACAATTACTTTTTGGTATAAATAATGACGCGACAACGAAGTCATTCTGTTGGGTTAACACCTTTGTCAAATTATAGATACACTGCCCCGGCCATAAATTTTGCACATCGACTTTTGGAAAGAGATAATCGGCTAATTTCGGCTTCGTAGAGCGTTACCTCTGTCGCACACTACTTTTATAATGTTTGCTAGTCGTAGTTCAGATGCGATAGAGTGCGGTCGCGTCCAGTCTAAAATATATATAGTATAGAGTTGTTAACACCACAAATTTTAAAGCACTTAAAGTTGTACCTACTATGGAAAAAAAGGAGGATGATAATGTAAGAAATGTGTTGACGATTACACTGACAGACTAGTGATAGTCTATCAGTATAGTCTCGGTTGGAACTGACGAGTCTTTATTTTATAACGTGACAATTTATTTGTTAGCTGACGAGGCAGGTATTTTTTCGTAGCCTTATAAAATGCCAATCATTTTAGCACCCATGTGGGCGATTCAATGTTTTTGCCATCAAAATTTCTACATCCCGAACCTTTTGTTTGATGACGTCATTCGCGAAATTTCGCGTGGTCAGCCGTCGTAAATTGGAATTTATTGCACGGTTAACGCAGACGATTACCCTTTTTCACGGAAAACGGTACACTTTTTCATTGTTTATAAATATAAACACTGAGTTCACTCAGTTAGGAAGATACGAAGCCAGATATTATAAACAAAGATAACGGAGTGCGGGTTAATGTGTTGCCGACGGTTTGTTCTTGAATAAAACTTTTTTTTTCAACAAAATTAATTTAAAAAAAATAGGAATTTTAAATTATATTAATTAATTTTCAATAATTAGAACACTTATAGCCGGATACATTTTGATAATTGTGTATGAAAAATGACAAATTAAACCCAAAATATCTATTGATCTTTGCCAAGACTTATATAGGGTTAGGCGCGAATCTTGCGAGAATCAATTTAGAAACCACTAATTTTGACAACCGAAATAAGACCCACCGAAACACCTTTAAAGTTACTGTCTCATATATTTTGATATTGTTTGTTTGCATACTTACTTTATGGTGTAGGTTAGTACGTATAACGGCTTAGTATTTTTGTTAATTATTTAATTATTTCGCAGTATCCCCTTGGACTGGTTCGTGACTGAGATCCTCAACAACCCCGACTTCGCTCGTTCCGTTGTGCGCAAATTCATCGACTTGAACAAGGTGAGCGGGTTGGTTATCATTACTTGCTGGAGTTATTTCGTCAAATGGGCGGTGAATAAGTTGATTGAAAACTCGTCAAGAAATAATGAAGGAATTTGAACCTTATGCAATCTGTTCTACATACAATTTTCTTGATTAGTTGTAGGTTCATCTGGACTTATCAACTTTTCCACACCAAGGACCAAAATTAGCCGTCCAAATTGAAAAATAATACCAATAGAAAAGTAGTTCGTCTCCGGCTCTTTAGGATTCTGTGTTGCGGTTTGCGTCAATGTGCGTCGCTAGATAAATATTTACGCACGCAACCAAATGCGACGACGGCGCGCGGCGCGGCCCCATAAAGGTGCGACCTCACCGCTTCTTAACGATGCGTAAATTACGGTGCGTCAAAATCGGCGCCATGTTGTTACTGTGACCCCGTCTTTTGTTTACGCAACGACACCGTATTTTACGCAGTGGTGGGGTCGCTGTTTAAACCGGCTTGGTGCGTCTTGTTCCGATGGCTCGCGGTGCGTACGGTCGAGGCACGCACACATGCAAGCCACGCAATATACCTTTGTTTGAAGACGAACTACTATAACTATTTATACTGTACGTTTACGTTGTATTATTATAATTTACTAGTTATTTGTAACTGTAGCTGTCGTCCAACTCCTTTTGTTTTGGCCGCACTGCTTTGGTTATTTCGTGTCAGCATACGTAAGTACAAATAACTAAGTAACTGGCCTTATTTCGGATTAGAGCCGGACACGTGCTTAAGCCCTTTGAAGCCTGCGTCAGATCCTAATACTTGTACTTGTTAGATTCTGATTATAATTAATTGACACTGTATTTTACTATGACGCATATTAAGTAAGTAATTTAATATGTACGTTAAATACTGACTGTTATGAGTTGGAGTAGGTATAATATATTTGGGTGTTCTTTACAGTAGTTATTTTAACACCATGTAAAAGCGACAGGGCATTAAAGAGGCTATTAGTGTAACGTTGACTAACTATACAGGATATCCTGTGTAATTCAAAAATATGATCATTAACCTGTCGCTTTTGTTACAGGACGGCATGCTGACAACGGACGAGCTGATCAGGAACATGGTTTAAGCGAATCTTAAGTTAACTTGTTGTAGCTAATACTCCCTAGGATTGTTTCCTACCCGTTACGTATTGTACCAAACATTCATTTATTTACCACAGTTAAATATTTAATGTCTTTATATAATGTTATAGGTACTGTGATATCAAATAAAGATCACTTATTTTGGAAATAAATACCTGGAAACGAAATCGGTTTTTCTATTATAGATTTCTATAGATTAGAATGGAAATATCGAAATATTTATCATTAATGTAAATAGTTTCTAAAATAAATACGATGTCAATGGCATAAGAATTTGTCCATAAATTAATTCCTTATATCTATGTAGAGAAGTTTAGAACTTACTTGGGTGTGTCAATCTATAAATACGCGTAGGTATTCTCCTTCACTGATATTTCACTAAAGAGCATACCAGCTGTTTCCAAGCTTCTAATGTGCGTCACACTAGCGCTATCCGGTCTATCTTAAAATAAGATTTATCTCAAAAAACATTGGCCGTTTTTTATTGTTATCTTATGTTTAGGCAATATTAAGGTGCTGAAACAGTAAATGAGAAACCACAGACGAAACGTTCCAATTTCAAATAAATACTGTTCTAATGTCGTAAGCTTCCGAGGTGTCCATGAGTTTTACATTTGAAAAATAACGAGTTAAAATACATATTTTTGTTTTGTTAATTTATAATATAACAGGTCTTCGTGACGGTGACGTACATTTAGATGAAATTAATTATTAACAAATCAAGAAGTTGCACTAAGAGGAAAAAGACTAAATTGTAATGTTAGTAATTATTATTAATTCTTATTTCTAACGAAAAAGTTTACATCATTTTCAAAAAGGGGAAAAGCAATTTTTCTAATTATTCTTAACTTACCTACAGGATGTTTTAGGCTGGGAATTACAAAAGTCGATTTTCTATAGAATTATTTATTAAGGCTTAGTATTTTGTATACCTCTAAAGCTCTACATACATACATGTAATGTTAATGGATAATTTTAGGCTAGTGGGTCTAATATTTGAGAATCAATGTAAGTTTGGATACCCAATGTTTACTTAGTTTGTGTTAATAACACTATTGACGTTATAAATGAAATAAATTTAACGGGTACCACTATATGCTTTTGATTTCTAATTTTAACAAAATCACAATCAACAATAGATATAATACTGATAAAATAATTTCGGTGGCCAATATACTGACTACGATGTAAAAATCCGAGCACTAATTCTTGAACTCGCCCTCACTACTATTTGAATAACTTAATTGAATGAAACATACACTATGAGTATTTGGTCACCGACATTAAAAACTACCACCACTAGAGAAAACAAATGACTTCCGTGTCACGTGTGACGTCTTCTTTGGGCAGTATTAATAAACTCATCTTGGCTGAGATATACGTCACAAGATACGTCAAAGTAAACGTCAAGCCATAGAGAACTGAGATTTTTGACACATCTTGAGATGGACATTCATTACAATCGAGTTCAGTTTATTAATACGACCATTTAGTGTCCTCAAACGGCAGTCAAATGGCCTGACAGGCCAGTCCGATGAACTGCAGCTAAACTACTAGCTTGTGGGAACCTATATTTCTTAATTAACTTAGATTGTGTGTTCATTAAATCGCTGGAGTGAACACTGTGTACTACCAAATTCCTAAATTTTAGTTTCTTAGTAGCAGAAAACTTTGCGAGACTGCTTTATAACGGTCGTTAAGTCAATCTGTTCTAAAACTATTGAGTATCAAAGAAAGCATAGTATAAATAATACTATTTACCAACATAAAGACAGATATGTAGACCACTCGACGCAACTGGGACTTTAGAAGGCCATGGAACGTATAATTTCGATCACCTGTAACCTAACCTAACCGGCGCCGCTATTGCTTAGCGCACTCGCAATCGCAATCGACTTCAAAGTGGAACAATTGATTTCATTTTGTATGCAAACTCGCCTTCGGACTCTCAAAATGAAAACGATTGCTAATGCAACGAGAACGGGTCAATCAACTTGCGATTTTGTATGAACACTGACCCGTATTGCTTAAGAGCAATAGAATAACTCTCACTATGACGCTTTAGTATTTCAAGCTTACAAATTAATTACAAAGTTGTCCTTTAAATGGAAACCAGAACTAATTGGAAAGGACTTTGCGAGCAAGTCATTTAGCGTCAGTTTAAACGTTCAACGACAGTGCCAATGACTGAACAAGGAGTCCGTTTAGTATGGAATAGTAGAGGTTGTGGTACTGAATGCGACATCCGCAGGGAATAAAGGTGTGATTATGAATGGCGACAAGGAAGCCAACGGCGTCGAATCAACTTTTCAAAGGTAAGGACTTTCATTTCTTGGACACTGCGTAACTTTGCCATTGAATTGGAAAGATGAATTAAGACATAATTAGGTAGTTAATTTACAACGGTCCCTTGTAGTGAAAGAGGTGTATTGTAGGTAGGAATAACCAGGTTCCTACTACTACTGCTAAACCTGTATGTTAGTAAGGATGTTGGGATACAAATATTAAACAAGGGACAATTTCACACAAATTGACCTAGTTCCAAACTGAGCTCTAGGGTACCTAAATATTAGATAAAGATTAACATACTTATATACCTAGAGGAAATACAAAGAAAACTGCCGAGACTGAGGAACATGTTTGTATGATACCTCAATTCCACAGGGTAACCTATCGATGTTCCGAAATCGGGATTCTACACGGCAAAGTCTTAATACGAACGTGAACGTTTCAATAGCTCTTATTTACTTGGCAGTAATGGCGACCGAGTTAAACAGAATACGATAACACCTCAAGGGCAATACGGATTTACTGTACAGAATAGAGGCCCTGAAAAAGTACATATCAAGAACACTATTCACACCGGACTGTTTCCGTACGAATAACAAACGAGGTAAATAATATAAATGACCGCAGGTACGCACGCGTCGAATTAAGTTGACGACACTTTTAGAGACACGTGATATTGTTGACGAAATTTCTATACCGCTACAACTTCTATTATTATTAAAAAAATAGTGTAAATAACCATAGGCAGACAGAACAGCCAAGATTCAATTTTCGCGTATCTATGAAATATACTTTTTGTGTAGTGATTTGATTATCTATAGTACGTAATACCTAATGGTAAATTAGTTTCGTTTGATTTGGACACTTGATTGACACCTACTCGCGCCGATCGCTGAGTGAGCCAATAATGGCCTAGTTTCAGTGGCCTCACATTTATGCGTGGACTAGGTTTCTATGTTACATTGTTCTAAGCCTCTCCCATTGTACGCCACCGTCCCACCAAGCACGACCCGCAGCAACTCTCATCCAGCCCTTGCAAAAATCGTAGCTCCACCTAGTCTGAGGGTCTTCACTGAACGGGTCTATATCGTCTATAGGTATTGGCATAATTATTGTTTGTTCTTAGTATTCCGATTTTTTTAAATAAAATCTAACCTAACTTAAAATAACTTAGCTATAAAAAAGATGTTTATTAACTTCTGTAATCTCACTGTAAAATCGTTATTACAAACAATCATTAGGCAATGCGACAGGCCTCTCCGAACAACATTATACTTATTAATATTACGTATTTTGAATGCAGGTTGCAGAAAACTAACAATCATTTGCTAAACAATAAAAACAAAATGTATGGTTATTCTTGGGAAAGACCGACCCGAAAATTCGTTAGCGATTTTCGAAAATCGACAATATGGATTGACGTAAGCTGATGACAGATCGCATAAACTGCTTATGTCAACTCCATACATTTTGAGTCGATTTAAAAATAGAAATCGTTTGCATCTTGGCTACGCCTACCGCCAATTTTGATCAAAAGTTCCAGCATTGATTATGTTTTTTTACTTTAGATCTTAAGTTTTAGAACCCATCCGTGGAAAACCCAGAAAAGGTTGACTAGCCGATGGGGACTTCGAATATTTGTGTGTTATTTGTCTTACTTAGATATGTTTTGCTTTGTACAATTAATTACCTTATAAAAGTTATTGTCCTAGACCCTTTATCACGCTACACGAAGGAGCAAAACTGATAGTAATTTGATTTATTTTCCAAAGTCTGAACATAACAGTAATTTCTCAAAGAAATCAGACGACTCTTACAATGACGAAGACCAAGTTTGTTAATTTCCTGTAATAAAGGAGTGGACTTTGTCACAGACACAATGGCGTCTGGCATCCGTACCCTTTAGGTACTTTGATTTGTATAATTATAAAGTTACGTAGGTACAATCTTAATAATAGTGGTATATTTTTGAATTGTCACAATTATCCATTATTAAATTAAATACCGTGTGGATGCCGGGTTAGAATAGTGCCACTCCATGTCTTCCCGTGGATGTCGTAAGAGGCGACTAAGGGAATAAAGGCCTGTGGTATTATTAGGTGATAGGCTTGCACACTGGTAAACACCTAAGCCTGTATGTACAAAATGTGGTTACAGAATTATCAACAAGTTTTTGGAGTTGTTGGTAGTTTTGTGGCTCCGTTTACCCACTTTGGAAATGAACGCGTGGGTTTATGTATGTATGTATTTTTCAATTGTCATAATTATCTATTATTATTCGCGCAGAAGGGAATTTATGATAGAGGCGTGAAAATAAACACGCCTGTGCGTGAACGTGAGAGGGAGACAATGGGTGGTTTCTTTGGCATTTTAAATCTCTCTATACCCACGTTCCTTATTTTACTTTGTCTAAATTACATCGGTTTAAAACAAAGCATCCATAATATATTACGTCGATGTTCAGCAGACGTAGTATATTATGGACGTGTTAAAACGAAGTAGAATCTTAATTTATCTGTTTTACCAGTCGCTCTTTGTAAGACGTTTGTTTAACCTCGTGCCATAAGAGGTACCTACATAATCAAGGCGATTCAATTTAAACTAACGAAGATAAAGTTATTTTATCTTTGTTTCATAATAAATAGCATTTTAGAGAAACGGTAATTAAATGCACAAAAACTGCTGAAGTCAAATAACATGTGGTATGTTCCAAAGAACCATACAATATATACTTATAGGTACATTCACGTCCCCTACAAACATTGCCCACCTTATTGGGTAGTCGGAAGGTGGCCACATGGTGTCCACTATAAGTTGTTAAAGCATACTCACCGAGAGTAAAAAAAAGTAGGTACTTACAGTTGGCAAATTTCCCGCTACTCCCCCTATCTTAACGGTTAAGGGATGAATTTCCTAAAATATTTTCTTAATGATCACTTATACCTATCATGAAAGGAACCAAAGTTTCTAAGTACAGTCGTTTCGGATGTGCGTTGATATATATATATATAGATAAATAAATATCAGAGGACATCGCACACCCATTAACCTGTAGTGTGAGTTGCACTCACACCTGCTCTTCTCTCTCTGGTATGTAATATAAGAAGTGCACTCTGTAATCCTAGGCATTAATAAACGCATCTATCTTCGAGTACAGTCGTCTCCTTTAACGCCCCACATTACAAACCTATTCCCAAACTAAGCTCTAGGCTTGTGCTATGGGTACTAGTCAACGATATAAATATTTGTCATAGAGAAATGTACATACACGGTGTTACACGAGGAAACCGAATAATTTTAACAGCGTATTCCCGACATTATTTGGAGTTAAAATTGTCGTATAATGTTTGCTAGATTCAGCTTGATTTTTGAGATATTTGCGTTTATGTTTAAAAAAGTCGTAATGAAATCTCCAGTACAAAACACCCTTACAATTGCGACGTTGCGAGCCCGCCACGTCTAAGTTGACTGTAAATTGACTTTCATTCAGAACCGTCATTAGTATGTTTACATGTCAACGTCAGCTTAATATTTTTTCTCCAAAAACGTAAAAATATCGATAAATTAATATTAATAATCCAATATTCAATTGAATGCTATGACAAAAAAAAACAAATATGAAGAAACTTTCACAAATCTTGGAACATTGTAATTACTGAAGGCAAGCCGGATCAATTTTGGATTAGATGTTCTAATCTAATATGATCGGGATCCGGGATGAATGGCGTACTCGAGTGCTCACCAGTGGCGGTAACAGGCTGAAGAAATGGTGATAATGATGAAGCCGACGGATTAAAAGTATTCGTGCTAGTACCAGTTCGTTGGAGTATCAAGTAGCAAAGTGTAAGAAAGACACCGACAGCAACGCACTGGGTACATACCAGTGGCGTAACTACAGGGTGGCAAGTCGGCAAAATGCCACGGGCCCCCAGCCCGAGAGGCCCCTCGGCCCGAGACAGCCTTCCAGCCCGAGAGGCTGCTAGCTCAGGAGTAACATGACGATTTTACTGAGAGGGCCCCATCCAATGAATTTGCCACGGGCCTCAGATGGTAAGTACTTAACGGAATCTTAATGGATGTAATATTTTTATGATATGCAGTTTATTTTTATTTGTTTATGAATGAATACTGTCGACAGGAGTAGTACTAGTCTTGTTGCGAGTTAATTTTGTAAACATTTCGTTTTATTATTGTAATTACTAATTAATCTTACTTATGCAATTCATGTTATCCACAAATTATACGAAATAATACACAAAATTCTTTTATTTTATTTATTAAGTAAAAGCATACCATAGATACTTTTATTTGCATCATTTCAACCCGGGGACGTCCTCTGCTGGACGTAGGTCTCCCCCAAAGACTTCCACCACGAACGGTCACACGCCTTCTGCATCTACCGGTGTCCGGCGACTTTCCCCAGGTCGTCGGTCCATCTAGTAGGGGGCCGACCGACACCGCGTCTCCCGGTCCGTGGTCTGCACTCGAGAACCTTAACACCCCACCGGCCATCAGTTCTACGAGCAATGTGTCCAGCCCATTGCCACTTCAGCTTGCAGACTCTGAGAACTATGTCGGTGACTTTGGTTCTTCTACGGATTTCTTCAATTCTGATTCTATCCCGTAGAGAAAATCCGAGCAGCTCTCTCCATAGCACGCTGAGTAACTCTGAGCTTAAGGCTCACTGTGAGGGACCACGTCTCCGTTCCATAAGTCAATCCTTCAATTTAACATTCATTATTTCTGAAGACACTTTGTAACGTCTTATGCCTAGTTTAACAACTAGATAAGGCTGACAAGATAATAAATACCAGTACAAGATAATAAAAGTTACGTTGTGAAAATCAAAATGTACGTCGTACAAATCTTATATCAATAACAACAATGTCAATGACGCAATGAAAGTCATTAATGTCATAATGATTGCGGAATGAAGTGGCCAGTAGTTTTCAGTTTGATGTAAGGAGTACCCATGACAGTTCAAAATAACTGTTTCTGGGCTACTTTTTGTAGACTTTGCTTTAAAAAAATCCATTTAATTTATTTAGTCTCAGTAATATTTTGATTACTTTTACTGGCTTACTGCTGGTAGGCCATGGCCACTTGTTCATTTCATATTTTTTTAAACAATAATGCCTGACTCCAAGTGTTACTTAACTCTTCTAATGGAAAGAGATAACAATTGCAAACGTAGTAAGAAGTTTCGTTTGCATTTGTACGTAAATCCTGCTTTGAAACGATTTGTTTGACAAGGAAATTGCTCTATGAGTATGTCTGCCTCTTCTAATGAAAAGAGATAACAATTGCAAACGTAGTAAGAAGTTTCGTTTGCATTTGTACGTAAATCCTGCTTTGAAACGATTTGTTTGACAAGGAAATTGCTCTATGAGTATGTCTGCCTCTTCTAATGAAAAGAGATAACAATAAGAAACGTTGCCAGCTTATCCTAAGGTGTTGATTTACTGGTGTAGGAAAAATAATTAATTTATTATGTATGAAAACATAACAAAAATTAAAATCATATTTCGACCTGGGTTCATATAATCTTTTTTGTTTCTTACGGCCTTAGGAACACACTGTTAAAATTATTCGGTTTTCTCGTGTTACACCGTGTATACTTAAATACATAGAAAACATCCATGTAGGTATCGGCCCTTACCGGCATTGGAACCCAGGACCGCTAGCTTCGTAAGCAGGGTCACTACCAACTAGGCGAGCGCGTCGTCGGTCAGCGGTCTGGAACATCAGGCCTATGACACTTATACGTAGGTTCGTGACTAATAATTGACACACGGGTACTAGGTGCACTTGCCGTCCCCGGTCAAATGGAGCGAAGTAATTTGCCCATTTTTCCTATTGAAAGTCCATGGGAACAGATTTTCGGTGATTATTCCTCCTAGGCATGTCTGATTTTCAATTGTTTTTTCTAAACCATCCATGGCTAGATGTCGTATTACAGGCTAAATTTGATCCTGATATCTCATAGTTTGGGAGGAGTATGCGGACAAACGAAAATCCGAGTCGGGGAAGAATTGAGCTTTGCTCACTTCGTTCATCATCATGATCATGTCAGCCGAAAGACGTCCACTGCTGGACATAGGCCTCCCCCAAGGCTTTCCACTCAGACCGGTCTTGTGCTTTTCGCATCCACCGCGGTCCCGCGATCCTGACGAGGTCGTCACTCCATCTTGTTGGAGGCCTACCTACAGCTCGTCTTCCGGTCCGCGGACGCCACTCCAGAACCTTCGTTCACTTAGCTTTAATTATTGAAATCGGTCCAAAAGGTTAGGAGCTGTATTGGAACATTCCATTTATGATCTAATTGGTCACATACACAGGTTGTTATGTTCGTAGGTACATACTTACAACCTTAAATATATATTTTTTTAAATCTTTGATTACAAAAACAAAGCTGCCGAATTTCGAAACTTTATAAAAATAATTGCGAAAGGAACGGAAACCCCACAAAACATCGAAGCAAAAACTGTATCGCAACACACCATTTTTTTGGTTTCACAAAGGAAGGAAACATATTATAATTACTTATTTTCAGTTTCTAAAAAAAATCATTACGAAACACTTTAAATGTCACGAATTTTAAACCAACTCGAGAGTTCGAAACAGAAACCCCACAATAACATGGAATACTAATACACATAAACGGTTTTTTTTGCTGTGCGGAAAAGGGTAGAGAAATCTTATTTTTGTCAGTGTTTTTATTGCTTACGAAACATTCAAAGGTTACCAATTTCAAAGTTAATAAAAACAAACGCAGAAGTTAGAACCGGAAACCGTACAAAACATCGATGGAATATTCTATAGTCTGAGGAACCAACCAATACTTGAGCAGACGGCGGTCGTTTGATTGCGCCAACTTGTTGATTACGATCCTTTTGATCTGTGGTACAAGTAACAAGTTCTTGCGTTGTGATGGTTACCAATTAAAACTGGGTTAAGACACTAAGCAGAGTAACACACGATCAAACCTAAATAGTAGTACACTGTTGAAAGACGTCATAATATATAGACGTCTCTTTTTAACGAAGGATATTTGTAACAGGTGCGAAGAGTGATATTCTATTATAAAATTGCTACAAATATAGCTATCAAACAATAACATCTTAAGTCAGTGGGTACAGATTTTTGGAAAGGGCGTTTTCGAAAAGTATTGTATTATAACGCACTCTGACCCGGTATTTTTGCTCCTGAGTGTATATCAAACACCACTATGAGGATTCACAGTGCTCACGAACGCACAGGGTGGTTCAAATCTTCTCATTAACAAAAGGGCGGTCAAAAAGGACCTACACATAGCTGTAACGCAGTGAAGGAACAGAGTTACATTTTTAGTGCAAGTGGCCCTTACCATCAGTTTGGATATGCTCGTTAGCTTTCTCGTACGTCTTAGTACTTACAACGTTGTTCTTTTTAAATGGTTGCCCGATGCGTCTCTTGCATTGTGGACTAGTTGAATAAAGAGACAGTTAAAACTCTCCGCAGCAACGCCAGAGCCTCAAAGCTCATGGTCTGAGGCCAATGGATTTTGTAATCTCGAGTTGCAAACGCATTGCAAGCTCGAATGCATGCTCTGTCCCTCGCACTCCGTAAAAACACTACGAGGTCTGCGAGGGACAGAGCATTCGACTCACTAGCGAGTACGGTAATTGTAACCCATGGTAGGGGTACTGAAGTGGAATGCGTCTCACATCTTCGTTTTTATTAACGTGCGACAATGCTTTCTGTTGGCAGGTTAAATGGTGACAGAGTGATCACGACGGACTCTTCACGAGGACCAACAAAGGACGTGATTTAAATGTTTGTTTCATAATCCCTTATTAATTATGGAATATTATTTTCGTTGTCAACATTGTTTACGAATGAAATAATCGAAGATGTATTCAACGATTTATCATCATCTGCATGTTACACGAAAGACGTACTAGATGTCACTGTTCAGAGTTTATTCGACCACGCTTACCTGTTTAAATATAATTCGTAAATCGCCGCATGACTAACCACCGCCTTACCGGGTTCGCTTTTAACTTCGCTTGGAAAGCAACTTTGACTGTATAACTTTAAGTATTTTATTCACATACATCGTTAGCTAAGTTTGAGTTCGATTAGGTCCCTATACAAAGTATCTCACGTTGAATTTTATTTTCTAAGAATAGTTTTACTACAAATAAGCACCCATTTTGAAATGAAGAGACTGCAGTGCCGTCCAAAGAGAGGCCGCGTTGTCTATTAGATTATCTTTTAATATTAGTAAACAATAAATAATAAATGTAACAACGGTCTTATAGCGAAGAGTCTCGACCAACACCTTAAGATACTCTCGCGAGATGGCTGGGTCAAGGGACAGATACAGAAGGCAGTACTCCTCGACACGGCACGCATTGTGAGGAGGTTCCTCTCTCTGCAGCTCTAACCACCGGTAGCTTGAGCCCTGCCCCGCTGCCGGCGGCACTCGTAGGTTAGGTTTTTTTATAATGTTTATTTTTTGTATTAGTATTGTAAATATAATTAAAATCTGAATGTAATAAATAAGTGAAGTAAAATATGATTCTTATAATTATAATAGGTAATGCTGTAGTTGGGATTTGGTCGGTCTTTCTTTGACGATTAATACGAGTTTAATTTTCGGGTGCCCGAAATTTGGAAATTGTATTTAATTAGTTGACCTTCCGCAGATAATTTCCAATCAGCGCCGCTACTGCCTAAGTAAAGCACTCGCAATGACAATGGCTTCGAAGTGTAACAATTGTTTTCATTTCGTATGCAGACACGCGTTCGATTTTCAAAATGAAAACGATCGTATTTGCGAGTGCGTTAGACAATATAGTTAGCCCCTCTGGTGGGTTATTATGACATTGCTATGCCATTCATTTTACGCTGAGAGAAAAGGACAGAGTTGTACAACTGCTATAGCTCTGTCCTTTACGCTCGCCGTAAAATGAATGGCATAGCAATGTCACAATAACCCCCTAGGTATATAAATTATTACGTATACCTAAGAGCAAGATTTGTCCACAATTGTTTCTGTACGAGACTTACAATTAGGGGTTACCTTAACCTTGCGAAAGTTTTAATTTGCCTTGTTCCTTCTCATGTTAAATGTGTTACGCCGGTATACATAACATACCCAAGGCCTTACGTTACACGACACGACATTTATTTAATTTGCCTTCTTAATAGTTGCCAAAATATAAACAGCGAATCATAGTTAAATAGGATTAAGTACATAAAATTAAATTGGAATGCCCTTGGGGTAGTTTATTTATTTATTTAATCATTATTGCATAAAACTACAAATTAGAGTACAAAAGGTGATCTTAATGCCTAATACATAGCATTTTCTACCAGTTGATCGTTGGACAAATCAGAACCCAGGAGAAACCGAGGAAACCGGAGAGTTGACGCATGACTAGGTTGTGACAATAACTTGGTATACTCGCTCCCTGAGGGTTTCGTACACACGTATGATGGTTTGATTGGGCAACTTTGAACGTAGTACAATTTTTGCGCGAAACTGCCTCAGTCTGCGCCGCACCGCTACTGCTTTTTGTTATCACTTGACCTTTGTATCTTTACAAATCCTTACAGTCAGTGGATAGAGTAGGAGTCATACTTGCACTGTAAACTTGTACAGATTTCCTTTAACAAATGTAAATGGAAATACGACTACGTGAGTATAGTTACACTATGGAACAATCAGATATGTCGACGATAGGTGTCACAGCCCCGACTGTCGCCGGTCTCATATCCTCAGAGTAATTGTGACATATTACTCTCTTTATTCTTGTCTCGCGCAATATAAACAAATCCTTCCCCTGTCTGCTTTGCTGTAAATAAATGACTTTTCTAAAGTATGAAAGAAGGTTATTAAATACTTTCGTTTCAAAGGGTCTTTCAACCCAGCTTGTATGTCGGAGTTTCTCAGAATGTTTCATCCCACCCAGATATTTTTGATATAACATTTACTTTATAAACGCATATACATCGTTGTTACTAGTTTAATATAGCTTGAGCAGTTCCTTTAGGTGAAACCTGGCAAGTGTGAATCGGAGAGTTCCATTTAATATTAAGATCAAGTAAAAAACTATGTTTAACTTGATTTGTTGTTAAAGTGGTCATACACTGTGAAACTTCGAGTGCCTAGCTATTTTCGGTATCGTAAAAAAGGGTCCTGTTGCCCCACTTTGTATATGAACGCTAAAAAAACGTTATTTAAATGCTTACAACCACAACATAGAATGGACCATTGCAGAAGTTCTCAACTCAGATCTGCAATGTTCCTCGAGGACGTAACAATAGATGATAAAGTAACTATCATAATGGAAGTCACGTTAGTTAACTTGGATAAATAGTTTCCCTCTAAGTTGTACGAGTATGTTGATTGTAACGTCTCGTATATAGTTGATTATTCTATCAAATTCAATATAGCCTTAAGCATGTTAATAATTCGATTTTCTACTTTATGATCAATCACACGAAAGTGTAACAAGATTATCGGGTTTGGTAGAGTCGGAGAAAATCGTTAACACAATTAACAACCAATCTTAGAGGCGAAAACTTGCTGTTAACTGAGCTGGGGCGCCTAATTTGTTTGGGGTATTGCCTAATTGTTTAACGTCTTTTGCATAATATTGAACAACTTTGGTATCCGGGTAAATCTGGGATCTCTATATTCAAAATGTAAAGGTTAACTTTGATAAAACTGATAGAAACCCTTTGTTAGGTTGATTTGGCCTAAATAAGTTGAATTCTATAGATTTCTGCTGAGTTCCTTGAGGCGTTTCTCCTCAGCAATTTCTCTTCATTTATACAAAGCGCTTTGGTAGACTTACATTTCTGTACCGCTGTTTATATACAATCCCTTACGTAAATATGTTACATTAACTTTTAATTTGAAAAACATTTCTGGACTTGACGAAGGCTCCGATGTAGTAAACAGCTCACCGTCCATATTTTCTGTTTACTTTAATTTTCACCATCGATATAAGGCTACGTTTTATTATAGCCAATTAAAGAATACGATCATGTGGGCGATTAGTAGAAAAAGGTCACCGTCCTACTAAATAAATAATAATCAATTACTGTTAATTTTAATTTCTATGATTTCTATTATACTACATTCATCTGTTCAGTTATGGTAATTATTTAAAAAAGAAGATGTATTTTTTTCAAGAGAGAGGTAAATGAGCATGCGGCGGCTAACTTGATGATATTTTCAAATTTCAAGAAATGACGACAAACACTGACAACCATTTGTCATTTTAGTTAACTATTTCAAATAAACCAAAGAAAGATAGTTTGCAAGTAAAATCATCAATATAATGTATTCGGTAACCAATTCTTAATTTCCTGCCCTACACAACGTTGACAAGGCAATCGTTTAAGCCAAATTGAGACATCCGGCCTTTGTTAATATTTTCTGGAAATTTGTTTTACATCCTACAATGTGTAAATACGGATTTATGAACCGATTTCTTGTGTTTATTTTTATTTTCATTCATACCTTTTTGCAGAATGAAGGGTGGCTATTGAAGTTTTTCTCAAATTATATTTTAACAATTGGGGCTTACATTTGAATATCGTACACGAGTACTGTAGCTTAAGCTTAGTTACGTTTTAAGGATTCCGAAGTCAAACTTAGAACCATTATACTTTTACCATGTCCGTCTGTCTGTCCGCGATTTAACTTCCGAGACTCTTGGTACAGCAAAGCTGTAATTTGGCATAGTTCTATATTTAAATTACGCTCATGAAGTTGTAAAATATAATCTTGAAAAAAGGGTATTTTCCATACATTTTATGCAAATGGTTTTTTACGTTCTAATATCGAGTGAGGTATCATTGGATCACTCTGAAAAATCATTATGTACATATTATGATCAATTTTAATTTAACGGTCCGTGTAGGAAATATTTAATGCGTAAAGTGTCGTTTTTGCTACAGTTGCGTAGAACCAAACAGCCAAAACTATAAACAATAAAAATCAGAAAATAATCTTACATCTTCTATTCTCTTCTTCTATAGTACAGATAAACTGCTGTGACATACAGACAGACTAGACGCCGAAGTCTCACCATAAGGGTTCTTTTTTTACTATTTTTGTAAGGAACCCCAACAAGTACAGACCCCTAAAAAGCTACTCTCTTATTAATTAGATATCGTGTTGCATGAGAATAATAACGATAGTTTACGAGTCACATTGTCTCTGTTAATGACTCTAAGGGGTTTATGTTCAATCAACGTGTATTAAGCAAGCAGATATAAACCACCTTTACGAGCTAATAAGTAATATAATGATGGTATTTACTCCCGTATAATCGCATTATTAACTATAATTATGAGTATGAGATTATATTTATTAAGCATATATGCTATGTAGTTTTACATTCTTCTCTTTCTTTGATTATTGGAGACTTTGCCTTCACACACGTGAAATTCTTAGAAACCATAATTTGTGTAAAAAAAAAATTTTTGGGACAAGCTTGCTGATTCTACTTTTTTCCGCTCATACATCATCTGCTTATCAAAACAAAACTAACGAGCCCCAACTCGGCGGCTACGTATTACGTACAGCAAAGATCCTGTCGGAACCTTCCGACTCCATCATCAGATCAGCTCGATGATATCATAATATGGCACTGTCATCGGGTTTACCCATGTATTCCAAATTTCAGCCAATTCCATTGACGGGAACTGGTTCAAAATCGACTTGCAAAATTCCAGGACACAAGTGAAGTTAAATAAAATCTTGTAAAAAACCTCCGAAATGAAAAGCTCATGTCGTCCAATTCGGTTTACCTGTTTAGCCGTGACAGTGTACCAAAGAGACAGACACATCCACTTTTGCATTTATACATAGTCGTAGTACCTACCTGGAGATCAAATCAAATAAGTTCATTTGCTAGAATACATAATAAAACGAATGAATTAAGGTGTTACAAACTAATGTCAACAGCCCACATGCAAGCATACAAATATTTTGCTGATTTTAAATCTATTGAGACTTGTCAAAAAATAAGAATAGTAAAAATAATAATACATATTTTATTATTATTATTTTTTGTAACTATTTATAAAACTAGTTATAAAACTATGGGAGTCCCAGACCTATGGAAGGTGTACATGGAGCCGAAGCCAACACGCAGAGGCCCTTTAAACAAGTTTAATTTAGTAAAGTGATGGCACACCAACCGGCGATTGCGCCTGAGTTCAAACTATAGAAGTATGCTCCCACGGACAACCACCGGTTAGTGTAAGACTATTTAAGAAGGATGGGAATATTAATAATAGGTTCTATGAATGAACTGATATGGATTGGTGAACTAGGCTATTGATGAAACTACGGCGCCTGCCTGGCCAATGCTAATTTGAGATGTTCGAGGGTTAACAAGGAAACACACGTATCGATGCACAGCTGATTTAATACTGGCGTTTAACAGAGAGCGCAGCGCCGCGTGACGTCACGCAATACATATCATCTCCTTCCGCCTTAACTAAGGAAACCTGGCGACAATAACACAAATTTACATTTAACCATAAGATTTAACCTAAACTAACATTACTTTTAAACCTAAACTTTATAATCAATTAACTTAGATCTAGGTCGCAATTGAGGACGACCTTGAGGATTGACCAACGAGCTGCTCGTCGTAGCATCAATTAAGCTACCAATATTTTCATTGCCAGTTTCAGTGATCGCACGACCGGCAGCAGTTGTTCCCTCAGAAGTCAGTGGTTCAGTCACTTCCTCACCCTCCAATCCTTCAGCATCCTCCCACCCTTCATCATTAGGTGGTTCACTAACAGAAGCTGTGGTATTGTTTTCGGCATCTACGTCAAGAGTTGGAGGGCAACAAGAAGGTAATACCGACGGAATGTCCGATGCGGTTGATATAGACATGCTGTCGCCATTTCCCTCTTTATTATAACTAAAACTATGCCAGTTATCGGTCGTATATCGCATTATTTGGTCAATATGACGCTTACAAGTCGTGTTGGTTGCGACAATGTTAACAAGATACATTCTACGACCGATACTTTTTAATATTTTAGCTTTTTCCCAATATGGTTTCCTATTTTGGAAACATTGCACCCAAACATCATGACCGGCACTGAACGACCGAGCATGAGAACATTCCCGGGGACCAGCGTCCTCGGCAGTGACCACCCCGCGCGGTGGCACTACGAGATCGAGTGTACAGCGTAAGTCCCGGCCTAACATTAGTTTAGCCGGCGTTACTCCCGTCGTGCAGTGCACAGTGTTACGATATTCGAACAAATAATCAAGTAACATTTCATTAACTTTTTTTACACATTGCTCGTTTTGTATAATTGACTTGATCATTTTCTTACAATTTCGAACTGAGTTTTCGGCTTGGCCATTGCTTATGGGGTGATAAATCGGTGAGGTGACGTAATGAATTCCATTAATTCTACAAAAATCTACAAACTCTTGTGAAGCAATTTTAATGTCATTATCTGATATGATCGTTTCTGGCAAACCAAATCTCGAAAACAATGTTTTAAGGACATGAATTAACTGTTTTGTAGTCGTACTATTAGACATTTCCAAACATTCCACCCACTTGCTATATGCGTCTACCACAATCAAATACATTCTTTGAGTAATCATCATATAATCTAGATGTATTCGCTGCCACGGCCCGATCGGGCGGGGCCACGGTGCGGGTGTCGCGCGCGGGGGTGCGGGGCGCAGCGCGCTGCACGTGACGCAAGCGCCGATCAGCTGTTCGATGTCGCGGTCTATGTTAGGCCACCACACCCGGGAACGAGCTGAACTTTTGGTTTTAACAATACCTTGATGAGTTTTATGCAAACTTTGCAATACTTCCCGTCGCAAATTTCCCGGAACGATAACGCGATGTCCCCTCATCAGGCAACCCTTTTCGATTTCAATGTCATTCCTACAGCGATAAAATGGTAAAATATTGTCACATTTAATTTTACGCGGCCAACCACGCTGAACATATTTAATTACTGTTGTCAATATTAGATCGGCTGCCGTAGCAGTTTGAATGTCCCTATAAGACAACGGTGTCGCGCGTTGTAATTGCAGCGCGTTAACCGATAACAAGTTGCAATGCTCTGCAGTTGAACTATTTGAGTCCGTTGGGCACGATCGTGAAAAATAATCTGCTACTAAGTTATTTTTGCCAGTAATGTATTGAATCTTATAATTATACGCAGATAAAAATATCGCGTATCTAACTAATCTAGATGCCGTCATAACCGAAATCCCATTTTTTTCCCCAAAAATCGCTAACAGCGGTTTGTGATCGGTTTTTAATATAAAGGGGTCCGCTCGCCCATACAAATATTGGTGAAACCGTTTGATACCAAAAACAATAGCCGTTGCCTCTTTATGCAATTGACTGTAATTCCGCTCGCTTTTCGTTAAAGACCGCGAGGCAAACGCTAGGGGGCGCTCGAGCGTGTCGGGCCCCACCTGTGATATGACGGCGCCGAGCCCCTCCGGACCGGCGTCGACCGCCAGCACCAGCGGCGCGCGCGGGTCGAAGTGCGCCAGCACGCGCTCGGAGGCCAGCTCCCGCTTCATCCGCTCGAACGCGTTCTCGTGCCGCGGCGTCCATTCCCACCGCGCGCCCGCGCGCAATAACTCATGGAGAGGACACAGAATACTTGACGCATTAGGAACAAAATTGCGATAATAATTTACCAATCCTAAGAAGCTCTTAAGGTCTGTTATATTATTTGGTCGAGGCGCTTTTATTACCGCGTCTACCTTTTTAGGGCATTTATGCAGACCACTTTTGTCAATTATATGGCCTAAATAACTAACACTATTTTGGAAAAATGCGCATTTGCTTTGTTGCAAGCGCAATCCAGCTTCTTCCAACTTCTGAAAAACTAACTGCAACCTACTTAAATGTTCAGCTTTCGTAGCGCCAGTGACGCAAACGTCATCTAGAAATACTGTAACGCCATCTATCCCTGCCAATAAATTGTCGATCGCCCGTTGGAAAACCGCGGGAGCATTCGCCAACCCGAACACCAAGCGAGTATATGTAAATAACCCCTTTGTGGTATTGATTGTGGTAAGCTTTTGTGCTTCTTTAGCAAGGGGAATTTGGTTGTATGCCTGGCTGAGGTCTAACTTAGAATAATGTTCCCCCCCGCTTAACGTGGCAAAAATGTCCTCGATTCTAGGCAACGGGTATTTGTCGATATAAATGTCATTATTAACCGTTATTGAATAATCTCCGCAAATTCTTACACTACCGTTTTTTTTTAAAACGGGCACTATTGGCGTCGCATAATCGGAGTAGTTGACTGACACTAAGATACCCTCATCCACAAGTCTCGACAATTCATCTTCTACCTGTTTTTTTAAAGCAAAGGGTAATGGCCTAGCTTTGTAGTATTTTGGCTTAGTTCCTTCTTTTAAATGCAAAGAAGCCTCACCCTTATTAAAACAACCTAACTCTTCGCGAAACAAAGAATCAAATTTTTGCAATAGCGTTTGTACCTCAGGGTCGACTGCATCCCTCATAGCAATGTTATTATTTACCGTTACGAAACCAATTTTAAACTTTGCCATAAAATCACGCCCGAGTAATGGTGGACCTCCGTTTGACACAACATAGAACGTTAAGTTTTTTGTGACGTTTCCGTACGTAACATCCACCGAGAATTTACCCACAGGCGTTATTTTGTGACCGTTATAAAAACACATCTTAAGATTACATTTTTGTAACGGTAAATCTGCGAAATGCTTCGTAAACAAACTATGGGCAACCACATTCGTGCTAGATCCAGAATCAAGTTCCATGTCTATGCTAGTGTCGTTAAGACTAACCGTAATTAAAATAGGGTCATAATTGACGCACCTTAAATTAAATAGCTGACATTCCTCGCAGCTCGAACAGGCTTGTGAATCCTGCACATCTCGGGTTAAATCCTCCTGTTCCGAAGTGTCTATATTGTTCAAACGCACTTCACACACCTTTTTAAGGTGTCCTTTGTTATTGCACTTCTGGCAGCGATAGTTTTTGAAACGGCACTTATCGGCTCCGTGGCCTTTTAATCCGCACACAGTACAGCGGTTCGCAAGCTGTTGTCGCCGAGCGCCGGCTTGGGGCGCCCTAGCCGTGCTTGCCATGTACAGCGGCTCCTCCTTGACGATGGCCGTGGCGCCGGCCTGGGTACTCTCGCCCAGGGGACGGCTCGCCTTCCTCGCGCACTCTGCCTGCTGCGCCACTTCAACAGCCTTCGCGAACGTGAGCGTAGCGGAGTCCTGCTCGAACAGGCGATCGCGCTCCCGGCTGACGCGCAGCCCCAGCACGAACCTATCTCGCAGCAGCGTATCCAAAGCGGTCCCGAACTCGCAGTGCACGGCGAGCCCTCGCACTCGAGCCGCCCATTGCTCGATACTCTCTCCCAAGTCACGTGTCGCCTCGTAGAATTTGGCTCGATCGGCAAATGTGCACCGTCTCGGTGAGAAATGCTTTCTCAACGCCAAGAGTAGTTCATCATATGTGACATCCTCCACCTTCTTAGGGTGAACTAAGTTACTCGTTAACCGATATGAGTCATCAGATAGATACGTTAACAATAACGCACTTTTACTACCGTCTTCGACACTATTCAACTTAATAAATTGTGTTAGCCGACTCTCAAAAACCTCCCACTCCTGCGTAGTGTGGTCGAACATCAATAAATTACCGAGATATTTGGCCATAATGATGATAGTTAATAATTAACTAAACTTGATTTTATTTTCCTTAACGCGGGTAATTTCCGAGTCGTCGCCACTGAGATGTTCGAGGGTTAACAAGGAAACACACGTATCGATGCACAGCTGATTTAATACTGGCGTTTAACAGAGAGCGCAGCGCCGCGTGACGTCACGCAATACATATCACACTGGCACTATGGCACTATGGCACTTTGGCTGAATTGGCAGGCGGTGACTCGCCAACTCAATGGAATGGGCCTCCCGAAATAGCCACATATATATAGCAGCAGGGAGGCAACAGTTCCAGAGGGGCTAAGAGTGGAGAGGTGCGTCTGGACTTTGAACGACCATAAGGTGCCCACTTCACCACTTATGCAACACATCCGTCCAACGAGCATATAGCTCTTGCGCCTCCACTCTGACCGGCCAATAAAGGCAAGCCAGAGGTGAGGGTCTGTTCCTCGTCATTGCACACCGCAGCCGGCCGGTGAAGGCAAGCGTGACGTGAGGAACAGGACCTACCGTCTCGGGAGCACTCTGGTCCGTGGTGTCGCCACTCACCAACAGCTCGCCACTAGCTGCCCTGCGGCCTTATTATTATTATTATATTTATAAAACATTTTTAAAAATCCTGAACACTATAAAACATTTATCCATGAGCCATTTTGTCAAGGTTTCCCGTAAGCGACTTCATACTTAATGGTAAATGGCTGCAAATTTCTGTACACAATATTGTACACATTCCTACCATACATCGCTTTGTTACAAGTTCGTACATTAGACACATAATTCTTTTCATCGTTGACCTTTGAAAAAGATATTTGAATAATTTAATTAGGTACTACATTCATTTGAGACCTTTTTACCTTTGGCCCCAAAAGGGAATAGGAATATTAAACATTCTAGGACGCTTGATTGAGGTAACAACATTCCTACATAAAAACCCGTTTTATAATATTGTAGTAGTTTACTAACTGATGTAGATAGGTATATTTTTCTTATGACATGGAGTTCGCAAACAAACGCACAGGCCACCTTATGGTAACTGATATCTGAGACCCATAGACATTCGCATTCTCAAGACTACAATCTCAAGAATCCAATCTTAAATTCTTGCCGCGGGATGCCATATTTCTTGCAATTTCGTGGCCGCCGGCGCTGACACCGGAACATAACAATGCGAACACTGTTGCTTGGTGGTAGGTTATAGGATATCGCTTAAACGGCCCAACCATTTTTAATCCAACCTAGATAAGAATCATCCCGAATGCGCTTGTTTTCTTTAAAAAAACATTCGCGTCGAAACCGGTCCATCCCTCTCGGAGGTACGGCCACGGACTTTAATTGATGAACCACTATAGAACTCTGTCGCATAAAACCTACGATTAATTCCTATGTAATTTCTATCTCGTCACTCGACGCTGTCATTATGACAAGGTTCTATGCTGGATCAACAATTAAAGTCCGTGAACGTACAATGCCACCCTGGGGGTGACAGATACACGGATGCACACACATACAGATACACATATAGCCAGACACATACTTACACACGAGAATATTATAACACCCCTCATTTTTTTGTCGGTAGTTAAAAAGAAGTAACACTGAAGAAAGTTGGCTGTTGAACAGAGCCAAAAAACACGAATAATTTCCGTTCATTCTTGAAATTCGACGTTAAAAACATTTTGATTCTCTATTTCAAGTGAAAGTAAACAGTCTCAGGTGTTGAAGAGATTTGTACCCTTAAAATCATTGAAATCGGGTCGCTGTCCGTACTACTCTTCATGTGCAGTGACCAGATTTCATTAGTTTTACCTTACAGTGTTTTTCCGATTTTCCCGTGGCCATTACGTTAAGAGGTCGTGACACCGTTCGTTGGTGATAGTTTTTCGATTATTGAAAGTAAGTTAACATTATTTGCCTGTATTCTTCGACTTTTTTGTTTTGTTTTTTAAATATGAGATCTGAACATGACTATTTATATTTATTTTCATTTGTGCACTTACACCTTACAAATATGTTGTTTATATTACATGTATATGATATGACATATACAATTTCGAAATTTAACGTTTCATCCAATTTTGCACCAATGTCTCTGTTCGGCCCAATATGACTGACCGGTAGATAATACCTCAAGGCATTAAGTCCGCTATTTTAACTTACTTTCTATATTGTGCAATAAATTTTCAATTAAAAAAATAATTATTAAAGTCAAAATATTTCAAAAACCGTGCTATTTATTTATCTGAAACACTAGAAGAGAAACTGTAACTTTTGCCGCTTCTTTTAAAACCCTGATACAACATATAATGTAACTAGTTTCATAAAAAACTGTTACGTTTGAGTTATCTTTGCGTTACACTATCACAAAAGTTATTGCGTTACTTCCGTGTTATAAAAATATTAAAAACCATTTTTTTATCAAGGAATTGCTGATCTAAAATCTTCACAGTGTACGCATCTTCGGTTTTTGTTAGATATGTTTTAAAATTTATTTATGTCTAATATCGTTCCATATAAAATTAATACATACCAAAACGGGAGATAACTTTGAGTGGGACGGATAATTTTAATTGCAGAATATTGGACAGGACGCGAGGGAATAGCAATAAACAACTTCTACGCGGACGGAATCGCGCGCAAGAGCTTCTTTATATGAATATAAATACTTTTTACAAACGACGTTTAATTTTAACTTGTAGCATTAATGGTATCGATAGATTCATGACGGAAGTATTTTATAAGGTGATAAGTCAAGCTCAAATATTCATACCAAAAAAAGAAACATGACGTTAAACAACCTTGACAACCTTGTCACGTTGTAAAGTGGTTATTAAGTTAAAATTGTATACTTACCCTAATGCTTTTTTAAAAACGGAATTAGCCACAACACACAAGGAAAACGACGAAGAAATGAACGCAGTGTTGCGCTTTAACTTACTTTAGATAAGATGCCAAGATGCTAATGCTAACGATTCTAACTTCTGTCAACTCGAAGTCTATGGAGTACTCTATACACGTTTTTTTTTTTATGATACACATTACAGTATTTTTATTTTTACCCTAAAAGCGTTAGATTTGTGACTCACTCGTGCTTAACCTTTTCTTCTACAGTCAATGACAAATCGAGTGAAGAAGCCAAATTATATTGTGGTTAGGCACTGGTCCCGCCGCCGACGATGAGCGGGAAGCGAGTACAGCCAGGATCAACTATTAATATTGGTGTCTCTTTTCTTGACACGGGATCTATATTTTTTGTTTCGACAAACTGGAAAGAGTTCTCGCCGGCAGTGTGGACAGCCAGCGATCAACTATTATACGTGTCCTTTTTCTGACAGGGGATGTTTACCTTTTATTAGCTTCCTCGCCCTTGGTGGGACCAGTGCCTCAGAGTAAATGTGCTGAAAATTATCTCGATTCACCATCACGAGTGGTGTTTCGTGTAGAGTTGAAGGAGTCGTACATCGTTTAAACGTATAAGGCCCGCGGCACATAGGGCCATACTGCCTTTTTAAACCAATAAACAGTATCTCAGATTCGATTGCCAAAGTAGATTCAATCTTCTCTTCTTAGTAATGAGGTTGCGATTGCTAAGATTTATTTCTAAAATCAAACGGGCGTTTTTTAACGACTTCAAAATATTTAGGCGTGCATTGAATGCGATACAATCAAAGTAACTATAATCAGGTTTTTAAAAACTATACTTTTGGGTTAGTCTATTATTTTGAAAACCTTTTTTATTTGCCAGTGTTATCATTAGGTCGGTCCCCAAATGCGTAACCAACAAAAATGTTATATTAATTTTAAAACTATGTTTAAATAAAAAATTGTAGCAAGTAACAACATGATTCAATTGGGGAACGATGTTTGCAAAAATGTGTTTTTAGTGCACCCTCACCTGCACACCTCAGTTCATCATTAAATTTCAACTCCCTTCTTCCAGCGGCTTGGGATGTGCGTTGCCAGTCAGATTAGTCAGTCACTCAGTCAGTCGGCCACTTATATATATACTTACTTGTTAGATATAATATAAAGCTAATCAATAGAAACTGAGATCTATCTTATTATTAACACTGTCTTATACTATATAAGAAGGTACAAGTTTCGTGAAAAGTAAACACTGCGTTTATTGGTTCGAAGTTCAATATTATTTTGGCGTAGTTCCTATTTAGGCCAAGGCGATTTACTTATAACTACCTATAATATATAATAAATCCGGTTGGCCCTATCCATTTTTCTTCAAATTTCTTTTACGAAAAATCCCTTAACATGTTTTGCCCAATATTATTTGTTACATAAGTCAATAAATGAAAAGCTTGCGTATTTATTCAAGTTTAGTCCAATCCAGCCCACATGGTATCCAGTTTAATACGCTATGTAGACTTCAGACTTTACTAGAGGAAGACTCTGTAGCAAACAAACTTCACACTTCCGAAAGTATCCCTTAATGGTAAGGAGTGGGTTTGAAGGACTCCATAGTGTATAATGTTATGTAGCTTATACCTAACACTTAATAAAGTTTTTCAGCAAAAGTATCCAACCCCAAGATAAATACACCAACTGGCCTATTGCCCAACGCACTCGCAATTGCATTCATTTTGAAAGCAAACTCACCTTCGGACTGTCTAAATGAGACCGATTGCCATTGCGAGTGCGTTAGGCAATAAGCCTGCTGGGCCCGTATTATGGTCACCTTTATCGCGGTGAATAAAGCATCTTTCACTCTCGCACTTAGATATTGTTAGAAAGTGATAGATGTTTTATGCACGTTTATCAAAATCGATAAACACGGAAATAAGGCCCGCACTGGCCCGCAGAGCAAACACTGGTTGTGCCAAAATTGTACTATTTGTACCCACATTTATGTTCTTGATAGTGCTAGAGACCTTGTGCAAAGTCCGTCTGGATCGCTACCACTATCCTTTAACCCCACCGCTAAGCAGTAATTTTCGCATTGTTATTCCAGTGTGAAGTTTACTATCATAGGGGTATTCCATCTTAATCCTCAGGCTCGGCAACACATTGACTGCCTTAGGATTGCAGTCTTAAGATTGTAGTATTGAGAATGCAAATGTCAATGGTCTCAGAACCCATTTACCATCAGATCCATAGGTAATATGTGTGCTCATTTGCCTTATCTATCCCATTAAAAAACACCATTGTGAGTTGGTGTAAATGTCGACCAGTAACTCATTTACCACTTCTCGACTCTTTTTTTATGCCATTAAGGTCCAAAACAGGTTAAGGCCTTTCTTGATCGACTATACCTGTAAATAATTATGTATAGTTATTTGTTTACCCGCGAACACTTAACGGACGGACCGATTTCATAGCATCGCGAGTGTTTGTATCGTAACCATAATGGCGGATTTTATGGAAAAACGCAACACCTTTTCACCTACAAAAAACTCTATGAATCACCTGCATACGGCTTCTAAGTCCTCAATTTGGGAAGCTCATTACATTTGATATGTCCTCTTGGGACACCTTTAAAAGCGGCTGATGGCCCGATCGCAGAATTGGCTTTTTTCAGTAACCTACTTATTGATGTGTATTTTTTTTATATGCGGTAGTATCATTTTCGTTTTAAAAAATATATAACATGGTGCTATTCTACTCGGTAAAACATTATTGATTTTGATATGTTATGTCAATGTCAATGTTTTGGAAATTTGTATTCCGTGTTCTCAGTATCCGAATGCAATGTTTTAATAGAACACTTTATTTTTTGTTATCACTTACTACTTAATCAAACCTAACCTAATCAACGTATGGCGATTTATAATCTAATAGTGGAAAGTGAATACGTTTCAAACTATTATGATTCCCGTGAGTACAATGCGGTTAAAAGTAATTTAACCCTTTTCCGGGAAGTGTGCCCGGGACCGCTAGCTTCGTAGGAACTCGTTCCTTTTTCGGACTTGTACATGGGTGCAATGGGTGGGGTACATTTTGCGGGTGGTAGGACCTTGTGCGGGGTCCGTCCGGATCGCTACCACCATCTTATCCATTAACCTACCGCCAAACAGCAGTGTTCGCACTGTTGTGTTCCGGTTTGGGGATAAGACAGCCGGTGTAATGACTAGCATAGAGGCATTCCATCTTAGTCCTCAGGGTTGGCAGCGCATTTGCAGTCTTGGGCTTGCAGTCTTGTGAATGCGAATGTCTATGGGTCACAGTTTCCACTTGCCATCAGGTGGCGTGTGTGCTCGTCAGCCTTCGCTAGGCCATAAAAAAAAAAGGTCATTAACTATCTCTAAGGGCAGTTCAAATATTTAAATAAAGTATAAGTAAATTTTAACTAAGTAGTAAAGCAAGTTTTAAGCTTGCTACTGAACTCCAACTTAGTGTGCAAGAGTTGTTTTCTTAAAAGCTATTTACGGGCAATGGGCCCGAACGAAGAGCCAAGTAAGTAATTAAGTAAGGTTAAAGCATTCAGTGCCCGTAAACTAGATTTTATAACAAAGTTGACACATAGAGTTCTTGGAATGAACCTATTTGAAATAATACGTACCTACAACAGCGATAGGTTTTATTTAAATTAAAAAAAGGAACGGAATCACTAACGGATTCAAAACATTGGTTTGGGAGGGGCTTGACCCGCCTGAGGGTAGGTTTTGGTACATTAATTTAAGAATTGGCAAGGGATTACTTACGAGTAGATGCTTCTTTTTTTATTTCTAACTGTTCCCACGATTCAGTTCTCGAGTTCTTCAGATCTTTATACCAAATTCAGCGACTGAAAACGTAACAAACAGACAAAGTTACTATATGGATATGACTTTTATTAAATTTCAAGCACTATTTATGTGTGAATACATATATTGAGTTTTTCTTATAAATTAGTACATATTTTGTATATTAAGAAAGAACTGAAGTCACTTTACGAATACGTCCCTCTTGCGTCTGTAGATGTGGACAGGTCATTTTCCATACTTAAGTAGAAGTTAAAACTATAAAAACAATGTACTGAAAATGACTAATAAAGAAAAAAAAACTACATATTTTTGCAGTGGTGTTCTCTTTTTTTTAATCAATTGTAGTCATATCCATATTACGCTATCGTTCGACATTATTTTGACGTAATTTGCATCCGTCGTCCGCCAATTGCTCATTACTAACGGAAAAGGATTGGATCTGCTTTGGCTATTGAATTTCAGATACCGCCTTTTGGCTTATGAGGACGGAATGTAAGTATGGATTAACTCATTATCGTTACTCAAAATTGTTAGAATGTGATGATTGTTTCAGCGATTTTAAGATAACCATCATTTCGCAAATTCGCCACCGGTTTGTAAGCCAGCTAACACACTTATCGCGGCCGACTTTTATTTCGTCATTGAATTGTTAAGTCAATAGGTAAAATAATTTCAGTGTTTTTATTTTCGGTTTCTGTAGGAGAATGTATCGAAACTTTTTATGCGGTTGTCTCGCACCGTCATACTCGTAGGTAAGTATATTTTTTATTTGTTTGTTTACTAGGTACATCTTACTTATTAGTCCTTGTGAAATTTTTGAGATTTAACACATTTTCTTGCTCATCTACACATTAAAATATGTATTTTTTTATGTTAGATTGTTTGTTTTATATAATGCTAGGTTAAGCTTTATAATTGTATAATATCATAAGCAGTATTTCTTGCGGCGTTTCTTCTCAGCAGTGGTCACTTGCGAAGCGCTGGTAGATTCTTGACGTGTAAAAGTGCCCGTGGGACCTACTTTCTGAATCATCTTTTATCTTTTATCTTCATCTTTTAATAACACCCCTGTATGTGATATTAGGACCGCAGGGCAAGGCCTCTATTGAACACGGTTAAAACCAAATCGTTTTTGACCAGTTATCGTATTGTCAACGTTTGATAGCTCTCACTTAACAGTAATGGGCCGAGTTAAAAGCAATACCATAACAGGTCGAATACGATTTGAATTTTCCCGCCTAGAATAGAGCAAATCCTTGCTTCGACCGGTAAGACAACCCTTGTCGAAGGACTTCCCGGGGGACCTGCGGCTTTTTCAAATAGCAGTCTCCTGGGTGTTTGGACTACATGTTTTATTGGATTCTGATATTGACCCTTGGTTAGTGAAATAAAATAAAATAGGAAAATTATTCGGAGCAAAGAAGAGAAGTGTAGACTGTAGGTCTTACGGATTTTAATAAATATTATATGTAGACAACCTATTTTAAAGCTTGTTTTTTAAATAGTTTCAAGTTATACGTAGAACTCTACAGAAAACAAGCACAAGTTCTCACGACTCGGAGGATCATTATACACTAGTAGATGGATAGCTGTCAGTATTTTTAAGATTTCAGAGCATTCTAGCTCTGTCACTTGACGTTTGTAGTTCATTGAATATTTATAGTATCGTAAACAAGTTGTCCACCGGTAGATACCATTTCAGATGTGACTTCAGTTCTGAAGTACGACCATAAATACATTTGTAACTAACTGCAGATAATACTCGTACCTAGCACTTGAACATGTAAAAACATGAAATAATATATCAATTCAATACCAGTACAAAAGCCAAAAAAATATCCTCATGTGTAATAGGCACTATGGGATTTAGTAATTAACAGCTTCATTAAATGTGTAGAAACTAGAAAAAATAAATAAGTAATACATTAACCCCCTTACTAATAAACGTTGAGTAACGGTGGTATAGCTATACAATGTTTTGTCCTTATCTGACAAATTCAAATGTCACAACGAGAGATAAGGACAAAACATTGTATAGCTATACCACCGTTACTCAACGTTTATTAGTAAGGGGGTATGTATACAGGCAGTGGGAAATAATAACCCTACAAGTAGGGAAGTCAGGCGGAATTGTTGGTAGTATAGTTAAAATTATTTTTAATAAATACCTTATTGTTTTTGACAAATTTCTGTATTGTCAACATTTTGATAGCTCGTATTGACCTCTCAGTAATGACGGCCGAGTCAAAACAATACCATAACACGTCAAAGCCTATGGCTGCCTGGGGGTTTAGAATTACATAGTTATACAATTTAGTTTCCACTGAGAGAAAAGGACAGAGTTTTATAACTGTTATAGGTCTGTGCTCTACGCTCGCCGTTAAATGAACTGCTTAGCCATATCATGACAACCCCTTGCGGGCCTAGTATGGATGCGTATATCGCGTGACAAAATTTTGATGAAGTATCCGTCACTCTCGTACTTACTTATATACGTGTCAAAAAGTGACAGATGTTTTATCGACATTTTATCACGCGATAAACGCAGCCATATAAGGCCCCTTGTTCAACACAGTGTTGACATTTTCAGTTTCGTGCATAAACAGCTTTACTATTCTGCTATTCTGTTTTAGTCTGTGGTTGCTGTTACACGTCAAAATAATTCCCGTAGAGTAACGTAGGTGATTCAAAATGCTAATGTAAATTAAATACAGAGCTAGCCATTTGGCGTACAGAGGTAGGATTAATTTGTTAAGCTGGTAGTTGCGGCTACCGCTCTCTAGTTACTAAAGTAAAGTTTTAAGTAAAGGCAAAAAGGTACCAACAAAGCGTTTTTTAAGTATTTTAAGCGTGTATTATTTAATACTCAAAATGAAATACCGGGTAATTGGTTATATGATACATTCATTTGTTAATTTTAAGGGTGTATAAAAAAAGGTTAGTTGGGAACTTGGGATACACCAAAAAAATAACTGCCTTTGTTACAAAAAATATTTATTTTTTACTACTTGCTTATTAGAAAAAAAACGTGTGTGTCTCGTGACGCCCAGAAGTGATAACTTAAAATAATCCAAGTTGAACTATTTAATATTGAAATTCTGTAACTGACTGCAAACTTACGCAGATTAACACACGAACAAACCTAATTAGTGGTACACTGTTGAAAGAGGTCATAATATATAGACGTCTCTAATTAACAAAGGGTATTTGTAACAGGTGCGAAGAGTGATATTCTATTATAAAATTGCTCCAAACACCATTCAACAAATAAAATTTTGAGCAACTTGAAAGTTTCGTGTGAACTAAAGGCTTATCTTTGTCCCGAATGTGGAGCACAAATTGGGAGAATCACCTTACGGATTGTCCCGATCCCGTTTGATTTGTTGCCGGGAACCTGAGACAACCCTCTAACGAGCATTTTTACTCTAAATTCAAAGAAAATACAGTACTATATCTGAAGCATAACTATTTGCTTAAGAGAAATAAAATAGGGAAAAATATTATTAAAAATTGGAATAATATTAAATTACATGTTTGCATAAAAAATCTCAAAATCGCTGTATTTTATTTTTGATCATATTTGGGTCAAAATTTCTGTTATCAACAATCGCAAATCCATATGGATATTACGTTAAAAAGTTAAAAGGAAAATACGTTTGTATGAGGACGGGAACGTACTGGTAACCCATTAATGCAGGTTACAGGTACAATGATCAGAGGTTGCTACAGGTTGCTTATTTGCCTAAGGGCTGATTTTTCAATCTCCAGATAACATTATCAGTCAGGTAAATTGTAGCTCTATCCTTATCTTTCTTATGACAAGGAAAAGGATAGAGCTACAATTTACCTGACAGATTGTGTTATCTGGAGATTGAAAAAGCAGCTCTAAAATGAATGCATGTTCATTCAATAACGTATTCCCATTTCACACAAGCATGAATGCCCCGGTTTTTTTATGGCATAGAGAAGTCAAACGAGCACACGGGCCACCTAGTGGTAAGTGGAAACTGTGACCCATAGACATTCGCATTCACAAGACTGCAATCCTAAGACTGCAAATGCGTTGCCAACCCTGAGGACTAAGATGGAATACCTCAATGCTAGTCATTACACCGGCTGTCTTATCCCCAAACCGGAACACAACAATGCGAACACTGCTGTTTGGCGGTAGGTTAATGGGTAAGATGGTGGTAGCGATCCGATAGCGAGCAAAACCTCGAGAACTTTTTAATTTTCCGGAATGAAAAGTAGCTTATGTTATGTGTCTTTCTGTGGTATATGCTATTTCGATTTTCAAACTTTATCCAAATTCGTCCAGACATTACAACGTGAAGGAGTAACAAACTAACATAAACTTTGGCATTTATAATATTGGTAGGATTAGTAGGATAAGTACTCGTATTAGTATAAGATTAGTGGATAATAGCTAATGCTCACGTCGTCGTCCGCTTGGATTTCGATTACCTCGTAAACTTTTAAATATTCCGTAATGAAACGTAGCCTTTGTATTAATCAAGGGTATAAGCTATCTCCATTTAAAATTTCATCCAAATCCGTCCAGCCATTGCAGCTTGAAGGAGTAAGAAACTAACACACACACACACACACACGTCATCATGATGTCACAAAGTTCTTGGTTAATTAATAGCTATAGGTCTATTTCAACAACTAATTATGAACTCTGAAGAACACTGCAACATTAGGAGGACTTACCTATACTCACGGTGTTCATTGGCAAGTGGAATAAGCGTAATAACTTTGATTAATCAGTAGATAAGTTTATTTACGAATGTGTTAATAATATTATTCGTTACCTTTAAGAGATTCAAGTTATTTATTATAGATTAGACGTTAAAAATTACAGATTTGAAGGTGTTGCAATAAACTTCGTTAATAATTACTACCTATTCCACCCCGGACAGGACGTGACTTATGAAAGACTGCCTAGAACTACCTAAATAGAAATAAATAGCTGAGAGTCGACTACCTCCCACGGGAGAAAGCCCTATCTACGCTTAATTATGGAAACTCGTACATTATCCATGATTTTGTTATTCTACTTTCGTCGCGACATTGTAGGTATGTTGGTATATACGTTGGATTCCGTTGCGTGATCTGAGTGCCTTTTCTTATAGTGTTTGCTTTGTTTGTTCCTAAGATATATGTATAAAGATAATTGCGTTTGTCTTATTTTAATTTAACAAAAAGATTTATATCCTATTGGTTATAAAAACGTAGTTTGCGTGAATAAGAGATAACAATATAAGTTTTTATGTACATATAATAGTTATGTTGAAATTAATTTGAACCAAAAGATATTCAATCTCAACTTCGCATAATATTACTAGAAAAGAGTAAATGGCACATCGATAAAAACTTTCATAAAGTCCCCCGACGCAAGTGTGTCCGTGTGTCTGTCTGTGGCACCGTAGCTCCTTAACGGGTGGATCGATAAGGAAAGGAACCCTTATGGTAAGGCTTCGTTGTCTATTTGTCTGTCTGTCTGTATGTCACAGCAGCTTTTCTCAGCAACTACAAATGCTATCAACTTGAAATTTGGCATATTTATGCAACGTATGCTTGCTTTTAGTAAAAAAAATATGATATTAATTTTAGAAATAATTGAAAGGGGAATTATAGCAAGAGGGGTGTTATATGAAAGAGCTCAACCAGCAGATTTCAAAACTATTTTTTATTAAAAATGTTTGATGTACTTTTTCATTTAACCTAAAAATCCGTTACCCCCCCTTATCTCCGAAGTTTATGAATCAAAAAATCTAAAAAAAACCCGACGTATACATAACTATTTATATTTTAAACGAAAAATAAAATGAAGTGTTCATTATCTACAGTTTTTGAGAAATGACAAAAAAACCCTATGAAAATTGGTATTAAAATTTACGCTAGTCGAAACGGACCTTATTGCGTGGAAAATAAAGCTCATAACCAAATGAGAATTTCCTTAAGCGGTTACCAAGCATATTATCTTAAATACGGAACCCTCAGGGCGCGAGTCCGACTCGCACTTGACCGGGGTTTATTATTTGAAAGCAGGTGTTCTAGCGGTGGCTATAGGCTTCATGAAAATCGGTTGGGCCGTTTAAGAGATATCTTTCAAAAGAAGTGGCACCATTACATCGGGGGGTTTCTCCATCTAATAGTTATGAGAAAATATATGAGTTTTAATGTACCGTAAAACGGGGTGAGTAGGAATTATGGGGTGAGTAGGAGTTATGGGGTGAGTAGGAATTATGGGATGAGTAGGAATTATGGGGTGAGTAGCAATTATGGGGTGAGTAGGAATTATGGGGTGAGTAGGAGTTATGGGGTGAGTAGGAATTATGGGGTGAGTAGGAATTATGGGGTGAGTAGGAATTATGGGGTGAGTACAGACACTACCGAAAACAAGTCGTAACTTGTTATAAATAAGAACAAGTAGTAAATGGACAATAACGTTACGTCCATTGGAAATAAGTTCAGTGTTATAATTAGTAACATTAAGCTTTACTTACCGCGACCGGACCGACCGGACCGACTGGGACCGCGGTGGATGCGAAAAGCACAAGACCGGTCTGAGTGGAAAGCCTTGGGGGAGGCCTATGTCCAGCAGTGGACGTCTTTCGGCTGACATGATGATGATGATGATGAAGGTTTACTTTAGGTTGTAGCCCTTCTCACCCCCTTAATCCCTACTCACCCCGTTTTACGGTACAAACAATCTCTTGGTCTTTAAAGAGTAATATAAAATAATATAAACAGAATTCAGAGGCACCTAACAACATCTCAACGCAAAGCAAATTCCTTGAATCTTACCAAGTATTTATTGCAAGCATTAACAATACTTCCCACGCCAGACGGATAACCGGGAAGTTTTTTAACTTTGCGAGACGAGGTTTGTGTAGGGTTTACTTACAAAGTATATAAAACGTGAGGTGCGCTTTTTTAAATCAACAACGGGAGTATATTTTTAAATTATTATGTACAGTTAGAGTCATATAGTACGTAGCAGTCAACATCAGAATGCTCATTAACATCGTCGCAGGCTAAGTGATACAATTGTACATCCACAGTGCTCTAATATACCGGAGCAAACACAACGGCAAATACTTGAATGCATTCAAGACGCCGATCGTACCGTTACAACCACACCGCCGCTGGTAGCTTACCATCTAAAGTAACCAAAAGTACGGAACACAACAGATTGGGAAAATCGACTTAATTACGTGCTTCGGTTCAATGTTCAAGTCCTCTTTCAATATAATCCGAGCAGTAGGTTGTCTGAACGGTAATAATAGTACATTGTTGCCTAGGCGCAGAAAGTAAGGGTTTTCCTGACGAGGTGGCTAAAATACGAGTCAGGAAATCCTCGTTTCCGCCGAGGCATACATAATGCTTTTCTCAAACATGTGAGGAAATAATACAAATACATTTTTAAAAAACAAGTAATTTAACTATGCAGAATGAACGAATGTTACCGACTGTCAATTGTTTTTAATAAATACTAACCATAGAAATTGGAATGCAAATTCAAAAAGAAACACACGCACTGTGCTAAAAAAGCGAGCAGTTACCTTGGCTGTTTGGAATTTTTGTCTTGGTGCTCTTGATTTTGTATGCAAATTGACAGCATTTTTAAGAAAAATATAGACATGGACGGAAAGTGTTTTCATATGGTTTTTTTACTCCTAGGAGTAAAATGAGGCTCTTTCCGTCCTTGTCTTTCAATCGGAAAACCGTTTTTTCCGAGCATGTTTGAGAAAAAACTATTTTACATGCTTAACTAATGGTTAGATGAGATTACGTCCAGTTTTTTTTAGGTCCTTGGTCCATAAATAAAAAGTGGAACAAATCTTATACATGGTGTCCCAGAACGACATCAATATATAAAAAGTCCCTTGAATCGGGTCCAGAAAATAGTTTTAACTTTCCTATAGATATGTTAATCAGAGATATTAAGGTTTTAATGATATAGACATTTATTCATTACAGCTGCTTTCAGACACAATTTATTTTAAGTTTCGCACACATCTTAAAATGCTGAAAATTTGAATTAGACAGTTTTGATCGAAGTCACACGTTACTTGATGCAAATTGAACAATACATTATATTACCTACATTGCAATAAACTGCCCTAAGTAGGACTACTTTGGTGCGACGCAGGTATCTTAGCCTACCCTAAAGAATCTATTAAAGCCATAGAGAAAATAATACTTCATTTTATCACATATTTATATGTGATAAAATTACCTAAACTTCTCTTAATTCCATTATAGGACTGATTCTCACAGTGATTTGGTGTTACATCGCTAAACTTCCTACTAAAATTTGGGAGGTTTATCTTTCAATTCAAACTTCCGACCCTAAATTTCTAAATTTAGCGTTTATCATTAACCCTTTAGTTTATCACTGCCTCCGAAATAACTTATTAATTATTTAGAAAATTAAATTACATGTAGCAGGTACAGTTAGTTATATATTCTTTACGATAATTTAACATCGGTTATATGTAGAGAATATTCATGTCATTTTGTCACAGCTTCAATAAAAGCTGATGCATGTAAAAAACAGTTGGGAAATATCTTTTTTTGAATAGCTATAATGATAATCAAGATATAAGCCGGCGAATGTTTGTTCCTAGCAAAACAGAATTTAACATGCAGTATATATGGCCGTCCTTACACAGTGCATATCGGAACGCTCTGTCCAATAGCTGTCTAATTAGCAGCTTACATTGCTTGTATCATCCGTATTTCTTGACCGATTTTAATTTTAATTTCACTTTTGGTGATCATTTTTACGGTAGTTTCATATTCGGAAGAGAAAGACGTTTTAAAAAATCCATGCATATTCCCTATTATTGATTTTGAGTACTTATAACACTAGTTCTCATGTCAAAGTTACCTATTATAAACTTGTCCGTTTAGTTCATGTAAAACCTATGCAGATAGTTGAAGTTGCGTGAACATTGGATTCAGAAATAACTGTTTATTTCGTTTATTTAATAGTTCAATAAATGATTCTATTCTATTCTATTCTATTCTATCACACCTAAGTAACGTTAATGTATCGTCATTCAGAAAACGTGTATGAATCTGAGAATCGGCGCCCCCTGTCCGTAAATATTAACACTGTCTTACACCTAAGATGACTCCTGTGACAGCTCATATAAACACGTATTACTCTTGTTTCTTGGTCAGTTACATTCGTTGTCCGTATTTAGTGCTAATATTCGATAACACGTTGACATTGACGTTGACTTCGTCTTCGTGTTTTAGAGGTGAAATAAACGTAAAATAGGTAATGTATGGAAACTTGAGATTGTTTTAGGGGTTCGTGTGACAAGAACTCGTTTTTGTAAAGTCAAGGCGATGAGTAACGTGATTTGTTTATGATTGAAATGTTGGTGATAGAGTTACGGTGGTCAATTAGATCGTTTCTCGTGTAGAGGTCATACAGATTTTTTCATGTCAATGCGGTTCCTTGATTTCATTTACACTTACTAGGTAGTCTAGTATATCAAACGTTTATTCCGCTGCCAATTATTAAGATTTTAACAATCAAATACTTTAACATGTGCAAAAAATGACAAACATTTACAATTAAAAAACGCTACTAAATATAATTTTAAACAACTTTATTGCAAATCATGAGTTTTCATTCGAAACTAAATACAATTTTTAGTTTACAAAGAAATCAAAGTTATACGAAAGCAGTTAAAAGTATTCGCTCGGAACAAAAAGCGAATCAAAGCTGACCACAACTCGCTAGGGACATACACAGTGCGGTTTATTCTCAACTGTAACTGGATCGAGTGTCCGCATCACCATTTTGCGCAGACCTCTGCACTGGTGCCTCCTGTGTCGGCAAAATATTTTTCCTCAAATATATCACTTCCTAAATTTTCATTCCAAAAACATATTTAGGTATATTGTATTTGTTTAATTTTCAGAATACCACAATCCCTATAAGTATAGGTCGGTTAGGTAAGATTTGAGACTTAAATAAAACGCAAAGTCATGCGGCGGGAAATATATTTTTGCTAAATATAAAACCGGTCTGGTGTGAGTCAGACCGGTACATGAAGAGTTCAGTACCATTCTCGTATGCCCCGCTTCATTTTTTGGTTTTATTATTTGTTGGCTGTGAACATTTTAACTGTCAACCTAATAGTGCGTCTTAGACATTAAATGAATTATGAATTATTACAGTGTATGAGATACAGAAGGTTTGAAGGGTCTTTGACGCTTTGGCAAAATATGTCTGGTCGAATGTATCATTTCATTATTTTCAGCAGCAGAGGACCGATCGTTGTGGAAAACCTTGGGGAAGGCCTTTGTCCAGCAGTGGACGTCTTGCGGCTGATAATGATGATGATGATGAGATACAGCCCGCTGACAGACAGACGGGTGGACAGCGGAGACTTAGTGATGGTTATACTGGCTTTTCTTTGGGCCGTAAAGAATCCCGAAAATTATGAAATGATACATTCGACCAGACATATTTTGCCAAAGCGTCAAAGACCCTTCAAACCTTCCTCCTCCTCCTCATAAACTGTTCGTAAACCGAAATCATCATTTCTTTATGTAACATGAACCGACTCACCCAAGAAACAGGCTCAGCCTGGTATAGGATCCCCAGGATACTAATACCTTGTTATGAAACCGTTTTTTTTAAAATGAAATTTATTTTTATTCTTAATTTTATAAAAATATTTTGGACCTTCATATGCGAGACGAGCCACCATATCAGAAGTTCATTCAGAAGCTCTTTCAGATATTCATTCATACGAGGCTGGGGCTCCATACCAAATGGTTCGCTTTTAAGCATAAAAACAAACTCAATGCTGTTGATTAAATAACAGCCGGTTTTACATGGAATGCCTTTGACAGCTTTACATTCAATTTCCAATTTTCGTCATGTCTGAGGTTTTCTCTTCATAGGTTAAATGTTTTCGTTTCGAACTCAATATTAGTATCGGCTTGTTCAATACTGGGCTCTTCAATTTCCATACAAATTGGACTTGATATTGAATATTGGGCATTAAAATTTTAAATGAATGTTTTGACGAACTTTTTTCCAAAGTCGCCCAGGTTTAAGGTTGCACTTGTACTTCAAAGGAGACGAGTGGAATTGAACAATAAGATCGTTGACACAATCCGCGTGTATACCGCTCTGTGTACAGTCACCATCATTACAAATTAAATTCCTAGAGACATTGAGCGTATCAGATATTTTTTGTGGTTAAATCGATGCTGAACCCATTGATTGACTCACAGTGTCGGCTATAGTTACCCGTTCCGATTCAATCATGCGCTCCAAATGGACATAGAAATGGGAATTTATAATAACGCCCGCGGACAAAGGGTTTTCCATTTCTATCTATTGGCCACTCCACGCCTCAGTCGTTCTCTGATTTGGCCTGGCACTCTTTCAAATTGGGTACCTCAGATTTTTACTCTCATTTAGGCTTTAAGTTATGTCTATACTACAACAAGAGCAGAGCCTCTATAGCCGACGGTAAAAAACATATCGTCTTGGATCTGTTATGGTATTGTTCTGACGTCATCCGCCATTATTGTCAAGTAAATAAGAGCTATCAGAACGGTGACAATACGATAACAGATCAAAAACGATATGGTTTTGACCGTGTTGAATAGAGGCCCAGGTTCGTTGTGTACTGTGCGTACATATTAAAGTAGACGATGTCATTAGAATTTATAAACATTTTCTAAAAAAAAATCGTTTGTATATTTATGAATACAATCACCAACTGCTCAATAAGACTACTCTTAACTAGTTCTAACTCGGTGGGTCTATGTTAAGTATTTACTTAACAGAGATCCTGTGGTCAATTTCTTTCACCACTATCAAATCAGTCCTCAGACACCATAATGTTTCATTGCCATCGGGTTCACATAGACGATTTACACTTACCGAAAACCAGACATACAAACATACGAAGCTCTGTGGGCCTAGTATGGCTGCGTTTATCGTACTGCGTACATCAATAAAATAAAAAAAGTTGGTAAATTTTCAAGCTTTTACGATATTTTTCAACTATAAATATTTGTATTCAAATACTGTGAGAATAATATACTTACAATAAAATTAAGTTAAAAGTAAGTTAACTGTTGCAGACCAATACAAACGAACGACTAAAATGACGCACTCGCACAGGCGAGCGTGGCAACAACACCTCTAAGAATGTTTCGCTATGCAGTTTGCCGCGAGGGCCTCGTCACATTTTGCCGTTGTGTAGATACATCTGGTTTTCGTTTTCTGCAAGATTTATCACCCATAAATGTCAACTACTTCAATAAAACTCACAAAAAAACTATTAGGTGTGACGTCTTCTTATAGTGTGAAGCGGACCACCTACGCAAAGTTGCCCTAGGCCGGCCCCGGAAAGGTCACAGTAACATGTCACACCTTTGGTCACCTACACTCTGTCGTATGATTGCATTATACATTGGGTGCAGTGTTATAATCCCCTGCAATGACCCAATTGTTTCGTATTTTCTTTGTTATCTCTGCCCGTTTCGACCAAGCCAAAGTACATTTTTTAATTTCGCTACTTTCACGAGAGTAATTAACTGTTTTAAGATCTGGTAAAAGATTTTCTATTACTTTTGGAGCGTAAAATTTCAAGTTTACATTTGGTGTCCCAATATTTATAAAAAAAAAAGTACAGTCAAAGGCAAAATATATATACGTTCCCAAGACGTCAAAAATGTCTATACTCCTATATGCTACTGGCAATAAGATCCGTGCATACAAATAATTGACGCGATGGCTGTATAGAATATATTAATCACATCACTTGACTGTATAATAACAGACAATAACATTTAAAAAAAACAGAAACACAAAAGGTATGTATAAGTACATATACAAAAACGAACTTATGAGGGGCCCCTCCTATTCTTATTATAGTTCAAATGTTAATAAGTTATATCATATACTTTTAAATTGGGTATTCATTTGTACAACAAAACAATATCCTCCGATTATAAAACATAATTATATTTTATTAGAAAACACAATAATAGTAACGCACAACACGCATTTATTTAATAGTCTAACAATATTTCCTTCCCCATTATTTTCATTTAATAATGATAGTGCCTTACCACATTCAACGCCAGTGCTCTCGATTCCCTCATGAAATGGATCCAATATGGAGGTCTTGGCTTCTAATATTACCAGCACGCTGTCAGCATCTTGACGTGAGTGCACGTTATTAATACACATCCTATTGTTTGCTCGTAAGTAATTTTATTAGTAAAGCTACACGTGAAGTCGCTGTCAATAATTGAAACACGCAATAATGTTTAGTGAATATAAATACAGTTTGCCACATAAGGTAAAGTCACCAGTAGTAGCCAGAGTCCAGTAGTCGACCTTATGAGTGCGAAGAGTGAAAAAAATAAAATTATAATTTCGTACTCATCCCACTCAAACAAAGTATAGTCAGACGCCAACTACAGGTCTCTGGCTGACTTATTTGGTTTCGTTTCATCTAGCGTGTTTTTATTTAAAAAAACGTTTATGTAAATGACAGTTATTGAATTTTAAACTTAATATTAGAATAATGATTTGTTCATCCAAAAAAACCGTTGTGTATCTGTGGATCACCACAGATTCTTCTGGACGTTCCGTCCGATAAACCTCCTTTTCTCCTCGATTTTCCTTTTTTATAAGCATTGGTTGTGTACCACAGAAAACAGCAGCAACACGGCCAGCGACCTACACTACTTTTGCATTATTAGGTTTACAGTTTTAATAAAATCATATTGTTACAAAAATATTGATCGAAGACAATAATTGAATAAAAGACGCATCCAACTTGTATCATGAAAGACGAGTCCTTACTTTTTACTACTGTATATTCGGCATGTTTCTGAGACAATAATCAAATTACAACACGAATAAATCTGCGGAATAAATACCTAATTAACAACTTTCAGTCGTACTTCACAGATTCAGATCTGATGGCAGCTAATTTTGAAGGCTAACTAACAACAATGCCATCCTCTTTGACCTGTTGTGGTCTTTTTTTTATTCGGCCGCCATTACTGTCAAGTAAATAAGAGATATAAAAACGCTGACAATCCGACAACAGGTCAAAGGGAGGCCATTTGCAACGTCAAAAGATGGCGGATGTGTAATTTGTTTTGGTTTTTATTTTTGTGTATTTAGGTGTTCAAAGTTCTTTTTTGTTAGTGATTTGTACTTTTAATGCCTTTGTGTTGCACAGTGATAGAAGACTTGGACTTATTTCGTGTATCCTGGCATCTTACTTCTCGTTTCAAGTGGACTCGCAGTGGTATAGAGGTTAAAACTATATTGGCCTCTGTCCTACATATCACCGTACAACGTTGCCACCAATCTACCTGGAGAAGATTGGATTGTGTTTTATTACTATATTGATTTATACTTATATATACTTGACACTGGCGAAATCACTTCATAGTGGAAACGCCATATTCCCGCGGTAGTAGCTGTTCAAGTCGCCGCGGGGCAAATAAAAAAAAAAATAGGTCAAAGACGATACGGTTTATACGGCGTAGAATATCGGCCCTGATTTTCTTTGTTATTATGATTTGTCAGCTGTCTGCTGCACACATAAAGGAACTAAGTGTGGAACGACACAGATGGGATGCAACGCAAATAGCCGGTAATGGACTTGCATCCATTGTTGCTCGACAATGCCGCTGTTCTTTGTTTTACTGCACATCCAATACTCACAAGAATAAAGTGCGTGGGCATATACAGCCTTGGCCTAAGGTGTTGAGTACCCATGCGGTTTTCATATAGAAGTCAACGTTTAAAAGGTGCCTTTATATCTTTTATTATAGAAAGCTGTTTATGTATCGGAAAGGTTAGAGCATATTTATGGACGTTAAGGGAAATTCCGTAAAAAAATATATATATTGTAAAACCCGACATTTTCTAGCTTCAGTTCTCACACGCAAATAGCTACTTCATTTGATTTGTAAGTTTGCCATATTCAGATAACAAGATCTGGACTAGTAGCTTTTTTTTTATTGAAAGAAAATGCTTGTAACATAACAGTAGTGCTACCAAAGCGTTACAACCACATTGATATTTAAACTAATTAATATTATCTTATGATTACTAAATGTTTGTCTTGTTCTTTCTCTAGTATTTCTCTTAAAGTCTGATAATATTTGACCCTCACTTGACAGTATCAGGTACACATACATACATACATACCGTCCCAGAGTGGGGTAGGCAGAGCTACAGAATTACCAACAACTCTAACAACTTGTTGTTAATTCTATAACCACATGTAGCACAAACAGGCTAAGATGTTTGCCAGTGTGTATTAGTGACAGGTTGCAAGCCCATCGCCTAACAAGCCTTAATCTCCTAGTCGCCTCTTACGATCACGTACAGGTAATCAATTAAATGTCGTTAATATCTCTCATGCAATGCTGCCAGTAAATACACATTTTAAATGTCTTTTTCCGAGTCGTGTTCTGTAATAATGCTCTTTACACACTACTGTCGCCGGTCCGATTCGCCAATCCATTCTAACTATGCAATTTGTAGTCGTGCGTTCTTATTTTGTACTACAGGTTGTACTATTGCTTTTTCTGTGCTATGTCGTCTCGGGGATCGGGTCACCGGCAGTATGTAAAGGGCTTAAGTGGCAGAAGATCTAGCGTAGCCTTTATAATTCTAGAATTTACCTTTAGCTACTTGATATCTTTCAAAAGTCAAGCTGTCCAATCAAACGAAGGCTCTGGGCTATATGCACTGTTGGTATTTTTATGACATCCTCTGAAGTTACCGGCGACACGCGAGCCGCGCTCAAAGCGGGTCCGGTTTCAAAGACTGTCTGCCAACAAACTCTGATATTGCTTAAGACTCGTACACACTGGCGGTCGAGTCGACTAGCAGTAGGCACCCGCTCAATTACTTGCTACAGATACTAACCCAAGCGTATAACTTTACTCGGTAATCACGATACTAAAATAGTACTCGACGATGGCTTAAGAACCAATCAAAACGCAACATTCTTAACGAATGTATGACTGTTTTTAGGTACTTAAATCATTATATCATTGCATTTTACCATGAAAAATGGGATAATGTACGCAGTTGAAAATACTATCGCTAAAATTGTTATAGGTTACCTGCATTATACTATATGCTATCTTTTATAAAAGGAACAGAGTCTCTGTTAATCAATTTACTTTTGGCCTGCATTTTATCATTTCCGAATCCGATCAACGCTAAAGTATAAAATAATTATGGATATTAGTGCGCCATGAAGTAAAACAACTTGGCAACTGGCAGTACTGGCACCCCTAGAGTATAGTAACTCGCAAGCAAATTTACTCACCACTAAACTTGTCCATCCACTTGCGCTGTCTAATGTGCACATAGTTTTACGTAGAGTTGCCGACGTTTAAACTTTGTTACCCTTTGTTATGAACTTGTTGCAGAGAAACTCGGAACTTCGGGATTGCACTCTTTAAAATAAGAAGATTTATTGTATTTTATTTAGCCCCGCGACCGCGAGTCATTTGACGATTTTGCAATAAAATCTAAAAAATAAATAAATAGCAGGCGACAATGTCACACCAATTGACTTACTTAGTGCCAAACTAAGCTCTAGATTTGTACCTATGGGTATGTTCTAGAAAGGTACTAGACAACGATATAAATACTTATATAGAGAAATATGTATATATACTTAAATACACAAAAAACATTCATGACTCATGAACAAATTAATATCTATCTCACAAAAAAAGAACAAATATCATCTCTATCAAAGTCACTAATCCCCCCCCATCCATCCATCCATCCCTGCTGTCCGTCTGTCAGCCTGTCTCTCTGACAGTGGGCTGAATCTCATAAACCGTAACAGGTGGACAGTTACAATTTTCACAAACTGTGTATTTGTATAGTCGTTATAACAACAAATAAATTAAACTAATAATTAAATTGGGCTACCGATACAATGGAACGGAACCCTTTATATGCGAGACTCGCACTTGACGGGTTTTTTCTAAGTCGACTTAGTGTCAGACTCGGCTGATTTGAGTATAAAGCATGCAAGCAGCCAGACGGACGGACAGACGGACAGACAGAGATCGACGGACAGTGGAGTCTCATTAATAGGGTCCCGTTTTTACCATTTGGGTACGGAACCCTAAAAATGGTGTGTGATTCTAAATCGAATTCAAGTAAGAATATAATAATAACCTACTGTGCAGGCTACGGAACTCTCGGCGCGCGAATCCGACTCGCACTTGCATTTTACATTCCATCTGCATTTTACACGAAAGTTTCAAAACGAATTCACGTGTTCAACATTTTATATTATATTCTTAATTGGCGCTAATCAACTTTGCTCTCAATGGTATATTTTTTCGTGTTACATTTTTACTTGTTCCACCGCCGATGAGAGAGCGGCTAGCGGTTAGTTATAGACTATTCACTCACTAAGAAACGACCTAAAGATATAGATCCCGTGTTAATAAAAGAAAAGCATATATTTATAGTTAGTCGCTGGCTCTACTCGCTTCGCTCGCCGTCGGCGGTGAGACAACCTTAACTCCGCCAGCTTGTCTTCAACATCGCTGATCACCCTCATTTCTAATCTTGTATTTACTTAAATGGAATAATGTCTTCGTTTCTACAACGAGGTGTGATCAAGGGTGATTTCGTAAAGCGCCCCGGGCCGTAAGGTTTAAAATATGTAAAAAGTCCTCCTACGCTGTTGGAGCTCGTTCAAATGATTTAAATGCAAATTCTTTTCTTAAGAGACAATACTTGAATACTTTATCCTGCTTTGTTTAAGGTTATCAACGGTTGTACCTTGTCGCTTTAACGCCTTACAAGGAAAGGTACCCAACTGTCCGGCTCCGATTTTGTTGATTTTGATATAATGTTAGAGAGTAGTTTTGAAATAACAGACACGTATTTCTTTTTAGCGGCCCAAACTCAACCTGTTGGAAGAAATTGACCCCCAAAGTACTGAAAAGTGACTAAATCCTCTAACTTATATGTATAGATATATTTAAAAAAAATATGCAAGTTTCATAGTGGTTTGATTATAAATGTTTAAGAAGATGAAAAAATAATGACCACTTGTTTTGTTCTATCGACTAAAACTTATATTAATCAAACCACTATAAAACTTGCAACAATAAAAAAAAATCTATATACATATAAGTTTGAGGGTTTAGTCACTCTTCACTACTTTGGATGTCAATTTCTCCCAACAGGTTGAGTTTGGGCCGCGTGTCTGTTATTTTAAACTACTCTCTAACATATATCAAAATCAACAAAATCGGAGCCGGACAGTTGGGCACCTTTCCTTGTTAGACAGATTAGTGCAGCAGTTCATTCACGTTAAAATGACTAAGCACTTAAGTACTTGTAAGGCCAACCGTAACATCACCATTGATCGGAATTTGGAATCATAGCAATGTTCGCATTGTTTCGACAACGCGTTGGCCTAGTGGTAGTGACCCTTCCTACGAAGCATGCGGGTTACCTGATGGGAAATATAATCAACACCACCCACAATACCAGCAACTCAAGAAGAGTTGGGGGTGCGTTGCCGGCCAATTAGGGAAATGTAAGCCATATTGTTGAAGGCACTCATGTCATGACTGGTTGGAAATACCGCCGAAGGGAGTTCGTTCCACAGTTTCACTGTAATAATTACAAAATTCAACCATGTTATTTATATGGGGAAAACTATAGTTTATTACCTGTGGGTCCGTTCACACAAACGTGCTCGGAGAAGAGATTTTTTATTAATTTTTGTCATTAAGAATTGACAAAAGGAGTGCACATGCAGAAATAAATCTTATTACCTACAATGACTCAGAGCTTTGAGTCATTGTAATAATTTCCAACGTGATAAATATCTGCTCTCCTATCCGAGCCAGTCTGTGTGAGCAGACCCTAATGCATATTATTTTTAGAAAGAGTTTGACATATCCTACAATCTCCGCTTGGTAATTCCTCTGACTTACTACATTCATTGAACAAAAGGATGGACAGGACAATAAAGAGGTAGAAATAAATCGATTTTACTGGCTTGAACGATGCAGATTACAGACAATTAAAGCTCAGGATGCATGAAGCCGAATAGCAAGAGGTATGACAAGGAAAATAGCTAGTTTAGTTTCTAAGGAGATCTGTATAGTTATGTATATTGTACCCGATGAGAACCGATTTTTGAGGATCGATACAAACGTAATTTTTTTTTATTAAACGGCTAATCGTGTTATTTAGGGGACCCTTTTTTTTGAAACAGGAGTTGGTCTCGTCATTAATTGTTTACTGTTCACCCGTCGACGACGGTGCGGAGAGCGCGGCATAAGAGTTTAAGTTGTGTAATCCTAAGTTGTTTTAAAATGCATAAGTTTGTAAGGGTGTTTGGCACTGTTTGGATGTGTGGTATTACTCACAAACCGCTAGACGGATTTGAATAAAGTTTAGCACATATTGTCAATATCTTGAATTAAAACAAAGATATCTTGTATCCTGGAAAATGTTACGTCTTATGTTTATTATTATTGCCGAGACTACGCATTGTCTATCATCTTATTTTCAATCGCTGTCAACCCTTCTTTAGTTTTTGGGGGTTAATTGTCACACTGACCCCATCCGCCGGCCGACCTGCGGGCGTATTATTGTCTATCGATGTTCATCAACGTGGATAAATCATCTGTCACCTTCTAACCAATATGTAAGTGCGACGATAACGGATGCTTTTTCCACCGCGATGAAGGCGACCATAATCGGGCCTTGTTGATGAAAACAGTGTCAGTTTTTGAGACAAAATAGCTCTGCATCAGCAGTTGGTATAGTTATTTTTGACTGTAGGGGTGAAACACGTAACGGTGGGTTTAGACCAAGCGAACGAACAGGAATTCTATGGGATTATCTCTTTGTAAAAATAAAAACGAAACATGTTCACGAGCATTTGCTTAGTCTAAACCCACTCTAACTCTAGCGAAAATTGCACTTTTACAGTTCAAATAGAGTATCGGTCCATACAACAAAATTACTGACTGAATGAATGGAGAGGAGGATGTTGTAAATTAAAAAAGTTAAGTTTAAGTTACCCTTGCTTCATGTACAGCAACATTCTTGACTGTACATTCGGTGGACCTTATTACAAAAAGCATAAGGTGTACCAATGGACAGTTAACAGTGTGGGCGATGGTACGGGAAGCACCGTAGATTTATTTTTATATTTATCATAGATTTTAGTGGCAACGATTCTAAATTTTCTTTGTTTGGATTCTAATATTTCTACTTCATCAAATAAACTTTGATAGTTTCTGAGAAAAAGTGTGAGATACACACAGACATACGTACACGATAAAACTATAAGTCTCTGGGCCTACATTCCAGCCTTTTTCCTGTAGATATCGCATATTTAATACCCCTTACTTATTATCTCAACCGTGAACCGCCACGATTGCAATGGGGTAAAAACACAGTGGAATACAGCGCTCAGTAATTTCCCAGATGACTAATACTGTATGACCTTATCAATCTGTTTATTTCACAAATGACGGACAACTTGTCCTTTATCGCTGAAGTGGTCCATCGTGTCATTTAATACCTGGTTGGGAATACACAATATTCAACTATTGACATCTGGTATCCTGACAAGCTGATATGTTTGACATGGTTTGACAACATGACAACTGATGATGTTTTTCCCGTGCGTCAAGATAGTGATGCGACGTCATTAACTTTTCCATTTGAAGGTGCATTCTATCGATAATGCGTACATACATACGTACTTTCACGTCTGTTATCCCAGAGCGGGGTAGTTTAAAAACTTGTTGACAAATCAGTAATCAGTGCACAAACAGGCTAAGATGTTTACCAGCGTATTAGTGACCGGTTGCAAGCCCATCGCCTAACAGTACTACAAACCTATATTCCCTTAGTCGCTTCTTACGACATCCACGGGAAGACCAGTGGTACCATTCTAACCTGGAAACCTCACAGGATAATGCGTACAAGTATCTTTAAAAAAAACCCTTGATTGTACACCAGTGCCAGAGCAAGAGGACTAAAAAAGTTTTTAAGGTTCGGGTAAAGTCGTATACAGCATCTGCGCATTAGCACTTATGAAACAAATATAAATAAGTAAGTATCTAGTGTTTTCCACTCGGTAAAACAATATTACTTTACACATGCTATTGTTTTTTTAAGAAACTTACAGTCTTAGGCAGCATTTCACAAAACTTGGAATAAGACTTACTAGTCAATACAAATTCGGCGTTTAATTTAATTAGAAGTTCTTATTCCAGTTTGGTCACATGGAACCTTATAAGTATTTTATTTATTTATTTTTATTGCATACGAGTAGAGAAGGCAAACAAGCACAGGTCACCTGATGGCATGAGGAAACTGTGACCCATAGACATTCGCAATCACAAGACTGCAAATGCGTTGCCACGCCTGAGGGCTAACCCAAAAACAAAACACAAAAAGCCTATGACCAGCAGTAGACGAACATGGGCTGCTGATGATGTTGACATAAGTATACACTTTTTGATATATGCTATAAAAAAGTATTAATTGTCGTAATATGGGGACGGGTAACCTTTCCCCTGGACTCTGGATCCACCCTTGACCGTGTCATTGTGATTGAACGGTTGGACATCTTGATCTGCTGCATGACAGCAGATCAAGATGTCCAACCGTTACTTGCAATTGACCGGATTTATCTTACTTTGACGTAGGTACGCAGCTATAGATACCTACTTACACAGCATTATACATACATAACGTTGTTGACAGGTACTTCAAACTTCAGTAGCGCAATTTATAATGTTTCACAAACGACGATTGATATGGATATATCAGTAAAATCATAAATGCGAAAGTGTTTGCTTATTCCTTCTTTATGGTTTAACGCCCAAACCGATCGTCATTACATTTGGTACAAAGATAATTTATAGCTGCGAGAAGGATATATATATGGTAATTTACAGTCAAAACATGGTACAGTTCTCGAGGAACTACGTGATCGAAATCGCGGGCATCACTTCTTACTTATACAAACGTTATGGTTGTCATTCCGGGTTCGATTTTTGGTGCAGGGCAATCTTGTTGTGATGAGCATTAGTATTTATTACTCTATAATAAGTAAGACTATATTTATCAGACACCCACAGAATAAGCCCAGAGAGCTTAGTTAAGCAGATCCATTTCTGATCTTGACACTTTGTAGTAGTGTTTATTTTATTTATTTTACTTAACCTAGTGCTTTATCCTGTTTTCGGCGTAGTACCATAATGTTTGCACCAGCCTCTAATCCAAATAAGTGACAACGCTTAATAACGATGAACCAGAATGAACCGGAATAAACTGGAATAGTAACGTAACCGTAAGAAATGCCGGCATTAGTGCATTAATTTGTCAGATGTCACCCAATTCATCTTGTGTCGTACGCAACAGGTTGCCGAATTATGGCTTAATTGATAAATAAATAGAAGAATATTCTGTTGCTGGAACTCAAGGAAACATTTAATGATTATGTACCTACTGCTAAACTAAAACCATGTTAGCTGTTGTTTTGTAGTGCAATACACATTCTGTCATTTTATCATAATGGTGCTGATATAGTTGACCATTTCGCTGCAATGCTCGCCGAAATGGGAGTTTGAAATGAAAATCCAATTGGAACGCGAGTTCTAGCGAATGCTCGAGTAAACACACGCACAAATTTGAATTTTTGTTTTGTTTTTACTTAAACAATTTTGTTACTTGATTCATAAGAGTGTAATGTCTTTTAAATTTTCTATTTTAGTTATATTTTAGTTTCTAAAATGTCCTTATGCTAATCATGGGAGAGCGGGGCCTGCTGACACAGGTATTCTTATACTTAAAAGGAGACCTCAACCTTGTCCGTAGCTACATAAAAAAGAAAAAATTAAGCATTTTATGATTAAAAAAAAAAAAAACCTTAAGTTTATTAGCAACTTTAGGTGATTTGGATTTCATTATTATGAGGTCGTATACCTACATATATGTCGTCGCCCGATCGTATAATTTTCCATATCGTGATATTCCTAGGCATATCATAATCATAACCTTATGTCTAGAAATTTCTTGAACTGGCAAATTAACCGATTGGACGACGACATATACATATATATATTTTGCCTAGACAAAAAAACATTAGGTAAAACTTAGAATTGATTTGAGTCATTGCTTATCAATTCACAGAAAACAGTTTATCTTGTTTCCTTATAAAAAACCCAAACATTGATTACAGCTTCGTAGGTAAGGTTAGACTTGTGACAGCTAAAATTTTTTTCCATGATGGGAAATCCCAATGAAATAAAGAATCTATTTACGAATTAACCTTAGTCCCAAACTAAGCTCCAGGCTTTTACCATGGGATTGTACAAAACAACAATAAACAAATTTATATGCATAGAGAAAAAGATAGGTAGGTACTTAAAAACACGATAAACATAAGCTTTTTGCATCATCAAACAAACAATAAAAAGTTAAGAATGTTAACAAATAATACACTATTATGGCAAATTAAATTTAATAAGTCCCATATTAAATTCCACATGTTATCGTGTTGTTAATAAATCGGCCGCTAATAATGACAACTAAATAAGACAGCTATCATAACGTTAACAATGAAATAACATGTCAAAAGCAACATGGCTTTACCGAGTACAATAGACCCTCTGATTGTTGGACCGTCTCGATTTTTGATTAACAACAAACAACTGAACAAACTTTACTTAAGTATTTCCACAAGAATCCTCAGAATCATTCCGTCATTACTTCGTGAGGTGTAACAACAATCAATCAGCCGGCAGGTGGGAGCGACACTTGATTGCCGAGTTTAATCTTTGTGCTAGTTACATAAAGGTCAGTTTTCCGGTCCTGGTGTAATGAGATCGGGAAGTCATTTGTTAATGATAGAGTCGGAGATTACCGATTCATCACTTCACTAGCGCCAGCTGAGGCAAATGGCAACACCGGGCCACAGATTAAACAAGAGTACGCATGATCGCGCTATGAAGCTCCAATCAGCGACGTACAGCGGGTCGCCGTTATTACCACAGATTATAAGGGCAACGACAATTCGTACACGCTAATACCTAGCTGCGACTCTGTTACATTTTATTGTTGTAAAGTTACAAAAATACACTAAACTTACCACCTGTTTCACAATCGATAAGTACAGCATATTTAACGGATAAATTTAGCCCTTTCTCTTTCTTACACTTGAAAATAGACAAGGAGAGAGCCAACTTTTAATAGCAGATAAAAATTGTCGATTGTGAACCAGGCCCTTAATAGACAATGTTTTCTTTATAATTTCTACAACCACCATGAAGTACCAGAGATATTGGTTTCTGTGAAGATTACGTCTTTCCTTAGTGACGATTTTTATACGCAAGTATTTGTCTCTTTTTATAAAGTTCGAGTTATTTGTCTCTAATATGTTTCTGTTCTGCGCACGGCGTTGTGCCTTCGCCATGCGAAAAGTCTGGGCAGAAAAATCAACGAAAGCTATCTAAACCATCAATTTCCCTGAGCTTCCGTGATCTTATGCAAAATGAGCGTGCGCAGAGTGCATTAGTCGTAAACGCACCGGAACTGGCGATAATAAACCTAAGTAGATTGGCGAGGCGCCGCGTCGACGCCAGACAGGACTGTCAACTGGTTTTTTTATGTTAACTGGACTTTGGTGAAGTGTGTGGTCTAAAGATGATGACTTGTCGAAGAGTAACAAATACGGTTATAATATTGTTCATAAAATCGGGCGGGGCTTTATTTTCCCTAAGCGTAATTATAAAATTTCATGCGAAATTAAAAAGTAGTCATTAATTTAGGATTTTTTTAAAGGTGGTCTGGTAAAAACATGCTTATAGAGCTTTGCCAAATTTTTTTTTAATGTTTTATCCTGGTAAAAAATAATTGAATATTATCAGTGTTTGGTACGCCCGCTTTGAAATTGTGGTCGGAATGACGTCATTTTGTTTGTAACCGCGTTTTATTTTTTAAGTCTAGAACTAGCTGTGACGTAGAAAAGGACCATGGAAGCTTTAAAAATTTTAGCCACCAATAAAAACTTGTTTATTCATTTTCGCAGGAAATAATGAACAAAAAATTGCATGCTTTTGAAACAAAACAATGCATGTATTTTTTCAGAACACCTTTTATAAAGTTCCTGTTATCGATTGGGATGATTAAGCTTATTAAATTTGCTGTAAATCATTGATTTTAACTTAAAATCACCCCAGTGGCATAAGTAAACCACCTTTTGTACCCTCAAGATGCCAACCCTCTCAAATAACAACAATTCAAATTAGCTCTCCGTAGGTAAACAACGGAATTTAATTACCTCCTTAGCTAATCGGATCATTTGTGTTCATTGTCCGGTGATAATTGCAGCGTCCAGTATGTCACAGCGTACTGCAAACCGACTTACAGCCGTCAGTATATTATCAAGCGTCGGACCAAAATTGTATTGCTAGTAAAGCGGTGTTTAATTGTGTGTCATAATCATAATATATAATGGTAATAGCATAATACTGGTTTACGTTAGGTTCAGGGTAGAACTGCTAACCATTCCAGCGAGGCGGGTGAAGGCGGGGGAGCTACAGCCTCGCTTCACCACAGCTACCAAGGGACATGAACTCGCGCGCGTACCTACTAAGCTTCCGAGGCATCGACGACGCTTTTTCTCTCGCATCTGATTTCACACGTTATTGTACGAGTTATATTAATTCTTATCATATTCAACTTTTAACATGCACATGCAAAAACGAATAAAATACGAGTCTTTATGGTCTGCCTTAGTTGTTGTTAGTCATTCATAACTATAGTTTTAAGGCATACTTATCGCGAGTCGTAACGTATTTTTTTCAAGAAAATGGTGACTCTTTAAGGATTTTGCTAAATCAAACCTAACCTAGCCTTACCTACACGTTAGACGGATAAGAAATTTTGTAAAGTTTACGGTATAGCGATATAACAGTTAAGCCTATGTATAATAATGTAACAACAACAACAACAACACGCACAGACAACAACACAACACACAACACAACAACAACGGGCTCCTAAAAATTACATGAAAGAGGGATTGGCTGTATAAATTGAGCTATCCTTTATAAGCTGTGCACAGCTCTGTATACCGTGGTGCAATGGATGCAATAAAAGCGGCACGTGGCGAGACGTGGGCAAAGCCGTAAAGCAGATCATAACCGGCGGGCCACGTCCCATAATAACCCATTGTCCGAGAACTGCCCGGGACAGCCAATACTGATTGAATAAACTAAGTCCTAAGACCTAGGCGTCATTGGAAAGGTTAAGGATATGTCTCTTTATTTCGCGTTTAGGGATGAATTTAAGTAAATAAAATGCAAACATAAACGTTATTTTTAAAGTGCATGTCAAGTTCTCTTATGGTAATCGATCGACTGGAAAGGTGTTAAAATCAAGATCGACGCCAAGCCTCTATGTTATGTTAAAAACCATTTTGTCTTTGACGTTATTGCATTGTCAATGTTACGATAACTCTTATTTACTTATGGTATTTTTTATTTTTTATTTTTTATTTTTATTTTTTTTGGCATAGAGAAGGCAAACGAGCACACAGACCACCTGATGGTAAGCGGAAACTGTGGTCCATATCCGAATAGTAGACGATTTGCACCGGGCGGTTTATTCGATGAAAAGTATTTTATATCAAATTTAATACGCTAAATAAGATGTGGCGAAAATATACGCTGAAAAATTTCAGTCCAGCACTTACATCATTAAAAAAAGGTTTTTTTAAAATGGCAAATGCTTGTTTTGTAGACAAATTACATGCTAATAGAAAGTATGAAGCCTATAGAATATGTAAACGTTAGGTTAGTTAATATATTTACTTTAAAATTTTAGTTCAATACTGTATTGAAATTTTTCAGCCTACCTATTCGACATATACACCGTGTTTTTTTTGATTTACGATAACTTTAAGGGAACGTTCTTTAGGTCAAACAAAGTTAATTTCCCGAAGACAGACAAATGATAAGTCTAACGGTTTTAAAGATATTTAATTTTTAAATTTAATCAGTTAATCACGTTAAACTAGTGTAAAAGGCTCTCTTAATTGATAACAACAATTTTCTTTTAATACTTTATATGACTCTTATGAGTAAAGAGTTTCCAATTGTTAGGTTTGTATACGCGTCAATATAAAGTGACAATCTTGTACCTGTCAAGGGTTATCTTTACCTGTGTGTGTATGTCACGCCAACATAGACGTATTTGACACTGATTATTAGTTAACTCTAAAGGCCCTTTTAGAATGGCCAAAGATAAAAGATTTCATTATTTTGTACTAAACCGAAAAAAAAATTTTTTTTCGCATTATTTAAAAATCTAATGTACCAATTAGTTTCTATGGATATACCTAGTAATATGCCGAAGTTATCGTAAATCAAAAAAAACACGGTGTATAACTTAGCATATTAAATTTGATATAAAACACTTTTTATCAAATAAACAGCCCGATGCAAATCGTCTCCTATTCGGATCTCCTACTATTAACAGTAATGGCGGCCGAGATAAAACAATTACAAAAGACGTCAAAAGCGATATGGTTTTACCGCGTAGAATGGAGGCCCTGACTAGTTTTTTACGGTTGTGTTTTCGCATCGTTACGATTTATTATGTTCGTTCTCATTTATATTCAAATCGCAGATCAGATAGATTTGGTAATCTCGAGTCAAAATATAACTTTTGTCTCGTACGAAATACAAAACGAGCCCTTAATAAGGGGGAAGCAAGTCGAGCCGAGTCGAGTCATCTGCGTCTCTATTGTACAAGGTCGAACCATCTTGGGCATGTTATGGTATTGTAATTAACTCCGTTACCATTATACTTTGGTAACGGTAAATTCTCAAATACACAGAAAACCTCTCAAAGACTCAGACACAAATACTCGCATCATCACACGAATATTTGCCCACCGAGAATCGAAACAATATTTACCAAATAGGCTACCACGTTGTCAAATATTGTTGGTAACAAGATGGCTACTTTTTATTTCCTAACATAAAAAACCTATCTTGCAGTTTCTCCGCCTGTCCTGTTTGGTTTCAGTCTTAATTCTAAAGAATGTTTGATGACGGGCTTAAGCGCGCGCACTTACTACTACTTAGGTACTAACGCGACTCTTGGACTTCTCTCACCAAATCTCAAGTACTTACTAAAATCCTCCGAACTCGAATGTTATCACGTATGCCCTCTTGAATACGCAACGCTCTGGAGACTGGTACAATTCGTAGGTATTACAGCTTCCATGGTGTCTCTTCGTCACTAGGACCAATGTTAACAACTTTTAAGCACTAAAAATAGTTATATTTTGTGACCAGAAGTAGATAAAATATATAGTTAGTAGATATAAACTGTAACTAAATTAGATTTGTCGCTACAAAATTTAGAAATAATTATTTAGGAAGAAAGGTAACATATAAATGCTTTGCACCGTATTTCAACTACTCTTATGAATCGTAAGAGCTCGTTTCATTAACTAAAAAGTTTATTTATGTGAACTGTATTATATAAACTTAGATTGGTGACAGACGTTTTAAGGACTAATCCCTTCCCATTTGCAAAAACCATTCTATATAACTATATTAGCAATGAAAACAGGTCCCTTTGTATAGAATTTCCGTAAAAAATTACCCGTTTTCATTACTCGAGTGTATTAGGTAGATAAAACACCCGTTATAAAGGTGACCCCTTCTTTCAAACCTTAAATGTCTAAGACGGCCCATCCGATTTTTATAAAAAAATTCTAAGAACCATCGCTATAAAACCTAGTTGAAAACGAATAAAAAAACACCCAAATCGGTCCACCGGTTCAAGAGCTACGGGGCCTGTGGCAGACACACACGCACATAGCGGTGAATCCTATAACACCCCTCTTTTTGTCGATAAAACAATAGTAAACCGATAGGGCAAAGCACTTTAAACATTTGCCCTACGTAACTTTATATCGAGCGAATCCGCTTTTCTCGCAGAGTGCAACATAAATCAACAGATCCAGAAATTAATTACAGTTATCCTGAACTTCAGAACATTAATTAATTTATCTTGTGTTATTTCCCGGTAAACGTTTACACTCTCTGCTGTTCGTTACTCAAATCAAACGGCCGCAGCGAAGATTGCTTTCTATCACTCTAACTAAATGTTTGGGATGACAGTTGACTACGTGGTTCATCGCTACGCTATGCACGAGAATGTAATCTTGTACATTTTGAGTGATGGAAAAGAAAACCGTTAGTAGCGTTTGCATCTCGGATAGAGCCTCAGAGGATAAGATTTGGCGTTCGTTATCGTTATCCAAAATAAGCTGTCAGAAGGTCGAGTCGTATTCCTACGTCACTTCCATACATTTTGACAGTTTTCGAAAATCGATTACGTTACGTTGGGCCACTTGTCTTCCTCAAAGGAGGTCGATTCTACTCGATAATACCTGATTGCGTTTGAAATGTTATCGTGTAGATTTAAGTCGACCGCCATTACCACAGTATTTACATACTGTGCCATTACTGTCAAGTAAATAAGAACTAAATACGTTGACAATACGATAGCGTGTCAACAGCAATTAGGTTTTACCGAGAAGAATAGAGCCATATTTTATTATTATTAATCACATGTTAAAATAGTCAGGATATAGCGGGAAAAATAATATAAAGAAGCAACGGTTTACTCGTTTTTAATGCGTTCTCTTCAACGTTCAGCCAGCAAATCCGTCCAATTCAAAAATGGCGGCCTTTTATAAACTGTAAACCTGACATAACAAAAAGTATGAAAACGATTCTAAATCAGATTGATATCCGTTACAAAAAAATATCGGAAAAATACTAAATTAATTACAATAATGATTTTATATCAAATCAAAGTTAAATATTATTAATTATTAATGCTATTTGTGGTGAAACTGTGCAACTGGCGGAAGTGACGGAGTATTGCCCGTCGATGTTGCTAACACTCGGCCATCCTGGAACGGTCGTGCCCCACGGCGCTCGGAGGTGTTTGGGGTTGCAGCACTGGTTGCAGTTGAAGTGTACTCCAGACCCTTGAAATAAAAGAAAAAAAAAATCCGCAGAATTTATTTGTTCGATGTACTGTATTGTAAATAAAATATATTATGAGCCTATTGACTCCACAATATATTCGTATCACACTAGTTTAGAGTTAGTCACACAGTTCTATTGTCCAAGGTGGTAATATAACTGCATGCCCATCACACAGTTTGATCACACAGCTATGTCACACAGCTTTAACACACAGTTTATTTATATAGCTGCATGCTAGCACACAGTTCTCACACAGCTATGTCACACAGTTTTATCTCTCAGTTATGATATGATATTAGGTGTTACTGATTATTCACACAGCAGCTTATAAATCACACAGTAATTCTTATTATACCTATAGTTTTCTTGTAATATCCTGTTGTTTAAATAGATACACAGATAGGTTATCGGGTACCAATATCACACAGATATTTAGCTACTATGTTTATTTTATTTGGTGGTTTTGTGAAATAAGAGATCTTTCTAATTTGATATATAATTGACTAACTATATACTATATTATGGTATAGCGACATAAAATAATATAAATGTTACCTAAAACAATTATAGGCTTACTACATATAGGTAGGTATAAATATATACAATGTTATTGCAATGACAATAATAGGTAGTTTAACAGACTTCATACATTCTAACATTATACCAATCATTCCTCCTACTTAGGTACCTACATAATTCTGAATAAAATATCAAAATACGAAAATATTGCATTCTTCAAAAGGCTAGATTATCTTATCACTTTAATGCATACATGTATCAACAAAATCAATTAAAAACTTTTGAAGCATAGGTATACCTACTTGTTTTTAATAACCCTTTAACTCTCTAGGAGATCAATCAAATCATCCCTGTCAACTTCTCGGTCACTACCCGAGCTTCCATCATCATCAGAAATGGTCGTCTTATAGAGACGCAGCGTCTCACTTCGCACAACAGCGCTAAATCTCCTATATCCCTTCATGCCCTTTATGCTCGATATGACGTAACGATCTAAGGCCTGATCGGCTTTGGTAATTTTGTATGGACCTGTGTAACGACCCAGCAACTTCTTAGTAACCGTGTTACTATCACTAGTGACACCACCTTTCCACAATACAAGCTGACCTACTTTATACTTCGTGCAACGTTTATGCTTTCGGTCAAACCTACTTTTCATGAGTGTCATGTTTTTGTCAATCCTTAATTTAGCCGTATCTCTGCGAGTTTGTAAATCCTGTTGTTGTACCTCAGGATCAGAGGATTCATTAGTTGGATAAGCTGGCAACCGAGAATTACTATGACCAAACATAAGTTTAAATGGGGAAAATCCAGTGGTTGAATTAAGTGTATTATTAATACCCCAAACTACGTCTGCAACCTGGTCATCCCAAGTGCACTCACTTTTGGACATAGTATTTAAACCGTTCAAAATAGTGCGGTTCACACGCTCTACCTGTCCGTTCGACCTGGGGCTCGCGATGGCATTTAGTATGTGCTTAAACTGGGAGTCTTCAGCAAATTGCTTGAAGTACCTACTTGTAAATGCCTTACCTCTATCAGTGATGACTCTGCAGGGATTACCGAACTGATAAATAATTTCCTTAAGAAGCTTTACTGTCTCAACTGAACTACAATTTTTAGCTGGCTTAGCAAAAACGAATTTTGTAAAGGAATCAATGATAACAAGTAAATAGGTGTATCCTCTACGCGTCTTAACGAAAGGGCCCAAGTGATCGGCATGTAAAGTGTGCATAGGAATAGCTGCCTTTGTTATGGGATGTAACTCCCCCTCTACACGACCAAAATTGCCCTTTCCGTATGCACACTGCAAACATGCATTTATATATTTACGTATAAAACGTGTCATACCGGGAAACCAAAACTTTTCTTTTATAGCACTTTCACATTTTTCAAAACCTGGGTGACCTATCTGATCGTGATGTTTTTGTAATAAGCCGTACTTCGCAAGTTTAGGTATTACAAAACGTTCACCGGCCAATGTTTTACGGTAGAGAATACCTTCTTTAACACAATAATTAGATGTTATGTCCCTGTTAGCATTTCCCTCGCGAAGCTGAGATAAAATGTTTTGAATACTATCATCCTGCATTTGTAACGTTATTAACCAGTCAGTATTTTCAATCATGTATACGTCGCTCATGGGATTCCTGCTCAAAGCATCTACATGTTTCATGCGCTCCCCGGCTCTATATTCAATAGTCATATCAAAATCTTGGATAGTAAGCCACCAACGAGCAATACGCGGTATGAGATCTTTTTTTACAAGTGTAGTTCGCAAGGCAGCGCAATCCGTGACTACTTTGACAGGAATTCCAACGACATAAACACGGAATCGTTTCAGCGACTCTACAACAGCTAAAGTTTCTAATTCGTAGCTATGATAGAACCTCTCTTCTTTGCTGGTCACCCTGCTAAAGTAGGCGACAGGCTTCAGACTACCATCCGCTTGATACTGAAGTAACATTCCAGCTAGGCCCAAACTACTTGCATCAGTGTGAATTTCAGTTACCGCATTCCTATCGTAAATGGCTAGTATAGGCCTTTCTATTAATCTTTGTTTTAAAGTTTGAAAAGCGTGTTCCTGTTCGTTTTCCCATTTCCATGGTACCTCTTTTTTAGTTAGTTCTGTAAGTGGCCGAGCTATTTCAGCGAATCCGCGAATGAATTTTCTAAAGTAGGATGTTAAGCCAATAAATTGCCGTATTTCGTGTACATTGCTCGGCCGCTTATAGTTACTAACGCAGTTAATTTTTGCCTGTCCAGGTTGAATCGATCCAGCTGTAACTTCGTGTCCTAAATAATTGGCACTTTGCTTAAGGAAGGAACACTTTTTTAAATTCAGCTTTAAATTAGCGTCTTTTAACGCCTGTAATACACGCTCTAGTAAGACGATTCCTTCCGCAATGCTCACACTAGGTATCATAATATCATCTAAATATAACGCTATGTCGTCACTCACCTTACCTAACACCATACGAATAAGACGCGAAAATACAGCTGGTGCGTTAGCTAAGCCGAATGGCATCTTAAGGAACTCGTATTGCCCTGTTGGCGTGACAAAGGCTGTCTTACGAATGGATTGTTCGTCCATTGGTACTTGCATGTACCCTTGAGCAAGATCCAGTGTCGTAAAAAATACTTTGCCAGATAAGCGCGTCAACTGATCGTCAATATTAGGCAAAGGGTAACGATCTTTCACAGTGCGAGCATTAAGTGCACGGTAGTCAATACAAAGCCTATAATCACCGCCTTTCTTCCGAACCAAAACTACGGGACTCGCGTAATCTGACATCGACTCCCTAACGATCTCTGCATCAATCAATTCCTGTACCTTGCTATTAACGATTTCGTTTTCTTTATATGACAAACGATATGGCTTAAAATAAACAGGTTGTTCGGTGTTTGTTTCTATATGCATACTGATTAAGTTTGTGCACCCTAAGTCACTAGTCCCCGTTGAAAAAGAACTAGAAAATCGGTTAAGTAAATTTACCAACTCGTGTGCATCGCCTTCACCTAAAGTACCTGCATCTAAATCGGATAAACTTATCTCTCCATCAGCATTCACGGTGCACTGATCGACCTGATATATTTCAGGAAAACTGCGTTCATTAAACTTCATAAGTTCCGCGCGTGCAACTAACTGATTTGCCTTCCATGTTATTAACTCATCACCAAGATTTATCACCTTTAAATAACAATTTTGAGGTCCGATAACAGTCTCGGGAATATAATACGATTTACTGCCTAACTGATAAACTACCGAATTAGATAAGAACGCCTGTTCCGAGTTAATATCGCTGCCGCAATCAATATATACTTCGACTAAGGTGTGACATTGTTTAGGCAAAACTAAATCACTCTTTAAATACACCGGGTATTTCGAAATATAATCACAAGTACCCAACCGAATGTCAGACAAATTGTTTTCCGATTCGTGGGTAGATATAAACTTCACAGAGTGGGCTGTAGTCACTAAGCTAATGTTTTGTTGATTTATCATCGGTTGTCCAATAATTAGCTGTATGTCTCCCAGATTGTAATCAGTGATTTCGACGCGGCCTTGTAAAGTGACATTGTCTATAGCTAACTGGATGTTTGTGTTGCCCAGTGAGTGCGAATGTGCTCCACCAAAACCTTTCATAACAACAGAGGATGGTCTAACACATAGCCCTAATTTTGTGACCTGATCTATCGTAAGTACGTTTAGCTTACTGCCAGTGTCTATGTATGCTATCAATTCACAATTATTTATGTACACAGTTTTTTTGTAAAGGTCGAGAAATACATTATAAGTTATATGCAGTATTGAACTGACCTTTTGTGTCTGTTGAGGCTGTCGCGAGGCGCCCGGCGCGTACCAGCACGTCGCAGTCTGGTGTCCCGCGCGGTGGCAGTGCTCGCAGCGGAGTTGTGTCCTGCAATCCCGGGCTTCGTGTCCTGCTCGCCGACAAACGTAGCAGATTTTCGGCAGAAGCTGTCTACCAGAGCTCGTAGGTCCACTTCCTCCTCTCCTCCATTCCGATCTTCTCGCCGCATTTGCCGACTCCACGCGTTTGTAGTTTTCTAGAGATGATAAGTAGCCGAAGTATAGCTGTTCTGGGGTTTCGCACTGATAGGCCTTTGCGTTGGCTCGCAGTTCATTCGGCAGTCCTCGGATAAGGCATGAAATAGCCTCTTCTCCTGCTATTTTGCACTTCTTCAATAAGGATATTTTCTCGTGAAAGTACTTAGTCATGGTTTCGGTATCATTCTTATTTCTGTACAACATTTCTTCAAGTTTGTCCACGTAGTCTGTAGAACGAGGAAATGCAGTCTTTAAGGCCTCCTTCCAGCCGTCCCAAGTTAAATTGTACTCCTCCAAATCATCATACCAGTCTCTCGCTGCTCCTCGAAGTCGAATTTGCATCACAAATTGTCGATCCTGCGAGTTCCACCCGTATACTTCTCCCAGCTGGTCGATTTTATGTAGCCAGCCGACCACGTTGCTAGACTTTTCATCTGGACTGAATTTTGGTATGACTTCCGCTTCGGTTGGCGAAATCCGTCGACGTTTTGGAGGTGTCACTTCATCTTGTTGGCCGTACGTAGAAAAAAAAATTTGGTTTTCTTCTTTTTCTGACGATGAACACCGGTGTCTCTTCCTTCTTTTGTCCTTTTGACCTAACCCGCCGATGTAAGGGCCGGACATTGTGGGTTTTTTTCTTGGCAATCCCACTTCTGACTTGTTAAAATAGTCAGGATATAGCGGGAAAAATAATATAAAGAAGCAACGGTTTACTCGTTTTTAATGCGTTCTCTTCAACGTTCAGCCAGCAAATCCGTCCAATTCAAAAATGGCGGCCTTTTATAAACTGTAAACCTGACATAACAAAAAGTATGAAAACGATTCTAAATCAGATTGATATCCGTTACAAAAAAATATCGGAAAAATACTAAATTAATTACAATAATGATTTTATATCAAATCAAAGTTAAATATTATTAATTATTAATGCTATTTGTGGTGAAACTGTGCAACTGGCGGAAGTGACGGAGTATTGCCCGTCGATGTTGCTAACACACAGTAAAGCGAGTTTAGAACCGGCATATCTTGAACTCTGGACACGGGAATTAAGTCATTATTAGCGCATGCACGGGTCCAGTGAAGCATGTTCATGAATCTTGGTGCGTTCTAGAATGACTCGATAGAAATCCTTGTGTAGTTTATTAAATATTATGTGATATTTACTAATAACGTAAATGCGAGATCGTGTATACTAGCTGTTCGGGCCCGCTGTTGCCCGCTTAATTTTTTTCTGGTATACAAACTTTTTCCTGACAATTACGAATAATAATTAGGTATTTAAAATGCGATTAGGAGGTTAGACAAAATATGAAATGAAAGACTTATAAAAAAACATATTTTGTTTACTAAAAATCAACTATATTCAGACAAAAGAACATAAGTAGGTACGCAAACAAATATTACAAATGCATGAGTCTGTTGTAATCTTTTATTGGATTTTTGAGAGACCAATATCTAGCGAATCATCTATTTTCATTATTTGATTGTAGGTACTTTGTTTACTATACTTTCATTGTCTATACTAGGTACTCAATTCCGCAAATTCATCTTCTTCCTGTAGAGTATTTGATACTGATTCTTTAATAGTAACAGAATTATTTAAAGAAAACTTTTCTTTGAATTCTTTTGATTTGTTTTTAGCTCTCTCAATTCGTTTTTTACGTTCTAAATAATGTCTTGTCTCTAATCCGCAAAGTTCACAGTAATTGAAATTGTATGATACAATAATTATCGCATCACATTCCATACAGCGACTATTGACGTTAGATGCTGAGTTGCATCTTAACATTATTTCACTATTACAGTGTTCACAGAAAGATTTTTTCTGTAAAGCTCTTCTAGGCATCCATTGGCCACAGTAATGGCAATGCTTTCCCATTCCGTTTGTCTGATTGATTTTCGGCATTTCGCCCGAAATTTCAAATATATCCGAAGCAAATTCCTTGTTATTTAGGGAGCTAATTTTATTTTACTGGCGTCTCTTTAAACCTGACCAAATAATGTGCAATTACATTTTAATCGTTTCTATTTTCATTAGCAATAGGTATATTTATTCATTTATTCGCTGTTTCAACAACAATAACACGACACACTTATAAAAGCTAACAAATTATACATACTTATCCTACAGGAACATACAACGCTTTTCATGGAAAAACCTACGCACAATAAATAAAAAGCTGAGAATTTATAAAACATAAAAATACCTTAGACCGAGATATAAATCTGACAAATTATAAAGATAGTTACTGATTATTAAAAATATAATACCATTAGATTTCATCACAAAGGAAAACAAACAAATATTGTTTATGTAGATTTTTTGGGCTATAATATCTCTTGGGCATCCTTAGAAAACCCTACTATCGTCACAATTTTACATAAACATGTCAAGTAAAATGGCTGAAATTAGCTTCTTAGATCGAATAATTTGTTCTTCAAAAAATTTTTAAGAGTGTTTTGTGAGTGTTGGCTCCTTTTCGTCCCGATGGTGACCACAGCCCCCAGAGCTGCAGAGATGCGAAGAGGTGTGATGCGAACACCATAATACCGCATCCTCCCAACGAAGAAGCATCTGCTGAAACAAGATTAGAAGTCATCTTCTGTCATATCAGGATCCGAATAGGAAATTTCTTGAGTAAGAAGCGCCATGTTGCTGTTTTTTTCTTACTTTGAAGTTACAGTAAGACAGCAGTCATTTTCTAATTTTGATTACTAGTCTAAACCTCGCTGTAGTCCTCGAGAATGACAACGTATTTGTAATCTTGAGACGGAATTCATATTTACATTAAAAGCCATATGGTTTTACCAGACGCCGTAGTCAATACGGTGAATACGAGTACAATGTGACAAAAGACAATGTCATATTATATCGACTATAGACTCAGTAAAACCTACACAACTAGTACTTTTGACATGCTATAGTATTGTCAACGTCACGATAGCTCTTAGATAGGTACTATCGAACCAACGGAACCCTGACCCACCATGGAACCTTTTCACAATGATTGACGTACGATTGTCGTATGGCTTCGTATGACAGTCCTAACGTCAATCACTGTGACAAGGTTCTATGGTGGGTCAGGGTTCCGTTGGTTCGATAGTACTTGACGGTGATGGCTGCCGAGTTACAAACAATACCATAACTTGACAACATGTTGAAAGGCAGGTTTTACCAAGTTGAACAGAGCCTATATACACCGTGTTTTTTTTATTTACGATAACTTCGGCATATTACTAGGTATATCCATAGAAACTATGTAATTGGTAGATTAGATTTTTAAATATTGCAAAAAAAAATTTTTTTTCAGTATAGAACTAAATAATGAAATCTTTTATCTTTGGTCATTCTAAAAGGGCCTTTAGAGTTAACTAATAATCAGTGTCAAATACGTCTATGTTGGCGTGACATACACACACAAGTAAAGATAACACTTGACAGGTACAAGATTGTCACTTTAGATTGACGCGTATACAAACCTAACAATTGGAAACTCTTTACTAATACCTAAGTATTAAAAGAAAATTGTTGTTATCAATTAAGAACCTTTTACACTAGTTTAACGTGATTAACTGATTAAATTTAAAAATTAAATATCTTTAAAACCGTTAGACATATTATTTGTCTGTCTTCGGGAAATTAACTTTGTTTGACCTAAAGAACGTTCCCTTAAAGTTATCGTAAATAAAAAAAAACACGGTGTATACCTATTTGGTTCTGAATGGTTGTAACTGTGGCTGTCCTAAGCAGAGGCCCTTGCCAAGATGCATTGACGCTAACTAGCGTTTCTATTCGTTTCATCTTTAAACCAATCGCATCACTGGTAGATCACGTGATACGAGAAGAAACGTTAGTTAGCGTTTTATACATTATACAATTCAATCCTAAAACCGATTGCATGTCATGTTCTAGAAACAAAAACGATCAGTTGCGGGGTGATCTGGACAATCCTAGTGCTCGTGTAGAGCGCTGACGTTCCATATCTTATCTGAGTGATAGCTTGAGAACCTCGACCTTGTATTTGCGTGACATTTTCGATGATTATCACGCCGTCTAAAGCATAATAGTTTATTGGATTTCCTTGTGACAATCAAATAAAACATTACAGGTAACTTTACGTCGGGCTAACATACAGCCTTGGCCAAAGGTGTTGAGCACCCATGCGTTTTTTCATATAAAAGTCAAACTTTGAATGGTGCATTTATATCTTTTATAAAGGGTACCCATGAAATATCGAAACTCATTTCAGAGAACGTTTCACTTCGCCGAATTTTCATTTCATCGACTGGCATTTCCACGTGCAGGAGCTTGTTTTTTTTGTGGTCACAAGTCTAACCTTACCTAACTTACGCAACGAATGCTCAAGATAACCTGAAAACTATTAAGATCTCAGCAGCTTTCGATGAAATGAAATTCGGTGAAATGAAACGTTAATTCAATGAAACGTTTGTCGACGTTAAGGGAAACGTTGTGAAAAAAAATACAATTAATCATATTATTGTAAAACTGGAATTTTTCTAGCTTCAGTTTTACTAATGACTCTTTTTCACATAATTAAATAGAAAGATCCAACAATCAAGGTAATGACAACCAAATGCACACGCATACGTATACACACCCACCCACACCCAACACACACACACATACACACACATGATTATTCTTAAGTTTAGTCCTAATTTAACTAGCTACATATGCATGATTTTATACAATATTGTTACGCAATAACATTTAAACCTTTAATCACTGTTGAACTGCATACAAGTATATATGATTTTGTGTTAGCACTGGTACACAAAGGCTATAATTTGTTATTACGTTAAGGGTCGGAGGGACCCTGTTCCTTATAAGACAGGTTTACCTAGTTTAGGGAACAGGAACCCAACTCCATGCCTAGCCAAATTTTTGTCTAGTACTAGAAAATTATACTACAAAAATGTATTACTTACTTATGTACCTACTATTCTGTCTATACCTACAGCTAAGTGATACTACAGTAATGTACACTAGGCTACTCATGTAAATTGCTGAAATAAATGATTGATTGATTGATTGATTGAATGACTTGCACATATTTTACGTCTTTGTGTATTTTTTTAATTGAAAAATAAATCTTCATTTATGAGTTACAAAGGAAAAAGTGGGGTGCTTAACAGCTTTGGTGAGGCTGTGTATATAGCTACCGCACTTAACCGAGTAAATAAAAGTAATAAACCATAATTATATTAATGAACGCTGCAATCAATAACACAGCCAATTGTTATAATTTATTCTAGTCAGGATAAATAGAATAATACTCCGGAAATAATAGCGACCCCTAATTTCAGAGCTGGTATATATTAACCGCCGGCCCAACCAATTCTCATAAGACCCAAGGCCCATCCCTATTACACAAGCTATCGGTTTGGGAGCTACGATGCCACACATACACAGTGCAACAATTTTCTTAATACATAGGCAATATTTTTTGTATGAAACACCGAACACTATTAAGAAAGTGGGAATACTTTACACATAATAATATTTTGATACACAGATAAAAGATAAAAAAGATAAAAAGATAAAAGATGTTTATTCAGTAAGTAGGCCGCACGGGCACTTTTACACGTCAAAAATCTACCAGCGCTTCGCAAGAGACCACTGCTGAGAAGAAATGCCGCAAGAAAGTCGACAGTCAGTCGTTTTTTTTTAAATACTACTTATGATATTATACAATTATAAAGCTTAACCTAGCATGATATAAAACAATGAATTTAACACAAAATAAAAAATAAAAAATATTCAAGCGTAGCTTAAGCAGGTAAATGTGTCGAAACTAATAATTTTCATAGGGAGTAATAAGTAGTAGTAATAAAAAAGTAATATATATATATATTTAAAAAATATATACTCTCCTATGACACAGATACCTACACACGTTAAACTTATTATTATTATTATTATTATTTATTTATTAAAAACAAACAACATAGTACAATAATATATCATGCTCCTCTTTTTGCATGAGGGGTTTAAACGTAATAAATACGGAGCAAAACATTAATGAGAAGTTTTGGGCTCCAATAGCAATCCAATCGCGTCCAACAAAAACACACACGCGCTCCATTTCACGAAGACTAAACGGCATTATCTAATAATACCATTAAACGAGCAATTCTTGTATACGTGGACCTATATGTATATATAATCTGTTCAGGGTGGTAGGACCTTGTGCAGGGTCCGTCCGGATCGCTACCACCATCTTATCCATTAACCTACCGCCAAACAACAGTGTTCGCATTGTTGTGTTCCGGTTTGGGGATAAGAGAGCCGGTGAAATGACAAGCATAGAGGCATTCCATCTTAGTCCTCAGGGTTGGCAACGCATTTGCAGTCTTAGGATTGCAGTCTTTTGAATGCGAATGTCTATGGGTCACAGTTTCCACTTACCATCAGGTGGCCTGTGTGCTCGTTTGCCTTCTCTATGCCATAAAAAAAAAAAAAAAACTCGGAAACGGCTACGAAGATTTTCATGATGAGATGCAGTTTCGGGGGCGATAAATCCATCTAGCTAGATTTCATTTTTGAAAATCGACCAAAAAAAATACCGGTCACCCAGGTATAAATTATTATTAGATACATAAAACCCCCCGATATAACGGCCACCCCTTCTTTCGGAGCTGATCCCTCTTCAACGGCGCAACCGATTTTCATGAAAGCTAGCCAACAACCTGCTTTCAAAATTAAAAAACTGCATCCAAATCGGTTCACCCGTTTAGGAGCTACGATGCCACAGACAGAAACACATATACATACGTCAAACTAAAACACTCCTCTTTTTGCGTCCGGGGGTTAAACGCGCCATTTTATGACGGCGCAACAGCAAAACTATCGATTCTTTCCTGGATATTTTTAGTTGGAACCGTTCGCCGCTGTTTTTGCCGCTATTTGTTCAAAGGCAATCTTCGGAGCTGGTGATGCGATTAAACACCTTTTTACTCCCGGGCTGACATTCCGCGGGCTGGTATTGCCCATATTTCACCTCCAAAGGTTGGGAAATGCAATAAACGCATGTTCGAATCGCATAAACGAGGTCTTGCTGGAAAACAAATCAATCTTGAAGATGTGACAATAGCGTGATTGGACATTTACTGATAAGGTACCGTGATACCGCCGCATGTAGGTATTAGGTATTATGTTCCGATTTTAATTCTATTTCCAAACGAATCAGCGCGAGTCCAACTCACACTTGACCATTTTTTAGTATCTATTGTTTTTTTTCAGGGTTTGTACTACAGTAAACGATACAATAAAAATTTAAATGTTTTGTAACGGAAACACTTCTTGTAGATACCGAATATTTGTCATTCCCTTTTTTTTGTTACTAAATACGTCGATATAACACATCTGTCATATTCCAAAAAAAAAACCCGCTATCTGTTACGATTCAAAAGACAGGTACAACTCTTTAAAGTTAGAACAGACCGACTGACGGACGGACAGACGGACAGCGGCAAGATAAGTAATATTATTTCGGTAGGCTCCCTTAGGATACTTAACCCTAAAAACAACTAAACTGGCGTAAAGGGGCTGTCACTGTGATATTAAGGTCAAGTTCTAGGACACCCTGTATTATTAACTAAAGAGGTATTACGAGTAACAGCCGCTGCGTAAAGCTCTACTGGGATTGCGAGCCTCTCATAGTAAAGTTGTAAAAGTTTAATTAATAACTCATTACCCTGATGAGCAAGTTTCACTGTCCAAAACTAAGAACTCCAGTGCGAGTCACGAACCCTGTCTACTCAGTGGGTGTGTAATGTTTAATATTATAAAAACAAATGGTCTAATTTTCATTTTACATAATATATCTATAATAATCCAACGATATAATAATCATGATGCATAAAACGAAATGCATAATTTCATTAACTATTTCATCACACTTTCACGTAAACAGTATCTGAACATACAGGTTAACTGGGCCGTAAGCCCCATATAAAACCCTCGACCTTTTTTTTTCATGAAAACCTAGGTCGGTAAGTATTTTTTTTTTAATTTATAGCGCAGCACACCGTTCATGCAAGTTCAAGCAAGGAGTTTACACGAAATTGAAAAATTGTTTTAAAATGTTATCTAAACAGTAATTTCATTGCAATCTCGCTACATGTTATAAATTTTTCATCACACTTTCACGTAAACAGTATCTAAACATACAGGTTAACTGGGCCGTAAGCCCCATATAAAACCCTCGACCTTTTTTTTTTCATGAAAACCTAGGTAGGTAAGTAATTTTTTTTTTAATTTATAGCGCAGCACACCGTTCATGCAAGTTCAAGCAAGGAGTTTACACGAAATTGAAAAATTGTTTTAAAATGTTATCTAAACAGTAATTTCATTGCAATCTCGCTACATGTTATAAATTTTAATAAATAAGTTTTTTCTGCCCTATAATTTCATTTATTTACTCGCAAATGTGATGAAAAACATTGTATGTTTCACGGGGGGAATTACGAACCTCGACTCAGAAAGCCTTCTACTAGAGCCTCGGTCGTAATTCCTTACTTACCGCCCTTAACCCTTAACCACCTATGTGCGGTCTCACAGACAATCGATTATTCAAAATTGTCAATAACTGTTCACAAGTACATCGCACACGCGTCTCTGACCTTGTACCTTTGCCGTAGTTTCTTACGCCGGTTCTTCTCGGGGCAAAGGTTTTATTTTTCGAACCGGTGGTAATGCTTTTTGACATTCATAGGTGCATTATATTATGCCTAAATTGAAGAATAAAGAACTTTGACTTTGACTTTGACTTTGACTTTTGCCCCGCCCCCCCTCAGAGCCGGCCATGCCATCGATGCGTTCAGACGTGTGCTCATTTGGATCTGGTGAGAAAAAAAATAGCATTGGCGGTCTGTGAGACCGCATGTAGGTGGTTACTATATTTTTTGGATAGTCTCAGAGACCGCATGTAGGTGGTTGTGTTATTTTTAACCTTCACAAAAGTGACCAACTTACTAACACTACCGGTTCCCAGCAATACTAAAAAACGGTTAAAAGGCAGAAAAACGTGCTCGACTTGTGATCCAAAGAAGAAACGCAAGACACAGTACATGTGCATCGAATGCAAAACACCGATTTGCATTAAATGTTTCAATAAGTTGTATATTGACTGCCGACAAAAATGGTTATTTTGAAGGGCTGTAATTTTACAAAAATACCTTATTTTTAACAAAAGTAGATAGTCTAATAGCATTGTTGATTGCTCAATTTTATTATTTTATAATGAATAGCTGTATATAACATTCCTTAATATTGAGATCTCATGTCCTGAAGGATACCTAGGTTTTTATTTAAAAATATAAGACGGTCCTAAATTTGTTAAGTTTAAAAGATAATAATGTTGATTATTTTTGTATTATTGTTGACTAATAAATGCCTTAAACTGTGTAAAGAGTACTTACTACATTAAAACAACCGTCAGCTACTTTAAAGTAAAAAAAATAGGTCCCATAACAAGGAGCGGTCTCCATGACCGCAAGTAGGTAAATGTGTGATACAAATAGGACGTAGGTAGTTAAGGGTTAATACACAATGTACTATTATGTTCATAAATTAAAAAATAAATATTTCTAACGGCTTTCATTACTATTCATGTGGACACAGTTCTAACCTAACCTAACCTAGTTAGAATAAATTTACTAAAAATGCATAATAACAAGAAAAACCAATTGTATAATTTCATCAGGCCTACGATCGAATAACATACCACTCATTTATTATATAGTTATGCTAAACGTTCATTATGCTCGGTAACTATAGTCCCGAGTTCGATACCTGGTAAGGGAAAACATTTGAATGATAAGCGTTAGTATATTTGTTTAGCCCTAACCAAGAACCATTACGCTAACTAGCGTTTCTTTTTGTTTCGTTTTTAAACCAATAGCGTCACTGGTAGATGACGTCATACGATGAGTCACGTGATTTACCAGTGACGCGATTGGTTTAAAGATGAAACGAATAGAAATGCTAGTTATCGTAATGCATCTTGTCTAGGGCCTCTGGGCGCTTAGTCAAATAGCATAACGCTAAGTTAGCGATTTTCGAAAATCGACTAAATGTATACGAATGACATAAGCTGATGGCAGATCGCGTCGACTGCTTATGTCGAGTCGATAGAAAACAGAAACGCTAGCAGCGTTTGCATCTTGCCTACGCCTACTGAATCTTGAATTGAATTTGTTATATATCGATTAATACGCGTTTTAAAGGATATAATTGACTAAACAGTGCCAGTTAAAGGGGTTTGAGTAATTTGTAAAAGTCATAGGTACATTTTCAAGGTGAGCGGCCATTTGTAAAAGTGGTAAATTATAATACAATTATTCAAATTAATGTAACACTCTTGATTAGCGAGATATTTAAATATTCGTACCTGGGCATACTTTTAGTACCAAAAACTTATTACTTAAATCTTTGATGTCTCCGCGCCGATATTATTTAACGCATTAAATCTTATACTCTAACCCCCTTACTAATAAACGTTGAGTAACGGTGGTATAGCTATACAATGTTTTGTCCTTATCTGTCAAATGCAAATGTCACAATGACAGATAAGGACAAAACATTGTATAGCTATACCACCGTTACTCAAGGTTTATTAGTAAGGGGGTAAACATATAAGAAGATCATCCGTGGCCGCGCCCATGCCCTTTCATCAGACTACAGTTTAAACGACGCCGACTTACCCGCCCTTTAAACTATTCTCCAACTCAACTTATAAAAACTTTAATAACTACCAGATCGTTTTGTAACTGCACCCAAAGCGGGAATAAAGAGCATAGCACAAGAAAACTCGCATTTAAAACTATTATTCCGCAGCGAAACATTATTTTGCGTAAAACAATAGAAGAAAGAGAAATGTACTTACTTACAATTTTCTTTTCATGTATTTTCATTTTCTTTTCCGCTTGTTATTAAAACTTTGCGCATAAAAATGTACAAGCGTTTCAAATAATATATGCTGACGCTCTGGGTAACTACATATCGTATTTGCTTTTATTTGGGGACCATGATAGCGTGCATAGTTTAGGCACAGTCTATAAACCAATACAGTCGTTCGACGAAGCCCTCTAGACAGGGCAATCGTGCGGGGTGTGAGGGGCGAGGGGCGGGTAGGGCGAGCCCGAGCTGCATACGTCGCCATTGTTAGTAGCTCGGGACATATCTTTCAGGGCTACTGCGTGTCGTGTGTTGTATTTTGATGTTTAGAATAAAAAATGGTGCATACGACATGTGCTGTGCGAGAATGCAATTCCTCATCTCGCACAAATAAAGATCTGCAATAATATCAATTTCCACACTGAGAAGAAAGGTAAATATATTATTTTATAGTGCTTAATTTACAACATTTTTGTCATGTCATGCCAACGTAAACAAAATGGCGGATGTAAAAGCGTGACGCCTGCCAGCAAAAATTTGAACTTTTCTCAAACAAAAAAATTACATCCGTTTTCAAATTTAAAATGGCGGACATGACTTTTATAAATAATAATGGGGGTGCTGATTACGAAAAAGATATCCATGTTGAAATCAAAGATGGCGGACGTTATTTTTTCTTAAAAATCGATATGGGTGTCATCTTCGAGGTTCCTCGGGGTGCCGATTACGAAAATGACATTATTTTTGGAATCCAAGATGGCGGACGTTAAACCTAAAACTTACTTTAAACCTAAAACCATTACCCTCTTTTTTTGGGCAGTTGTGTAGTTTGTGACAACCCTAGGTAATTACTGTGGCCTTGTGCGGCGTCGGCATTTACGCAAACATCAAAGGCGTCGGCCCACTGTTAGTTACTCTTTACACTGTGGTTTAGGTATTGATAGACTTTAAAATGGTTTTTAAGTGTCAAAAATAAATGACATTACAATATTAGCTAGAATTTCATTTAACAAAGAATTGAATTGAATTGATTAGCTAGTATTTTATTAGAAAATCAAAGCTTTTGTTAATCAAATTTCATATAAATATGTTGAAATGTTTTTTAAACATTTAATCTACAGTAGTTACTTATACATAATGAAAAAAAAAACATTTTTATCTGTTTAAGTGCGAGTAGTACTTACCTGGGGCTCTATTCCACTCAGGCTAAACCAAATTGCTTTTGACATGTACTATCAAACTTTATGAGACTTTTTATTCATTTAATTAATCTTACAATCTAGGTTTAAGTATAATAAAAATTAAGGCAAATGTCAACAATAAATAAAAAACTACAAATCAATAATTACGAACAAAAACAGAAATATTAAATAGAAGAAATTACTTACTTACTTAAGCGCACTTTTTCGAATCAAATCACAGAAATACTGAAAATCAGCCGATTCTTAAGTAAATAAATAAATAAATAAATAAATACATATATCTCGGGACAGCGTCACACCGATTGAGCTAGTCCCAAACTAAGCTCTAGGCTTGTACTACGGGTACTAGACAACGATAAACATACTTATATAGAGAAATATATACTTAAATACATAGAAAACATCCATGACTCAGGAACAAATATTCGCGCTCATCACACAAATATCTGCGCTTACCGGGATTTGAACCCAGGACCGCTAGCTTCGTAGGCAGGATCATTACCGACTAGACCAGTAACCGAAACCGACGTGCACGCATGACTCAATGTATGAAATAGAGACAGTCAAATGATTTCCAATTTATTTTTAAATGGCTGCCTAGTTAAAAACAATAAGTGTAGAGACATATTAAAATAAGACAACAAATCAGAAGCAATTAAGTTTAGCCATAGTAGAATAAAGCCTAATGTGTACCTGGACGACAAAAAACCCACAAAAGAGGTTGAATTGAACCTTCATTTATTATCCAAGGCACGGCATGATAGTCAAGCAAGGCTACGCAATTTATAAACAATATTTTAAAGGTTATTTTGTGATTTTCCTCGCGCCCAAAACTTTTCAGGCAGGTAATCAGTCTCGCGGATTAAAGGATTAGATTAATTGATCTGCTCACCCAATTTGTCCGTTGTTTCAAAATGTATTTCGCTGGAATGTTTCAAAAACAAATAGTCCGTCAACTGAATGACGCATCGCTGTTACGATTCGTTGTTTTATCAAATCAAGTTTATCCATCCATCAGATCAAGTGCCAAAAAATATGTATTAGATTGTTGTACATACATAAGTAAATGATGTTGTACTTAGACCAGCTAGATCTGATAATATTTCCAAGGTTAAACAAATCTCTTAATTGTATAAAAATAAAATAAATACATGTATTGTATTGTAACACCTGAATGCCGTATTTTTTTATTATTTGTCTCAGTGGTAGTAGGTAATGAAGGTATATTTATTTTTATAAAATACTAGTAATTTACTAGATTGTAATAATTTAAGGTGCATTATTTAATGCAGATTTATAACAACCGAAACTAATATGATTACTTACTACCTATATAAATTGTAACTATAATAATTTAGAATAATACTAATTTATTAGCTGCCCCTACAGGATTAATAGTAATTATTACTTTAAGATGTTTTTTAATAAATTTTTTTATGAAGAGATGATGGAAAAAACCTGCAAGGCATAATTTTTACTTGTTTGACATAAACCAGCCATGGGTAAATTACTAGGACTACAGAGTCTTTAGCAGAGCAACGTTCTTATTAAAATTAAGCTCATGGCATGGGGCACCCATGGGACCTCTTTTCGCGGGACCTACATGGAAATACCTTTAGTTTAGTATGACATGATGGCGTCATAGAAGCGAGTCGATACATTGTGTGTTTATGACATATATTTTTTATAAAAGAGAAACTTGTTTTGTTAACTTGACGGTAAAAATATACGAGATCCTTTAGTAGTAAAGAAAAGATAGCTCGAAGGCTAAAAATAACAACTTAGATAGTCGGGAAAAAGGTGGGATGTCGTTAAAAATAAGGATCTAATATATAATATTAACTCCGACTTAATAGTTTCGTAGGAAGTATCTAAGAACCTCCTTGAGATGTTTTTTTGTAAAATTACCGGTAGGATTTTAGAAATGTATGATATTTTTTTACTGAAAGCTAATTTCCTTCTTATTTCGATGCTCTTTTTTATTATTTTCCTCAACCACTCAGGTTAGCTGAAAGAAATCACTTAAAGGATTATGTTAGCCCTTGTACATCTCTAATTTGTGATGAAATCGATTACATTTATAAAACCTTTCGGCAGTAAAAAAAGAATGCGATTTAAATTAACAGTATCACTAAATTTGCCAAATGACATCTGTCACAGGCACAATAAGATATGAAAAATATTAACTATCTTTAAATGCGGCTATACAACTCAACGTTTGACAGCGCGCACAGCAACGCACAACGTCCGCCGCGGCGGTCGGCGCTACACCGTCTCGTGTGTTACTCGCCTAAGGCTCGTCATGTATTAGTCCAACCATTCCCTAAAAAAAATAACATCCAAGACCGTTATTACTCCTGGTTACACGATACAAATCCCGAAATAAATAGAGGCGAAGGCAAACACGAGCATTCTTATCCGACAAAGAAAGAGAAAAAGAGAAAGGAAAACATTATTGCCACAGAACACAATCATAAGTTCAAATATAAGGAAACGCGAATGTACTCGCGTTCCAGCTATTAGAATAATTTAGCAGTCCTATTCTCGTCCTATACACACGAGTGCAATAAAAACGGATCACGGTGGATCTGAATTTGTATGCACAGTGACCCGATTTAATGGTTCTTAAGTGTAAATATAAGACAGACGGTGTAATATTTTAAAAGGCACTCTGGGATTGAGGTGTTTTTGTTGAACGCAATGTATTACTTAAAGTACGCGACTGCTTCAAGGTTCAACACGCTTTAATTTAAGAAAAACGTCTATTGTGGGATCTGAATTTAAGAAGAGAAAAATATTATATAAGAACGTTACGATCCTGTGATTATTATAAAAGATTTTTTTTAGTTTTGTGTACTACAGTCAGCGTCATATAGTTGGTAGCATCCAAAGTAGCCAAATAGTTCGTTACACGCCCTTGTTACTACGGTAATAATGACGTGTATTGTGTAACGTACTATTTGGCTACTTTGGATGCTACCAACTATATGACGCTGACTGTACCTAGTTAATAAGTAATCTGGATGACGCGTCCTGCCTACTTGGTAGTGGACCGGCCTACGATGCTGGCCCGGGTACGGTTCTGATTCGATATGCAGCAGATTTAAAAAAAAAGTTGATGAAATTAATATCATGCACACTGCGCATATTGAAATACACCTCATTGAGCTAAAATAATATTATTCTATCTAACACCGGGACTGCACAAGTTGTACAATGCACTTATTCGCAATCGGGTCATCTCTTCAGGCTCTACGAGGGAACAGATAATCATAAATACAAACATACACACGTTAAGAGGTCCTAATATGGCTGCGTTTATCGCGTGATAAAATGTGCATAATATATCCGTCACTTTCTGACACGTATATAAGTACGAGAGTGACGGAAGCTTTATCCACATTTTGTCACGCGATAAACGCAAACATTCTATACATTGTCTATTTAACAGAGTTAATACTAGAAAACAGAGAATGCACGTAATTGGTCAGCGATAAGGACGATGCACAGGCACAAGGTAGGTTTACATGCCTGTCAAATTTTAGTCAACAACTGTCGCTCGTACGGTGCGGACGCTTTCAAGTGCTTATCTTTGGTTACAAATTAAATTTATTTTATTTAATAATTTATTTCTACCTTCTTTTTCTTTATACCTACTACTTCTCTTTCTCATCATCACCCATACTTGTACTTGTATGGCCTGTACTATACGTCCCACTGCACTGCAGGGCACATATTTAAATATTATTATCTACATAATTAGGATTTATAGATGAATTAACATGACATGACAATGTCATGTTATCAGTAAGTTAATTATTTGAGGTGCCTCTAACTACAAACAAAAATAATGAGAAATATTACGAATATTTTAACAACATGCATGTAAGCCGAGCCCGCCATCGACGTGCGTTTGTTGACGCCCACTGGCAGTTTCTTGTCCCTTTCATTTTCATACAAAAGTGCAACAGAGACAACGCTTTGTTAACTCTGTTAAATAGACAGGGTATAGGCCCGCTAGTCAAACCTTCGACAGTCGGGTAAATAGAGATTGTATACAATATCGAAGCAAGAGGAAAAACCAATGTAGAAAACCGCCCAGATAAACGATTTTTCTAGAGTTTTGATCGCATTAGCAGTAAGTAAATTACGTAATGAGAGAGATACAGTATCTTATCAGACTATCATCTACGGATATCTCTAAAAGCCCGTGCCTTATCGTTTGACCGTTGAGTTTGACATTTCTTGTTATGTTTCTTATACGCAAAACGGGAGATATATTTTTCAGGAAACACATATTGACTCATTAGTACTTAGTTTATAATAAATAAAGATAAATAATTAAAGAGGTCACACAAACTAAGCTTTGGGCTTGTACATAAATACAGGAGATAAATACTGGCATCTTTGCCAAACCAAGTTCCCCCACCGCGATAATTAGCACATTCATCGAAATAATTTATTGATTCGTGTTGGATACTTAAAATAAACCCCTGCAAAGTGGCTCTCTAATATTAGAAGGTAGCGAGCATTGCATTTGCTGGTACTAGGTAGTATGTACAGTTGACTACAAAAAGGTGAATCAACTTTAGGAGCCTTTTACAATGCAATGTTAAACAAATCAAACAAAAATCAAGCTTTATAAAAACCGAACACCTATTTGAATAATGTCGTCAATGTTCTAATATTAGTTATTAAAAAAAAGAATACCCAGTGACACCCACGACACATACATACATTCATCCCGGTTAAAAACAGCCTTCAGCAGTCGTTTAAAAAGTATATAGGTACACTCTTTTTATTCACTTTTGGACCTTATTACAATGCCATTTTAAAATTACAACAAATTCTAAGAACCAAAAATCTTCTTTGTGCACGTAAATTTAAATGACAGTCGTTTAGCCGACTTAGGTACCTTGTCGCAATAAACTGAAAATGTACAAGTGATTAATGCAAAATTAATGAATACAGCGTGCCATTTTCCATTTATTAATTTGTAGTTTGAAATAGATTTATGTGTTCGTGCAGCAGGCATTTAATTTGCTGTGAATTAAATGGTAATTAGTGCTAACCGCCAATAGATAATTAATAAAATGATTTAACGATATTAACTTGCCATACGTGAAGTCAGTGTTGATTGAAAATTTTAATATGCATGCACATGCTTAAATTTAATAGTTAAATACCTAGGCCTCTCAATGACGTCGCACAAAATCGACTGACTTCGCTTAACAAGTATGGCGTGACGTAAGTCCTCGCCTGCGACGCGAAGCTTGAGGCGTCGGGCGGCGCCAAGCGCGGGAAATCCAAATATATGGCGAAATATGATAGTGTTTTTGGAGAAGCGTTATTCCTGCCCGGGCGTCGCGTCGCTAATCAAAAGACAAAGCCGCGTGACTTTGCTAGGCTGCTCGACAAGTAGCCGACAACGTCACGCCACGCGACTACGTTACAAGATACGCGTAAATGTTGCTAGACATGTCAAACGAATTCTGGCGATATTATTATATACTATCTTGGGCTTTGGGCTCGTCTTCATAAAAACCCCCTAAAAGGCAACTAATACTAACAGTTTTCTATTTACTATCTTGGGCTTTTTACTCGTTTTCATAAAAAAACCCTTAAAGGGCAACACAGACTAACAGTTTGCTGGCCGAATTGACATGTCAGAAATACAGTTGAAATACAGTGTTTCGTCGATTTAGAACTGGCGTTTTCTTTGAACAGCCAATGTTGGCACGTGGCGATCTCAGCCGGTCGATTCGACGCCTCATTGCCAAATCTGTTTTATAATTGTGGTTGGCAGGCCGGCGGCCTGATGACCGTCTTTATTGGTCGGTCGGTCGATCTTGAATCGACTGTCGTTTGAAAACTGTTCAGGTGGATCCACACTATAGGGCTCCATCTGATCGGACTGCGTGGCAAATCTACAGGACTTGTTACACTAAGGCCCGTATTAATAAACTGATCTCAACTCAAATGCTCATCTCAAAATACGTCAAAAATGACAGTGTTCTATGGTTTGGCGTTTACTTTGACGTATCTTGAAATGGGCCTCGTAGTCAAGATGAGTTTATTAATACGGCCCTTGATTTCGGCAGTGTCAATCATGCGCTCAGGATTGGTCACGTCGTAATAAGATAAACATCGTCCTCATTACCTATACTGAGACGCGTTCCTGACACGGTCATGGTTACGATGAAATGTCACAAACGTGGACCCACTTTAACTGTGGGTTGAGCATTAATAAGTGGATAGTTGAACAGTTCAAAATTATCTACACACGCTCTTATTCTGTTGACGATAGAACCGTTCCGATCGAATATTGATGGCAGACATGAGTCGTTTAAAGTGTGCACTTCATTTGAACTGCAGGCCGCTTGATATACTTATAAATCTAATCTGTGGTGAGATTTTAAGCAAAACCTTAGGTATAATAAGCCTAAGGTGACGTAGTACCTACCTAAGTACCGCAAGTCTCCTGTATGTGCGTATCTTGCCTGACTGAAGGACACCAAACAACGTCTATTACTTGCATGACTCGCGACTGATGAAAATGCTTAGGCAGTCGTTTAACTGATACGACTTTAAATCGTCAAGAAAAAAGGAAAAATATCAATTTAAATCCTCTTCGTGCGATTAATTTGTTGATGAAGGTCTGGTGTTTTTAGGGTGCCCTAGTCAAACTACCTACACTACCAACATAGTTTCACCATGTGCGTCCGCCCATATGCCTGTGTCTGAATGTTACAGTTTACTGAATAAATATTTTGAATTTTTTGAGCAGTTACCTACTTTTTCTCGGGACATCCTAAGTAAGCTAACATTTGTTACACTTCATATAGATCATTTATACCGTGGACAGAGATCATTAATACTTACCGGTATACATGTAAAGCAAGTATAAAATGTTTTTTTACGTCTTGCAACATGTAAGGTATTTTTGGGAAGTTTTTAAAGAAAATGTGTAACGTCAAGTAGGTTATTCCTACAGAGGTGTAAATAGTCACTTAATTTTTTCAAGGGAATTCTGCGCAGACGCTTAAATAAGTTACCCGGACAAAGTTGTAACATGAAATTCCATACAAGTAGGTAAAACAAAATTTTTTTTTCGTTATATATTTATATACTTTAAGTGAGGTATCATAACATAGCTCTTAAAAAACATTATTAACGAGGGGCGTTCAATAAAAAGTGAGAATGAGTGAGTATGTTATAAACAACTTTTATTAAATGTAATTTTATTTTTCGACATAGTCACTTTCTAGCATAATACACTTAGTATATCTTCTTTCTTCTTTCTTTTTTTAAAAAAGCTCTCATCTTGAGTACTTAAAAAATCTTGTACTGCAGCGACTACCATGTCGTCGTCTTCAAATTTCTGGCCTCTCAGGTATTCTTTCAATCTCGGAAATAGGTAGAAATCACTGGGGGAGAGATGCGGTGAATACGGAGGATGCTCAAGGATTTCGAACCCAGCATCACGAATTGCAGCCATTGCAACGGCGGACTTGTGTTCCGGGGCATTGTCCTGGTGGAACAGCACAACTTTCGAGAGGTTACCTCGCCGTTTTTCGCGGATCTGCGCAATGGCGCAATGGCGCAATGTTGCTATTTGTTTGGCAAATAAAGTGCCCGTAACAGTGGCTCCATGCTCGAGATACTCAATCATTATTACCCCTTTACCATCCCAAAAAACAAAGCCCATGACCTTGCCGGCAGATGGGCCCACCTTGAATTTCTTCGGAGTTGCAGATGATGGCCTTTTCCATGTCATAGACTGTAATTTAATTGCAGGGTCATAATGATGGAGCCATGTTTCATCTATTGTTATAAATCGCGCCAAAAAAAGTCCCCGGTCATGCTATATCAGGTCCAAAGCTTCTTGAAAAATCTCGACTCTAGTTTGTTTTTGCGTGTCAGTAAGCATTCTTGGTACCCAACGCGCAGATACTTTTTTCATACCCAAGCGCTCATGAAAAATATTATGCACGCGCCCCGCTGAAATCTTTACATTTTCAGCAATAAAACGAACCGTGACACGACGATCCCCCAAAACTAAGTTTTCGACATTTTTTACAATTTCTTCAGTGGTGTAGTAGGGAGCGGGGGTCGTCCATGGTCGATGTTCTTCCACGTCTAAATTCGGCGCACCAACGTACGACTGTCGAATACGGAGGAGCATTAGACCCTAAACTGTTCCGCAAATCTAAATTGACTTGACCGTAGAAAAAAAAACAAAAAAAATTCTCTATTGTCGCTAACGTACTCAATAGCATTGCAAAGAAATTACCGTATTTTTAACAAAAGACGGTTTTTTTTTTCATAGGTATCAGCTAAATAGATTAGTTGTACCGGGCAGTATTTAATTTCCTAATATTGAAAGAGTTTCATCTCATTCTCACTTTTTATTGAACGCCCCTCAGACATGTTTATATAAAGATTTAAATAAAGGAATATTGAACTAAAAGTGTATTATCGCTATAGGTACAGCCGAGTTCATAAATATGTACACTTTAGTACCCTGTCAATTTAATGTCTCAAAGTGCCATACATGAATTGTCACAGCGATTAAACCTATGAGGTACTAAAGTGTACACATATTTATGAACTTGACTGTACGTGTTAGCAGTTGTGCTAGCCAAAGTTGTATTTTACTATATGTGCTCGTAACAACTGTAGAAAAGTCTCTAGCTAATGTATGAGTAAATAAAAAAGGCCCTTTATTGTGATTGTGCACTCAGACAATACATATTTTCTTGTAAACAAATATTTATACGCGCGCCGAATCTCATCTTTACCGGCTGTGTCGCAGAGAACTTTTAGAAACATTATCAAACATTTATTTTCAATACTTTATTGTCGGCGCGTCAAACGAACTCCCGGCTAAGCAGATAGCGGTGATCGACAGTATCGGGGTATCTGCTGCCGTTATGTTATCGACTTTAGTGATATAGTGATCTCGATAAAATTCATCTCCTCTAGGCGTCCAGCTTATTTAAGCCGCCGAGCGCAGAGGGGGTGTACTGCGGTTAAAATGAATTGTAAGTTTATATTCTTTTATTGCTTTTTGTTAAAAAAGGATGCAAGTATTCAAATTTTAAAGCTTTGAATTTTAGCGAGTCCCAATTTATTTATTTTGTTTTTTATGTGTTACTTATTTCATTAATTCTAGATTGTTATTTTGCTATCAAGTCAAAGTCGACTAAGATTTAAATATTTATTTTATCTGTTCCAAAGTGTTTTTTTTCCACAATTATATTTCTAGTTCTATTAATTATTATTTTATGCCATATATGTGTGTGTGTGTGTGTGTGTTTTATGTGTTTTAAGTCAAGATTATCGCAACACGTAGTTTAAGAAATTCTCTCTCTTCTTAAGAAATTATTATCTTTTTAAGAAATTATTACATTACCGGTTTTTTTAAATGGAACCTATCCAGACTTATTAGCCTTATCTCCACGTTAGATATAGTTGTCAAATTCTGAGAAGTTTACAGTTAAACCTATATAAAAATGATGAGAAACATTGTGGGAAATAGCGGGCTAATCTCTAGTAACTCCTGAAAGTATTTCCTGTCTATTCAATCCTGCATTTCTACTATCACAGTGCACGCGAAAAATACCTTTAGCGACCAGTTTACTCGACTACCAGCGTCCTTTACCCAGTACTTTGCGTTATTTGAGGGCCTATCCTAAGCGGATATTTCAAATAGTTAAAAAAAATACATTCATGAACTCACGCCTTCGTAACCAGAGTCGGGTAGGCAGAGCTACAGAATTAACTACAAGTCTTTCGCATAATCGGTTACGATGTTTACAAGCCTTTATTCCCTAATCGTCTCTTACGAAATTCTCGGGAAGACATGGAGTGGCACTCTTCTAACCCGGGTCGGACAACCACAAAATTATTTTAAAAAGTTGCGTTTAATCTAATCATAAATAAGATTACAGTTTCTTTTTATATCTGTCACTTTGGTAAGGAAAAACAACAAATTGTCCCTACATTTTTAACCAGACTTATCATTTAAAACCTTGGTTTTCCCGGCAACGGAGTGCAGTACCGTCGAAAGCCAAAAAAATAGTTTCTAAATTAAATAACCAACGCAGATTTGATTATTTTCCTTCAGTAATAACTTAAGGAACAGCTAGATAAAATTTCTATTCTACTGTGTAAAACTGTATTGCTTTTGACATAACGTATTGTCAACGTTATTAAAACTCTGGTTCCTGATTTATTTGACAGTAATGGCGGCGGGCGAGTTAAAAAAATAAATAAATAAAAAATAAATATCAGGGGACAATGTCACACCAGTGACTTAGTCCCAAACTATGCTCTAGGCTTGTACGATGGGTACAATAGGTTTAAAGATCTTTATTTCCCATAAGAATACATTGTTATTCACTTACATGAGAATTGATATAAACATGCTTTGTTTTAGGCGGTGAGCGCACAGTTTGGTGATCAAAACATAATCATTTAAATATAAGAATGTGTTAACTAACACTATTATAATAAGAAAATAAAAATAAAAACATAACGACTTAAGAATATGACCTATTAATACTAAAACCTTAACTAAAACTATGCAACTAACGATTTTTTGCTGTAGGGTATGCGTACAAACAGTTTTGCATCAAAGTGCGGGCGAGCGTAGTTAGAGTCTGGCAAATGAAACATGAGAATGAAAAAATGGCAACACTGTAGTGTCGTCCCTTTCAAATCAATCTAAGAAAAAAGGGACGACACTACAGTGTTGCCATTTTTTCATCCTCGTGTTTCATTTGCCAGACTCTAGCCGGCTCACGGCAACAGAGAAAAGGAAAAATACACAGATATAAAGAGCGTGGAAGTGACAAAGCGCTCGACTTGATTAATCTGGTAGTCGAGTTATTAAGACGAGTTAATTTTAGTAATATGACATTTTAGTAATCGACAATACATCACAAAATCTATATTTAGTTTTACCGAATAAGAATAGACCCCTATAGGGTCTGAATCTCTTAGTCGTTTCACTTTTGGATTCCACGCAGCTATTATCTCTAGTCTTTTGCACCGAAATATAAATTTGAGGAAAGGAGAATTTAATGCGTAATGACATTCTAATATAACCATATGGCATTTTTATACTAACCGGCGAGTTTAAGTAGTCCCGTCAGAGCGTACAAACATATTTTAGAGCGTGCTTTTGAGGGGTTATTTTTATCAAAAATAATTAAAAATACAAAATGTTATTTAGGTATGTTAAACCCTACCATCCATCAAAATTGTGTAGCGACATCTGTGATATGTTTAAGTAAATTTTTAGCTGATTATTATGTTTTCTCAGAAGCAAACCATAACTAAATTACGCAATAACCACGAATATATACTATAATTTAGTCCAGCGCTTAGGCTGCCCGTTTTCGTCAGTCAGTCACTGGCAGTGCTGTTTAGAAGAAGATCAGATAATAAATTAGGGATTGGAGTTTTCATAGCACAGAGATAGCGGAGTCGACAAAATATTAAAACTCTTCTCAAACTCATACCATCATATTAATTAATGGCATTCCAAATATTGAATTAAGTATATCGTTAAATAAAGAAAATAACGATCCTTTTAGTAATCCATGTTTTTATTTTTATACAGTGGAATGGGTTCACCAAACAATACAATACATACATAACTGCTTGCGTTTCTTCCATACAAATATAACTTATCGAATTTGACTACCAATCAAAAAGTGCTCACCAATTTTATTTATAATTTATTCCAGATCACGAACTAAGGTTTAAACTAATGTACCTACGGTTTACTACTGTTGAAAACGGATATTTTATGTTGTATAGATTTTAATAAAAAGTGCTGATACGTCCATACAATATTTGCGTTTGTTCTCTTGGTATTTTAATGTGCCCTATTGCATTGATTCATGGAGACCAACGTAGCCACTCATGTTTTAGTTAATCTTTAATATAATATGCGTCCCGTGCAAACACAACGATTTTGCTACTGCTACTCATCTAAATATCTATCATACCTATCCTATGATATAAAAGAAGGAACTGACTGAGTTACTGCCATATCATATCAACGCACAGCCCGAAGGGCTGGGATAGGGATTCCAGTGTTGGCACGTAGGTTCCTTATGAGGTCTAGGGGTGCACTAACAAGGGATTTTTAGAAATTCGTCCCACATGGGGTTAAAATAGGGGGGAGTAGCGGGAAACTAATTCTAAGCGTACAATAAGAAGGGTCTAGTGATTTGATAATTGGCGCAGCATGTGATAGCATAGGCTCCAGCTATTTTATTAGCATTCAAACATTTTATGACTACTCCTTAATGTAGTACAAGTTGATCTACCGGTTTTAATAATACAAAATATTTCGACATTGTATGAACGCTTAAGTCTTAATTTTTCAAATGCTTACAAAATGAACTACTGTACTAATAACTTCTTATAAAATGATAGGTACCTATAGGTAGGTCAGTCCAACTGAAGTCGGCGTCCCACATTATTTTAAACCAAAAGCCGATTTACAAACAGCAACACAGCTGAGTGACTATTGAAGATGAACAGAGAGAAACTGTCTCTTATGTAAAATCTATATTCATCTCTTTCTACATTTTCTAACTTCGGTCTTTAATGGGCAGTTAAGTGTGTGGTTGTTTGTACCTATCATTAAAATATTGTGGGACGCCGACTTCAGTTGGACTGACCTACCTATAGGTACCTATCATTTTATAAGAAGTTATTTTTTGCATTTTTGAAGGCGGTTTTTTGTTTTTTTAAACATTTATTTTATTTAATACTTTTTAGTGATCCTATTTATGCTGTTATGTAGTTCCACTTTTCAATAAATGAGAAACTAGAAAATTTCGAGCTCGCCGCAAGCAACGCCACTGGAAAGTTACAGTCATATTGCAACAAGTAAATATTCTTCGTTGTAGTCGCTCAACTATCTTAATCGACATATCTTATCGTTATCGCCACCCTTGAAATAGGTACCGTTGAGGAGTTCCGGTGGCCATCTGTGGTCTTCATCATCAGGTCCACTTCACCAAGTGATACTTTCTGAATGCAAATGCTAGACTTGTTACTAAAAATACTAAAATCGCTTTATGTTCGCCTACAATATTTGAGGAGTTCTCTCAATTCCTCACTGATCCCCTCATCAGATTCCGATTTGGTGGCAATGGGACCACCTCGGAAGTATACCCTATCAAATCAAAAAAGAATTTTCAAAATCGGACCACAATTGACGGAGTAATCGGTGAACATACACAAAAAAAAAAAAAATACATACAGTGGAACGTATAACCTCCTCCTTTTTTTGAAGTCGGTTAAAAATGAGGTACTCTTTCAACAGAGATCAACTAGAAAAAAGGCTTACTGTTGAGTTTCTTGCGGCGCTTCTTCTCAACAGTGGTCTCTTTGGAAGCGCTGGTAGACTCAGACTTGTAAAAGTGCCTACAGGGCCTACTTACAAAACTTTATAAATAAAAAAAATAAAATAAAATAAACTACACACAATTTTTAACCTTGGTTTATTACTGAACCATAAAATTGGTCAAATAGATTTTCATAAGTTATGCGGGCAATCGTTTTGGAAAAAAAACGCAAGCGTTCTTAATTATGTGATCGCCACTGTAATGCTATTGTTTACTCTATGATGCGTCTAGCTGCTATTGATTTTAATATCAAGGCTAATCAATATTTAGTAAACATAAATTAAATGATGAAATTCGTATTCATGTTTCAGTCTGTTTTACTATTTCTATGAGTATGTTATCTTTCTCAAGACACATTCAGGTGCGCAGTTTCGAGAATAATAGTCACGAGATACATTTATCTCGTGTAAGTATTATCTACCACTCGAACAATCGGTTGAAAATATGCGATAAGGTCATCAGTGCCATCAAAATACTGTCATTTTATTGTATTCAATGCTTATTCAATATAATATAATACCTTTTTGTGTGTTCGCCGTCATTTGAAGATAGGTAAACAACCAATTTGATTCATACACCAATATAGAACTCTGTAAAATAGAACGTATTTTTCAGAAGTCTCGTTCGATTTATAACAATTATATGTAGATTTATTTTTTAGTAGTAATATTTTTACCCTACCTAACTATTAATTATTTCATCAGTAGCTTTAAGAAGATAACTGCAAAGCAAAGCTGACTACAGTTAGGTCAATCTAGGATTATACCCGTGCCTGTCAATTGATGTAACTTTTGAACTTTAAAACAGGAGACAAATCCATTCGACGTAATTTCCCCACTGACGTAATAGCCCCGCTTGACCTTATTCAAGTATGTATTTCTCTTAATTGGTATGTTTCGTTGTCTAGTTTCCATATCCTCCTGAGGACCTTGTTAAATAAAAATAATACAGCAAGGCCAATGAAATAAAGATCTAGTGCAAAGAAAGTGAAGAGAAATTTATTTTGTTTTTTTTTTTATGACTAACTAAGTAATTATAAAACCTTAGGAAGATAGTACAATCCTAGAGCTCAGTTTAGGACTAGATCAATTTGTACGAGATCACATATTTTCATATCTTTTTATTTCTGTTTCAGTAGCCCTAAGCTTCGTCCTATTGGCGGCCGTGGCCGGCGCCTCCGCCCTGTCGATCAACATTAGACAGAATCCGGAGACGCTATGCAACCACCAGGAGAACTTCCTTCGTATCGCCAGTTTGGAAAACTGCGTGGCATACTATCAGTGCTATGCGGGGAAAGCATACCGCATGGAGTGCCCTGAAAACGCGTGGTTCAATGAACTCGAGCAGGTAATATACTACGTTCGCGACTTCCTCAACGTATATTTAGCATTTTTTCTATAACACAGAAACTGTGCATTCTTTCGGGATTCAAGCGTATCTGTTAATGCAGAGTATAAGTTTTCTAAATTTCAAATTCATCCACATCAGTGTCAGCGTGATAGAGGACCAAATATACCTATACAGACAAACTGTTCTCTATTCCGATTATACATACCAAAGCAAATTTCATTTTTATTACACCCGCTACGGTTCTCATTACGCACTCAAGGGCATTGTGTGTTTTTTCTTCTCGAACATATTGTAAAAGCAACGTAAACATACCACCTTTAAAAAAGAAATTGTGTCATTCTCTTGTAATTGTTTTATTTATTTATAAAATACGACACGATTCATTATGATTATAAGTAGTTTGCTTTAACTATAGTTACATCTGACTCAAACATATTTAACTTTTCCTTTACATAAAACGTAGAGGTACACGTATGTAGTAACAGTTCTGAAAAAATATTGCATAAAAATAAGTATTCACACAACGGTGGTTCAACTCTTATAAAAGTCAATAATGCATTTTTTTAAATGTGTTTTACTCTGTGCCTTAGGTTTGCGATTGGGATGCACCCCCAGCAAGATGTCATCCTGAAGAGCCGAAGCCTGAACCTGAACCCGAGCCCGAACCGGAACCGGTACCGGAACTGGAACTCGAACCAGATTCAGAATTGGATGGCTCAGGGGAGGGAGGGATTTTAGTAGAGGTAGACTTAGACAGTGTAGAAGTTGAAGGCGGTGAGGATATAAGACATCGTTTAAAACCTAGAGCTACTGGCAAGAAGAACCATCGTGAAGATCACGATCACGATCACGACCACGATCACGACCATGATTACGACCGCGATCACGACCACGACCACGACCACGATCACGACCATGATCACGACCACGATCACAATCACGATCACGACCACGATCACGACCATGATCACGACCACGATCGCAATCACGATCACGACCATGATCATAACCACGAACACGACCACGATCACGACCATGATCACGACCAAAACCGCAATCACCACGACGAGCACGACCACGATCACGACCACAGCGAAGACTCCGACCACAACAACCGCAAAAATCATCGACAACATAAGAACCTGAACGGTATGAAAGTGTACAACCGCAATTACGACGACGATCAAGACCACGATACGGACCACAGCGATGACTCTGACCACAACGACGATAACGATCAGCGACAACATGATAACTTGAACGGTATCGAAGTGTACCAAGGCTTGCTGCAAGAGTTGAACTTTGATATACCTAAACGATCAAAAGGAAGCCACAAAAATTCACACCACGACTACAAATTTCAAGAGGATTTCGATGTGGACCAGATTGAAAATGCTGATGAGAGTGAAGATCTTGGTATTGGAGTACTTGGAGGAAACTTTGAACAAAATAACGAGTTTGGGGATCACATGACTTCAGAAGAACAGAGGGAGAGATTATATGTTAGTAACAAAAACGAAGAAAATTATCAGGACTTTGATCTTCATCAACAACTGGAAAATGAAATTCTGAATGAGTTGCAAGTAAATAATTTACAAAAACGATCACTTCAGAAAGAGTTAGAAAACGAAGATGAAGAAGAAAAAAGGCTTCTTCAAGAAGAATTACATGATGAAGAAGAAGGAGAGGCTAAGGCCAGTGAAGAAGCAGCAGTAGTAGATAATAAGAATACCAGCAGACAGGAGGAAAATGTCGATGACGAAAATGAAGAAGAGACCCGTAAAAAAAGGTCGCTAACGGATAACGAAGAAGGTGAGAGGTCACAAGAAGTAATCGAAAATGAAGTTCCTTCGGAAGAAAGTGAGATTGATGCGGAACAAGAAAATGAGGCGAGGCAAGATGAGGATGAAGACGTCTTTGAAGAAAAATATATAGAAAAAAGGCAGAGGGCTCAAGAAGAACAGAACGACGAAGACATAGACGAGGCTGCAAATGAGGAAACATTATCGTGGTATCGAAATGAAAATGACGATGATATTTCCGAAGAAGAAACATTCTGGCGTCGTTATTTTTGGTGAGTTCGATGCCATTTCTTTCGGGAGTGCCCCGTATTTAATTTTTTTTTTGTGAATAGGTATCGATTGCAAGATATCGAGATCACTTTGTGCAATTTTGTAAATATCTTAGAGTGTGTGATAAAAATATGAAAAGCGAGTTGTTGTTTTAATTCGTACCCTATGTCAGCCTCACTGGTATCCGGCAGGGTTAATGTGACCTCGTAACGAGTCTAATAAAGCTAAAGTTATTAAAAACACAACACCTTTTTTTTCGTGTAATATATATTTCATACCCATGCAAAGTATTTAGGTATACTACCTTTTTTAAACATTTTGAAAATTTAATTCATAGGTTCATAAAATAGTTACATGTTACTAGTACATATTTAATGAAGCTTCTTAAGGCGGATACGAGGCCTCTAAAGTCAGTCAAGGGCATTAATATCTAGACAGTCATCGCGTCAAATATATGTATACACGGACCTTATTGCCAGTGGTATAAACGTGTATAGATATATTTGACGTTTTTGAACGTATTATAATTATATTTATACCCATGACTCTACCGGTGCATAGGTACATGACTTTATCTAGTCAAGTGTAAAAATATGGATAACGGAACATTTCAAAAATATGTCCCAATGCAGCTTATTCCAGTGTAATAAGAACTTCGTAACATATTTATGAGAGGATTCATTCGATAAATATTTTTACACCTTACTACAATAAATTAAAAAGTAAGCTTAAAAAAGAACTTACAAAGGTTGTCGTAATTAGTCATAGTCATAGTCATTATTCAGAAACAATATACATTGCATTTGAAATATCTTATCATTACATAACCACAAATTAATTTAAATACATTATTAATAAATCATCAAAAAAAAATACACAATACACAATATTTAAACATACATTTTACAAATAAACTATTTGTGCAAAGAGTCGCAAAATTTAATTTAAAAAAAAAATATGAATAATATACGAATTAATTAATTACACGAGTCACAGAACTCCTCAACTGAATAAAAACACTTCCCCAGCAAAAAAGCCTTAAGCTTATTTTTAAACATATTTATGTTTGAAAGCAACTTCATTTCAACAGGCAACTTATTAAAAAGAACAATTGCCTGGTAACCCGCCGAGTGCTTTAATACTTTAAGCCTAGTTTTGATGGACTGTGGCAGATTTTTCCTCCGCGTCGCCAGTCGCTTTTTTCGCTCTTCTGGTGTTTCTATGTTAGTGATATGCTTCACAAGGTCAAAGAGAACTATAATTATGGATGTATAGGCAAGGAAAAGTGAGAATTTCAAAATCCAAGAAATATTTCCTACAAGGTGTAGTCTGAGGTATTCTAGCCATAATCCTGATAGCCCTCTTTTGGGCAACAAAAGCTGTGTTAACATTGTACTTAAAGCTATATAGTATAGTTCATCCTGGCGGTTTATAAATTGACAGCGACCACAGAGAAAAACTATGGCTTCATGTGATACAGCCCAGTCATAGTATATAAATATGAATAAAACATAAATACAAATATCAGCGGATAATCTCACACAAATTGACCTAGGCCCGAACTAAGTGCCAGGATGGTTCTACGGGTAGTAGACAACAATAATCATAAATACATAGAAAACATCCATGACTCGCAGGACTGATCACTCCATCTTGTTGGAGGCCTACCTCGTCAGGATCGCGGGACCGCGGTGGATGCGAAAAGCACAAGACCGGTCTGAGTGGAAAGCCTTGGGGTGGCCTATGTCCAGCAGTGGACGTCTTTCGGCTGACATGATGATCCATGACTCAGAAACAAAAACTCGTGCTCATCATTCTTTGGCCTATCTAAAGTATTTTTCTGCTACGATGAGTTCTGTGACAGCCGTATCTCGTAATTTCAATCACTTACTATACTCACATGCGAGGTATGTAACAATAGGCGATTCATTATTTAAGTTCCTAAAAGGCGTCGCTAGGTGTGTACCAGTGTAGTTTTTATGTAAAGTTAAAGAAACAAGTGTAATACCTACGTGTTTATATATGAGCTGTCACAGAACTCATCGTAGCTGAAAAACACTACAGTTGATTTATAATATTTAATTTTATCGTTTTTTTGCGATAATTACAAATAATGATCTGTGTTAAATTTACCTTTTTAACGTTTTGGTAATTTGGAAAAACATTTTCTAACAATAAAGTATTAAAATTGTATAGTTAAAATATAAAAAAATGAGATGTCAGTTGATCACCAACAAAGGCACCGTCACTGACATTATTGTTCATGCGCGTTGGTCATGGTAATAACAATGCTATATTAATTATAAAAGAACTGTTATTACCACGGCGTCGCTCATTATAGAACTGTTCTTAGGCTTCGGTTACACTATAGATGGTACCATTAACGATATAAATATTTGCTGTTTATAGTAGGTACGTGAATAGAAAAACTACTATTTAAATCTTGGCTTAAAAGCCCTTTATTTTGATAGCTCACTTGATGGGATTTTGATAGTGTTTCTTCTGAGATTCATTATTGTTTCTATATCACCTTTTTTTAAAGTACCTTTTCTTTGAGGGGATATTTTCGTAAGAAACCGTTAGAGTAGGAGGGTTTATGATAGAATCCTCACTAAAACCCCCTGGGTGGTTTAAAGCAGGTACTGCCAGCCCAGTGGAACCCAGAACTGTGTCGCAGTAACGTTATGATTGAAGTCGTAAGAAGTGTCAAACTAATTGTTTATCATGTCACTGTGACACAGTTCAATGGTGGGTCGGGGTTCGAATGGGCTGATAGTACATGCCTGGCTACATGGTAGTGTTGTTTATCTAAATTAGAGGGCTTATTGCCTAACGCACTCGCAATCGCAATCTTTTTTATTTTGACAGTCCGAAGGCGATTTTTTTTTTTATGGCATAGAGAAGGCAAACGAGCACACAGGCCACCTGATGGTAAGTGGTAACTGTGACATAGACACTCGCATTCACAAGACTGCAAGCCTAAGACTGCAAACGCGTTGCCAACCCTGAGGAATAAGATGGAATGCCTCTATGCTAGTCATTACACCGGCTGTCTTATCCCCAAACCGGAACACATCAATGCGAACACTGCTGTTGTCATCCGTTCAGTCTCTACGAGGGATTCAATAACAATACAACGTACCTACTACCTACCGGTCAAACACGTAACCATAGAACCTTGTCATAATGACAGCGTCAAGTGACCAGATAGAAATTTGATTTCTTTTTTTTTTGTATGAGACTATATAACCGTTATTTTTCATACGTTATCCCCTTAAACGAAGTCAAAACTTCTCTGTTTCCGTCTCCGGTTTAAAAACTCTCTCTGTACTTACCAAATTTCACACCGATCCCTTCGAGTCGTTGAACTTTAATCACAGAACAAACACACACACACACGCACGCACGCACGCACGCACGCACGCAGTCACGCAAGCACGCACGCACACACTCACACACACACACACACACACACACACACACACACACACACACACACACACACACACACACTTTCGTATTTATATTTGTCTGTTTACAATAAGTACCCATTTGTAATGTTTGTATGTATTATGTGTGTATATCAGTTCAGGTCAAATCTTGCAAGGCAATTTGGAACCAGTTCTCCTAAATGGAATGGGCTGAATTTTGGACTACATTATGTAAACCCGATGACAATGCAATATTACGGCATCTAACAGATGATGGAGTCAGAAAGTGGCTATAGGATCTCCGCCATACCTAACGTAGATAAACCGTGACTTCAAAAAAAAGTGGGCAACATAACCTTGCCTCAAAGATGAAGTTCTTGACAGAGGCTTTAACTATACAATAATTGAAATAATGATATCTTTAGACATAAATTATAAATTTATAATAGAATATAATATCAGAACACAACGTCACACCAATCGCATATGTATATCCACAAAGTGAATTAAGATAGCTATCGTAAATAGGCTAATGATAAAACTATGGTAAGAAGCTACGTTACTCGGTGGTACAGGCATGGGACCTTCAAGCGGAGATCCTAGCTCGTACCAATCAGTTTTTCGGAACATGGATCATGCTGAGGAAACCTGCAGACCTCGGCGCAGAAACTCAAAAGTGTACGTGAAGTCCCTCATCAGCACAGCCGGCTGGAGTATACACTGCCCTCCAACAGAATAAGCAGTATCTCAAATTAGGATTTCAAATTAGTTTTAATTGCAAGTATTATGCTTTTAATGAGGTTGCTATTGCTACAAGATTTTTGTCTGAGATACTTAAGAGCTCATCCCCCTCGCTCATGGAAGGAGGCCTGCGGACGTGCATAGGTTAATGATGATCTAAGGCCCTACTTCAAAGTTACGTTGGCTCCATCCCTTTCACGATTTAGATATTCTACCCTTTGGCCGAATTTTTTGGGAACGGAAGGTTCTTTCAGTTAGGGCCAATATGATAGCTCGTAAGTTAGCGCGCTGTACAAGGGAGGTAAAAGTTACGTTGTTTAGAGCATGCTGTACATCCTTTACACGTGCAGCCTTTGGATGCAATACACGCAACGGGCCTATGGAGTCCTCCGTGTCCAGTACAACAATGCGTTCCGGGTGATAGTGGGGCTGCCTCGCTTCTGTAGCGCGTCAGGGATGTTTGCAGTCGCCGGGGTCGACTGCTTTCTCCCCACCATGCGCAAGCGGGCCGCGTCCCTGGTGCGCCGCATGCGGGCCAGCCCCAATATCAACCTCAGCATGATAGGGAGCAGGGTAGACTGCCCTTACATGCGTCATTGTTGTGGGCTATATGCCCGTTATGGTTAGTGTAATTCGTTACTAACAATTAGGATTAAGGAACTTAACAATTTATGAGTAGAGTTTCTCGAAATAAATGATTCTATTCTATTCTATTAATATGTATCGTTTCCCAACCGTTTCATTTACCAACCCATATTTTATTCTGCAATTTTAAATATTCCAGGTTTTATTTCAGTACCATCGTCTAGAACCCTATAGTTTAGGTTAGGTTAGTTTTTATAACAATTCTGAAATATGTACGGTTTCTGAAAAATATTGGGTTGGCAAACGATACACTTTGCTTAACGTATTTCGCTCATACAAGGTAACCCCTCGATTAAGACTCGAGTGACGAGACACAGGGACTCTGCACCCGGAGTTTCGATTTGTGTTTCGTGGGATCTAGCTCGTCACATTTGGTACCGATGAAACTATACTCGCGCAATCAGATTTACCGTCAAAATTATACTTTAATTATAAAGGTCTCAATACTTTGGTTAAGGTTTAATTGTTAATTACTAAGGACCGGAAGACGAGCTGTAGGTAGTCCTCCAACAAGATGGAGTGACGACCTCGTCAGAATCGCGGGACCGCGGTGGATGCGAAAAGCACAAGACCGGTCTGAGTGAAAAGCCTTGGGGGAGGCCTATGTCCAGCAGTGGACGTCTTTCGGCTGACATGATGATGATGATGAACGTTTGAATGTTATGTGTATGTTCTTAAGTTCACATCACATGTAAGTCATGCCTAGGACTATGTACGGGTGTCCCAGAAACCCACGTCAACCCTCCTAGGGCTGGTAGAGCAGTTAAAAATGTAACCCTGTTGTATGTTCAGCGATTTTAATTGTGCTAACATAATTATAATCATTACGAATCAGCGAAGTTTTGAAACCTATATTCGTTTATTTTTCTTTTTTTCTTTTAACTAATCACATAAAGTTGTTTTTTCTATACAAAGCGTCCTAGTATTTGCTTTTCACTTTGTGTGAAAAAAACCACTTTATGTGATTAATTTAAAAAATATTTAAAAAAACGGTCAAGGAACTTTGCTGGTTCGTAATGATTCTAATTATGTAAGATACCAGTAAAAAACTTATGAAATTAATGATTTTTCATGACATGGACTTAAGGGAAAACTACAAAAATTCAGATTAGTGATCAATATTCCCGAAACTAGTAAATATCGTTGAACATACACAGGGGTTAAATCGATAGCTATTTAGGTGCCTTATCAGCCTTAGGCGGGTCGACGTCGGTTTCTGGACCACCCCGTATATAGTAAGTTTTCTGTTATACCCGTACAAATCTAAAACAGCATTTGATGCCGTAAAAAAAACGGTTCATGGTTTGAGAGTTAGCGAATATGCAGGCAGACAGAAAGACAAGACAGGCGCGGAAATTCATACTTGGCTGCTAAGCGTTCAAAGGGGGATGCGAAAATACGGTTAAGACCGGGAAATGCCGAGTGGTACTCTAAGTAATCCTACTGTAGTCGCTTGGGCGCGACTTCATCCGCGTAGAGCTGGTATAGGACAAAATGCATTTCATACCCTACTTGACTAGGGCATGTAAGTACCTCGGGGTCTGTTCATTTGACCAAAAGTACGTTTGACAAACGTATCATTTTACAAACTTTCATTTCGCAAAAACGTGTTTGTGCTTAAACCATTACATATTGCATAGGTTAAATCAGCTTATTAAACAAGTTAGGTTAGGTTACAATATCGACCACAAAAACCTTGAAAATAATACGGCGGGAAGTATCTCTTTGTGAAATGAAAGTTTGTAAAATGATACGTTTGTCAAATGATGATTTGGTCAAACATTAGTGAACCAAGTACCTCACTGCGAGTAATACGACATAGAATCAAAAGTAGGAATAAAATAGAACTTGACGTTGTCAAATTCATACAGATTATAAAATGTCTAGTAATTCCAATGTTTTTCAGCTACGATGAGTTCTGTGCCAGGTCATATAAACACGTATTACACTTGTTTCTTTAAATTTACATAAACACTACATTGTTGCTACGGTAATAATGACGTGTAACGAACTATTTGGCTACTTTGGATGCTACCAACTATATGACGCTGACTGTACCTGGCGACGCCGTTCAGAAACTTAAATGATTCTATTTTTAAATACCTCGCATGTGTAAGTGATTGAAATTACGAAATACGGCTGTCAGAGAACTCATCGTATCTGAAAAACAATATAAATTCATATAATTGGCTATTTGTTGACAAGTTGGCAACGCCGACTATTGGTTTCTGCTAAGTTCGGGTGCAATCTTCGTTTCAATCAATTTAACAAAAAAAATACAAATTGCTTTGCACACATTGCAATAATGTGTGCAAAGCAAAAGATATGCTGATATCTGTGTGATCAAACAAGAATACCTAGATCCTGAGTTGCTGTCAAAGTATCTTTACGAACGGCGTCTGTGTCTTGTTCTGTGCGAGGCAAATGTCAAGTTCTAACTCAGTACAAGACATTCGAAAAAAAAGCAGCAATCAATTTTATCAATTTATTACACCATTATTATACAAAATAAATCTCAATACAATAATAATATTATAAGTAACACAACCAAAGCAAAACATTAAACATTGGATTTGAGAGGTACGCCTGTCACGCGAGGCCGCGGTCGGTCGTAAATGCTCGGGGCATGCTGGCTCCAGTCGACAGGAGGCCAGTACTTGACTAAGGTATGTACTGACTCGACAGTTAAGTTACTCTACTCATTGGCAGTACACCGACCAAACAATACTGGCATAGTTTTCAGTCAAGACCCAGTAATATCACAAGCGGTCTGCGCAGATGGTTCACAATTAAAATACATTTACGTACGCAATAAAGCTAGATATAAAAAATAAACTTCTAAAATTGTACACAACATAGCAATAGCGTTAAAATTAAAGTACAAACCTTACAAACGTTCGATTTAAGACAAAATTTAGTCAAATTCGTATTTTTTTTCGCGTTTTCTGGCAACACAAAGTTGGCTATGTCTATGTAAACGACTCCGTCTACTACTACTACTTAACAAGCTGAGCCAGACGCGAGGAAATAAAGGGAAATGTTTAAGATTAGTAACATTAAAAACTGTTTATAGTGGTCCACCTAACAGCACGGTATAAAAGAGTAGCTAATGAGTAGATTAGATATGTGATGTATTAAAATATAATAGGAGTGCTGCCGCTGTGGAAATGCGTACAAAAATTTCAACAACGGTTAGCTCAATCGACAGCGAACCAACGGTATACGAGATAAATATCACAATGCAGGTCGATACGTCTCTCTCCACAGCCGCAGTATACAAGCCTACCCTAAAGCGTATAATATAGTAGAAATATGTGTTGTATACCTAGCGATTTATAACCGATAACCATACTTGACCGGACTAGCGCGCGTCGGCGGCGAGCTCGCGACTCTTTGGCAAAACGCACTGACCCAACGCTCTTATATTAAAATATCACCGCTAACAATTCATTGCCATTCGATCGCCCACGTTGGCATTCTAACAAAACCTTATCTAACAATTAAGGAATCCAATTAAAAATACTGTTTAAATTACAAATTCATGATACAAATATAAGAAGAATAAATTGGATACAATAATTCATAAAACGAAACAAATTATAAAATAAATATAGAATAAAACAAATATTTACAAGTAAAACTACGCCAAGACATGGATGCGACGAACAAGCGCTCGGTCACTAAGCAATTCCGACATCCAAATCCGTGTTCATTTAAAATTCCTACGCTACGGTCTACGGCGGTTACATGAAAATATCACGAGAACGAATACATAGTTATACATTCCATTAGTACAAAATTACGACACTCGGTTGGATTACTACAGATTTAAAGCGTGCCCTTACGATTACTTGTATCAAATATTCAAATCCTTGAACAGTAGAAAAGTACGAAATAGTTGTGGTTGTACAAAATTCCTAAAGTATGTGGCTGGCTCAGCCGGAGGCGTGGCTGGGGGGTCAAAACAGCCCCACGTCCTTCTTCATGTTGGTCTGCTTCCATAGCGGGAGCACTAGGAACTCCTCCTTGGACATGCCGAACGCCTCCTGCAATAACATTTATTATTGAAATAGGTACAGATTGGTTTTAGCACTTTGACCCTAGTATTTACAAAGCAGAGTCAAGTGGGACCAAAACGTACTACAAGAGTTCCATTACCGTGATAAATGTACAGTTCAATTTGCATTAAAGTATGTAAAAGGGTAATCCTTCACCATACGTACCATAGTCTCAATAACTAATTCATATTATTATAGATGCAAACCCTAAAATTCCTATTATGTACCAGACTTAAGTGTGGCGAATAGGGGGGATAATATATACCATAGTTAACCAACAACAACGCCTCATCAAATATTGGGAGTCAAGACTTCACTACGACTATCACAAAGGTAGAGTTAAAGTAGCACACCACGAAGACGCGTAGACTTCTGGACCACGATCCAGGCAGGCGCTTCAACAGCAGCTTGTGTGGACGTTTGTAATAGTTACCATGAAATCAGACTCGGTTTGATGTTGCCCAAGATGGAGGGGGTCCAGCTGGTTGGGCATGCTACCGGTTGCACTAGCCGGAAAAAACTGGACGTACCATGAACTCGGGAAGAGGGCGCTTCAGACCCAATATCCCTATCTATCTCCTTCATCTCCTTCAACTTAGCAGGGGAGTTCTGCGTATTGACGTCTCAGACAGCTTAGCGGCTCGGGGTAAAGAACGACTTCTCAAGTGCCACTCTACTCACCATACCGCCGTTTGATATGTGAATAGCTATCAAGCCGCAGTTCTGCAGTTAGGCACTCGTCCCACCGTCGACGATGAGCGGAATACGAGTAGTGCCAGCGATCAGCAATAAATGTGTTTCTTTTATTGACACGGAATCTATAATATATCTTGTTTCGTTTTGTTTCGACAAACTAATGGAGAGTGTTCTCGCCGGCAATGTTAGTTTTTTGGGCAAGAAAATAGTGTATCGCTTCCTCGTCGACCGTGAGAAAAGTGCCGGTTGCAACCTGCCATCGTGCCCCTCGACTGTAAATGGGCATCTCTCTCGGGGTGGTGCAGGTAGCGATAGTTACCATGAATTCGGGCTCGGCGAGATGGCGCTTGAGGTGTTTGTTTTTTATGGCAATGAGAAGGTACGCGAGCACTCAAGCCACCTGATGGTAAGTGGATCTGAGACCCAACTGCAATCCTAAGACTTCAAATGCGTTGCCAACCCTGAGGACTGAGATGGAATGCCTCTATGCTGGTAATGTGATGCGGGTCGACGTGCGGCGGCAGCGGGCGGCGCTGCAGCGCGGGCAGCGGCAGCTCGGCGGCGCAGCTCGACAGCCGCGATAGTTACCATGAAGTCGGGCTCGGCGAGATGGCGCTCCAGGTGGTGCGGGTCGACGTGCGGCGGCAGCGGGCGGCGCTGCAGCGCGGGCAGCGGCAGCTCGGCGGCGCAGCTCGACAGCCGCGATAGTTACCATGAAGTCGGGCTCGGCGAGATGGCGCTCCAGGTGGTGCGGGTCGACGTGCGGCGGCAGCGGGCGGCGCTGCAGCGCGGGCAGCGGCAGCTCGGCGGCGCAGCTCGACAGCCGCGATAGTTACCATGAAGTCGGGCTCGGCGAGATGGCGCTCCAGGTGGTGCGGGTCGACGTGCGGCGGCAGCGGGCGGCGCTGCAGCGCGGGCAGCGGCAGCTCGGCGGCGCAGCTCGACAGCCGCGATAGTTACCATGAAGTCGGGCTCGGCGAGATGGCGCTCCAGGTGGTGCGGGTCGACGTGCGGCGGCAGCGGGCGGCGCTGCAGCGCGGGCAGCGGCAGCTCGGCGGCGCAGCTCGACAGCCGCGATAGTTACCATGAAGTCGGGCTCGGCGAGATGGCGCTCCAGGTGGTGCGGGTCGACGTGCGGCGGCAGCGGGCGGCGCTGCAGCGCGGGCAGCGGCAGCTCGGCGGCGCAGCTCGACAGCCGCGATAGTTACCATGAAGTCGGGCTCGGCGAGATGGCGCTCCAGGTGGTGCGGGTCGACGTGCGGCGGCAGCGGGCGGCGCTGCAGCGCGGGCAGCGGCAGCTCGGCGGCGCAGCTCGACAGCCGCGATAGTTACCATGAAGTCGGGCTCGGCGAGATGGCGCTCCAGGTGGTGCGGGTCGACGTGCGGCGGCAGCGGGCGGCGCTGCAGCGCGGGCAGCGGCAGCTCGGCGGCGCAGCTCGACAGCCGCGATAGTTACCATGAAGTCGGGCTCGGCGAGATGGCGCTCCAGGTGGTGCGGGTCGACGTGCGGCGGCAGCGGGCGGCGCTGCAGCGCGGGCAGCGGCAGCTCGGCGGCGCAGCTCGACAGCCGCGATAGTTACCATGAAGTCGGGCTCGGCGAGATGGCGCTCCAGGTGGTGCGGGTCGACGTGCGGCGGCAGCGGGCGGCGCTGCAGCGCGGGCAGCGGCAGCTCGGCGGCGCAGCTCGACAGCCGCGATAGTTACCATGAAGTCGGGCTCGGCGAGATGGCGCTCCAGGTGGTGCGGGTCGACGTGCGGCGGCAGCGGGCGGCGCTGCAGCGCGGGCAGCGGCAGCTCGGCGGCGCAGCTCGACAGCCGCGATAGTTACCATGAAGTCGGGCTCGGCGAGATGGCGCTCCAGGTGGTGCGGGTCGACGTGCGGCGGCAGCGGGCGGCGCTGCAGCGCGGGCAGCGGCAGCTCGGCGGCGCAGCTCGACAGCCGCGACAGCTCGCGAGCACCGCCCAGCGCCTCACCCGCCTTGTACCCGTGCTGCAAGACATGTGCGTGCAAGCGAACCAACCGAACTGTGCTTACTCTTTTTAGGCAGACTGAGTACGTCATTTGCAAGTTTTTGGAGGCCTCATATTACAGGGCTCATATTTTTTGCGGAAATTAAACTTGAGCTTGAATTTCGAAAATTAAAATCTGACATTGTAGAAACACACTCTTGACTAATCTAGTCTTCCATAAACAACAACAACTAGATAACGGGTCAATGCAAAAAATACGTCTTGGTTACTAAAGGCTCACTTGCGGCGTGAGGTCTTCATTTTGATTAGCTCTGTTGACAAACAGCCAATGCATTGGCTGACATTGCAATGTCAACACGCATCACAATGCCAAAATGTGCATTAAGAAGTTGCACAAATAATTATAGAAAAAGAAATGTATCGACCGGAGCGTCTTACTTTCGGTAAGTATACGTGTAGAATATGTAATTTTTCAACACACTTGCTCAAAACGACCTTTTTATTCCACCGATTTTTGGCTCATAAACCTAGATATTAAACACGCGTGCTTTTTCAGTATATTACGCACAAGTGCCTTTAGTTTATTAACCCAAACAATTTACATTTGTAGCCTAGTACAGTCAGCTGCAGAGAAAACTAACCCCCCGTGCATACAAGTTGCCTTGCAAAGGGGGTTACATTTCTCTGCAGCTGACCGTACCAAGTTGTAAGTACGAAGAAGAAGCGATATAATTTAGTCGGGTTATATACCTTTTTTTTTCTTAGCAACAAACAGTTTTTATGCGGCAAATAACATTATCTACATATTTATTTCAATAAATTGGTGAAATCAGCTTTATTACTAAAAAATAACTCAATTTCATTAAAATCATTTAAATTTTTCTGTAATTTGTATTTTAAACATGAATTATTACATTTTAAATTTGGCTGTTGGCCGATCTCGTTCGCGCCTTAGCCTTGCGCGCGCATCGGTATCGCGGCAAGAAAAAAAAACAACGCGCCAGCCGCCATTTTTCGTAAATAATTGACGGTTGTGACGAAGATAGTTTGGATTAATTATTGTGAAGTTTAATATTAACGAAAATGTCTTCTTTAAGTAAAGAAAATGAAGAGTCTTGTTTTTTTTTCGCAAGTGTGTTGAAAAACGTCGTATGTAACACGTGTGCCTGTGACCATAATATACGCGGCTTTCTTGTGGCGCACTCGCTGTCGCTCGTGCGCACACAATAGCGCCTTGTATACAATGGTCAACTTAGCACACTTGTATCATAATGTACTATTAACAAACTAACAATTTATGACATATTTCTAACAAAATAATATTGAAACCACAGCTGACTGTTTGGCCAAGGTCGGCCAATATATACGCAAACATTTGTTTAACGGAACATAAGATGCATGGAGTGGTTTTTTATGATTGTACTACTACTGCGCCTCTATTCTAGGCAGTAAAATCCAAATCGTATTTGACCTGTTATGGTTTTGTTTTCAACTCAGCCGCCATTACTTTCCAGTAAATTAGAGCTATCAAAACGTTGACAATACGATATAAAGGAACAAGATGATTTGGTTTTGGTGTTGAATAGAGGCCCTGGTAGATATTTTGTTACCAGAACAGCCAGCGTTATGTCACTTGTGCGACGGAACCCTACACTGAGTATGATCTGACATGCTTTTCTCCGGTTTCTTTTCGTAACTTTACTTTCGGTTCCTTAACATCGCTCTCTAATCAGTCACTCACATGAGTCGTGTGCTAGTGCTTGCGTTGGGTTTTGATTTCTTAATTGCACTGAACTGTACTTGTCATATCAATTATAAATAAAGATGTTGAATTAAGTGATAAATATTTTTATTCATTGACCACACATTGTTTGTTGTTTTTAAGTAACAGATGTCATTTATTGACGTGTTCATGTTATGAGACGAATAGTCGTAGGTATTTGTTGTTACTAGGTTGAGCTTAAAACAGTTTAAAAACCTTTGTCTCGGTTCGTTAGTAAACAAATTCAACTTACGTATATATTCACTCGGACAGAATTCAGCTTTGAGTTTGTTTGGGACCCTTTACCTAGTTGTTATTGTTGATCGAAGAATCTAGTATTTGGATGAATAAAGTGTTGGGGATATTTTACTAGTTTAAATTGCGGAATATCAAAAACATCGGGACATATGTTCAATCATCAGATAAGTAAAAAGAGAAATAAACTTAAGGTTTTAGGTTTTATCTGAAGCAATTAACTTTTAAACTGAACTAAGCGTGTAAAATTTAACTAGACAAAGTAATTTTTGTCTTTAATAACGTTTAATAAATTGCCCAACATATTTAAGTACGAAATTATTTTTTATTCGCTATCCTGTCCTTTGTTTTAAATGCCGCAAAGTAAGAGTAAACACATGATCGTAGCACAGTTGTGTAATAACTAATAATACAGTGTACAAAGCGTTGTTAAAAGCATAGCATCATATCACCAGTATTTTTTTTCTGTACAAGTACTTCTAAATAATCCTCACCACCTCGAATGTAGACTACAGATTACCTTTGAACTCTAAGAAATATTTATTCGTACAAAGCCCCAATTTACCCAATTGTATAAAATGTCTCCTTTTTTTGCGTCCAGAATATCTAAAAAATTCTAAATATCAATGATAATAGTTAATTTATTTGAAAATGAGTAAATTCTAAAATCGATAAGTGTACCCAAGCCCAATAAACGCAACCGAAATTCTCGAAACCAAAAACCTGACTTTGAAATTTCAGGCGTCATCTAGAAATGGTATAAACGGTAATGGTATATTTACTATTTACAACACAATCTTATTGAATGAATCACAAATTCTAATTTGAAGCAGAGGGGTGGAGTGGGGAACCAGGATTACATGTGACAGCTAGATTATTATTATTTTAATTCTGACTTAACAAAATCTGTATCACCATTTTTAAAGTAACATTCGCACTGATTAGTTTTAAAACTCTTGTCTTCCTGGAACCCTGTTTTGCCAGTTCCTGCCCTCGCCAAGGCCTGCCCTCTATTTCACAAACGTGCCAACAACGTGACGAATCTGTCATGTCCACCATCACCTTAATTTAAATACGGAGTCTGAAAATGACTTACAGCGATGTTGGCCTCGGCAGCTTCGTCATGTTCTTCCCAGCAGTCGAAGAGGTCGGCGAAGGCCCTGGGCTCGAGTCCGGCCGCTACCAACTGTACGTCCGGCCGTCCACTTCGAGACACGGTCCAGTAGGCTTCGGCCGTGCGTATTGCAGCGGCGCGGAGCGCTTGCCAGCGGGCCGCGAACGCGCCAACACCTGAAATAAACATTTATTTTGAGCATGGCTGATTATACAATAATTTATCACAAACTGTCAACTGTATCGGTCAGATTATCAAAAAGTTTGTGAAGACTAAACACAATCGGTCGACGATAGTCTGAGTCTGCAGGAGATATGGTATGCTGAGTATGGTATGGTATGGTTGTATTGTATGACAGAGTAGTATATGTATGACCACGTATGTTACGGTAGTGATGTAATACGGTGTAATATGGTATTGGTCGGCGGGATGATAAGGCAAGGTAGTATTATGGTAAGGTAATATGTATGGTTATAGTACCATAGTATCATATGGTACGGAACTGTATTATGCATGGTATGATACGGTGTAGTACGTTATGGTTCGGTAGTTGGTATGGCACTATATTATGGTACTGTGCGGTTGTAGGGTATGGCACAGTAGTATGGTATGGTACGTTAGTAGTAAGTAGTTACCGGAGCTGCGCTCGGGCGGCTCGAGCTCGCCGTGCTCAGCGCGCGGCCACCAGCCCTGCCACAGCCACACCGCCGCGCCCGAGTCCAGCAGGAACAGCGCTGTAAGCAACACCAAATCTTCAATTAGAGAGAGCAAAATTCAAAAAAATCTACATTTCAATACTATAACAGAAAATAGACGTCGTGAAAAGAGATGCACCAATATTTAAGTATACTGACCTGGTTGCGAAGCGGAATACAGCTCTCTCTGTTCGAACGGGAAGGGCGTGACCAGTCGCTCGTGTCTTAGCGGCGACAGCACCTCGGCGGCCTCGAACTGCCCGCCGAGGTCGGACAGGTGGAACAGCCGCGGCGTCACCTCCTCCCCGCCCTGCTTCCCGCCGCCCAACACTGAGTTATAGTACTGCTTGTTCGCCACACCCAACGCCTCTAAAACCTCCTTAGGCTCCTCGGACTCTTTCACTTCAGTGATAATCACGTTGGAAGCGTTCGCACCGAACAAATAACTAGATTTCCTAGCTATCAGTTTGTTAGCTAGATCTATAGCGATGTTTTTGGTGTGTTTCAAGCTTCGCGAACCGTGCCAGATGTAAAGACAACCCTTCTCGGTGTCGACGAGGAGTAAAGAGCCCCGACTGCGTAGCTGGCGCACTGAACACGGCACTTGCAGTAGATATGCCTCGTTGGCCAAGTTGCCGCGAGTTACGAATAGTTTGAACCGGCTTTTATCAATGTTTTTCTTGCCCTGGTGGACGACTAGATTGCCTTGGAAGAGGTTGAGGAACGCCGGCGGTTCGGTGCCCTGCGCTACTCGCAGTTGGGGGCCCTTCTCTTTGTCTAACTCGACGGTCAACAGCGCAGCTGCGCCCTTCTCGTTGGACGAGGCGTCTTTGCCTTGCCAGCAGAAGTAAGTGCAGCGGTCTCTACCAGTCACGTTATGCTTTGAAGGATTACCGTTCAGTTCTCTCCCTGAAACCGTAATCTGATACTCCCATCTGATGATATAGCTGTCTCCGGAGAAGAACTCTCCGATTTCGGTCTGGCTTTCCACCTGTTGGAAGTCGTACTCCTGGATCAGCCATTTACAGACCGACTTGGTTTTGATCTCGTAGTGTCGCATGTTGGCTTTGTCGACAAACTGCGTGCCGCGGCCTACGTGCGACCCTTCTAGTACGAGATCAGGGTCTTGGTACTCGTTCGACCACATCTCTTCGGCGTCGCAGGGCGTAATCTCTATGCTGTTGGATTTGATCTCTTGCGGCTTGACTTGTATTACTCGGGTGTAGTCCGGCCAGTCAAGGAATTTCTCTTTAAATAAGATAGTCTCCATGTGCTGCGTGACTTTGGATAGGAGAGCCCATTCGGGACGGATTTTGGACGTCTTCTCCTGCGTGATAGCTTCGTCTCGGGCACCTTGATATGTAGCGGCATTTAAAGGGTTGATATGGCATTCTTCATAATTGTAACCTTCGTCGTATAGCTCTTGAGCTAGTTGCGCGGCTCGTCTCCGGCTTTCTAATGGTACGTTCTTGCCGTACCAAATGTACATTTCCGAGCCGAAGTCGAAGACAATCACTTTGGTTTGGTTCAGCATGGCAATTTTGGGCATCTGGCCCCAGTATTCCTTGATAGGGATGAGTTCGTCGTCCATGACTTCGTAGCACATGTTGGTTTGTACGATGCAGGACTCGAATATCTCGTCTTCGTCCGGGTGGCCGGTGTCTGCGGGCGACTGGTCGGGCGAGGCGCCGAGCAGAGCCCAGAACTGAGCCCAATGCTTCTCGGAGTAGGCTTTGGTATGCTCGTCAAGTTTGATGATACCGGTGCAGTTTTTACAGCCGAGATCCTTGGTGTTAAGGATGTGCTGAGCGACGTCCGTACTGCGATTTCTAAGAAAATAAGATAAGTAGTATACAAGAACTGTCTCTGTGTTATTTTATTTATATATAAAGATAGTAAGGATAAAAAGTACATCCAACAATCGAATTTAAAAAAAAAGGGAAAAAAAGCTACCTCTCAATAACATTAGCGTAATAACCAATGTAAAGGAACAGCTGGTCAGGAGTGATCAGCACAAAGCAGTCGCCTCGGTTGACGCTCGTGTGTACTGGCTCTACTAATCTCGTCTGAAAAATTACAAAATAAAAATAATTTCTTGAAATATTTAGTAATGCTGCATTTTCAATGCAAAGGGTGAGATGGCGTTCATAACCCGATACTAGTTTACACGTATGAGTTATTGAAAAAAAATGAACTCGGTAAACGAACTTGATAAATTCAAGGATGTATAATTTTTACCATTCGGGCGCGAGGCCAAAAAAGAGTTATAGACAAACAGTGGGTATGCATAGAAGTATATTTATGTGATAAAAGTAGTTTTCTAAACGCTTTTTTTAATTTGCTCAGTTAGGTTACCTGCACGCGGCGGCGGCCCTTGACATGCAGCAGCATGAGCGACTTAGCGCCCGGCACCGGGACAGCGTTTGCAGCGCTTCGGAGCGCCACGTTCGCGAAGTCTTCTTTGCTCGCCAGGGCTGCCAGCGCTTCTGCTGCTAGACCGCAGTTAGCTGTCGCTGAAGAGAAAAAATGCAAACGGTCATGTATACTGCCAGGTACAATTTCCAAATATATATTTTTTTACCAGTTATTAAATACCTTTCTCCTTTATTAGTTGGTCCCGGATGTGCGTGGAGGGCGGCGGCGAGTATTCCTCCCTGAGATCTGTGCGGGCCGCTAGCGCCTTCAACGGATTCCTAGACGCAACATGGCGGCGCTCGCGCTTCGCTCGCCGAGTCCAATCGTTACCCAACCTGCAACAAGAATGGCCTTATTCTTACACAAATATTTTATCTGTGAAAACCGGTAATTAGTTAAAACTGTTGGTTTACCGAAGACTTAAAAAAAACTATAGGATTGTGTATGGGTACATAACGAGCCAATAAAACTATTTGACCATGTTTTCTTTGTCAATGACATTAACTAAATAATACTTGTTATTCTGTTTAGTTTAAATACTTATGCATAGTATTCTTCACACATTTTTTGCGGTCGGGGAACCGCTATTTTCTAACATTGGCTTACTACCAAGTAAAGCAATGTCGCAGAATTGTAATCAGTTTTTTGTAGCATCACAGCACATGTAACCACCTACACCTGATCGTAATCGCAGGACATTGAACCAATTCAAAGTAAACTCACTTTGACCTTCCGATTGCATTAGTGTGTAAGCGTGTACAAATAGATCACATTCGAACTCACGCAAGTACTATATACGTGAATGAGGTAATTTTGTTTTGAATTATTGTTTTGTTGGTTAATATTACTAATATGCTCACAAACCGCAACCTTCAAAGATTTGTATAAACTACGTGCTAATTAAAATTGACAATGCAAAAATGTAACGAACATTCATACATTACAAAACCAAAAGACATATCTCAGTTGCAAAAGATATATCTATAAAAGCCTGATTTTGAATGTCTAAATAACTCATAATTAACTGCATATAGGTAAACCCTGTTTTTTTAAAGTAAAACATCGATATCAAATAATAAATCCGCTAAAATAAAAAGAACAAAAAATACAAAAAGCATATCAACCGCTAGGCCCCGACGAGATTCGAACTCGTGATCTCCTGTTTACTAGACAGGCGCTTTAACCAACTAAGCCACGGCGCCGAATGACTACACGCGCGAAATAATTGGCTAGTTGCCACGCGACGCAAATACCTCGAAGTGTCGTGAACAAAGGAAAAAAAGAATATTGTATCATTGTAATTTCTTAGTAACAAAGAACGCTCATATGTTTTTAATCCGTACCATTGTGCGTGTAAAAATAACGTTTTTTATTCGCTTTATTCATACAAAGTATATGTATTTTAATCCACATCCATAAACACAATATTTTACCGTACATATTATAAACAAATTTAAAAATAAGAACAGTAACTGTTCTTAAAAAGTATACGGTTAACATAATTAAATACAACGCGATTTATTTATATAAATATCTTTGAAGAACGTCTTTGTCCATCAGTACACGTGTTTCGGATGATATAATGATAATATTATTAGTATATAAAAAAATAAAGAGAACTAACAATCCAACATACCATACATACATATCACCAACTGTTAGAATTTGCTTTAAGTTTAAGTTCGCCATTTGCATTTACTTCGTCTATAGTGCATTTTTTAATATTAAATCCATACATATTAGCGCGAGTATTTGTTCCTGAGTAATGGATACTTTTTATATGCCTATTTAATAAAATATTCCTCTATGTGAGTATGTTTATCGTTGTCTAGGATCCAAAATACAAGCATAGAGCTGATTGTCCCCTGATATGTCCGGTAACCCCTTCAAGGGGTTTTGAAAGGGTTTTGTAAAAGGCTTTGGTTACCAAAGCCGTTCCTCGTCAAAACACCATCAACTGAGTTTTTAAGCACTATTTTTAGGGGTAACCCACTGTGGTATAAGAACCCCTTTGACGGTTTATAAAACCGCTTCCAAAAGGGTATCCTGTCGAAGGGGTTATGCTTACGATGTTTGAGCGATTTTGCATATTTTTCTTTATGACCGCCGTCTAGCGGTAATCGCATTACTAAAGCTATCTGACTTCGCTATTTGTTAAATTTGTTTCCAATCAGCGTAGTGTCAACATTATTTATATGTGACTAGCGGCTTCGCACCTTCTGAAAATTTCCGACTATCCCAGCACAAGTTGTATTTTCTCGCTTGTCGCTATTGGTGCGTCTCTATCGTTACCAACTAGATAGAAATGGAGAACCGAGCGATAAACAAGTCAACAACAGACAACTTGTGCTAGCCGTGCAGTGGATGTTTTTTCTCTCATACAAACCTTGTCCTGACAATAACGAACACAACAAAAACCGGAGCCTGCCGTTTCGTCAAAATATTTTTGGTCAAATGTATCATTTCCCAAATTTTTCATTGGCCAAACCAATGTTATATATTTTTTTCAGTATTTATTTTAGTACCATCGTGTGAAACCCTATAAGTTAGGTTAGGTTAGTTTTTATAAAATCCTGATATATTTACGGTTACAGAAAACAAAGCGGTTTGCCAAATGAATATTTGGGAAATGATACATTTGACCAAAAATATTTTGACGAAACAAAGGTAACCCAACAAAACAGAATCCTCCAATTTGGTGCAGTCCTTCGGAAGTTTCATTTCATTATTTTTTATTTATATAGATTTTGTTTTGAATAGGCCTATATAAACACAACTGTCTCTCAATACGTACATCTGCCGAGAGCTGCTGTCAATGGCGTCCAGGTCTACATCGACCCCGTTGTCGACTGGGCGCTCCTTCTCCATGACCGGCGTGAAGAAGGCCTGGAAGGTCTCGTCATCAGCTCGCGGCACGCGGACCGTGCAGCCGGATTTCTCTGCACCGGGAGATTCTTCTTCTGGGTAAAGAAAAACAAGTTTCAATTCCAAGTTTTAAAAAACAACGACAATATAGGAGAATTAAGATCTTCGTCAACATATATTTATTTTAATTTCCGACGACCTAGATATAATATACTACACTTACCTACACTATATTATATTGAGTCATATATCTGAATCTGAAACTGAATAAGAATAAATAAATCCAGGGCTTTTGCCTAGCAGTGTGGTGGGACCTCAAATAGGCTGATAGTACAACATCAATAAAATTACTTTTTGGTGAAATATGTTCAGACTCACGTAAGAGCATGGCGATCAAGACAGAAGTTCAAACTGAAAAGACGTAATCGATAGGGGTAGGGTTAAAGAAAAATGAATCATTTTATGACAGCCCTACGATTATTCCCTAACTGAACACAAAGGATAATAAGCTTATTAAATTTTTGTTTTTACGATTTTGAGATGAATTGGAATATCATTAAGATTCGAAACAGAAACTTAAATTACCGCCGGTCGTGTCACCTTTCCATGACAGATGTCACGCTAAAAACAAAATAAATCCGACTTTAACTTTCAACGTTGTTGACGCAACGCATATCAAGAATCAAATTAGAATGCATTTCAGACAGGTGTCAGGTTTTAATTTTAACTCGCTTCTGTCTATTTACTGGTACATTTTTTTTTCTATTTATTCAGTCTATTTCATTCGGAGTAGACACGGTTACTTAAATAACATTTTAGTAAACCAAAGTAAGTCAAAAATTTGTCATTGTAAGACTGTTGTATGTCGTGAGAATTTTACAACCGTATTTTTAAATTTGCCGTCTCGAATTGAATACCAAAGTACCGAATTTTTATGAACACAGTCCCGATTTTTGTAGGACTTGACCTGGCAACACTATGTGTACCATAATTGTTGCCCAGTGTACTCACTCTCGTCAAGCCCACTGCTGATGCTCTCGCTGACGCTATGGCTGCGCTTGAACGACTCGCGGTCGGTCCGCGCCGGTTCCTTCGGTTTCTCAATGCACACGACGGCGCATGACGCAGACCGGAGCGGGCCTGACGCGAAGCCGTTCGTTGGGGACGTTTGTTTGCGGGACCTGGGAACATAACTTGATGTTAACCTGATGGTAACTGATGATGACGAGATATTGATGATACGCTTTCCGTCTGGATTCCCACCAATGTATGCGAATTATATTTAAGCTCAGGAATATGCAATCCCTAAGAGACGTTTTTAAAGATAAAGCAATATTAACTCTGACGTGTATCTATATACTAAAAAAATGTTTATTTGTTAAAGACCTAAATGACGTTTTTATAAAAAAAGCTACTCTTAAATAATATCCGATCCCAATATAAATACGATGTATGTACAGTTAGACCTTCTATCTTTATACATAGTAAGAGCTTATACGTATCCGGAATTCAAATATTTAACCATTTGCCTGAACGTATTAAATCGCTAGATGGGATTAGATTGAAAAAAATAAAGCTCAAAAAATGGTTATCAGTGAAAAGTTTCTACAATTTAAATGAATATTTCAGATGTATACCTGATTAAGACTGTTTTAATATAATATATTTTATTTCCTATTATATTGTACGCCCGAAATATGCAATATGATGTGACCCTAATGTACACAGTTTCTGACAATAAATGAATCTTATCTTATCTTGTCTTATTAACCATGCTCTAGCGTAGGGATGAGACAGCCGGTAAGTGGTAGTAGTAAATACATTAAATTTTTACCAATTGTCATTTTGAGATTTTCCTTTGTTTCAGAGTTTACTTCTTTTTTTTTTGGTATAATTCAAAATAGTAAGAAGCAGGTGGAAAACTATGCGTAAGCTGGTAGACTGACTACATAAATAAACAAGAATGAGTCAACTTACAACCTCTTTACAACATTACAAATGTAGGTTTTTTAACCTAAATATGCAATTTCGCAGAATATAATTTTGCAAGCTAGTAACGTAGTTTCGTGGTTAGTTTCTCACTGACACACTCTTTATTAGTCATTCGCTTGCTCATTCATTATAATTTAACATGTTTACATAAATGAATATTGGACTTTAGAAGTAAAAAGTGCATTTTTTTTAGTATCTTATCAGAATTAACGACAACGACATAAACGTCATGTTTATCGTGCCACTTCTTCCGGCCTTTGCATGCATCGTTTCTGTACCATATACCAATTTTAAGGGTCACTGTAACCGTTTTCATAAATTATTAATTTATTTGTTAAAAGATACGCTATTAGTAATTTAAATTATTAGTAAATTAAAGAAAATGCCAGCCCACGATGGAACAGACTAACTCATGATGAACTGGAAGAAGCATAAACCCAACAGTCGGCGTTCAAATAAAATGCTGTAGAACAAGAAGTCAACGGAGGTTTTAAAATTGGCATTCATCTTCCTTTGTGGCGCGTTAACCGTTCCGCTACCGTGATAGAGTTGACGTTCCTTACCTGAACTTGTTGGCGATGGGGATCCCAGGTGAGGCAGGTGTTGTCGGCGCAGTGGTGGTGACCGGCGGAGGTGTTAGAGGTGGTGTAGCGCTCCCTTTGTCGCGTTCTAACCTCCCCGCCACTGTGAATAAGGACGCGTCGCTTTGCGGGACGCGTTTTCGCCATCCCTAGAAATTAGGGAGATAATTAGATTTTGCGTCAATTAAAAGGGAATAAATGCATTTTGTTTGAGATAGATAAGTATTTAGATTAATTGAGGAATTATTTTTAAAACGTTATAAAGACGAGGTCATCGTCGCGCTCCGTGAAGTATTAGCTTAATTTATCTATTTGCGGCAATATCGGCAATACACAATTCAATCTGAACATAAAATAACTAGTAGGAATCATTAAAACGAACAGCGACATATTTTGGATCGCGCCACGCATATAAGTACCACATAAGCGATGAGTCTGATACTCGGTACCATCATGCTCGATAAAACTCGCTATACGTTACTTGCTCTTCCAGGAATCAGGGTGTAGGCTGATATCATCAATCAACTCCAAGCAGTTGCGGTTTAGAATAATATAACTGTTATTAAAACTAATTTCCCCAAAGTTAGGTACTTTTTTAACCACAAAAATAATTCATCACTATATAATTTACGTCATGCCAACACACGACCCTAATTATTGTTATATAAATAATATAAATTGATATTTTATGCGCATTCTTAATTATAAACAAATAACATTAGCCTATTTGCATGTGGTTCATTATAAATACATAACGAGCCGCATATCGCGCGAATAACACCATGTGACAGCTGGTAGGTAGCTGGTGGTCGTAATTTGATGTTTAGTGCTAGGTTTAAGTTATGAGATTTATGAGAACCATTGTTTAGCACTGACCATCCAGTGTGAACGAACTTGTTGTGCCATCTTGAACATTGCTTTTTAATGTTTTTTTTATGGCATGGGGGAGGTAAACGAGCACACATGCCACCTGATGGTAAGTAGTATCTGTGAGACGCATATACACAATTATCCTCAATTTTATTAAATTCTCTTTTTTTATATTTGGCGTGGTCGGTTGAGTTTTATTTTTGCATACATTAGCCCTCCAGGTCTGCTGCAAGATTAAAACGTCTGCCAGTTGTGTTTAGAGGAAGGATATAATTATTTATCCTAATAGCACATCGAGTTGTACCTCTCGGTCTCGGTCTCCCATTACTCATATTAAAACTGGTGATACTTTTGCAACTTATAAAATATATGAATCACCAGTAACACTTACTCACGCAACGTCCATTTAATTCACACGACTGTACAACTTCCGTATAACACATTTACAGAATCGGAAGGAACCTTTAGTATTTATTGACATACAAACAGAGCAACAATTAGCGGTCCCTTGAACTTTTGCAAATTACCTTTTTAAGGATATTCTTATTAACGTGTTGTTTCATTGAAAAGCAGGGCTCGCAAAGGTCGGGTGATTAAACAGCATTCCTGCTTGACGCGTTTTCGCGTCGACTCGGTTGCATAACGTGCAATAGTGAATTAATTGCCTATACATTGAATCGGATTAACTGAGGTATTAGCTAGAAGTTCGATAATTAATTCAGTTGCGTGCCACATTAGCTGAGCCAACTTTCGGATAAGGCCAACGGAACTCATTGCTGCTACTATGTAGGGAAACATATTTTAGAGGAGCTTTTAAATCTGTAATGTCGGTAGGTTCGGGTAAGTACTTTTAGGTGCGATGAACTTCCTGTAGTGTATTTGTGCGTGGTATCATTAGGAAATAAATGTTTAAATTTTCGTTTGTTTACCTGTGCCGCAGTTTCGAGTTTGTTTCTCCGGTCTGCGAGAATATTGTTTCCAAGTTCATCATCCTCGATTTGGACCTTCTTTTTCTCGTCGACTGCAGCGTTCAAGGAGTCCTGTAACAAATGAAATAAGATATTAAGTAAATTCCCAACATTTTTCATACTTTTAAATTGGCATTTCATCCATTTGAACTTGGTGAGTAGGTAAGTATAATTCGTTGCACATATAATTCATTGCATTTATAAAGGTCTTGCCAGATATCTGACTTACGTACCGTAATAACTATGACTATGGGTGCAGTTTATTATTGTTAATGCGAGCCCAAGAGGAGAATGCGGACTTAGATGCCATAAGGTTATCGTTGTTTATTGAACTTGCAAACTATTCAGCGCCTTCTCTCGTATAATTACTACGATAATGGCATATGTCGTAAAATGCAAAGTTTTGCCACCAAAATATGAATATACACATGACTAAAAACAATTTACTTATTTAATTCATTTGATGGATTTAAGTTCAGTAGAGTTAAGTTCTTTAGCAAAGGCGTCAGAAATATGGTCGACCAAAGTCAGTAATATAAAGACAAATCTGCGTTCGTAGGTATTTGAAGAAGTGGAATCTACTAAGTATAAAAACATGCTAAATCCTGAACTTGATAAATCTAAAAATACACGTAATCTTAATTAACCATTAAATTGAATGTTCAACGGTTTCAAAATGACGTAGTTCCTCATATTATCGTTCAAAGAAGAGAAATATATTTTTTAATTAAGCTATCTAGATTTGCAAAAAGTTAATAATTGTAGAAAGAATGCGTGCAAATGAGTAAAGATAATTACAATTGATATACCAACCCATCTTGGTGTGAAATCAAAATGATAAAATAGTGTGAAAGATGAATATTTTTTCTTCCTAGCTGGCAATGCGTTAACGTCTATTGTTACGCATTAACATCTGATCCACATTCGCGGTAAATTGTCACGCTATGTTGTGTAACTTAACGCGCTATATTTTATAACAGCGCACTGAGAGGTGAAATATAATATCGTAATACGTTATTTCATAATAAATAAAGACAATGAAAATAATTGTAGCAGAAATGGAGTTCCGTATGGAACAGTACTAAAACAGACCAACTTTACAAAATTGCATTGCAAGTAAAACCATGTTGACCACACTGTGTGGCTGAATAAGTTCAAATATTTAAAACACATAGACATAAACATGTATACGAGCAAACAATTTTTCCGGTAACCTTAAAAACTGAGGAAACGAATGCAACCGGAAAGTATGGTCATTAAAAACTTTTATTTTGTTTTTTTCTTAACTTCCTGCGACCCTGGTAAACGCATAATATAATAAATTAACTTAAAATATGAAATAAAGCAAAGAACATGCCTGAGCATTGTCGACTGTGTCTGCATCAAATTTGCGAAATACAGGCTTCAATCCTCCATTTTTAGTCTTACTTTTCAATTCGCCAATAACTGACCCAAAATTAAGACCGATTGGGAAACCAGGCGGTTTTTGCAAACGTTTTATCACAGGTCTTTCTTCTAGGACTTGTCCTTCATCACAAACGTCTTTGTCTAATTCAGATTCTTTGTTTGAATTAATGTCATTCAACTTCTTAACTCTATCTGAAACTTTATCAATCGATTCTTGGAGCTTTAATGCTCTATCGCTTATCGATTGTGCCTTAACAGGTTTTATATCCACCGGAGTAATTTTAAAATCGAGAATGTGTGGTTCATGCTCATTTTCTGCTTTGTCTAAGGACAGGTTATGTATAATCGTTTGTATTTTGTCATCATTTAAAATAGTTTTCTCGAGAAACTCTGTTAAGCGTTCCTTCGGCGGGCTCTCTCGCTTGAAAATATGACTTGCATGATCTTTAGCTTTTTGCTGTTTTAATAATGCGCTTGGTGTGATAACATCCTCACTTTTAACAATATTTGTGTTAAAAATACGCTCATGGTTAATACCATTGTTATTGGTTTCAACATTTTTAATATCTTCGGTTATTTTTACAACAGGGGCATCATGTACAATTTCCTTTTCAAGAATCGCTATTTCTTTGAAGTTTGGATTTTTAAGCGCATCTTGATTTACCACTTTTGTACAGCTTCCATTTTCAGTCGTTTCCGATTGGTGAGAAAGCAAATATTTCCACACCAAATAAATAAGTAAACTCAGTCCAATAACTAGTTCGTAGAACATTTTGAATAACCACCAAAATCACATCACTGACTAGAATCCGTTAATATTCACGGGCACTATCAATTAACACTCAAAACGCTCCATATTTTATAAAGTTCCGATGAAGCAATTAAACTTTTTGCACTATCGAGTATCACGACTTTACGTTCCGCTCCTAGTTCGAAATATGAATTAATCATTAGAACAAATTATTGATAGACACTGAAATCGACGAATGAGGAAAACAAAAACAAACCGAGTGCCACTGCAGGTGGTAAAATACACACTGGTTGAACAAGTGCGCGCTATCACCTCGCACCGGCCACAAGTGACTCACACGCAGATCCTAGCGCGTGTGTAAACACTGTCGCGGTAGCCGCTGCGAGATGACGCATCTGACATGTTCACAGTCGATACTCGTATTATAGGTGTGTCGATAAGATGGGCCTAACCTTGACGCAGAATAAGCACCCAAATAAAAACACGATTATTAACCTTCGGAACATCGGAGCTCAATTGGTTATCAACCGACTATAAAAAGATCGTGATTGAATTAACGCGGTAAACAAATAGCGCTCTCAGCAAAGCTTTTTGTTTATTGATAGACAATTGAAGACGCGTGTGTGATCTATTCAAGGATCAAGAAAAATAATGCGAAGATCGAAAGTACTACGCAGATGCTTTTTATATTGATTACGAAGTTTATCCATAATGAATACAGGCCCTGACACTTATTGGATGATTGTAGTTTATTTTGACAAGGTGACAAGGATTGATGAGGTGTTCTTTTGAATAACTAGTATTACATTCTTTGTCACAGAGCTTTTAACTCATTTAAAATGCCAGGAAAATACATTGGTTTTCCTCGCGCTGACGGCATTCCATTTACGATATGAATATACGCAATAAAGACTGTTGATGTTCGGCGTTCGCCAAATATGTCAACTTGTCCAGACCTAATGTGTAGACGAGCAAAAACTTGAAGACCCTAATTGAAACTATTCAAATTGCCTCGAGATGAATTCGGCACGATGTTGGCAAACAATAAAAAGCCTGAGGATATGCCATAAACACAATTTTGGGGCACAAAAACTTGAAAGGATTATCTTAACAATATTTCATTGGAACCTTACGATTTTTTTCATTCAATTGGATATTCCAAAAGCGTATTTTGATAAACAAGTAAAGTAGGAAATCAATAGTCACTAAAAAGATACAGAATTCAGAGTGTACATTACGGATGCAATATTCAAATCAATCACAGCATGTCACAAGTGTAATAAGTTTCAATAGAGAATACTGAGGAGGGCAATATAGGACGAATCCATTAAATTATTGTAATGGCAGTTAACACGACTCAAGTCAGCAGGAAGATTGGAACGTGGAACGCATATGCAGCATGTGGACATTAGAAACCGTCGACCTGATTGTCGATGACCCTACAGCTGTCAACGTGCATACTGATTAACAAATAGTAAACACAAATAGATTTGAAGCCGAATATACCAAGTGACATAAGAAAGTTAATTCCGTGAAGCCTGTTTTATGGTAAGAAGTGGCAAGGTTATCTGAGATAGAAGAGATAAACGTTTGATAACGAATGATAATGATCCATGTTTAGTTTGATCTCACGAGTACGCACGATACATTAAAGGATCGTTAGTTTCAATTGAAGAATAAAGTAGAGCAAACGGAGCACTTGTGTAAATTGTAAATATATGTCGAAGACAATAAGTCGATAATAAAATAAACAGTGTTAAAGTTAACGTCCGATAATAAAAATAAACGCAATAAAACGTCACATTTGAATGACTTCAGCTGGCCAAAAATATCACAAAGTTTCCACCGGTCGTTTCACAATCCAGAGACTGGGACGCGTCTTAGAGAAAGCGAATTTTCAAATTAAAAATTCGCGTAAGACGTCAGAGCCGCGACGCGGGCGCATGCGGCGAGCCTGCCAAAACAACTGACGGTGCCGCTTCGTCTCGCTGACCAGTTGGGTCACTGTCGAGTGCAATGCAAATAACTTTTTTTGGAAAAAATAAAAATACTTGGGAGTTAAATTATCGGTGGAACACAGTTCACTTTGAAGTGACATGATGTATTTAATGCGGTCTCCGAGTGGAAATGCAAACAAAGAATGTTTCTGCTCATAAAGGTTTATACCAATTAAGCGGTTATGCTGCAGGAATGATAATGAACTTATGCAAATGCCGGAAGCTAAATCCGTTCGCGGTATAATTATAATTCAAAATCGCACTTGAAATGTGAATGTACGGATTCAATTAGACAGATGATACTGTTGCAGCGATTCTGTTCTAAGTTTCGTGTGAAATTCAGTGTTATTATGGTAATGAAAGTTTTTAATAAGCATCTGTTCCTTGATAGAAGATTCTCACGAATTTTATGGTAGTGTGGTTTGGCTAATTAAAAGGATCGATTCATCTCACCGCTTTATTTCTTATTCAAGTGCTTCTAAAGTAACCAAAATGCTACCATTTGATACACGGAACAAACAAATTAAAATTCTGTGCTAAAAAATAACCGTTACTGCCCAACTGTAACAGATATCGCACGACACGTGGAATATGGCATACATAGATAGGTAAAGTCCTGTAGTAAATAAGCAATCCCTAAAAGTAGACGAAGAAATTCGCATAGTATCGGAAACGAATTCTACAGCGAAATATAAACAGGCGAGTATTAATATATAAATTAAAGCTCCCTCAGCGACAGTTATGTGAGAACTCATCGCTAGTTTTTGGTCAGTTGCATTTGTCCAGCGCTCGCGTCAGACCGCGGGGGCCAAATTTTATAATTAGATTTCGCACTAACGCCAAACTTTATGTGGAGCACTTTCATAACGCGCTGGCAACGTTTGACTGGTCAGTTCAATGCCATTATTATTTGTTTTAATAATCTGTAGACAATTAGGACGGGAAGTGTAAATAGATAAGTAAATGAAAACGTTGAATGAACTTTGATACAAGTCCACAAAGATAACACAACGAATAGGAGAAAGGTGGCAAAATAACCCTTTCATTTCATTGTAAACATTTTAAGATGTAATAAACATATAGTTTTACATGGTTGAACATCTTTAATTCCAGAGATATTATGTAGCACGGCACTGAGATAAAAAAAAGTTATCCATTTTGTCTATATTATTTATCAAACAAATATATAAAAAAATTGTACCCACATAAACCTTCTTAAATTAAGAGGTACAATAAAACTTAAGAGCGCTAATTATTTGAGTTTCAAACGTAGTTATAACGTTTTGCCAAATTAATTTGCTGTATAGTGCTATTTAATCGTAATACTTTTCTAGTCTGGTTGCTGTGCGAGAATTATACAAAATTCGTATTATAACAATACATAGTAAATCATAAAAGCAATTACATTCTAACTGCGATACGTTTAGTAACAGAGTAAGCACAGTGAATAGTATAAAATCAGTATTATATTATAACATAATAAGACAATCCACGGCAAATAAACTATTTGTGACGTATTAACATTTAAAATATCTGGATTGATAATAAATAATATACTCACTTTTTGATAATTATATGCGATTACCTATTATGGTTTAAGAGATTATGATTATTAAGGTAGAGCAAACATCGTCATAAAAATAACAAACGCTCTCCTTAACTTTTAAATTTTCTTGAATTTTATTATTTGTTGTTAAAGCGACAATAGAAGTACACACTCATGAGACACAGCCGAATGACAGACAAACTGACAGACAGACCGATTATAAGTTAACTCTTTATAGGACAATAAAATGCTCCTTAGTCTCATTGTCTCCTTCATGCAAATTATTTAAATAAAAGTACAAACAACACCACTTCCCAAGTGGTTATTTTTAGTACTGCCAGATTTTATAATTTCCCAACAAAGGGATAATCCCACTAAATTTATAAATACGCGAAAGTTTGTGTGTGTGTTAGTTTGTTACTCCTTCACGCTGTAACGGCTATACAGGTTTGGATGAATTTGGGAATGGAGATAGCGAATACCCTGGATTAACACATAAAAAGTAGCCTACGTTCTCGGGGGAATATTGTCAATCGATGTCTAAGCGGACGAAGTCGCTGGCAGAAGCTAGTCTTAGTATAATTTCTTTGGTTTTCTATCCAACAAAATACCACAGGGTGTACAGGCTTTTACCAGGTCCGTATACACCGTGTATTCCGCCGATGCGCGTGCGCAGATAAGTCCGATCCCGCGTTGCGTCACGACCGCAAACTGGTTTGACCAATGGGTAACATTACACCGCACTTGCGATGTACTTATTGCATTCTCCTTGCAATGGAGATGAAGTGCACGTTGTGCATGCTCAGAAGAACCAAGCCATAAGTACAAACTAATTTAAATTAATTTAAGCTTTGTTAACTAGTGTAAAGTTTGAAATTAGCATATATTTTATTCAAAGTTATTACTTTTACGCTACTTTACTGAAAACGTTGTTCTATTTACATGGTCAGTTTATTAGGTCCAATAAGGAAGGTACTCAGTAAAAGTATTTAATGTGAATAGTAAAAAACTTAATTTATATAGTTCTAGTACTTAATAATTGTAAATTGTAGGATAATTAAGTTAAGTTACAATTATGATATGATTTTTAAGGTATTTTTCATGACTTTTGAAGAATTTGTTATGTTATTTTATTCACATACGCTTTTGTAATTGGTTACTGAATATGTTTAACAACTCCCTAATTGTACAATCTAGAACAGACGTTGTACCTACTAACATAAATCGTACCAATCTTAAATTAAGCACTATAGACAGCGATTAACATAATTGTGTTCAGAAATAATTGTTTAGATAGGTATTTGGAAAACATCCAATACTCTACAAAATATCTGCACTTAGCGGTGAACGAACCAGGAATCGTTTGCTCGTAGGCAGTTCACTTCCAACTCAGCAAACTCTTTTTATATTCCTCTGGAGGATGCCATCGATTTTGTACGTTTAGAATTAGTATGTATGTATGAAAACACTTCATTGTACTAAAACACCATTACAATACACAAACATTAAAATTACAGAAATAAAAGTAGTACAACGACGAACCTATCCCTTTAAGGGACCTCTTCCAGTTAAGCTTACGGCCCGTGAGAAAAAATAAATGTAGCAAACAATACACAAATATTAAAGTAAAAAAATATAGACAAGTTTTCCAAAATCCTTTCGGTGCGCTCCTAGGCTATCTGAGGAATATTCCCTCTAAATACAACTACTAATAACTGCTTTAACAACTTATATACTTACAACGTATAAGGGAATAAACATTCGAATTTTAATTTGAATATCAAGTCCCTAGATTCAGCGGTTTAGGCTATGGGTTATCATCAGTCATGGAACACATTTACTATGCTGCAAACAAAATACACATGTTTATAACAACTTGTGATGTTTAGAACGACCCATCAAAGTATCAAGTCAACTCAGTCACCAGTCATAAGACTTGCAGCCATTCCAAGGCAATACCAAGTAAGCCTCAACCCGCAACCTTTTAGCATCCGAGGCTATATATAATACGCGTGCGAGTCCGACCTCCTTCCGTGACCGCATAAGGCTAGGGTTTGAACCTACCGAGTAAGGCATCGAGGACTGGAAACGGAAAGGCGAGTGTTAACCTAGTTTGTTCTGGAAACGAGGCTTTGGCTTCTCAACTTTGTAGGCGTCGTATTTAGAATTAACTTTTAAAATGGTAGTTTGACCTATGGCGTTACTTCACAGAATATCACATTCGCAAAACATCATATACGAATAACATCATATATGCATAACATCATACTACCAAAACACGACATTAGCAAAACATGATATTTACAAATAGTCGGGTTTGGTTAGAATCATAGGTAGGTTTAGGTTATGATAGATTTACGTTAGGTCCGGAGGGCCAACCTACCCAGAAAGAAATAGAGCTCCGCGGCAGCAGAGCTCCGTCAACACTGTCTAATTCATGTCTTACAAATAATGATGTTTTGCTAATGTGATGTTTTGCTACTATGATGATTTGTGAATGTCATGTTTTGCGAATATTATGTTTTGCTTTTATGGTATTTTTGAGAATACAAATACAAACAGAATAACATTTTTTTTATGTAAGCAACGTATAATTCAAATGAGAATGACATACACTGCGATTAACCACGGGACTGTTAAAGTAAAAGTATTAAAACAGTAGAAAATAAATAAATCAGGGATTTAAATAATCTGCCTGGTTTTACATTTAGCAATTTCAAGTACAAATGCGACAAGATTATTAATCAAACATACATCTGTATATGATAATACAGCCCAAAGACCTCGTTTCTGATAGTCACTGCCGCTAAAGTAAAAATATACAAATTATTATTTAAGTTAATAAACACGTCTAACATTCGATATCCCGCGCAATATAAGCAACTCAAGTGACAGGCGCCCGAGGCGCCACTGCCGCATATTTAATTTCCGCCGTCAAACATAGATGGCGCTGTCAACAGATCTAATAAACGTTTGCGCCGGAAGCACAAATCCAATTTCTCGCACCAGTAAATATGGAACAGATTTGGTGATTCGAAAGAAAAAATTGGATGATTTTGGAGTACGTTTGTTTAAGTGCGAGAGTGGATATGAGTGGATACCAATGGATATGTTTTCAATTTTGTTAGAAATGTATGCTTTGTTTAGGCGCTTTCATTAGATTACTTTTCTTGGGTAGACTCGCAGACAGAAGATTACGTAAATAGTACCTAAATCAGAATCATCCAAAGAGACGATCGTGCTGAGATTTATAAGAATTGGTATCCGAGACAGTTCTTACACTAAAGACATTAAAATAATACAAGTGCCAAGTGATGCCGTATTATTCTATACTTTTCTCTAGAAATGATGTATATGATTATGGAAAAAAAAACCTGACGATAACGCTAAAATATTATTAAATGCAGAAACAACGTTGGTTTTTAATTTGTAATGTAGTGGTAATACAGTAGCAGCCTATCAGTTTATGTCGAAAAATAACTACTTTTCCTCGTCATTAATCACTATGAAATTGACATTTACCTTAACTTAAACGTCAACGAATAGAAGTGACAAGGGAAAGAACGTATAGACCTTAAAGTGCGCCAAAGGTCGATGTGACTGGCATTTGCCGTGCTTTTTATAGCCCTGTCATTTGGGTAAAAATAGGCACGTCCCGCCCTTGTTCTATCTGGCATGGTAGAAGGAACGTCCGTGACATTAGCATCCCTTAGTTACCGGTGAACATTCAGTTATATAAGACTATTCACTCCCCTTTTAGAAATTGTGGAATGAGTCAAAATTAATTGACTAGGATCCTTGTTTGATAAATCTGTTTCAGAAACCGTGAGCTTTTGTTGACTTCCCTTTTTGGGAAGCAGACAATATCTGTATACCTGTTATGTAAACTGTAAACTGGATCACCATTCCATTACCTTTCTTAACCTTTTCATAAACATATGAATGAATAACTAGTAGATCGCCCTAAAATTCGCCATTTCGTAAAATTTGTACAGTCGAACTCAGAAGCAGTTGCACATACATATCTTGTCACAGCTATTAATGTAGTAAATTCAAACCACTCTCACTTTGACACGTCACCCGACATTGTACTAAAATGTGCAGTTACTTAGAGTTCAACTGTACTAGCGGCCTACATTTAATGCAATATCCATGTGTAGTTTACGAGCAAAGTTTATCTTATGACAAAATCACGCTGTAACCGTCAAATACTTTTTTATCACGTCGTAATGCCTCTAATTTCGAGGTCCACACGTCCACATTAGGCTATTTCCTGAGGGTCCTCATAAACCACACTCGGTTCATCTAAGCCCATAACAAACGGAAAGTATGTGGAAAACTGCGGCAACTGGCGCGGTGTAACGATGACACAGCAATAAGGAGGATTTGCGCTGAGCAGGTGATAGATGGAACGCGCATCTTTGATATTGGTTTAGGATGGAAGTTTCCTTACGGAAGCGAGGGGGTTTAGGTAGATTTGGAGGCAGCATGAAATATTAAATGTCTGTAGAATTTAAGTGAAAAGTAATTATTTGGGTCTACCAGTTTAGAACGGTAACTACCGTTATTAAAATGCGAAATCTATCTTTTTAGCAACAATAGCTGCTGCAAAGTCATACCCTTCAACCTTTGAACGGTACAAAGGAAGAAAATTTCTTTTGAGATATGATTTGAATTTGTTACTTTTTAATTAAGAAACCATACATAATTTCCGAGTAGACGTATGTTAAAGGTGTTCCTTGCAAACTCTACATTTTAAAATTAGAATCCCTGTTCCAAGTTTTAGTGTTATTATCTAAATAATTTACGTACAATGAAAGCAGTGATCGACTAGTACAAACTCCTTCAAAGAAAACAAAACGAGCCTAATGTTTTCCGAAAAGCTTTTAACGATGTCTACAAAGTAAAATCACCTGCAAACATAATAAATCAATCACTTTTCGATTACAATGCCAAAGGTTGGCGACGGACGAAAACAAGGGGTGATTAAGGCTATCTCCAGGGGAGGCAATCTGGGCCGTGGCCTGTCAATATTAACTTTTCCTTTGCTAATCAACTGTTACAAGATAAACTTTAGGTAATAGTCTAATTTTAGAATAACGTTGTAAACGTTTCACGCAAATCCGGCAATTTAATATTTTCGCGTAGAGGCGTGGAACGGTAATTATTTTAACACTCCCCGCCGGAAAACGACAAAGTGTAATTTACGAGAGTAATAAAATTTCGGGTGTAAAAACGCGAAACAGAAACATTTATTTAACAAACTGGGTTTTGCTTCTGGTTTTTTTTTAAGAACGATTTCCAGGTCAAATGTCGATAATTTCACACGTTATCAATACACTCGAAACTTGAACAGTTTTGTACGGAAGTGACAACGCCCATTCATAGTGTAAGACAAGGAAACGAACAAAACAATACACATATTATTTTTTATTACAATGAACGCATAGATGCTCAAGTCAAATTGTGTTTTAAATGGAACTGGAGACCCATGGAGTCTAGAGACAACATGTTCAAAACTACAACCTCATTTAGGAGTCTACGTAGATCAAAAGTATCAAGTCGTGACAGAATTAAGATTAACATAATAAACACCTACCATAATTTTGGCAAACTTTATATAGCAATTTAATAATTTCGTAACGCCCTAAATAAGTGTGAGAGTAGAATTATTTTGTTATGTAAACGCAAGGTGTTTCCCGCTGTCACGCGACGCTGATAAGAATCGACCTCCGCAGTAGTAGAGATTTGTCACGATATCTTATTAGCGGGTAATCTATTTGTTTATCATCAGTTACTACAAACTTTATAAGCTACAAATAATATAAGTAGCTGCACACTTTAGTGCCCTGTCGCTTCAACGTCTTTGACAGATTAATGCAGCGTTACAAACATAACGTTGAAGTGACAAAGAATTAAATTGTGCTGTTATTTAAGCTATACACACGAGGTACAATGTATTACTGTATCTCATATTTTCTTAGCACCTACAGTGTTTAATCGTTGCTAAAACTGTGCGTTCGCGTTGTGGACACCCTTTGAGTGAATAAAGATGTGTGGTCATGTGGTGGTACTGAAGCACTTTGAAATCTCTAATGTTCTTTTCCTCTTACACCTTATTTGTTACTAGATCCATCGCAATATTTTTCATTGTGAGAGTCCGATGGCGAGTCTGCATACAAAATGTACACAATTGTTCCACTTTGAAGCCGATTGCGATTGCGAGTGCGTTAGGCAATAGCGACGCAGGAGAGGAGGCAGAGCTAAACAAGCTTTAGTCCAAGTACAGTCGAGTACATAAATGTGTCCACTTTTGTACCTTGTCACTTTAATCGCTGGGACCCTTCATATATGGCATTTTACTTGACTGTACGACAAAATAATGGTAGGTCAAATTGTTAACTTTAAGGTAGAGATGGGATATTAGGAAATAACCTCGTGTGTATATCCGTTTGCTCGTGACGCCTTAATGCGTGCCCAATGTCAGTCTTATCGAGATTATGTCAGGGATATGGAGTACAACGTTTTGTCACCTTTAATGGTCTGTTGACACTTTGGGTTAAGGTCGGTCGAGACAAAAGTCAAAGCTGTAATCAATCTTTCACTATTTCTTCTTCTTCTTTATTTGTTGTTACAAACACTTATAAAGATACAAAGTTGCATATAAATATTGGTTGGTTATAAGCAAACACTGGATTGACGGGGGCAAAAATGTACCAGTGCTAATGATTCATTATATGTCGACTAAGTTTATCGACATCGATAAAATGCAATTTTTTATCATCATCATCATAAGTAATGGCAATGTTTGAATTCCTTTTAATTATGTGCAAACCTCTTTCATTTATACTTATCGCAATATCTGACAGTGACTTTGGACTCGAGTTGTTAAATAAAAAAATCCTTCATCACAACAATCTTCTTTAGCATTCCGACGAATTGAGCACCTTTTGGTTTTTTAAGTAGGTTAAAAATGCTTCGAAAGAAAAAAATATCGTTTATCTTCATGGAAAGCTGATCATTCGGATTTAGAAAATAAAGGGACGACTTACTTTTGCAGAAAATGTAAGATCCATATGTCACGAAAAGGTTGTGGATACACTTAGTCGACATTTAATGAATCACTAGCACTGGTGCATTTTTGGCCACGTCAATCCGGTGTATTCCGGTTATAAGGCATTATAGTCACCCCTCTGTATCAAAATAAGGGCGAGATATCTCTACTTGGCACGGTGCCCTTGACAATGCTATTGATTACGACTGCCCCATCAAATTTATTTATGGGGATACCACTGTATTGGTTCGAAAACGACGAAACAATGTACTTATTTAGCGAGAGAACAAAATAAGGAGAGAGAAAAACGAACGCTAAAACATGTATCAAGGACTGTAAGATACCAAAACTTTCAAACCACTTTGCTGTAGAGTTTTAGTACAACAGGTATCAAATAATTTACACCTAAAAAGAAAAAAGCCCAATGCCATTACAAGCGATCTATCAAACAGACTCCCTACACACAACAAATCTTTTGTACCAGAGCTCAGTAAAAGCGCCCTGCGTTTCAAGTCTCTAACAACCTTTGCAGGCTTCAACAGATTCAATGCCAAGAACTCAATTTGATCTCCATTCTGTATGGAAATCAGGAGGCCTGGCAATTTATGTTTCGCGAACGCAGCACTTCTGTCCGCGACAATAGTTTTTCAAGGGCCACTAGACTGATGGATAGCGCAAAGGGACAAAGTTGCAAGGTCTGAGCGTTGACGTTGAGAGGGCTATTTTTATTCTAGCTTGGTGATTTAGAAATCAGGGTGTTTGGGAAGCGAAAGATGAATAACCAAAAATCTATAATTCAATTATTTTTAAAGAGACCCTAACGGAGACTTTTCTAGTTCAAACAACAACAACATGATGTTGTGTGGAACAACATTGTGGAATGCAGTAAATGTTTGAGCATTTAGAATGTTAAGAGTCGTGACACTCATGTCAAGAAAAATGTATTACATGAGATCATCATGTTCGACATTTTATCGATTTTCCGTTAATACCTAACCCCAGTTACCCGAATTTACCAACAATTAAATAGATGTTTCGCTTTCAATCCATTGTATAAGGTGACTAAGACAACCCTCAAAATATTTTGTTACGCAAAATGAAAGATCTTTTAAGTTTGAAAAGGTTTTTTTTAAATAGAAAGTTAGTTAAACTGTGATCGGTCTTAGCTTAGTTTGATAAAAATGGACTAGGCATCTCAAAAGTTAATAGCTTTGAAAGGTGTTGCAATCAGTTCCTATAGTAAAAATGTATATATATAGTACTCACGTTGATCCTATTCTTAGCTCTTTCTATTGCTTTGGAATCTTCTTTTTCGGGGCTCAGTCGGCACACGCGCGCGCGCCAGTCGTTGGCTCCCGCCGCTTGGAGAGCAGCTAGCCTGGAATCAAACGACAACGTTAAATCACATCTTTACACAGTGTAAACCAAAGTCACTTACCACCGTATGTCCCTCCGTATGTACTCTTAGATCTATTAAACTACGCAACAGATTTTAATGCGGTTTTCATCAATATATAGAGGGATTCAAGAGGAAGGTTTTTATGTATAACAAATTCTGTATTATGTACGAGTGTTACGTAAAACTCACATAAACCCAAGCGAAGCTAGGCCACATTGCAATATGTGTATGGGCGAATATAGGTTAGGCGACTAATGTCTATATTGAAAAATGATGAGGTATAAAAATTTCGACACCTTATATAATGTCTAAGAATAACTAAGACCAGAATTATGTTTGTCGATGTTTAAAAATGTCAACGTACAACATTGACCATCTGATTTTTGTCGAAGTATAAAAATGACGACAGGTAGGTTTAGGTTATATGTTAGTTTTGCAACAGGCCCGGAGGGCCAAACCCACGTGTCAGCGGAGCTCCGTCGACACTCTTATTTCAAATCAATTAGACAGTGTCGACGGAGCTCCTATTTCTGGGTGGTTTGGCCCTCCGGGCCTGCTACAAAACTAACATAACTTAAACCTACCTAGCCCTTGTTCCACCTATCCCTTATTATACGTCCTCGTCTTAATTCCATTTCGACATTATTATACTTTGTATTTTTTTCATTTCATCTTTATTAGTAAGTAATCATCATTTTTATACTTCGACTTTTTTATGTTTGGAAAATCGGCATTATTAAACCTCGTCAATTTTCAATATAGACATTAGTCGCCTAATGCACATTAACATAACTATTTGAAAAACATTAATAGCTCGGTAATGCTCACAGCTTCGGGTAGACTTACTTAAGTTACATACTTCGGAAAACATATAAGGGCAAGACGACAACGCTCAAGCATCTACACTAAATTTCATCAATGTCGGTTTCTAGCGGTGAAGCCTAAGAATAAAAGGTAAGCATAAGAAACAAACGCTGTCACAGACATCACGTCACGTTCGTATTTGCATTATTAGAAGGAATTGCTTAAATCACCATGTTACACTCAAAATATATCGAAACTTTTGCATTATGGCACACTAAGGTTAGGTTCAATAAAGCACTGACAAAATAGGACTAATGATCCATCTATCTATTGATCCAACCACAACTGCAGATTAGTCTTAATCATTAACAGTATTAAATCATTTCAGACTATAAGCTTAAGCATAAGCTTCTGTTCATGAGAATAATCGCATGCTTGTTAGCAGGATAATGATCACATATGATACCATAACAAGTCCGCTACCTGACTTACCGTTTATTATCGCTCTTGTAATTGTTTCAAAGGTTAAGATAGCCCGGAAGTTACTTTATCTTATCAATTTAAAGCTTTTGTTATGGATGGAAGGGAAAGTTTGTGAAATATTCCTATTGTTCAATTTTGTATTTACTGTGAATAAGGATCATTGGGTTAATCCCAATTAGCTTAAGCCTAATGGAATGTGGATAGAACACAATAACTTATCGTTTTTATGAAAATACATAGATTGTTTATTATTGTGTTAGTGTAAAATCTTCATTACAGTATTCCCAGCTTGTTAATAGGTTTCGGCTGGCTATCGCTATCACGCTTGCACTCGCAACTGACAGTCTATTTCTCACTCGTGTGTCATAGAAAAACGAAGATAGCCGATTGCTAATGAAGAAAATGGTAGCACTGTACTATTCTTTAAACTATCACAAAACTCCATTTACTTCTTCCGTGCAAAAACACTTCAAAATAAGAAGAATTTACTCTTTGAATTTCTTCAACACGTCTCATTATCCTAAAACCATTTAAACTTAATGGTATATGTAATCATACACACTATACATATAGGTATTATGTAATGTCAATGACCTTAAGGAAGATACGGGAACGGGTGGAAGGAAGCGATTAGAATAATTTATGTAGCGATTACTGGACGGAGGATTCCCAGTCATTTTCCTACACATTTAAGTTTAAATCGACTTATTACTCGTAACTAAGCTTATTATTTAATCTGAGGTTACCAGTGAACGTATTGATTATTGCTTTTTAAGCCCCTACGCAGAAAGCGGGGTTGAAGTTTGACCGCTATGTGTCTGTCTATGGCTCTAGCTCTTAAGCGGGTGAACCGATTTGGATTCGGTTTTTTTTAAATTGAAAGTCGGCTTTCTAGTGGTGGTTCTTGGCAAGGTTTCATGACATTCGGTTGGGCCGTTGAAGATATATTAGCTCTGTTTTTTTTTATCTGTTTAACAGAATTACGCTTAGTTTGTCCTAATGCTAATGGGTGACTACACGGGCGTTTCAAACGCCGTCAGTCCCCTGTTATAAATAATGAAACAATGAGCTACACCAAGCAAATCTCTTTCACACAGAGTTATACTGTTATGGTAATTCTTGCCACAATTGAACGAATTTTAAGTATATTATCGCCTATTTCTTAAATACTTAGGACAGCGGACTGAAGCGGTTGAAACGCCCGTGGAATCACCCAATAAATCTTAGCGTTCACTTGCACCGGGCATTACAGGTAAAATCTACGACTACATACTACATACTCGTAAGCATTCTAGGGAATCAAATGAAAATGCTTTGGGGTTCATGCAGAGGCTGCCAAGTCAGATATGGTTTGATGATTTATTTAAATTTAAGTGATCACCATGCATAGGCCACAATAGTGGTATGTACTTAATATTACAAAGTCTCAGTAAAGTTATTACGGATTACAGAAGATTTAATTATCATGTTTCTTATTTGACGTAATTTACATCCAAGCCTACGATGGCATCAATGCGAAATAATCTTCGACATTCTGATCAAAGTTTTGTCTCGGTTATTGGGATAGTTCGAGGTTGCTATACCAAGAACTCCAAATAGGGTTAATTTCATAAGAGAATAATGTGGCTGGGCACTGTAATGTTGTTTAGGTTCATTGCCAGCGACACGTTTAGCATGTTATAATTGTGTAGATTCGCTAGTTAGTGGCCACTAATGTATTTGTTTACCTTTCGGCGATCGTGCCTCCTCGGTGCGGCATCTCGGCATGCGTGGCACTCCGTTGCACGCCGCCGCTGAACCTGCAAACAAACAAACAAACACGATATAAAACACATCGTCTATAACAAATTATGGACACAAGTATGTTATAGAAATTTACGTTTTCGAAACGTAATAATTACAAGAGCTGGTGTAAAATCACCAACGCACATATATGTTTTCTGGCATATCTAATTTGCAAAAATAAGACTAGAAATGCAGTATATGAGTTTCAAAACCACTAGTTAAGTACGGCAGGAGAGTAAACTGACTTGTATTCAAAGATCGCGGCTTCAATTCTTGTCAATGTACATTATGAAACGAGGTACCTGGTTCTAGAACAGTTATTTAAAAAAAAACAGTGGACCATCGAATCTAATATCTATGCTTTCACTATGGGTACTAAGACAACGATACAGGACACACACACTTGAGAAATTAAGTCCTTTTGGTCGATAATATTTTGTACTATCAGATTTCACAAGGAAATCAAAGCGTTCAAAATATTCCATTGCCCTACAAAACAGTTAGTAAAACCATCAATAATTACCTCGGTTGTTCGAACATTTCCTTAATAGACTTAAAATTAAACAGCCTTTGTTCCATCGGCCTCCGCGACAGAACGATCTCCATTTTAACACAGTAGAATTAACTTACAAAACACAAAGAATAAACACGACGGTTGCAACTAAATACTAAATCATTTTAGCGATACTATGTACACTATTCTAAATTGTAATGTTATATTTTGAGTGACGACCGGCCGTGCGGCGGTCGCAGTGACAAGTGGGTGACAGATAGTGACAGTGGGTACGCAGGTTCGATTTCGGATGCGTTCGGTCCGCCGGGTGATAAAGTGCCGGGCACTGGTGTTTACTGTGTAAAGAGGACGTTATCCTGTTGGTCTAATTATAGGCAACTAAAGTTTCCTGATTGGTCAGTTGGGTTTAGCTGGTAATACGTAATATAACAGTAATTAATAAATGTTTTTGTATTAGTTAATAACTTATGTAAACATGTCTTAAAAATGCGGGATAAGTGTAAATAAAAAATGATGCACCAGTAGGTGCTCTGTTCCAATCGGTAAAACTATATTGGTTTTCACATGTTTTTGTATGGTCAACATTACCTATTATTTACTTGACAGTAATAATGGCGTTAGGGATAAATACAATACGATAACATGTCAAAAGCAAAGTTTACCCGAGTAGAAACCCAGCTCTTGTTAAAATAAATAGAGATCTTATAAGTTATAGTATAGATAATGCTCGCATAGACGTCACTGTAATAGGACTTGCCCACCGAACAGGTAAAAATATGTTTTTTTTTTTAATCCGGTAGTCATTAAAAATCTTAATTTAACAATTTTGGCAGTGCAATCGATAAACTAGATAAACAAAATAATCAAAATTGGGCTTAAAACTAAACACAAATTACAATTTTGAAAAAAGTAAATGTCATGGTACTCATGGTTATTTTATATAGAGCGGGTTTGGTTATTACGAGCAGCTAATGTCAAAAATATTAATACTAGTAATAAAGTGTTAGCATTGTAAAAACATGTCTAAAAGTATGTTACTACGCCGTAAAATCTAAGAAAACGATTGTAAATAATTATACCTTTACCTATATTCTTAAAGTAAGAATTCCTATATTGCTTCTCCTCAATATCATTATAAAATTTCCGTTTATAAAGAGAAAAGTGATTTTTAACTCAAAACAATTGTATAACAATAATTAAGAAGATTGGTACAAAATCATGACAATAACCTGAATAACCATATAACAACACTCAGTCGTAATAAATAGTGTTTGAGCGAGTGAAATTATCAATTGCGCACTCGAACCATAGATAGGCGCTCTGGCTCGCGCTTGTGCAGCCTAAATATCTCGGGGTGCAATAGATCACGTTTGTCCCTCAGTTAACCATCTACTATTAAAACCGCGCTCACTTACACACCAATAAATAATTTCTGCATTCAAAGAAGTTTTGAAAAAAATCATGCTTAGGTATAAAAGGATTTCCTCAAAACCATACTATTTCATTATTAGTTAAGAATAAAGAGCTTGAACGCCATCTGGTATTTTATACGTCACAGTTAACGCTTAGCTTGAAAAAATACGTTGTATGTATGACGTATGTACGTATGACGGAGTAGCAAAAACTGTTAATATTCAATATTTTTTTCACTACAAATAATTTTCAAAAATTGCATGCTTTTGAGAAAACCTCTATAAGCATATTTTTTATCCGAACTCCTTTTAAAAAACCTGTTGTCAATTCAATCACGTTTTTATAAATTCAAAACATACAAACCGTACTTTGAAAACAAAGAAGTGAACAACACGGGCAGGTACGATGAGCCTTTCGAGGGAGTCTTTAGGCGAGCGCGCCCTACGGAGGTCGCGGCGCGACTGTAGGGCGGGCGGGCGACGCGGCCACCGCTAGTACTCGATTGAAAGTCACGTCTCAATCACGTAAAGACTACGTGAGTTTACCATTAACTAAGCTCTCGAGTTGTAGGTACTAATGGGTCCTACAGACCTATACAAATACAGGGTGCCTTTTAGATGGAGGTCCGTATCAATTTGCTTTCTTACGCCCAACCTAAGTTTAGTAATAGTACATTATGATACAAGTGTGCTAAGTTGACCATTTTATACAAGGCGTTATTGTGTGCGCACGAGCGAAAGCGAGTGCGCCACAAGAAAGCCGCGTATATTATGGTCACAGGCACACGTGTTACATACGACGTTTTTCAACACACTTTCGAAAAAAAAACAAGACTCTTCATTTAGTCAAATTTTAATTAATTATTAAAACAGTTGGTAAAATTACAATTTCTTCATTTTCTTTACTTAAAGAAGACATTTTCGTTAATATTAAACTTCACAATAATTAATCCAAACTATCTTCGTCACAGCCGTCAATTATTTACGAAAAATGGCGGCTGGCGCGTTGTTTTTTTTTCTTGCCGCGATACCGATGCGCGCGCAAGGCTAAGGCGCGAACGAGATCGGCCAACAGCCAAATTTAAAATGTAATAATTCATGTTTAAAATACAAATTATAGAAAATTTTAAATGATTTTAATGAAATTGAGTTATTTTTTAGTAATAAAGCTGATTTCACCAATTTATTGAAATAAATATGTAGATAATGTTATTTGCCGCATAAAAACTGTTTGTTGCTAAGAAAAAAAAAGGTATAACCCGACTAAATTATATCGCTTCTTCTTCGTACTTACAACTTGGTACTAGGCTACAAATGTAAATTGTTTGGGTTAATAAACTAAAGGCACTTGTGCGTAATATACTGAAAAAGCACGCGTGTTTAATATCTAGGTTTATGAGCCAAAAATCGGTGGAATAAAAAGGTCGTTTTGAGCAAGTGTGTTGAAAAAGTCATAATGTAATCTTGTTTCAGTTTTCTTTGCCATTTCTACAATTTAAAAAAATCAAGTCATCCTTTCGTAGAATACCTACCATAAACATTTGTTTGTTTCGGAAGATAAAATGCCATAGATTGTTTGTTAAGCGTCTATCCCTTCTATACATATTTTTTGCGTTATAGGTAATATCTAAGTAGACATAGTTTGCTTAACAGAAATGCATGTGGCATACAGGCATGAACTGTATACCACACGCCAAGGCATTAATGTCGGTAAAGTGCCGCGCTGATTGAGCGCACTTTTCTTTGTGTAGCGGAACCTGACGTCATCTTTACGAATAAAACACCTTTTATACTGATGGCGGGATAGTGAGAACACATAGTGCAACTGCGCCGTTTAGCAGGCATGCGGAAAAGCCGGTGCAACCAAATGCAGCTTTTAACGGCTTCGTTGGCAGTGGATGCAATTAATCGTAATGCAAACCGGTGGATTACATTACGGCACTACGTTTAATTCCACAGTTCATATTACAGGAATTGTCAGGAACAAGAGAGGCTGAAATAATTGTTGATGAGAGAAATTAAGCCCTAACGTTTCCGGGAAAGGCTGGTTTTGGAATATCCAAAATAATTAATTAGAGACACTATGGAGGACCGTTAAATGACGCTAGTTTTAATGAAAGCATTATTTTTACACAATTACTCTTTTATTGCAACTGCATTATATTAAACAGGAAGTGCAGCTTTCTTAATTATAACTAAATTTAAATATAACTAAAGCTAGTAAACTGAATTGATGGCCCAAATAAAAGCGAACGTATCTATAGTTTCGAGGTGCTATCAATTTTGAATTTACATTGAACGAAATGAAAAAGAAATTGGGATGAAAAGTACATTTATGGGCTTTACAGGGGCTCAAACTACATACATATTTAAAAAAAAAAACATATTCGGTTCAGTGGTTTTGCTGTACTAGCGCAAAAGACACGTTTTGGCATTTTACCATAACGTGGATTTCATTGGTATTGGAAAGTGCTCTGTCTATATAAACTTAAGAGATAGGTTACAGTCGCTATTCGTTTCATTGTTTGCCGTTGAAGCTATTTTTAATTACAACTTGCATAAACTAGTAGGTACTTGCTTTTCTTCATATTATCGTATTGTATTTAGGACCAGCCTCGTTGCCATATAACTTTATATGTCATCATATTTTTTTTCTTGAAATTATATAAAATAATATTTTTAAAATTACACTTTGTTGTAGTATTTCCCATCATATAGGGAATGTATACCTCCCATTATTTGTAAGACAATATTTATACTATTCGACTATTTAATAAAATAAAATTACCTATTGAATGTTGCGAATCAATATTAATTTATTGATTCACATCAAAATTATTCAAGGTACACTTCATAGTTTACATAAATGCCAATCCAACTTAAGAGGGTGTCGATTGTTGAACATTCAAGGGGGGTGCAAACCAGGAAGTGCTGTACAGTCAGCTAGTTGTGGGTAAACAAAGGGCCGGCACGTTTACAGAACATAAATACCGCTGAGTGTACGCGACACGCCGGGGTACTCGATTTAATGGACGAATTATTTATCATAGTCACTCATATTGATAAATATATTGGTGTGTAATATTAACAAGAATAAGAAATATACTAATAATTGAGACCTTTTTATGATTTCTTGCACAAAGCACGGGAAATTACAAAAGAATATTTAAACACTAAATTATTCAGCCGTATAAATAATTTACGGGAACTTGTAAATAAAATTGTAAGTTTTTTTCGAGAATATCTCGACTTTTTATTTTCCTATTATTATACAAAAAAATGTCCAAACTAAAAAATATCCTTAACTCATTATTTTTACGCACACGTGCAGTGCTCACTTGGGTGCTTAAGGGCTTGTTCATAGTTTGTACGTACTTAAGTCTTTTAGGTATTCTTGTTATTTTTTTCCACTTAAATGACAACTGTATTTGTGATTGTTCATCAAATAAACGTGTTTTCTTTGCATATTATACATTTATTACCCTGGAAATTTTAGACGTGTGTACAACAAAATGAAAACTTAAGCATAAAGGCGTGTGTATAGTCAACCAGCATTGTTGGCAAACAAAGGAAGCGCGTTCGCGAGCTTGAACGCCCGCTGAGCGTCGGGCTGACTGTAAATTTCTGCATTCGCTACGTGTTGAAAGGGATATTAAAAACAACAATAGAAGTTTCTTTAAACATTATTAAACTTGATAAAAATACAAATAACCGAATCAATCAAGAATTGAACTTGATAACTAATAAAAGAGATACTTTCTATGGAAATTCAATACAAAGTGATTCGCTTTCATTGCTCTTGACCATATATATTAAAAACCCTTGATATAATGGCGAACCTTACTTTCAAAGCTGATAAATAAATTGCGGATTAAATTAGCTTTCTATACAAAAAGTTATAAATATAGCAAACTGAAATCACCCCTTGATTGAGTTTGCGTCGGGAGTTAAAAATACAAATTCACGCAAACTAAAAATACATGCAGGTAAGCCATCGATATTCCGATTCGACGTATTCCCCACATGCATGCATTGCATAGTGCACACACACACACAGTAACGCCTGAGACTGGGCGGAAATGGCTGAAAATCGCACACTGGTAGGGTACTTTGAACATTCGAAAGCTCAGTAGCTCTATCCCTTTCAGTTATTACCAGAGAGAAAGGTTCAGGACTAACGTTACTTCGAAGTTTCGAACTTATTATCAGAGTAGAACCTCAGGACATCGCCCGTCTAGCCGTTACGGGTACGTTAATGTGTTTAATGAATAAGTGTCCGGTTGAATAGGTTTAATCTGAGACTTAAAGAGTATTTGGAGTCGACGACCTCGCTTCCTGGTTATACATTCCATGCTGAGAACTTTACCAACAGCCATTTCTGCGTAGTTTTATGAGGAAATCTAGGAAGCTTGGCAGGGAATAAAACTTTATACTTATTTAACCAGGTTTTCCTCGCTAGGTAATGAATCGGTGTAGCATAAAATCTGACAAGCAGACGTTACCTGTCTCGGCTACGAAATCTAATTGAAGCAACGCTACGAGAACTACGCCGTAGCCCACGTATGAAATCGAGTTAGCAACAATATGGTTTTGTTAGGAAAATCAAAGATGTCTCGGTAGTGTTGTTTATTCATAGCAGCTATTGTGGCCGATGTTGACATGATAATAGCATTATTCATTAAATATTTATTTGTGTCAATCACTGTGTTATAACTAAATAACTCATACTGAATGCAGCTTTTACATTAAGACAATATTCTATAAATGCAAAAGCATGTGTTTGTATGTGCATTCCGTTGTTTCATCTACACGGTTCAACTCCCCAACCAATATGAGTTAAATTCAATACAGATAGTCAGATAGTTCATAGTCCGGACCCAGACATAAGGTACCTACTTTTTATCTGGGTAACCTATAGACATTTCCAAAAACTTTTGACCGCTCTTTCATTTGTCCAATGAACATTTTTCTCTAAACCATTAACTTTTCAAAATGTTTAAAGACATATACCTACAAAACCTGTAAGGTAGCTTACTTTTATAACAATCCAGGAAAGTTAACGGTTTCACGGTAAAATTAAAATTACGGCAAACAAACAGCGGACAAAAGTTTATCGAACTTAAAATAGGTAGTAGTCTTTTATTTAAAATACGTATCAAATAGTTCCGAGAAAATAGCACACAAAAAATGATTGTACGGACGAAGCCGCGGACAAAACCTAATAAAAAATAAATAAACAAGATGTTTCACCACTTTGAGCTCAAACTAATATACTTAATTTTCAGGTGCAATTTATTCGAGTTTATGTTGGAAATCGGGCTGGAACCCGCAGGATGTTCCGCCGCCCGGAACAGCGATACCAAACCCCTACCATGGGTTACAATTACCGTACTCGCTAGGGAGTCGAATGCTCAGTCCCTCGCACTCTATAACAATACTGCGAGGCCTGCAAGCGACAGAGCATTCGACTCGCTAGCGAGTACCCTCATTGTAACAAATGGTAAGGGTACTGAACGGCTCGACGTAACTCATCTACAAATGCTAAAATTTATGAAAAGCTGCACGAAAGGATAAAGAATTCATCTGCGGATTCGGAGCTACGATTTATGGTTTGTGGATACAATGAAAGTATGGCGAGAGAGCTGACAGGAGTAGATCGGAAGATACTCCACAGACAAGAGTAAGATCGAATTAAGAGAGACTGAGAGTTTGTTAACGTAACGCATGCTACCATCTATGGTAATATTGGTAATTACTTAGAATTGCTAGTGTGAAAATGTTTAGGAAGTAAGGTCTGGGCTTCTATTCTACGACTCATACAATTTTGTTCTTGAGCTGCGCCTCTATTGTAGGCTATAATATCCAAAACGTATTTGACCTGTTGTCACAGTCAACAGTCCAAAAACGATTTAGTTTTAGGAATAGAGGCCCATCGTATTTTCAACGTTTTGATAGCTCTTATTTTCCCGACAGTAATGGCGGCCGAGTTAAAAATAGTACATTGTGCATCAAGGGTAGTATGAAGGGAATTACTAACGAGAGTGTTAGAAGCCCGACGCCGAAGGCGGAGGGCTTTTAATGGGTTTACCATTCAATTGCCGACAGACTTTTAATCGAATATTATTTCAAAGACAACGTTTCAAGTATTTTCATTTCATCGACAAGTCATTGCGTCGTGGACTCGATACTAGGTAATTTGAACCGAGGTCTTTTAATTAGTATTTGACATATTTCAATAAAATTCATGTCATGACTAATCATTTCGGGTCTTTTTAATTTGTTTTTTTTACGTGTAATTATATTTATTCCGCATAAAATTATTTGAATTGGTAATATTTTGCTATCAAAACTAAACGCAATCACTCACTCTGCGCGATTATAGCTACTTATGTTCCTAATTTATTATAATATTATGATAATAATAATAAAAGTTATTGTAATAATAGTAATGTGTCATGTTTTTGTGTTCTGAGGGGTCGCAGTTCTAACCTAACCTAACCCACTTCTGTCAACAGTTTGTTTTCTTGGGGGTCGCAGTCCTAACTTAACCTAACCTACTTTGATACACCAATAAATCTTAGTTTTATTATACATATTTTGAAAAATGTATAAATGTGCAACTGGATATATAAAATTGTATTAAAGTAATACGTCGAAGAAATGAATTGCAATGTTTTGTAGTTTTACCAATTTAGATAATTTGAAACAAATCTGCGATTAAGTAGTATTCGTTGATTAGTATTTCCACGTAAAAAGATAAATTTAAATAAATAGTAGTTGAATTAAGATAACGCCATACAATATTACGAGTAATAAAGTTTCGATGAATCGTTGTCGATGAAATAATATTCGATGAAAAGGTTGTCGACAAAACAAGGGTATACACCCTTTTAATGACTCGAGTTAGTAATCCCCTTACTGCCTGTGATACACGCAATGGTTTTCATCACATTTGCGAGGAAAAAAAACAAAGAGAAAACACTTTAACTCTGCAAAATATAAAGAAATAACTTTTGACGAACGGGAACGTAAATGGAAACGATATTTTTTTTTGTGACCTCTACCACAGATAATAACTGCGTTTAGTTTCGACCTGGATTCGAGCCAGATTTAGCCAATTTGATAAAAATGTATAATTACTAAAATTTATGATAAATGTTGATATAAACTTGAAATAGGTATAAAAATAATGAAGTTTAATGAAGCGTATAGGTTTTGTGTAATGTAAGTTAGTCTATAGCTAATTTTTAAAGATGAAATTAGAAACCGATTTAATTTCTGGCTGAAAATTAAACCTCCTTAGTCAGAAATGACGTACAAAAGAGTTGCAAATTTTAAAAAGAAAGTCATTACTCCCTAGGGATGACAAACTCGCCATAATTCCCGCGGGAACAATTTAGGCCATTGTCCTTCTGTATACAGGCATGGAATAACACCATTTACGAGCAAGTGTGATGAAAAATATATACCACATCATAACATGTCTAAAGCAATACTGTTTACCGTCGTAGAATAGATACCCCGTATTACATTTTCTTTTCGCTCTCTCTGCATATACTCGTAAATTTCTTCAGACCTTATATACAAAAGTAGATACATTAAATACTCGCTGACAATAAGTGACTTTAAACTCAAACAATCACCCAGTTCAATTCATAGTAACGAACGATACACTTATCATACTTAATAACAACGTCGATAATGTCAGTGCGTACACGTCGTGCTAATTGAATCGAGTCTGCGGGTGTCATCGGATGCATTTATAAAGCAGCGGCCTCACTGCACTTTATATTTGATGCCACGTACACATAGTGGTAATGTGTAAAGTGTGAATCACTAAACAAAATAATTCTCTACATAATCCTTCATAATCCCTCACGACACTGATGTTATTTGAGAAAACATATGAACTTACATTTTATGTAGACACCTTATTTCTTGAAAACGTCGGCATATTATAGAAAATGCCGTAAAAGATACAGAATGCATTCATTTCGTTTCGTGTTTTTTGAAGAACTGAACATACTGAATTAAACCTTCATCGGGTTCAAATCTAAAAAAATAGAATCATAATAAAATGCGTGCCAGTCTCAAAGATAGAAGTTAAAAGCTTAAATAAAACATGTACGAATTCATAATATTAGTGTGTGTAAACTACTACTAGCAATGTGCATTGCACTAGAGTACTAGACAGTTTTCGAGTGCAGTGAAACTTATCCGTGCGCTAAAGCGCTTGCATTGTCTGCAAGCAAGCCAAATACAGTTTATTTTTGATTTATTCGTCCCTTATTTTAATAAAACAATGTCGCCGCAGCTTAGGAAAATTAATAGGAAAGTTAACGAGTGGACTGATATCATTTAAACTAACGATGGTCATAAATACATCAAAAAATTACGTAGATAGTCTTCGACTGTCTGTTCCTAAGGGCACATTCTAACGTCCTATAAAACTTTGTGCATAGCAATTTAAAAAAAACAATATACAGATAAGACAAGGATCCCATACGATGAAAGCTCTTTCGCTCACCGTCACCTAAGAAAACCTCAAACCCACAAAATATGCTTTGATAACATAAGCTTAAGTTACCATCATCTCATCACCTACTGAGACAATGTCAATAACATATCCCATAACGCATTACAACATCGCAATGGAGACGTGACCGTTGCAGGGGTTGACATAATGACGGTCATTAATAACAATTGACATAGTCGACATCGCCTGTCAGTAGCATGCATTGGCGTTAATTGTTTGATAGTGAGCAGCTGTTTAATAGAGATGCATCTTAGTAACGGTTAGTTCACGGCCAGTTTGCACTACTCATTTTGAGGTGGGTCCATATTTATGAGATCTCATCGTGCCATGTTTCCGTGACCGTGTCAGTGACGCGAGTCTGTATCGGCACAGAATAAGGAATAGTACAAGTACCAGTTATGAGGACGGTATTTGCCATGTTACGATGTATTGTCGCGATGCTACCGATCCCGAGAGTATTTGCCACGCAGTCCGGTCTGATGGCACAGTAGCCAGGCCAAAAACGCGGTCTGCCACCGGTTGTAGTTCATTTGCACGTCATGATACAACAAGTTCGATTTCCCCTTGCAATATATATTATGTCAGTGACAAGTGTCAACCTTAGCGATAATTAGATCTCACAGAAACTTTTGTCAAAACTGGTAAACCACTTTCTTGGCCAACCGTACCCTATCACAAGTCACTGGCCTGATACAATCAAAATGTTAACAAGATTATTATATCTCAAGTTTAAAAATAACTATAATGATATCCATTCATAAAAAATATTTAGAATAAAAAAATATTGTTGCAGAGGAAGTTACAAAAACTCATAAAGAGTCAATCAACGAAACAGCTTATGCTAGAAACTCTCCGAATGGCGTAGACCGAACACATCAGAAATCACCACCATATTTTTTTAGTTTTTAATTAGGTAAATACCCAACGATGTCAGATATCTGTCACAATAATGCACTTTATTTCACAGACACGATCTGTCACTACACAATGGAAAAACACTAAGAACCAAACAACGACGGCAAAATTAAAGGTAGATAATATTGATAAACGATTTATTATGATAAGCTGAGAATTAATTGTATCAACACAAATAAAAGCGTTTTTTTATCACCATTTACTATCAAATTAAAGTGGTCGGATAAAATTGGAAGAAGGACGCATGTCCTTAAAACTTTCCTTCTCAAATTGAAGTTTAAAGTTACGTTAGCTCCCTTTAGTTACTTGGTCTTAGAGACCCACAGTTTCTGCTTTATTTGTTTCAAGGTCTGATTGAAAAATTTAAGTACCTAGTACTTTGAAACAAAAACCTTGCAACAAAGGATATCCTTTGCTTACTCACGGTTGACTCACATACGGAGTGCGCTAAATCTTTGTATTGTAATTTTATCGTAACCTTAATTCTGAATGATAAGACTGCCTTATCATCGCGCCATTAGGTTATTAATTAAATGCACTATCGATATCATTAGGTATCCGATTAAAGAGTAATAAAAACAAAAAGCATGTTTACTAAAAACGCAAGGTAATACATTTATACACGATTTATTTATTTATTTAAGAGCCTGTAACGTCCCACCGCTAGGCAAAGGCCTCCTTCCCTTCCTTCTTGATTATATGTATGTTTAAAATTAGGTAGGTAAAAAACAAGCTAAATATCAGGGTATACAAGGAATTCTTATGATTTTATTTACAGTGTAACTTTGACGTAGTAGTCCAAAGTGGTGTAGGAATTAAATTCCTTGACTGTACCATCTCACACAAATCCGTGCGAATGATCCGTCTAGTCCGAATCTAAGCTCAAAGCCTGTAGCATGGGTATTAGACAACGATATAAATACCTACTTAAATACGTAGAAAACTACCGAGGCTCAGAAACGAATACACGCGGTCATCACTCAAATATTAGAATATACCGGCAATCAAACCTGCTAGCTTCGTAGGCAGGATCACTACACAATGGCTAACGCGTCGTCAAAGTTAAAGCGATAGTAATAGCCAGAATACAATTAACGGGAATGCTAGAGAGTATGGGTAAGACTTTATTACATTGATCACAGGAAGCAAAGGAACTATAGATATAAGAAAACAGTGAGGTATACTACGAATAATAATAATAAGTAGCAACGTCAATAGCATACATCACGTGAACCACCCCTGTAATTTCGGCGGGTTTTATCGTTCGGAAAGCAGCGATATGCCCCGCCACTGAACAGGGGTATAAATAGCGGCTATTATTGTCGGTTAGAATAATGACAGGCCTCGATGTATTTACAGGTTTCATACGTCTATTATATTCGAACTATAGTCATGTCTGGTCTATTCAACATTTTAATGAGTAGGCTCGACATCTAATAAACATTTCAACCTGTAGAAATTTATAGTTGTTGAATAATATGATTAATTATCGCTATAGGAAATCGAATTGTTGACTCACAAATAGGTTTAGACACTTCATACGTCAAGTTGTCATAGGCCGTTTCATTCATACCAGCAGTAACCTTAAAAAATATCAAGACCATTTGGGTGGATGGATGCCTCTCCCAGCCTTAATTAAATCTGGCTAAGTTTGAGTTCGCTTGGTCTACAATGGGCTCGCATTCTCCTTAATATCTTCAAAGTAATGGTCTGGTGGTCTGCCAATACTTCTCTTACCTAAAATTCTTCAACCTACCTAGACCTCCAAAATGCAAAGCGATTTTATTATGGCAAGGAGAAAGCAAACGAGCACACAGGCCACTATCGCATGTGCAATCTTAAGACTGCCAAATACGTTGCCATCACTATGACTAAGGAAGATAATTATGTGTCTTTGATAGCAATCGCATTTACTTCACCCAAAACTCCTATCAATTTATACACGGGTTATTTATAGCGCGGGTGGTAGGACCTTGTGCAGGGTCCGTCCGGGTCACTAACACCATCTTATCCATTAACCTACCGCCAAACAGCAGTGTTCACATTATTGTGTTCCGGTTTGGGGATAAGACAGCCGTTGTAATGACTAGCATAGAGGCATTCCATCTTAGTCCTCAGGGTTGGCAACGCATTTGCAGTCTAAAGCTTGCAGTCTTGAGAATGTGAATGTCTATGGGTCACAGTTTCCACTTACCATCAGGTGTCCTGTGCGCTAGTTAGCATTCTCTAACCCATTAAAAACAAAAAATGTTCAGACATTCTTCACAAAAGCTATATCTAGTGCGCATGATTTACCTATTCACCGTGGCTATCAATTGGCGCGGATATTTCCTACGGAGCTGTCTCAGCTGTCTGAGGGACGCGTCGACACACGGCTGAATGTTATCTCACGCCTTCGCCAGAAGGCATGAAGGTACGAGTATGACGAGGGTAGCGCCATAAATGAAAATATACTTATATCAAAGGGGATTGTGTGTGTTGTCTATTATGCAATCTCTATATATGTATCATTATGATTCAGTTAGTGATTAGTGTAATGGTGCCTTGGTAAGTTGCTATCAGTTAATTTTTAAGTCGCATATTATTATTGCATTACCTTTTGAGCGTTTAAGAAAAAAAATAGCATATACAGACAAATAGTTACTAACGTACAAAATATAGACGATGATTTGTCAATTATCTTTTGAATACCTATTACCAGTGTTAATACGAATTTATAAATACCAAGTCACCGTTCATAGAATTCGAATAAAAAATTGTAACCGCAATTAAAAACTACGTCCAGTTACAGTTATTCAGTTGCTCGAGAATTGTGCAATTTTCCGGGAAAAATAACTTTTAATCGCACTTCGAACAACAGCTAACTATTTTTATGCAAACAATAACGCTACCGCTACGTATACCGACAAAATAAGGAATAACGAAAGTAAATAACCTTACGTAATCACAATATAAGTTTGAACGCTAGCAGTGCCTTGAATAATTGCAATTACCTACTCCAGATGTGCATAAATGTCACACACAATGTATTCCGCTTTCCAGCAGTTGCGAATTAGTTGGTACTCGTACATGACAATGTGGAAGTTTGTCGAGGAAGCAAGGCAGGACTCGCGTCCCAGTTGCCATTGTCAACAGTGTTCCGTACTCGTTGTGACACGATGTGTTGGAAGTTGATTGTAAAGGAATTTAAAATAATCTACATAGGTACGAGTAATAACGTTAATTTTACGGATTTAAATAAGGCATTTGCGTGCCCCAAAATCAAGATGGTTTAGAAGTGGTAGAATGAGAAATCATCTAGCCATAACCATAGTTCAAACCATCCATCTCCATATATTAATATCCCGGTGTATTAATTTGGTTGATTAAAAATTATGTTTCACATCCATTGAAGTTTTTTATTTTATGTAACATTTTTGTCACTCAAAACATATCACACGACATAAAAGAAACAAGACAAAACTCATCAAGCTAACAGGCATATGTAGACGACGTATGCTCTCATTCATCTTCCCTATCCCATATTTCAGCATCCCTTTCCCATATGCTAATATTGCGGAGTGTTAATTATCCTTCCCCAGGCCAATAACTTAGAAAGCTGCTCATTTATGCTGTAGGGTTCTTATTTTCTGCTAGTTGCCTTTATATACGGTTACGAAGGTTTCTAATCAAGGGAATTCAGGCGACCGAAAAAGGGAAGTCAGTTTCTTTGTCTGAAATGGAGGGTGCGAGTTCATTATACTTTTGCAACATTTTTATATGTACAATTTTTATTCATCTTGCAGAAAAACCTGTTATAAAATCAATTCGCTCCGACTTTTAACAATGTTTTTTTATCAACTACGAAACCAATTACAGAAACACTCAAATTCCTTTGAAGGTGCGCAGTCCTCGAAACTGCATTAAGAGAGTTTAACAAAGAGCAGGAAGCCCTAAGCCGCGTAAACCGGCAGGAAACGTGTAATGACGAGGAAAATACGGAGGGCGGTAAGCCCCGAAACATTTTATATCACAAAAATAATACGGGAACAGTGAATTCAGCAAACCGTGGCATTATCGTCTAGACGACGGAAATAAATATCGCAAGACTCTTACTCTGCTTTCTTTGTGATCCGCGAAAACAATGATTTGAAGTAAAAAATTGCAGGGGAAGCATTTTCGAAAACTAGCATAGCGAAAAATAGTAAAAAGCTAAGCTAAAACGTATATTTTATTTTAGAAAGACACAAGTCCACCGGCTATTTGAAACTTTCCTAGTCCAAAATCCCAATTGAAAAGTTTCAAAGTTAACTTCAAAATGCCGGTTTATTTTGTCTAAAACAACGTCTGGCGTCCCCTCGCCGGCGTCTTGACGGAGCACGATCGTTATTACTGAGGTATTGAAAGACGTGGTCTGTGTGTTGAACTAATGATACATTCCGACATTTCTAATGACTCCTGCCTCCCTTGCTCCATCTTAAAATTACATACAGAAACGAAATGGGAAAACGTGTTTATATCAGATAACGTATACTCGCAAAGTTGACGCCTATTGTGCATGTAAACATAATCCAAGTATTGACAACTTTTTGCTCTTAATTTTACATCAGGCGCATTAAACTCATGTAAAGTATGTGATGCGCAGCACGCCAAATTGATGCTAATTTAAGTATTAAACGACTTGTTTCCTTAATTTAGGTAATTCATGTGTGTTTATTACTACACAAATAAGTGAAACTCTTCATTCACGACTGCAAAGTACTAACTAAACATTTCGGACGACGCCGTTTTACGAGCCACAAAACAGGTCCTCAATAAACCTTAGTACGAACCCACAGAATATCCAAGACAATGCTCTTTGCATCAATAGGTACAAGCATATTCCTTTCCATGGCACGGGGTGCGTGCCTGAGCACAGGTCGCCCCGAGGCTCTTGATTAAGAGCCCCGCCATCTTGAAAATGTGGAAAAGCCGAGATTAAAAACGCAGACGTCTACTCAGACCGAGATAAGTCTGGCGCAGTCTATTAAAGTGACAGGTTATTAGGGGTTTACTTTTAAAAGAAGGCTTAAGTTTTTGTGATAGAAGCGCCCTTGTGTTTTAATTGTGAGGTGTGAGTGGGATGTTTGATGCAGGTTGGTAATGTTTTGGATTTAAATTTAATTCAGAAACTTGTTCAATTCGTTATAACTTTAAATTACTTATTTTTAATTTAAAGTACCTACTAAAAATGTTAGTATCCTTGAGTAGTTTTTGGTTTAAAATTAAAAGCATGTATAGTTTCAGTTTTTTGTACTTGTTTTTAACATTAATTGTGTAATTCGAGATTCTTACTAGAATAATAGCGATTGTGGCTTTTTCTAAGTCTCAAGATTTCTATGGTACTTATTGGATTGTTTTTTTATTGATGATTGGACAAACCAAGAACCATATCAGTGTAAACGAAAGTTTAGATATAAGTTTAATTAATAGCCGAGGTAGCTTTATTAAAGGTCTGATATGAAATGGAAAGCTGCGTAAACCGGCGGAGCGACTTGTCAGCACACGCCTGTCGGATAAGTTGATTTCTAGCGCTTCAACGGAGCTGAGCGCTGGGCGGAAAGCGCTGGCTGGCTTGCTATTACGAGCATCCACATAACTGACTACCTTGCTTCATATAAACAAGTTAATTAACGGTTTACAATACTTGAGGCCCAAAATTTGAATTATGAGTATACAGGCTGCTCAGAAATGTGATTGCTTTAAAATAGTTCTTTACCCAAAGTTTAATTTTAATTGAATTTTAGTAGCCATTAGTATTAAAAACTCTGATACGCATCCTCTCTAGTCCCCACAGATAACCACAGGATGTGGAGTAAGTAGCCTATCCTCTGCATTTTTTTTACAAAATATCTTTTACGGTACAGTCGAGTTCATAAATATGTGAACACTTTAGTACCTTGCCACTTTATTCGCTGTGACAATTCATATATGGGAGTTTAAAAATGACACATATTTATAAACTCGACTTTACCTAAAATTACTATTATTAGGTCATTTTAAACATAAATAAGAAATTAGGTACCTAATATTTTAGGACAACTTGCAGGAAAAGTTAACTCGAGTTTTATCTTTTTCGATAAATCTTTAAGCAGGCATCAGACCAACCATAACAAGCTATGCATACCCACCATTAAAAAACCTTCAACTTTAGATGTATACATGCTAGTAATAATGCATTGGAGAAAGATTGTATTGAATTTAAAATGGCGTTCGCATGACTCTTTGAAAAGCGGCCTGATTTAACCGGAAACAACAGCCTGTACACCGGACACAGGAACAAAAGGAGAGATAGCGTGGCCGGTGCCTATTATGCTGACGTTACATTAAAGCTCGGTTTATGACGTTTTGGTTGGCTGCAGTTTTATGCAGATCATATCGACACTAACAACGGGTTTGTATTTAAAACGGTATCCGATGTACTCGTAAGTCCGAAGTTTTATGTTTTATTTCCCAACTATTAAATCATTTGTCCAATAAATCATAAGGTTTTTTTTTCTAAACTGTTTATCTTTTCAAAATGATTAAATAGATATACCTACAGAACATGGATCAGCCTAAATACATTTTGTATAATAAAAGCATAAAAACCAATTCTATAATTTCATCAGGCATACGATCGAATAAATTAATAACACTCATTTGGTATAACTATAATTTTCTTGTTACCATGCATTTTTAGTCAATTTCTTCTAACTAGGTAAGGGTATGTTAGAACTGTGACCACATTATTAGAAATCAAAGCCGTAGATTTTTATATCTTTTTAATTTATGAACTCTTTAGTTTTTGAAATTATTCATACATCATGATTATTATATCTTTGGTTTATTATAGAGATCGAAATAATGCAATTTGTGTTATGTAAAATGAAAATTAGATTAGACCATTAGTTTTTTGACAGAACATGATGATTATTGTTTCAGAAAAAAAATGTTTTTATAACTTATGAACATTTGGGCAAACGAAACAGTTGGTAACTAATGCAACCTCATGTGATACACAACTATTTAAAAACACAATGTTAATATGAAATAACTAGTACGTGATTGTGCAAAATGTGGTAGAAGAGAATTTTACTATCAACATGTTTTTAGAGTTGTGGGCAATTCTTTAGCTCTGCGTACCCCACTCTGGGAATGAAGGCGTGAGTCTATGTATGTATGTAATAACTAGTGTTAGTATAAGTATAAGTAACATCACTTTCGCACGGGAATTAATAACTGAGTATTTTTAAGATAATAATTCTTATTCACTCTTTTTAGGGTTCCGTAGCCAAATGGCAAAAAACGGAACCCTTATAGATTCGTCATGTCTGTCCGTCCGTCTGTCCGTCCGTATGTCACAGCCACTTTATTCCGTAACTATAAGAGCTATACTATGGAAACTTTGTAAGTAGATGTATTCGGTGAACCGCATTAAGATTTTCATACAAAAATAGAAAAAAAACAATAATTTTTTAGGGTACTTAGGACTGAAACTCATTTTTTTTTTTCATCAAACCCATACGTGTGGGGTATCTATGGATAGGTCTTCAAAAATGATATTGAGGTTTCTAACATATTTTTTTTCTAAACTGAATAGTTTGCGCGAGAGACGCTTCCAAAGTGGAAAAATGTGTGTCCCCCGTAACTTCTAAAATAAGGGAATGATAAATGTAAAAATATTATATGATGTACTATCGAACCAACGGAACCCTGACCCACCATGGAACCTTGTCACAATGATTGACGTACGATTGTCGTATAGCTTCGTATGACAGTCCTAACGTCAATCACTGTGACAAGGTTCTATGGTGGGTCAGGGTTCCGTTGGTTCGATAGTACATTACCATGCAAACTTCCACCGAAAATTGGTTTGAACGAGATCTAATAATTAGTTTTTTTTTAAGACGTTATAAATCGTTAACCGCATTTTACTTTTCATTCAATCAACTCCAATATAATAAAGAATAAAGAAAAACATTTATTTAGATGTATAGTGTTACGGAACCCTACGTGCGCGAGTCCGACTCGCACTTGGCCGGTTTTTTTGACCTAGGGGAACTACTACTTCAATTAGTGCAAACAATCACGTCGATCCGTTCCTACGTTCGTGCGTATAATAAAAACAAAAACCCATTTATAATATAAATATACCTACTTAATATTGACAAATATGACGGTTATCATAAATATATTTTTGATATTACACCTTATCAATAGAGTACAAAGGTTTCTTATGTGATATCAAAAAAACTGAAGACTGTTTATTTATTACGGAATTACAAGAGTTCCTCCGGAAATTCTTTAAAAGATTATGCTAAAATACATAGTTAAAATGTAAGTTCGTTATCTTTACAACTGTGGTTATTGTTATGCAAATAAAAACACGTGCCTTACTTAAATCTCTTTTGGGAAATAATAACTATTTTTGTATTGTTCTTAGCTAAGCTGCATAAATAACTGTAACAATCTCTTGTATTATGTATGACAACATTATTACTTAATCCGGCATTTGAACATTTTATATCATTTTGTCATGCTTTGAGGTTCCCAAAGTCATAAAGGCCTTGCCACAAAAGCATATTCAATGTAGGTACCTACATCTTCAATTTGCGTTGACCTCCTTTTGAAGTTGTTATAAAGAGGTTTTCATTAACATTTAGTAATATCTGCTATATTTAAGTGCTGTGACCGACTAACACTACCGTAAGATGATTGCCTGTTTTTACATGTAATTGTTATTAAATTTGAGCGAGATGCAGTTTCAGCAGGATCTAACTATATAAAACAATACTAATTTGTCGCAAAATTGTCGTATTTTTTAGAGATAGAGGGAAATCAAATGAAATGTCGAATAACGCTCACGTTCCAAAGATTAAAATCAGCTTCGTTCAAACATTTTTTTGGTATTACCCAAATATTACCTAGACATAAATAAACACGCAGTTACTGGCCCTGAGATCTTCATCTTCAACCACTCCACAATTAAACATTAAAAAAGATGCAAGCACCATATGTGTGTAGTGAAGTAACGAGTCCATCTTATTTCTCTGGGTTGGCAACGCATTTGCGGTCTTAGGGTTGCAGTGTTAAGATTGTAGTCTTGAGTATGCTAATGTCATTCATCTTCTCCGTGCCATAAAACAAACGAACATTTTCTATTATATATATTATTTATTAATATTCTTAGTGAGTGGAAGGGTCGGAAGAGGGCGCCCTAGGCGTACTTTTTCGAATCAAATCGGAGAAATACTGGAAAAGGGCCGAATCTTAAGTACCCGAAACCGACGTGCGTGCATGACTCGATGTATGAATGTGGAAGAAGCGAAAGACATTTGTCAGGATCGTAGCAGGTGGAAAGAAGTCGTCTCTGCCTACCCCTCTGGGAAACAGGCGTGATTTTATGTATGTATGTATGTATGTTCTTAGTATTTCGCCCCGAACACAGACCTGTCGATATCCCCCCCTTACTGTTCGTGCTCATGTTTTTACTTAACCAACAACCTCAAACATTTGTTTCATTTCATAAAGATCGCATCAACGATACTTGAGTTATCGTCAAATTAACATACAAATACCGCTTTAGTTGACTCTAAGACTCTGACTTCGGTCGATAGTGTTTACAGTGGAAGGTTGCAGTTCTATTACTATATAATGCGATTATAACAAACATTTGGGTCAGCACTAGTGGGCTTTGATTCATACAAATGCAATTATATGCAGAGCATGTTATCAATCCGCCAACATGGATATAATTTAACGCTTCCGTTGGACTCTGCATAATATCTGATAACCCACACGTAATTTAGGATAACAGTGTGCATAAAATAAACTTGATTTATCGTTGTAACAATATGAGAACACCCTGTGGAACAGACTGTAGCTTAACAAATAAATATATAAGCGGGAGAGTATCAAATACAAGTTAGAGACAGACAGATTTAAATTCCTTGACCTAACTTAACATACTTGTAATTTGCGTTATGTGAAGTAAATCGTTAATATTTTAAAGCCCTTGTCTTAGTATAACTTTGACTATTTATATGAGTAATTAAAATAAATGTTCATGCGGCTGACAATGCGTGTCATGTTGGTATGGGACTGGATTTACATAAGTATGTATGTAAATCAGTGTGACGCAACTAACGTAGGGTCTACGAACCGCGTGTATTCTGCACCGACCCGTTTGGGAATTAATTTGTATGAGTGTACGTTTGTATGATAATTTGATATAACGAGTAGTTGGTGCTCGTTGCGTAATGGAGGTTGATTAGTCTGTACTATCAATAATTCAACTCCATCCAAGTCTTATAGATCTTAAGTTTATAAAGTTTTTACATGCAATCAGTAGGGACGAATGGCAAACAAAAGGGGAGGCAATTGCCTTGCAGTATTAACACAGGGTAAAAAAGGATATATTTTCAAACTGTACATTTAATTTAATGTTGTAATGCCATTTGGGCATGACTTACCACCTCGTGCTAATCAAGACGAAGTGACATGTTAGATTTGCAGAAAAATGTGTGTGCCGTTGGAATTGTATGTCGAGTGGTTAGAAAATTGGAGAGCTGATCTTTTGAGACCCCATCATAGGCAAAATTAAGAATAACTCTTGACTCACTTGCATGTCGTTGAATCTTACTAAACAGCTCATCAAACTTATTATCAATACGTACCTGTAACAAAAAACACATTATTAGTTACAATTATAAATATAACTCAAGTACATATTGTACAAAGTAACATGGTTTGAGGTGTATATTCGTAATCACAAGGTAGCGAGTTCACTAACTTAACTACCTAGGTACCTACTAACACTAAAGCTGAATGATTCCTGCGGTAACTAATGCTCTTACGTTAAAGCAAAACCCTTGTTAGGGAACCTGAACATTCCGGTAAATATATGTAAGAAGGGTAATGGTACAAAAGGGCCAACAGGGTCAAAGTAAGAGGTATAGGTGAGGGAAACTCGAGAGGTTATCAAGATAAGAAAGACACGACAAGAACCATTTTTGCAGAAGTTGCGATCAGGCATTCGCATACGTTATTTATTGAGTCTTTGCACAAAAACAAGTACAAATAACTAACTTAATGCCTAAAGGCATTCTCTATAAGAATATATAGATTTTTATGAATAAGACTGTCACTGGGTAGGCATTTCACAATATTAAAATCCGTGCAATATGTTGGCGATTTATAAAGAAGCCATATGCGCCTAGCGGAGGTAGCTTCACTGCAGTTCACAATTTGTGCAGAGTGCATGGCAACTGCACGCCGCAGGCTTCCTTCGTCGGTGCGATCGGTTGCAGCGTGCACTCGAATGCACCGGGGCTGACAAGGGATCGGCGTCTTTATGCATAGGTACCTATAACAACTTGATGCCCGCAAGTTAGATATAACAAAGCTATAGGTAAGGTCGAATTAAAGTAATATCTTAAGAGGCCATATTTGATGCCACACCTTCACAACAATAAAAAAGGGTGGTTTTATGTGCTTCCGAGCGAAGAACGTGAGATGGATGAGATAGAGATAGTTTGCGCACGCTTTGATTGCATCGTCCAAATTTTACTTTTAAACCAAATTTATTTTAAAAAAATGGTTTCCCAGTATGCCAAAATGGTTCACCAAAACATGCGAAAAACATGTCATGTCTGAAAAATTTAACCAAAGAGATTTTATTTCTAGTCGTGTTTTCACGTTTGAAGTGTCAAAAAAATAAGACCAAGTTCAATATATCCGTAGAACAGACAAATAGACGTTATGGTCATTGAGATCTAGATCGCGGAGCACTACCCACGAATTATAAGTTTGAAATGAATTTTGGTTGAATTGTGATATAGAATCATAACTTGAAGCAGCATAACGCTACGGGAGATAACAAACAAGTCTAACTAAAAGCAAGCTTTAAAAAATCCAACTGTCATGTACTGTTAAGTATCATGCATATATTGTTTACATTGCCAATTTCACATTTAAATAATTTTAATATAGCCTATGACACTCTAGTGGTTAAGACGAATCTGACCACGTATAATTTATTAAAATCGGTTAAAACGGTTAGTAGTTACGAGGGGATATAGAGTCGGACATATATACAGGTCAAAAACATAACCCTACTTTTGGGCTTTGCCGCAGTCGGGTACAAAGGGATTTATATGATGTATAGTTTTGTATAATACCTATTTATAATGTTATAATGACGAACTGTTAGTTAATTTAAGTCAAAGTATATCATAGAAGGTTCGATCAAGTGTATAAATAAGAGAATCCGCAAAACAAAATATCCTAAGAGCATTTATGCGTAAAATATACGTTATCTCAATTTAGGGAACAGATAAATTACCAGATTGTTTATCATTTGTATATGATAGGGAGGCAAACGAGCATGCGGGTTACCTGATCCGAGGAAATCACCGCCGAACATTAGAAAGAAAGAACAAACTGTAATTCGTGACAAACAGACAAACAAATCAACAAAATACTGACATCTGGACCTGTTGTCACGAAATGGTTCCAACTCAGCGTTATGCTGCGCTGGTCTTCCGTTGGAACTATTACCACAGGGAACTAAAGAAGGGACCGTGAAATCAAGAATTTAGTAGTACCTACTGTGCAAAACCCACGTTAGAATTCAGTGCTGGCAACACTATAGAGTTGATATACACATTCGCTAGAATGCTCGCCGAGACGAAAGTTCCGATTGGTTGTTTATTTCGTACGGTCGACTTCACAGATACATTCACACATTTGCACTTTATTTCAAAAAAAATTACACATGTCTTTGACTTCAATCTTACAACCAATGGTTACGCCGATTTTGGCGGGGATTCTAGCAAATGCTCCAGTAAATTCAAACATTTCAATTCAAACTTATCAGCACCTTTATGTTAGCCTTAAGCCAGCCTTTCTAAATGTCGGTAGTAATAAAACGAAAAGCTTAAACTAATGCAAATTGTAAACGATACCAATCCACTAGAGACCAATATGATAAAATCTTGAATAGTTTCAAAGACAAATGGATCGTAGGTACAAACGGTATCAATCAAAGGAATTAGTTTGACAAAGTCATGGTCTTAGATAGGCTTTATATTTATAGGCTTAATGATACTTAAGAAGATCTGCAGTCGCGATATAGTATGACCTTAAGTGATGGCGACTTAGGCATTGTTTTAACTTGATACTTTCTATTCTACACTATTATCGTGTTTGGTAAAAATATGTACATATTCGTATGCAAAACAGTAAATATTGTCTAGTTTTGAATGAAGACTATTGCCGTTAATTCTGTTAATTCTGATGGTAGGTACTTCTTCATGTTACTTTAATAGTTTCAGGGATATAGTATTCGTGCTATGGTAACGTTAATTAGAAGTATCATAACTTACAGGTACTTAAATGAAGACTTATTTCACTGTAGACTAACTAAAGTCAGGAATCAAAATTAGAGAACTAGCCTCTCGAACGCAAACAGCAGTGTATCGCACTGTGGTGTTCCGGTTTGGGGATAAGACAGCCGGTGTAATGACTAGCATTGAGGTATTCCATCTTAGTACTCAGGGTTGGCAATGCATTTGCTTAGGCTTGCAGTCTTGTGAATGCGAATGTCCATGGGTCAAAGTTTCCACTTACCATCAGGTGGCCTGTGCGCTCGTTTGCCTTCTCTAAGCCATAAAAAAAACTTCGAATTCCATTTTCAAAATTCTACACCGATGACATTACGAATCCGTCGACCGCGCCATTCGATCGTAGCATTCTATAATTTCCCGCCATTTTCTCTCCACCGTTATCCAACCGTTCCAAACCGTATTCCGTTGCAATACCACAAAACAGATTAGTCGTGTTCCGATTGGCCATTAGTGCAAAGCCTATTCGGAATTCAAAGCTGTTTCAGTTTATGTAACTGGTAATATTACAAATGATATTGATTGTAGGTATTAAGATGCAATTGCACGCCATTATTAGCTTTCTTACTCTTTTTTGATGTAAAAGAATGAGACGCCCGTACTGTTGACGAGCAATAATCGCTAATTAATCCCATATTCAGGCAGAAGCTACTATTTCGTAAAGATTTTCATTCAATAGTGAAAACAAAAGACAAATCTCAAAAAAAAAACAATAAGAAGCCGAACACAAAATGAATACCTACCTGCAACAAAAACGATTTTACTAATGAAAGCTGCCGCGAGCCAATGCCATCACACAAAAGACGCGTTCAAGTTTATGTCGAAACATACAAAGTTAAAGACCAATTTGCAGCATCTTATCGAATTAAAGCAACATTGTAGCCCCGCAAAGCGCCGCAGGTGCCTCGCCGCGGCAATATTCCCGGTCATAACCACCATAAATTACATCACAGGGAATCTATTAACATCCGAAAGCACCAAGCCTGCTCAACATCGCGCTACAAACGCAACGGGCATTAATAATCGACAGATAAGTATTGCGAATGCGGCCTTGGTTCCAATGTAGTTAAAAGCTACCATAAAACACGCAAACTGCCATTACAAACTTTATAACCACGCCTAAAGGACCACAATTCTGCATCCTGCTTGCATCTGGGAGGAAAATTATGACGCAATGCGGCTGAGTTAAAATGTAGTTCTTGAGAATGATTTCAGGAAAGTTTCAGGGGATATTTAAATTGGTCGGAGGGAGATAACTACAGACTTGAGTCATAGATTGCGTTAATGGTCGCTTAGCGGAGTCCGCTCGTACCTACAGTGATAAGATCAGGTATTAAACAGGTTGCAGATAAGGCAGGAGATTTGTACCTGGTTAATTTCAGACCTGAGTCATTATCTCGCATGAGTAACCTCACGCCAGGTCCGATGTGGGCTTCCCCATTGTGTGTACGGATAATTTCTGAGTAAGAGGCTTTCCGTTTCGATTTTTTTTTGTGTCCGATAGGTATCTACTACCAAATGAAGAAATAACAAGTATCAAATAACTCTGAAGTAACAGTTTGCTTCGGTATACCAAGTTGTAGGAAGACCAAATATTTGATCAACAAAGACAAGTATATTTCCTTGGCACGAGCACACTGGTTTCTCTCCAATATGGCCTGAGAGATATTTGGTTTGAGATCAAATTAAACACTGTTGAAACTTCACTTAGTAACATTCCTAAAAGTGGAACGCATAAGTTTTCCCAATGACATGAAAAACGTCTAGTCTTACCTTTTAGATCAAGCACTGAGCAATTAGAAAGTGATACAGCATATAAGGAGTATACACATGAGAAATAGAACGGACTGGACTCAAAGTAGGCTTTTTAATTTGTCGCTTAACCGCTTATGTTGCAACTTGCAACTACAGGTGTTGCTATTAACACCTTAAGACTATTAAAATTTCCATTAACACCTACAGAACCTAAGATCTTAACTTAAGGCGTTTGACCTCGTCCCTAATATAAAGTAAATGTCGTAAGGACACCGTAGGTGTCCTTTCGTAAGTCAATTTGTAATTATGGGATGTCTTTGTGCAACTACAATTGACATTATCGATTATGAAGGGTCAGGGAAAGGAGAAAGCTAAACTCTAAGGACTGGTTATGGCAGTGAAAGGGATTTGCAGACGTAACTAATTTAGTTCCACTAAAAGGTACTAAGTTCCGCCAAATTATAATAAAGTCATTAGATCATTCTAATAATTGATTTAGAAGGTTCAAATCAGTTGGAACACTGTTTTGAAGAACGCATGCAAAAACTAAACGTGTTACAAACCCAAGCCTTTTGCGTGGGCACTTAAACGTTATAGTAAGTTATAAACTATGAAATGGCAACCATGAGTAACACCAAGCATTACTTTCATACATAAAGCATGACTTCTTCACTCGTTTATCATATTGGAACCATGGGTGTTATTCTTTATGCGCGCTCGGTCGAGACAAGACTTGACCCGCGAGCGTGTGAGACTTATGTGGTGGTACGTATCTATGACCTTGGCACAGGCGACGCATGAACCTTAAAACACTTAAGGGTTAAGTTGAGCTAGTGGGTGCGACAGTCGACGGAATGACGAGCCTAAACTAAACTCAACTCAACGACACGACTAACACCTTACGATTTCATTAAAATTACTAGAACTAGTGCCAGAGCTAAATGGTTACTGCTCAACATATCACTGGTTTTCAAGCCTGTGTTAGTCTTCCGCAGGAATCATTTGGAGACAGAACACCCAAATCGGAGCCCCGCAGCGGGGCTACCCACTTCAAACATTTAAGTAAAATTTTGAGTTCGCGCTGGCGATGTGTTCCTAATAAGAATAACACTCCAGCCAGGGTTCACTTCACACCTCACCGCAGGTGGGCTGGCTGCGACGCATCGAGATATCGTCGTAATGATCAGTTACCAACATTGTTAACGGCATACATTAACTGGCCATCGTTATGCTTTCGTTGCTTTATTGCCGATGATTTCTAAGCTGTCCTTTCTTGGATAAAAGGGAAAGTGTTTATAATTGTTATGTAAACTTTTTAACACTTGGGACACTTGTTTTTAACACTAATTTTAAAATAGGTTCCTTTATTTGTAATATACTTATGATGTCATTGGACGAGTGTTAACGCCGTTTTAACCCTCGTCTTTACTCAATTTGGCAGTTATTAACAATTGATATAATATCCCTCAATTGATTGATCATTTTAATAGGAACACTCGTCGCGTCTGTTGGTCTGTAAATTATTAATGAAAAACCTCACCTAAGCGCGGTCATATCTTTATAGAAACGCAGTCGAGTGTCTATTCTAGCACCCTTGAGTAATGAGTGAGTATTAAGCATTCCCTTTACCGTTGCTGCGTTGAGGACGCCCACCTCCCAGCCTCCCACAGTCAAACCCTTTTACTTTATTCGCATACAACAACCTTGCTCTGAAATAATTGAGTATCCTGTCTAGTCATTAAGAACTTGAAATAACTACTGCTACTTGAAAAAACACTAACAAATAGTAAAATTAAAAAGACAGAAATGTAAGTTAGAGACTCGTTAATATCGTCACCAGATTACCAATCACGTGAAGATAACAAAATAACAGATCATTGTCGAAAATAAAAACTTATAGTTTCTCAAATTATTTCAACAATATAAATGACACCATAAACAATCACGTAATGATCAAACTATTCAGACACAAAACAAAACACTAAAATAATATGATTAGAATAAATTAAATACGCAATTGTTTCGTTTTGAATGGAAATCTAAAGAATATACAACAGCATAAAGCAATAGCAATTCACCTTGAACAGTAGGTACTCGTAATATTGTGCTAAACCATAAGTTAAGGCAACCTAAGTAAAATTCTTTACTAATACAAAAATGACTGTAGCACACTCGCTTCGGAAGTGAGTTTTGTTTACCTAGGTACGTGTTTGTATTCATATTTACGAATAGATGACCATCGCAAATAAGATTTTATCTTGTATCGAGACTTCGAGACGTGCGTCAATATTTTCGACACACCAGGTCATACCAAATGTGTGACTAAGAATATTTATTTCTAAATGAATGTATTTTATTCTTTGAGATGACTGATTAATTGCAATTTATCCTAATGGATCGAATTGAAAGGTATTGCTTCGTATAATTTCTGTATCTGTCCGTTGGCATCATTAGGCCGTGGTCATGCATTAAGCCCGGGAAAATGACTCGGCCATTCCCTTAACGAGCCGGTATAAATTTCGAAGACGTTACAAGAGCGTACCTTGGAGATTTATTGCCGAAGAAATTCATGCTTTTACGCAATGATTATTACCGTTTGTACGGACGTTGAGCAACTCGAAAATACTTAGGGCTATTAATTCATATAATAATTTTAAAAGGCTATATGTGGAACAGCGTGACTGTTAGGAAATCAAAGCATTCGTTAACCGTAAGTGCTCATAAATCCACACAACTTAATTCAAACATTATCTACAGAGGAAAATCGTATAGAAACATATCCGTTTGCGTAACTGGAACACATTTAATATAACAGTTCAATCATTACAAATGTAACGTCAATTAACATCGCATCAGTTATCTTTTTAACAAAATAATAAAAGAGGAGTGGTGTTGATAGTGAATAATGATCCCTTTGACCTTTACACATAAAACTGCACTATATTATTGAGTGAAAGCCGCTTTCACACGTAGGAAGTACTCAAGGAACGAACAAAGGCATCAACTCTTTTTATGAAGGCACTGACCGTACTATCTAAGCACAATGAAATAAAACAAGTGCAAACAAGAGCTGGTAGAAAAGTAACAAACATTTATAACGGAATGGTATAGCACACTTAAGGTTAAGTCTTAAGACATGATATTTTTATGATTTCCATTAACACCTTTTCACAATCTTGTTCTACGCTCTCATTCTGCTATCCTTTTAGAAACCCTTTGCCCTATGATCGAGGAATACTTATTTAATGAATGAAGCACATCCAAAAACTTTCTAACAATCCAATCAAATATACAATAAAAATGCTGTATGTTACAGTTTTTACACTAAAATGTCCTTAATTCTTTGCCCTTTTAAATGAGGAAAGTCATCAACCTAAGGTTAGGTATGACATATTATAAATTCCGCACGTAGTCCATGCCATGATAAGCTTTCTTCATTGAAACGATGGGTGGTCGGCACCATCGGAAATCCCTTAGGCCATAATGAAATCATTATACTAATTGTGCTGTGACTGTTTTGTTCGCCAGGACATTGATTGCGCACTATTGTTTTTTTTTCATAACTTTGAAGCATCACATTTGTAACCAATATAGCGGGATTTATCATGTGTTTTTTTATACAGTAGGTATAGTGGTTGTTGCGCCAAATTAATATTAATATCATAATATAACGAGTTTACGACGTCTGATACGATCAATTCACTGGAAATTCCGGGGCATAATCCATCAATGACTGTTGTTGTTAGACTATGGCCAGCTATTTTTTTATTTGCGCGTATTATGTTTATGTAGTTGCACATTCAAGGCAAAAACTGAGTTGGTGTAATACAATTTTAAGACACAGATTGCAATCAGAATAACCACTTTTCCACCGTTACCCTGTGATTAAATACTGACCTGTCTTTTACGACTCCCGCAGTCGTCAACTATCTGACACATCGTCACAACCATAAAGTCTGTCTCACTCCTGTGTCCTGACCCTGTTGTCCCCTGGCTCCACAATACTCCACGACCCTGTTCTCACGTTTCACGGGTTAAACCGTTACGTCTCGCTCGAGTTGCTACAGTACTATTTTGGTACAACAGAAAACAATTGCAACTGGATCGAGTACTTTCTTACTGGAATAATATTATGTATGTCTGTAGTTGGTTACAGAGCGGTGGTAAAATCAGGTCATAGATCAGTGGCCCTGTTGGTCTGATGACATTTGGCAGTGGCTCGGAAAACGATGGATATCTTTAGTATCCAACCGAGCAGTGTCGTAATAATGAAGATGCATTTACTCTGTAGAAGTGGAACAAAATGATGATAAAGAAATGTATGTCTACTTTATTAAAAGCCATAGACTGACTATGCCTTTCGCATCTAACAGTATATTTTGTGTCTTTAAAACAAGAATAAAGCAAATAGCCTTAATTAGACGCACGGTTACATGATCATCAGTATTTGATATCTATCCTAATAAGTCATAAAGTTTTAGACATGAGATCATTTCTAACATGGTGGCAAACGATTAGCTAAATATGTATACACATGCGTAAAGCACAACGCTCCTGGCCGAAAATAATTACCGTTTTTTTAAAGAATAACAACTTAAATTTAGAACGCCCCAATAGAACTCCTTGCTTTTATGTTGGTCGTTACTTGCGGTATTTTGGAACTATTTCTGTATAAGGGGTATTTTATATGCTAAGCGGCGCAGACGAAAACAGAAAAAATATAATTTAAACCCGTCTTACATAACACAGCACTTGAACCACAAGCAAATAAGACACGAGTAGTCGAGTAAGATTTTATACGAGTGGTGTTTATTTAAACAAATGGTTTCCTCTGCCTAACCAACGTCTATTAATCATTCAGTTCTTTTATATTTTCAAGATGGGCTATAAACCACCTTGACCATGTAGATAGATGCTTCTAAACGAGGATTGGAAACGAGTAAAACATTAAATTTACTGAATCAAGGTTTTGAAAGACGTTTTACTAAACGTTAATTCGTGTTTGATATGTGACGTAACTAATGTGCACAGGTGAATTACGAGTTAAGACAATACCGCGCAACTGAGCGTCAATATTGATACAGTTTTGCGTACCATTCATTAAAGAGTTCTACGGGTCATAGTTGCATTAAAACTTATACTCTTAGTAACGGCTTAAAACATGGTTGAGATTTGTAGGTGTTGTGGTAGTCAAAGCGCGTTGGTTAATGTTTTGAATGAGAACTGCATAGTGTGTGGGAAGCCGCAGGATGGAATTGTAACGGAACTACAATTGTGGTGTAGCGCTAAATCTTGTGGTCAATTGAACAAATAACTAGGTGATGAACTGAACCAACAGAGCATTTTACACGGTGCAATAAGAAATGTGCCTATGGAATGTTTCATTTCAAATGCGTTATTTAAAAAAAACGTAGTCTTTGATCGAAAACTAACGAGGAAAACTTGGGATTTTGATCCCTTTTAAATTTTGTAGATATTATCCTAAATATAGCTCGCAGCTCAAGAGACAAAATAAATAGATAAAATACCTGGTACGGTATGTAAATATTTCAAAGCTTTCAGTGAATGTATTCAAAAGTGATGCAATTTAAATATTCGACAACCCTACCGAGATGTCGGCTAACGAGATGCGCGCGCATGTGGGCGTGGTCTTTATTCAAATAAATTCTTTTTCCTCATTAATGATTCAATAATGACAAGTACGGACCAATTACGCCGGACACTAACGGACCGTAGGGTTATCATTGCCAACTTTCATCACCAAAAAGGTAGGACCGGTTTAAAATAATAAAAGGAAAATAACAGTTAACGTTTAAATTTGGTTTTTAGGGTTCCGAGGTCCAACAAGCCCCTTATAGTTTTGCCATGTCCGTCTGTCTGTCTGTATGTTATACTAATTTTTTCTTAAACACTATAACGGTTTCAAAACTGAAATTTTGTTCACTTTATATATTTATACCGCGTACAATAGAAAAATAAGCAAATAAACTTTTTAGGGTACCTCCCGTACTTGTTAAGTAAGGGTAAAAATTCGTCGGATCCCTACACTCAGCATGGTTCGAAATGCTCTTGCCCGAATTTTTATTCACCTTAGAATGCAAGCGCATCTGTGAATTATTATGTATTCATGATAAATATGACAATGGCTTGCCTAATTATTATCAAAGTGATATGATAAGATAAAAGTACAAACATTCTTGAACTCACTTTCACTATTACAAATACTTCATTGCCACTGTCAGTTTGATTGCGCAAGAGTAATTAGCGTTATTACTGAAAGCGAGATTAAAAGGAACATTACAGATAAAGTGTTTACGTTACTCGCAGGATATGGTGTAAATTAAATAAGTTGATGGCTTGATTCGGAGACGAGGAAGCATTTGCTTTTTAATCATTATAAATAACAACAGTGTGATAAAAGAAATACTGACACAAACTTATTTCAGTTTTCACAAACTCACCGCTTGATTTGCTAAACCGGCTAAACCGATTTAAATACAAAACAAGTTTAAAACCATTGCGTAATAAAAGATTTCAAGAATTGTTTACCTGTCCTAGTTCTAGGTAATGAATGACCGACAACAGAAACAGACAGACAATTAAAAACACAAAAACCTTACACCTAAAGAATAGACCAATTTCTCAAATGAAATAAATTTTACCAGGTTTAGGAACCCACGAGAAAGCTACAGTGTATTTTTCCTTAATTTTTCCATACCAATTTAGTAACGAAATAGTTTACCAAACATTTCGATCAACAACGGTCCAAAATAGTCGCGGAAGCCTACCCTAGCCCGCCGGCTAATTGCCGTGACAACAACGCCGGCGCTCATTATCCTAAATTTGGACCACACCTTCCTGACTACCGACTAATGGACAGGCACTCGGGCTATATTAAGTTCGAGATGTTCCTCTTGAAGATGCTTAAAATAGACGCAGAATCCTTAATTGAACTTAAAGGGTAACTACTAAACCTGTACTTACTCATCATAATAAACTTATTTTATATAATATACATTCCTTCTGATAGTTGGAACGGAGTCGGCTTCATTATAAATAAATATAGTAAGTTTTTATTAAAAAGCAAATAATAAACAATTTGAAATATTATAGTTAATGGCAGGTATGGAATTGCTCGGAAACATAATAAGCTGGCTTGAACGTGACAGTCCAACCTTGCTACGTGGCTTATTACCGCTTCATGACTAACCACAACAGTGCAGCGCGATCTATAGGCAAAAAATATTGGAGGTCAACATGTGTAAAACAAGTGAGACGCGATGAATAGATAAGATTAAAGCTTTACGGTCCCAGTTGGCAGTTACTTCGCTGATGAACAAATCAGAACCTAAATATAAATCAGGGCCTAAACCAATAGTAAAACTACTAGCGCATATTCCACCAACCCATGATGATTGTAAACTAACAAACGAAACAAGGAAATATAACTGCAACGTCTTGTTATTTAAAACGCTTATTCGATTGACATGCGGCTGTCATGTCGTATCTAAATAAAAAACGTGAAGTCACGCTCAAGAGCACACGACCATGGAGAACGATAGGAACACAAACCGAACGCCACCGACGATCGCAATATAGATAACGAGGAAATGGCTAGAAATGCAACTGCTATCCAGAATAACGTTAACTATAAGGAAGGAACCGTGATTGTAGTTGGCTAGAGCTATAAAACGGTAAAGACATAATTCAGTGACATAACATACCATAAGGTTTCTCCGGTAGGCGGTTCCAATTAAGACACACTAATGGTCACGAAGTGGGATGAAGAAAAAGTCTCGCTAAGTGCATTACGTATGCTCTTACATCTTATCTAAAGGAAATGCACTTTCTTGGACACCTTACAATGCTTCCCGGAATACAAAAGAAGGTGAAACTCTACACGTACATAAATTGGATAGATCTGACCGCTTTCTGTTTGAAACGAGAGAAAATAAAAGTTACTTGGCGCGCGAATTCAATGATGATCAATTTATATTCGAGACGCGATACTCAGCTGACATTTAATTTTCTGTAATTGTCTCGTCTTTACCGTTTCACGAATATATTCATAGCTATTTTATTCATTCGCCAATCACCTGTAAATAAATTTTAAAAAATATGCAAGCATTCATTTTACGGGAAAATCTACTGTTAAAATGTTCAATAATAGCTCGGAATCACAAGAACAATACGAGTGATAGATGAAGTGTAAAATCACGGTATTGAGGAAACTGACTACTGCATAATGTATCGATAGTGAAAGTCCTTGCTCTTTCTCTGAATACAATACAAGAAAGGCAAACCATGCCGTTGCAATCGTTGCATACTAAATTAAATAACAAAAGCCAAGCTTTCTTGACTCGTGTCTTTTATAAATATTAGAATAGCAATAAGAACAAGCATGAGACTAATGAACACAAATTGATCGAACGAACTATTGATATCGCTAGTTACAAAAGGCAATGCCTCGATTGCATTTGTAATTAAACTAGTAATAGCGGCCGATCGTATCGATAAGGATTACACATGACCGCTTCGTCGGACATCAAACGAGATAATTAAATCTGGTATCTAAGGGCACAAAAGAACCGAGAGAATATTTTCGATGGTACAGAGGTTGGGCGGGTCGTCTGCACGCCGTCTCCATTCAAACAGGGGGTAACGCACCCCTCAAGTTCACAGTCAACCCCGGGGTTGGCGCAACACAGGGGCGCACAAATACAGATAAGACGAATTGATTTGCGCAAAACTGTTATCACCGATTTTTAATAATCTGAAATGACTAGGCGATTGTAATCTCTAGGAAAACGATAATGAATAGAGCTCTGATTACACAGTAAACAGGATCCGGAGGTTGTAGCATAAATATTATGAGTACTTACGCTGATCAAAACAATGGTATCGAAGACGCAGCGAACCACCCGACACGACAATCAATCAAGGAAATCCATTCTCACGAACACAGCACTTGTAAAACGTCCCTTTAATTAACAGACAAACCAGATAAATTCAGTCTTTAAATTTTTCTAATTTACAATTAATGTAAATGTATTGCACCAAAATATTGCTGAGCTCTATCGCGGGCAGCACCGTTTTCGGGATATCGATCTGGGTCCCGGTGGGATGCAGTTTCCGTTACGGTTCGTACCTCTTCGTTTACCACTGGGATTTATTTGATAATTGTTAAAAGTTGTACATTGATTATTTTTGTGTGATAATGTTTGTTTATGTGGTACGAAAGGTCGCGATCAGCTGTTGGCTGTGGGAGGAGCGCACGGAGTGCGAGCGGGCGAGCGTGCCGCGCGCGACTGACTCGGGCTCACCGGCAAGCCGATCGGCCGCCGCCGCCGGTGCCGTGGAAGCGCCCCGCGGCAACTTAACGGATCACTACCTACATGCGATCGTACTACGTCCACATGTAAACAAACAAGCTCCGGATCGACGCGAGCATTTTTTAAGACATCAACGGTGAAAGACACCGTGACTATTTTTAAAAGTTTTTGTTTTAACTTTAATGTGGGGCACATAGGTACAAATATTTATTAGCAGATTCCGTTTCATGTCTACCTTATTACAAGATTATTTTTGAAACTTTCCTTTATTTCGAGTTTTCCATATGCATAGATGTTGATAAATCAAGTTTATCTAACGATGATTTGATGTAACCGTACAGGAAGTCAATTACCTTTTATCTGTTAATACCAAAGTAATGAAGTTAGGCAAGAGAACAAACAATGAACAAATCCCACGAGTTTCCGTAAGCCAAAACGGCAATTTCGCGGTGTCGCCATATCGGGCCACTGTTGAAACTCGCGCTCCACCGTGAAGCGTTAGATGGTCATATTGGTCATCAAGTCATGCTACCATACCATGTAACAACGAGAGGCTTTGCTAGATATGAAATCCGGTGACGCAAGTTTGTCAAAACTTTAACGGCAGCAGGCACATTACTGACAGCAATAGAACGAATGATACAAAGAAAGCCGAGTAAGCAAAAAATCTTAAAGTCCATCCCAAAGTTTAGTATGTAATAGCAATAGCATTCCGGTATTATTAACACTGTACTTCAGTTCACATCTGCCGATCTCTATTCACCGACTGACCTTTAGTGTTCCGCCTTGAATATATGCAGCGATTGCAGGACTGAGGAAGACTTTATAAATGGCAACTCACTGGCATTTAATAGAAATGGATAAGTCTCGACTCGATACTCGACCCCGATTGCGTACATAAGCAAAATCTCTAAGAATTACCGCCCGACCTACCACAATTGTGCATAATAGAGATGAAATGTCAGATTCATATATATTTTAAACATGACTTGGGCCTGAGCATTACCCGTAATTAAATTGGTTAACTTGAGAATCCGGTTTCAGCTTACTTGGCGGTAACGAGAAGAATATTGACAGACAACTCGATTTATGGTAAGATCAACATTACGTTTTTCACTTTTTGGGATTGCTTTAAAACCGTCGGGAGTCGAAATAATTAAAAACGTGACCACTGGAAACGTGGGAAAAATGCGTGAAACCGGCGCACGAGACCGGGACTGTCACGATTGATTTTTTATCGGGTAATCCAGAACCCATTGAAATCCCGTTTTTTTAGAAACCGCCTCGTACCGATAGGTCACTTGAAACGTCGGTCTGGCGCCTTTTAGGCAAACCGGAACCTTGCTTCGTTTTAATTTTTGTAACTTTTATAACCATTAACATCATATGTACAACAAAATAATCGATATAACACCGGAAATAGTTCAATATGAATCGCATTTCAATTGCTGGTCCATCGAATGTTACAACTGTTATCTCAGAAAGCATTAACCTACATAGGAAACGTAACTCATAAAGTAAGTATTGCGTACGAAATCGAAACGAAACCAGTGCACCGTGCGCTTACACATTTCTGTTGAAACCGAGAGTCGTAAAGATTCTAACGTCAATTTTGGTAGCACTTATGTTAGAAACCATGTGGTTTCGATGCACATTGTGATGTAATTCAGAATTCTGATTTACTGTCCCTAGCTAAACTTTACCTGCCGTAGAATATCTTCAGAGTGCTATTGTTAATTATGCTTGAAGGCATTGGCAATCTTTCATCTTAAAACATCTATACAGATAAATAACTCAACAAAGAACCCTCGTTAACTTTTTATTAACCATAAAGAAGATTAGACTTATAAAAGATTTTCAAAAGAAGCCCTTAAAATGCTCGGCGAAAGCAGTTTCATTCCAAGAGATGCAGGATGTGGACACAATAAAGCAAGTCTAGACTTGGTCTAGACTCCGGTAACGTCTGGTTGGGGTGTACAACTTTATGACTGTGTCTAAATCGATTTTACTTTAACAGGTTAGGTATGTAAACAAACTCTAGACTGGTTATAATTGGATCCTTTGTTATGTTAGCAAGTGCTGGATTCAGAACTGGGTGTAAATAATTAGTACGGCATAGTTATTTCCTGGTGCAGCATAATATGCCATTGTGCATTAACAACGCATCCTAAGGCGCTAATCGATATGTAAACAAAGAATTATTTTCAATAACACCACTATTATGATCACAAGTAGTATGTCGGTGTATGTGCTACTAGTACTTCCTACAACTGAATATAGAAGTAGCGGAAGCATACAAAGGTCTGTTTCATGTCACAAGATAATGACTTGTTCATGAACGTTTGCATTAGTAATTTAACGAAGTATGTGGAGTATTAAGGAAATAAGTGAAATAACCAATAGGTACAAAAACAAAAAGCATTATTTCAATTGACCCATATTTTTCAATTCTAAAGCGGAGTATTAATAATTAGGTAAATTATACAAAAATAACAAGAAATTCTACCCTATGTAACGGTTAAAAAATGTTTTAGTAGAAACAACTTATATCATTCTTAGACTAAAAGGAATAATCTGTCTACAGGATGAAATTAACGATTCTCCAGTGACAAAATTTAATGGACGCATGTTTTTTTTGTAATCCGCCTATTAATAAGCCGAGCTTCACGTCTCGTGGAGGTAAATGTGACATATTTTCACGCGATTAAGTCCCGTTGTGCTATATAAATATGGGTATAATTTCTTTGCCGTTACAGGCCAGGCGGCAAGTGTAATAACCTCTCGCCTTTACTTGTTAACTGGCGCTTCCGCTGGTGACCTTTAATGCTCGTAGTTGTAAGCACTACAATGTGTATCCGCCTTTATATTAATTGTTTGTCTATGGTTGACGTGTAACTTTCTTTGTAAACATCTTTGGATATGATTTCTTGTCTTTGGTAAGTAATCAGCTATCTTTAAAAACACCTCGATATGACGGCTGTCAGATTGTTTTTTTTAAATAACAAAATATATGGAACTGTGTAACGAACTGTATGGTGTAAAATAAAATCGATGTAAATCTGTGAAAAACTTATTTCATTTCAAGAAAATAGGATTACTCCATCATTTCAGAAGTGGGATACACAAGACCCACTATTTATTTTGCTCGGAAAACATATAATTTCGCAAATACGTCGGAAAAACACTAACGTTGATCGAAGATATAATCAACTTGGGTAGACGCGATGGAGCATAACGATTTAGAGGTTCGTAACTGCAGCAACAGCAACGAAAGAAAATCGCGTTCGCGTAAAAGGAAACGCTGCCATCGAAGCGGGAAAAGTCCTTCAAGATTACGCGAACGCGAACATCACCGTAGACGTAGCGTTCGGACATGTACGCCGGCTATATCCAGTGAACAGCAAGCTAGACACGAGGAACACGAGGACTACGCTGACGGCAATGGACGAAGAAGCAGATCTCGTGAGCGTCACCAACGTCGTTCACGAGGGTTGCACAGAAGGAGCAGGAGTCATCGTCGCCGCACCTCAACGAGCAACGAGGGACGAAAGAGCAGATCACGAGAGCGCCGGCAGCGAGACTCGCGACGCAGCAGCGGGCAAAAACATCGTGCTGACAGAACGAGAAGTAAGACGAATGGCGCAAACGTAAGTAATTCAGATGTTGATTCTAGTAATGTTGTAAAAATTTTATCGGAATTAGTTAAGTCTTTGGCGAATAAACGATCTGAGGGGAACAAGTTCCCCGTTTTGGGTAATGTAATACCTGAATTTGATCCCATGGTAAAGGGTCAAACTATAAACATATGGCTGAAAAAAGTTGAGGAATGCGCTAAACTATATAAATGGGCGGATGATCAAATTATCCATTATGCTTTGCCAAAGTTGGCCGGCGTTGCTCGTACCTGGTATCAGGCTCTTCCTACCATGTCGTTCTCGTGGCCCGAGTGGAAAAACAAACTCATTGACTCGTTTCCTAGTAGTGACGACTATGCCGAACTTTTAACCGAAATGTTATCCAAAAGAGTAAAATATAATGAATCACTGGAATTGTATTTTTATGAGAAAATTAATTTGCTACACCGTTGCGAAATAACGGGTAAACGAGCTGTTGACTGTTTGCTGTACGGAATAGAGGACCGTTCCCTGAGGCTAGGAGCAAAAGCCGCTAAGTGCCAGGAACCTGAACAGGTTCTAGAATATTTCCAGTCTATAAGACAGCAGTCACGTGAACCTTTTAAAAATAATCAGGACAAAAGGTCAAATATTCCGACAACCAATCAGTCAGGGGCTCATAAAATGATTAATCCACAAACTGGTACGGCTGCGACTGTGACATGCTTCAATTGTAATGAACCTGGACACTACAGTTTTAGGTGCTTGAAGAAAATAATTAAATGTACACTTTGCAATCGTCTAGGTCATACCAATACAAATTGTACTAAGCAATTAAATGATTCTAATACAAAAGAGAAAAATGTGATGCAGTTAAATTTCGATACTAGTTTTAATGATGACAAGTATAAATTAGGAGTAAAAGTTAACGGCAGTATAATGAACGGTTATGTGGATTTGGGAAGTCAGTGTACACTTTTGCGTTACAGCGAGGCCTTGAAATTGAGTATTAATTGGGTAGTTGATAACTTACCCTTGTTGCGTGGTATAGGAAATAATATTGTCCTACCGATTGGTATAGCTGACGTGATCATCGAAATACAGGGTATTTCAGAGAGGTTGCAGGTCCTCGTAGTAGATGATAATGTTATTAAGTACCCTGTTCTTGTCGGGCATACTTTTACGGAAAAACCTGGTATCACAATTACCAAGACTTGTGATTCGTTAATTTTTAAAAGCGACCTTAATACTAAACTGAACTTCATATTACAAAATGACGTAGTAATCCCTCCAAAGGAAATGGTTGTTGCACCTGTTGAATGCGGCGTAGAATACTCTGGTATGGTTTACGTACATGGTACGTTACGTGGTACACCAGAGTATAAATTTTATTTAATGCCTGGTGAGTACAGTGTTGAACGCGGTTACAGTGGATTACTGTTACAAAATGTTTCCGACAATAGTATCCGTCTCGAAGGAGGGTCATTGGTTACACGCGCTATGCGTACGAATTATTCTTTGAATATAAATTTTTTGAACTTTGATGAAACTGATGTTGACAATAGTTTTAATTATGGCGAACAATTAACGGAAAATGAATTAAATCAGCTGAAAGATTTATTAACTAAATACGAATCATGTTTTTCAAATAATTTAAAAGATCTCGGACTTACCAATGTAGTGCAGATGGATATAGAATTAACAGATGAGAAACCTGTCGTTTACCGCCCCTATAGGCTTTCTTATGCAGAACGAGAACGGGTTCGATCAATGGTACAGGAAATGCTCGACGCGAATATTGTTTGTGAATCTAGCTCTCCGTACGCAAGCCCTATTCTTCTCGTGAAAAAGAAAACAGGTGAGCAGAGGCTTTGCGTGGACTACCGTGCGCTTAACAGAAAAACGAGAAAAGAGCATTACCCTTTACCATTGATCGATGATCAGTTGGATATGTTATCGGGTCATTCAATGTTTATTACGCTGGATTTAGCTTCCGGGTATTATCAGATACCCATTACGGAGAGCTCTCAGGATAAAACCTCTTTCGTCACGCCTGACGGACAATATCAATTTAAACGCATGCCTTTTGGCCTAGCAAACGCGCCATCCGTGTTTCAAAGAGCAATGAATAAAATACTCACCAAGTCAAAACTTAAATATGTGTTAATATACATGGATGACGTGTTAATTCCAGCACATTCGTTTGATGAGGGTCTTCGTCGATTAGAAGAAGTCCTTAGTCTTCTCCGAGACGCTGGTTTAACTCTTAAGTTGAAAAAGTGCTACTTCTTTTACACGGAAATAGATTTTCTAGGGTTTAGAGTAAATAGTGAAGGTATTCGTCCTGGCTCAAGAAAAACTATTGCAATAACTAATTTCCCGAAACCCGAAAACGTACATGATTTAAGGAGGTTCCTGGGTTTAACCAGTTTCTTTAGGCGCTTCGTTAAAGGCTTCGCTCTCATAGCGTGTCCACTCACTGACCTACTTAAAGCCAAGTTTGAGTGGAAATGGGAGGAAAAGCATACGGAAGCGTTTGAAACCTTAAAACAGAAATTGGTTGAGCGTCCTATATTAGCTTTGTATGATGTTGGACTAGAAACGGAACTACATACTGACGCGTCAAAGCACGGAGTAGCAGGTATCCTTTTTCAGCGTGGAATCGACGGATTACTTAGGCCCGTAGCGTACTACAGTCGGAAAACTACGGCGGATGAACAAAAGATGCATTCTTTTGAGCTCGAAACGTTGGCAGTCATATCATCACTAAGTAAATTCCGCGTATACCTTTTAGGTATTCGATTTAAGATAGTTACCGACTGTGGTGCACTACGGACCACTCTTACAAAGAGAGATCTTATTCCGCGAATCTCCCGGTGGTGGGTGCAGTTCCAGGAATACGACTGCGAGATCGAATACAGAGCAGGAACGCAAATGGCGCATGTGGATGCTCTCAGTCGTGGCCCTGTTACTGAGCCCACCCCCGAGGACGAAACACACATAATCGATGTTTTGCAAATTGACATAAAGGATTGGATAGCGACCGTTCAAAGCAATGATGACGAAATTAAGCGAATAAGAGAGGTGTTGCTAGACAAGAATACAAAAATTGCAGCGGATGTACATAAAAATTATAAACTAAAAGGTAACTACGTGTATAAAATTTGTGAGGATGGAATACGTTGGGTAGTCCCAAAATCAGTTAGATGGCAAGTTCTACGTATGAACCATGATGATGTTGGGCATTTCGGTTATGATAAGACATTGAGTAGGATTCGCGGCATATTTTGGTTCCCTAAAATGCGACGTTTCACCAAGAAGTATGTAGAGTCTTGTTTGCAATGTGCACACCATAAGAGACCTGGAGGTCGTAAGGAAGGTATGCTCCACCCGATACCAAAATTAGAAATACCTTTTCACACCCTTCACGCAGACCATCTGGGACCGTTTGTTCGTTCTAGGAGAGGCAACATGTATATCTTGGTAATAATAGATGCTTTTACCAAATTTATTAACATCAAAGCAGTTAGAGATACAAAAACCACAACTGCTATTCGAGCCTTCAAAGAGCATTTCAGCTACTTCGGCACACCTACCCGCTTAATTACTGATCGAGGATCGTGTTTCACAAGTGTCAAATTTAAATCTTTCACAGAAAATTTGGGCATAAAGCATATACTGAATGCAGTGGCAACACCTAGAGCGAACGGACAGGTAGAACGGTACAATCGGACTATCACCGAGGCGTTGAGTACAAAATGCCACGGCCAAAGTGATAGCTTCTGGGACGAGCATGTAGGGAGTGTGCAATTAGGGCTTAATACAACTTTAAATAAGACCACTGGCAAAAGCCCTTCCGAACTGTTGTTTGGATTTAAATTGGTGAATTTATCGGAAAACATATTAGGAAGCATAATTAACGAAACAATTGAACCCCTAACTGACAAAGGATTATGCGATTTAAGGTCTGAAGCTAGTGACAAAATACAAAAGCAACAAGATGCATCAAAAAGAGAATTCGATATGCATAGGAAACCCGCTACTAAATATAACGTAGGCGACTTGGTGAGAATTGAAAGGAATGTTTTTGATAAAAATCTTGTAGGTAAGTCCAAAAAGTTAACACCTAAATTTCATGGACCGTATCGTATAATTAAAATGTTGCCCAACGATAGATTTGTGGTTGAGGATACTCCGCTAGTAAGAAAGGGAAACAAACGATATGAAAACATAGTAGCTCTGGACAAGATTCATCCTTGGTTACATTTTAAGGGATTAGATAGCGAGGGCAGCGAGAGCGACGGTAGCGATAGTGCGGATGCGAGTTATGAGTAAATATATATATATATTATATATATGTAATATGAAAATGTATTATAACTGATAGTGGTACAACCTTTTTTTTTGTGTGATTTATGCATTAAGAGATGTAATTTGTCTTAATTATTAATTGTCTGTAAGCATTGGTTATGAGCAGTCAGTACTGATTGAGATGTCACGCATAGATGACTGCAGGTCATAACAGAGAATATTTCTTTTTTTTTAATGAAATGTAACTGTTATTTAACGATGCGGGTGTCGGTTATGAGCGATCAGTGCGGTAGGATATCGCATAGATGATCGCAGATCATAACAGACTACCCTCGTAATGTGAATATGAGATAGAAAGTAGTAGCTGTAGGTTATGAGCGATCAGTGCGGGAGGATACCGCATAGATGATCGCAGATCATAACAGACTACCCCCGTAATGTTGATATGAGATAAAATGTAGTACCTGTAGGTTATGAGCGATCAGTGCGGTAGGATATCGCATAGATGATCGCAGATCATAACAGACTACGCCTTAGAGATATTGTAAATAGATGTTAAGTACTTTTGGTAGGTTTTGAGCAGGGGTTTTGAGCGATCAGTGCAAAGCGATGAGCATTGCATAGATGTGATAATCAAAACAGTCTACCTTAGAAATAAATTATGTTGAAATTTGTAAAAAAAAAACTGATCATAACTTGATTATTTTAATTTCATCATAATGAAAGTGAGAGGACTCACTTAGGAAAAAGGATGGCCGAGTTGTAAGCACTACAATGTGTATCCGCCTTTATATTAATTGTTTGTCTATGGTTGACGTGTAACTTTCTTTGTAAACATCTTTGGATATGATTTCTTGTCTTTGGTAAGTAATCAGCTATCTTTAAAAACACCTCGATATGACGGCTGTCAGATTGTTTTTTTTAAATAACAAAATATATGGAACTGTGTAACGAACTGTATGGTGTAAAATAAAATCGATGTAAATCTGTGAAAAACTTATTTCATTTCAAGAAAATAGGATTACTCCATCATTCTTTAGATCGTTAGTGCTGGCTTCTTAAGTGGATGAGTTACGACTTAGAAATGTGATAATTATTTAGTAGCAGCTGTAAACATTGAAACAGATTTTACATTTCAATGACTATATTTGAGGATGGATACTTGTATGAGATCAAACTCTTGTAATCAGTGCACGAGTTAGCCATAAAAATAAGTAGTATTCTTGTATTTTCCAGCATGGTATACAGAACACGGCTAATAAATTTGGTCACGACATAATTCAAAAGTAATATAATTTCTCATGTTCACAGAAATATTGATTACAATCTAAATTTTAGCTTCCAAGTTAATTATATTCAATCGACGTGTGAACCCATCTGAACTAAGCTACAAATCTAAATCGGAATAGAATACATTATCAGTGGAATGTATTCAAGTTAGGAGAAAAAACTAGCCAGATGAGGAACCCGTCTTTGACGTCAGTGAGGACAGATAAGCCTTAACGAGACGTGGGACCGAATTCCGAGACAATCCTGCCACGAGACGATAACCTTTAAGTGTAAACAAAAATACGTACAAATAACTAACAGAAATTAAAGTGTTTTTCAGTCAGACACGAAGACTTATTATCAGATATCTGTATTCTTCTATTTAATTACAATTTTATAACAGGTAATCAACAATGACGTTCGAAGAAAACAGTTCGTTTCTGTGTAATGTGGTTTTGTTTTGTTGCGAATAAATGTCTCTTTATCTTTATCTTTATCTTTAAGAAGAATATGCTTACTTAAAGACTAAGAAGGTCCAAGTTGACTTCGGGAGAAAAGGTCAGCAAAAGAGTTATATTGATTGAATTATTTGTTAGATTGTGTGCACTTATATTTGTTAATACTTATGTGCTCGTTAATAAATCTACAAGTGGGAAACACCAGTATTCAGTAGACAGGACAAAATGTATGCAAAATAAAATAAATAAATTAAAGATATAAATTAATGTTTATACATTGTTAAACATCTTAGCCTGTTTGTGCAAAATGTGGTTATATAATTATCACCAAGTTTTTAGAGTTGTTGGTGATTCTGTAGCTCTGCCTACCCTCTCTAGGCTTAACGGTATGTATGTATGTATGTACTGTTTATACACGGTTAAAGGACAAATATTTTACAAATTCTTGAACGATTTGAGAGCTTCATGGTGACAGAATTATCTAATGTTTTTCCGATAAATACAATTGCAATAAACGTCGCTGTAAAACTCATTCAGAGCGGTTTTACAACTAAACCAGCATAATCGGACTATATGAATACAGGCGAGATTGTTTTATCGATACAAATGGTGGGTTTGTGGGACACTCGTGCGCATAATGTACTATTGTGTCGGTTGTGTAATGTTTAATTGCATATTACCTCGTTACATATTGTACGTACTATGTGAGTGCTATCATGCCCTCCTTAGAAAACTTGTAACTGCAATTTAATTGCTTATGCGAATTGAACCTTTTCAGGTTGTTAATAGAGGCTAACTTACAATAAATTTAATTATAAATGTGCCTTTTTGTGATAAGTTTATGCCTCTTTGGCACGGGAAGAGGTGAAGTGAAATGTATTGTACGCGTGATGCAAATATTAATGAATGACAATGGTCCAGCGGCCGTCCAACCTGCTCGCTGTGCCGAGGTTTTGTGTTCGAATCGTTTTGTTTGAAGAGGACCGCGTTTGGTTATAGTTATTGAGAAACAGAAGTATTCTCTAGTGCATTTATTACCTACAGGGAATTATATTTTGAGAGCGGACAAATATATGAAACGTGGCAAAGATTTTAAAACGAGCGTATATTCTATATTAAGGCAATTAAAACTTACTAAACGCTTTTATTTCATAAAAGGATTCTAGTTTATATTCATCATTAACATATTGATCTAAATTACCGAATTGAATATTTGAGGTTAATGTTACCTAATCAGATCACTATGATATAATGAATATCATCATAGTTTATTTTGCAATATTTTAATCTATACATACCTATAGTAACTCTTGTTCATTAAGTATCCTTTTGTATATTATAATATATTCTTAATAAGATCAATGTGTGTGGTTTTCCTGAATATACATACCGGTAAACTGGGTAAGTACTTTGATTTACGGGGTAACATTGCCCGACCTTAAAACGATAACTGTTTTAGTTGTTATCTTCTTAAATTGTTGAAGTAATTATATAACTGTATGAGTAGCTTAGTCCTGATGAAACATTTAATAGAATAATTAAATATTAAAGATAGTTTTTGGGGTGGGCAATGTTACCCCGTAAATCAAAGTACCCCCAGTTTACGGTACTTAACAGATTAAGAACGATATTCTGCTTAAGCTTTAAGCCTTTGTAATTTTATTTCTGTAATTTTAATGTTGTTATTAAATGTTACTTTAAAGTTACTTATTTCTTGATGACTTTATCCAACGAAAAAAATGTGTGTAGGTACAGTCGAGTTCATAAATATCTGTACACTTTAATTTAATGACATTTTTAAACTGCCTTATATGAATTGTAACAGCGATTAAAGTGACAAGGTACTAAAGTGTACACATATTTATGAACTCGACTGTACCTAAGAACGCGGAAATAATTCACTTTCCGATTTGTATACCAATTTATAAGGAAGACAATAAGATAACATGACTGACAATAACTGCACAAGGAAACAAACATTCAAATACCTAAATAAACCTTATTTAATTTGTGTAGTATCCCCTCGTAGCCGTGCCCTATTAACCCAATCATAATAAACACATTCCAAACAACAACTATCTCTATTGACTCTCTATTGTATCAATATACAATGATTTGTTTCGTCATGCATCAGCGAGAGGAAAGACCAAACACGATGACTCATAGGTTGCCGGACCACGTGTAGAGAAAGTCTGTGCGTCATATGGAGGCAGTTTTGATTGACGTCAATTTATGATGCGCGTAATCTATACTAATATTATAAAGCGGTAAAGTTTGTGACGTTGTAAGAGGTGATCTTTGGATCTACTGAAACGATTTTGAAAATTGTTTTACCAATGGAAAGCCACGGTATTTGTGAGTGTCATAGGCTATACATTAACCCAAAAAAGGTGGGCACGGTAACAGCTAGTCATTTATAATTGCATATTAGGTATGATAACATGCTTTCTGTTCAGCGATGATTTGGAATAATTGATAAACAATCAAAACAACAATGTTAGAGCTGAGACAGGAAAAATCAAACACATTCTAACAAATCAGCCTACATAACTTCTTAAACAACAAACAAGGCCTAATCTTGCTTAGCTAAGTCCATCCTGTATTGATCAATAAATATTGACAAACAATCAAATCTCATGTGTTGAGTAAACTGTCAAAGAAGAACACAACATCCTAAACTAAAGCACCATAACAAGACAATGTGTTGAAATGTTTCAAATCCTAATGCATCATTACAGGAGGCATAAATTTGCCAGCCTGATGTCATTCTTCAAGCAGATGAAATCGGTTATAGTGTTGCAAGTGATGCAACTGTGCTGCTATTGTTCGCTGAGCATCGAACGGAGACGTACTTGACCCACTTCTATGTTATAAACTTAGCTGAATTAACTCTAAAGCAGAGACAAGGAGAAATATATTACAGTACTATATGAATATGACACATCCTTCAAGTGTCTTATTCTGCACTCAAAAATGTGTCTGGATCGCTTCTTCACATCAGCATGTCCGCAAAGAAACCGCAAAATATTAATAAGTTGTAGTGCCAAAATTGGCTAACATAATGGGTAATGACTTTATTTGGCCATGGGCTCTAAACTTTAAGTTTATACGCTATTAAGATAATGTATTATGGTTTTATTCTTCACACGCACGAATTCGTAATTTTGTTAGTGAATCAATCATTTAAATATTCCTTGAATTATGTAGGTCTAGGTCTTAATTTCATACTAACTACAAGCCTTGAAATGATCATGTCACAGGCGTCAGTATTAGACAAAACTAAAAAAAAACCGGCCAAGTGCGAGTCGGTCTCGCGCACGAAGGGTTCCGTACCATTATCTATACAACATGAACGAAAAACTGCAAAAAAAAACACGTTTATTGCATGGGAGACTCCATTAAATATTTAATTTATTATTTTTAGTATTTGTTGCTATAGCGACAACAGGAATACGTCTTCTGTGAAAACTTCAACTGTCTAGCTATCACCGTTCATGAGATACAGCCTGGTAACAGACAGACGTAGAGACGGACGGAGGCGTCTTAGTAATAGGGTCCCGTTTTTACCCTTTGGGTACGGAACCCTAAAAAACGGAAACCTGATTTCAACATAGCGATACAGTCTCGCGTGCGCGCTCGAAGGTGACGTACGGTTTCTCTTGTTCGGGTCGGCGCGTGTGCGAGTATTGTAAACATGCCGAATACGGTGAAATGTACTAAGTGCAATATTATTATTGATGAGATGCTTTCGTATATACAGAATAAAATATCTGTGATTGGTGAAGAAAGCCTTGTGCGTCTGTGTACTACTTCGTTTACAAATGACGAAATTCAAAAATCGAAAACGTTATTATTTGAATCGATACCACGAAACAAGCGATACGTTCAACGTAAAGGAGAAGGTAAGGGACAACGGGACTTGAATGATATAGTGCAGCTTTTCAAGACAACGGATCCGGACCTGATACCTATTTTCGTGGCAAGGGAGTTAGAGAAATTGCCGCCGGTAACTTTTGACCACCTGGATTGCACCAAGCTGCTAAAAGATCTCGTGCGACTTCAAGCTGATATAGACACCATGAAAGTGACCTACGCGACGACGAAAGACCTTGAAGATCTAAAAAATGAGGTGATACACCTTAACAAGGAATGCGCGCCGGCACGATTGTCTATATGCAACGTAAACAATAGGCGCGGAGCTTGGTGTATGGATAGTGGTCCATCGGGATTATCTCACACTATGGACTCAACGAGAAGGGACAGTAATAGCTCTGTTAAAAGTGATACTGTGTCACCTATACAGAATAACTGCATTGGTCAATATAGATCGATTGTAATTGAGGGTAGACAGTCTACCGCGCGGATTGCTGATATTATTTCGCCGCCCGAGCCCGGCGCAATGAGCGAGATGACTCATCGTGGCGAACAGCTGAACGCACAGAACGGCGGCGCCGGCAGCTCCGACGTGCCCACCGAAGTAACTGCAGGGATAACAAATCCGAAAACTTACGTTAACGACGACGAGCGGTCAAATAAACACACTCAAAGTGGCATGTTAAATACTACTGTTAAAAAAGATGATGACTTTAAAATCGTGTCGTATAAGAAGGTTAAGAAGAACTATCGCTATAGAGGTCAATTTGGTGTGGCAAATGAGACTAATGCGAAGTTTAAGGCCGCTGAGCGTAATGTACCGGTTTTAATTACGAATGTTCACAATGACACTCAAGAGACGGACATCACGGAATACATCTTGGCCAAAACGCAAGAAAGTGTGTCCCTACAAACAATAGATATAAAAAGGAACACTGGCCATAAAGCGTACAAATTTTTCGTATGTCAAAGTAAATTGCCGTTGTTTCTGGATGAAAAATTATGGCCAAAGGGTGTAATTTTTCGCAAGTTTATTCATTTTAAATACAGACATCCGATTGGAAGTACTGAGCACGGCAATGAAACCAAGAAGCCTCATATAGCGTAGTCTATATATTATTATATGAGGATATGATGGCTAGTCTAAACTTCTTAATGATATGTACTTTTTGTAGTTTTAACTG